>QLOH01000079.1:1200000-1800000 GCA_026901365.1 Sesbania bispinosa | reverse complement strand
TGGTTTTCCAGGTCTTTTTCCGTTTCCTCCTGATGGTTTTCCAGGAGTTTTATCAGTTTGACCTGATGGTTTTCCAGGTCTTTTCCCTTTCTTCCTAATGGTTTTCCAGGAGTTTATCAGTTTGACCTGATGGTTTTCCAGGTCTTTTCCCTTTCATCCTGATGGTATTCCAGGAGTTTTATCAGTTTGACCTGATGGTTTTCCAGGTCTTTTCCCTTTCCTCCTAATGGTTTTCTAAGAGTTTATCAGTTTGACCTGGTGGTTTTCCAGGTCTTTTCCCTTTCCTCCTGATGGTTTTCCAGGAATTTATCAGTTTGACCTGATGGTTTTCCAGGTCTTTTCCTTTTCCTTCTTATGGTTTTCCATGAGTTTTATCAATCTGACCTGATGGTTTTCCACGTCTTTTCCCTTTCCTCCTGATGGTTTTCCAGGAGATTATCAGTTTGACCTGATGGTTTTCCAGGTCTTTTCCTTTTCCTCCTGATGGTTTTCCAGGAGATTTATCAATTTGACCTGATGATTTTCCAAGTCTTTTCCCTTTTTCCTAGATCATGTTTTGTCCGAAACAAAATTGGCTGCTTCTTTTTTTTTGCTTATTCTTTCAGTTGAAAGAACAAGCAAAGGGGGCTGCTGTCAGCACCCAATTTTGTCCGGGAACTTAATTTACTTTTTCTTATGTATGTATTTGTAGTATTTATCTATTTCTTCTAAAAAATCCAAAAATACCCAAAATTAAAGAAAATCGAAATGGATCAATTAATCAGTTAGTTAATTAATTATCGATGGTTAATTGATTAACAGATTGATTAAACGTTTTGATAAAAAAAATCTATTAAGTCCAAAAAAGAAAAAAAAGTCTTTTAATTGGCCCAATTTGGGCCCATTTGCTTCACCCTTGAAAAAAAAAGAAGAATTTTTCATATTTGTTTTTTTATCTATTGGGTCATTTTTGGGCCCATTAATTTTTTAAGTTCAAATTAAAAAAAACAAAAAATAAAAAGAGTTAAAATAAAAAATTTAAATTGGGTTAATTAATTAGTTGATTAATTAATTATTAATTAATTGGTTAATTAAACAATTTTACCAAAAAAATGTGTTTTTCATATTCTTTCAAATTTCAACTTGGGCCAAACTAGCCCACTTTTTGTAAACTTGAATTTTGTAAAAAAGGGGGGAAGGGGATTGTTCAGATTTTTTTTGGGCAACTTTGGGCCCATTGATTGTGAACCTTAAATAAAAAAAAACTTTGGGCTAATATAGCCTATTTGCATTACTAATTTAAGAAAAAGGAAAAAAGAAATTGGGGGAATGCATGAGGCAGGCAAGCTGCAAGTTGTGCAACTTGCCCTGTCTTGGGCGGAAATGGCATGGGCAAGCATGGGGAAAAGTAATCTTGCAGAACAACTTGCATACTGAAAAAGGCAAAAATTTTGCCTATAAATTGGAACCGAATTTCAAAAAAAAGGGGAAGGGGGGATATACACGAAATAGAGGGGAAACTCTGGGCAGAAAGAAAATTACATAGCTTCATACACTTTTTGGGCTCAACATTTGAAAGAAAGAGGGAGGTTATCATAAATTGCAGATCCAACGAACCACACAGAAAAGAACACAGAGGGGAAACATACATGAAGAGGCTACAGGCAGAGAGAAGCATATTCTGGTACATGCCTTAACAATACAATTTGCCCAATGTTATGCTTCAAATCAGTGCAATGCTTTTAAATGAAAATGAACTTAATCATGCTAAGCATCATATGAAATGTTTACTTAAAAAGTCCCATTTTACATGTGAAATAGTCAAAAGATAATAAAAAATAAAAACAGCAACCATCAAGCAATCCAACAACCACCAACCCCTGCAATCAGAGCCAATAATTGAGAGAAAGAACGAGAGAAAGAGAGAAAGAAAGAAAGAAGAGCATCCTTCCCCGTGGCTGTGCTCCGACCACCGTTGTGGGCATCTCCACCGTCACCCCCTCCTTGATGCGTCACATTTCGTCTTCCCGAGACCAAGCACTATCCCCCGTCCGCGGCCGCACCACCGCGCGGGACCGCTTCCGTCCCTCCCATTGCGTCGTTGTTGCGCGGCTGCAACAGCCAAGCGCCGCACGCCCCCCCCTTCGCGCGGCCGCCGCGTGCGGCTTCTCTCTCCTGCAGGCGGCCACACCGTCGCCGCTGTGTGGCTCTCCCACAGACAGCCACGGTCCCTGCGCGGTCCCCCCTCCATCGCGAGCTCAGCCTTGAGTCACCGTCGTCCCTCTCCCTTGCTGCAGCACCGCGTGCCTCTGCACCTCCATGGGCGCCGCTGCTGTTCCCTCTTTTGGCTCTCCCTCTCCCAAATTACAAACCCTAATAGGGAGAGAAAGAAAAGAGAGTCTGTGTGTTTAAAAAAAAATTGATTTCATTTGCTTTTCTTTTCACTAAACCTTGTTAAATCTGGGAAATTTTTTTGGTAAAGGTTGAGCCATGTTGAAACCCAATCCGTTTTGGGCATGCTTAGTTTTTTTTTTCTGGTCCACTAATTGGTGCATGAGTTGGGCCAATGATGTGAACTGAGGCCCAATTTATTTTTCCCTTCTTTTATTTTGTGTTATTTGTTTCACTAAAATTGTGTGTTATTTGTTTTAAATATGTGTTGTTCTTTATCACTAATAATCTCTTTTTTGTAAATTATTTTAGATCCACCATCATGTATTTCTTTTAAGTGTTTAGAATTATTTATTTAACATTTGTGGATGTAAATATTTGTTTATTTCTTTCTCTGTAAATAATTGATTATTTGTAATTTTAATTTTGTGTTCATGTAAATATTAATTGATTCAATTTATCCCCTTTTATCTTTGGCGTTAATAGAATAGCATTTCTATCTTTTAACGCCATTTAAATAAAAAAATAATTGAGCATAGTCATTTACTAGCTCAATAATTTGCCCGTTTATAAATAAAAAAACATTTTTTAAATTGGTTTATCAAATCGATTACGTTGATGGAATAGCATTTCTATCCTTTAACGTATAGTTTTAAGAGAAAAGGAAATATTGAGTATAGTCATTTACTAGCTCAATAATGCGGAAATCTCAAATCTCTTCTAAAAATAATTTTCTCAAAATTACGTGAATTGAATAGCATTTCTATCAATAACGTGGAAAAGGAAATATTGAGTATAGTCATTTACTAGCTCAATAATGCGTGAAATTTCAAATTCCTTTTCAAAAAATAATTCCTTTCGGAAAATACGTTAATTGAATAGCATTTCTATCAATAACGCAAAAAAGGAAAAATATTGAGTATAGCCATTTGCTAACTCAATAATGTGGAATTTCAAATCTTTTCTCAAAGATGTTTTCTTCTCAAAGTAAATGACGTTTAGTGAATAGTATTTTTATCAATAATATCGTCTGAACAATTTCAAGGGTTCGTTGTATAGCCATTTGCTAGCATCAACTCTACTAAAAAATAAATTCCTTTTTTTCTTTGAATTAAAAACATTTCCAAAATCAATTTCCTCGTTTTCCTTTATTTTCAAAAATTAAAAATCAATTTCTTTCAAAAATAAAGTCAATCTTTTTTCAACACTATTTTAGAACTACGTGGCTTTGATTTCTCCATTACACCTGGAGATACGTAGGAGCGGGATTTCCCGTCGGGCCAAAATAAAAATTTTCAACATTTTTGTCCCATTGATTTCAAATTAATTTTTTCTCATCATTCTTTAATTTAAAGAATGTAGACAAATTTTGTTTTTTTCTTTTAGAGGGTAAGATAAACATTTTAAAAGTTAATGAATTTTGCACAATTAATTAAGGGTAACCGTTTTTAACGGACGTTGTAGGGTGCTAATACCTTCCCTACGCATAATCGACTCCCGAATTTGGATCTCGTGTTCGCAGACCAGTTTTTAATTTTAAATCATTTTCGGGTTTTCCAATTTTCCCAACCCAAATAAATTGGTGGCGACTCCCCAAAAATTCAATTATTTTTCATTATTTTTCTCACGGGCTCGCCGACCCCGTCGTGGCCCCGGTCGCGACAACCTTAAATAAGTATGAAAACTACTTAAGTTTAGGGAAGAAATAACACTTAGAGAAGTGTGATTCAATGAACTCATACCGGAAATCCGGCAGAGTCTCCCCTAAAAACCTGATAATTACCAAATCCAGCTCAACCTGAAAATCAGCAAAACTAGTACAATTCATATCATACATATCATAACATTAGAGCTAGGCCTCAATGGCCAACTCAGAATTAATTAAACTTATACAATATACATCAGTGACTAATCTTTTATTAATTGCAACCGAATTTACTTCTAATACTTAAACTTCAAATTCTAAAGAGACTCAGTTCCACAAATCCTCCTTCTTGCTTTAACAGCTCCTAAGGTTTCCTGCACAGCTAAAGAAGATCCCCGAAACGTGGGGTGAGACTAAAGTCGCAGCAAGTACAACCAAACATATATAGTGTAGTAAAACAAACAACATTTATCAAACATCACATATGACATATTCACGAACTAAATACATAAAACATGTTTCCAATAGTCAATAACTAATAAAAGCGATATGTAATTCAATTAACATGAACTGACGAATAATGCAAATTATGATGCTCATGATGCACTCACTGCTGTGCCCAACAGGCATGATCTTATCACTTTCTGGAGTTAGACCTGAGCTCAGACTATGGGAATCGGTTTCCCAAGGAAGAATCCCACCCATCCTAGACCGAAGTCGTGTTTTACTTAATTTCTAACTCACAACGCGAAGGCCGACTTGAATTAACTCACGGTCGAAACCGGCTTATATTACTCAAATGCACATAATCTCAATGAACTAATAAATGATATTCATAAATTTCGTAACTTTCGACATTCAAAGATTCTTCAAGTAAATCATAACATCAATCACTCAATTCCATACAAACATTACAAATCCAATCAAATCAACCATATAGAAATGGAATTAAAGGGATAGGGTTCATACAATGAGCATTTCGACAATTTCGTAAATCTCGCTAGTTTCGTAAATGTCGCTACCCTAAGGTTTTCAATGAAAAACCCAACCAAATTACTCAATCACATACAAACATCGCTAATCTAACCACTATATTCATATAGAAAGGGAATTAGAGAGTAGGGTTCATACATTGGGGAAAACTCAAAATCAAAGGGGAGTGTGTGTTTGTTAGTTGTACTCACCCAATCTTGAAAACCAAGAGAAGAATGAGGAATAGGAGTGATCCAATTAATGATTCTTGCTTCAATCTCCTTCCTAAGCTCCAAATCGAACTTTCTCTCTCTAGGACTCTCTTTCTCTAGGTTGAAGAAGGGGAAGAAAGAAAAATGAGAAATCTGATTTTGCATGTCCTCGACCAAAAACTCAGCCCTCAGGTAATCGATTACATAATCGATTACCGAAAGAACAGCTCTCAGATAATCGATTACACATCCTTGACAGGCGATTACCCAAAATTCAACTCTCAGGTAATCGATTACAAGATGCTGGTAATCGATTACCAGAAACTCCTAACTCCCTAATTTGCTTAAAAACTTGGAAACTTGGTTTTAAAACTCCTAAATTCTATCTCCTGATTTCTTAAACTTTCTTTCCTTAATTATTAACATATAAATTCCTATCTTAATCTTATGAATTAATAGAAGTTCTGAATTACGGAATGTTACAATTTCCTAATTACTCTTTTCTTAATTACTGAATTTACTATCATTATTCTAATCACTTCTAATTCATCAAAGATCTTAACTATCGGGATGTTAATTGAATGAGAACTCCAACACTTAAACTCTTAAGTTTAACTCTCCTAACTCTCACCTACTCTATCATTCCTAGTTCCTTTTGCCATAATTCATACCCAACTCAATTATTCTTCTGAAATCTCCCCTTTAATACCCATAGATTCTTACTAATCCTTATATTCTTTCTTGTAATTGTTCCTCTCCTACTCAGCCTCTCAACCCACTCCTAACTTTCCTTTAGTTTGATTTAAGTCTAATTTTTGGGATGTTACATTTCTACCCCCTTTAAAAGGAATTTTGTCCCCAAAATTCGCTTCGGCTATATATCAACACCAATTCACTTTCCAACCCCTGATTCCTCGGAATACAAGTTCCTAAGCTTATACCTTTCCCCGAATTCCATGATGTGTTTTCTCTAATAGGTTCTCACACTCTCTACTCTATTTGAGTATACTCCACTGGTATGGTTAGGCAACACACTTGGTAAAATCTAATGATAGGAAAAGATTTCACGCAACAACTAAGTAAGGATTCTAACTCAACACCCAAACCTATCAACAACCGGTTAGTTTTAAGTCTTATGTTCTTAATGATCTAGCTAGGTTTAAGAAAATTCCAAGTGATTTACAAGTTTATATTCTAAGTTCTACTATATTACTAACAATAAGTCATGCACACATAACTACTTAACCCCTCGAATCACTGAGTTTGTGTTGACGAGTTATCTCAACACTCACGTCATGCTCAAGGAATTAAGTTCACATAATCATATAGACAAACACCGAACCCAGGTGTGAGGAAAGTGATTCATTCTTCTAAGAAAACATCAGAATTGTAACAAAACTTATGCCATAATCGTAGGTGAAATACCTACTGATCACAACATGAACACGATAAACTCTCCTAATCTCCTATCTTCCCATGATGGGATCTATTTCTACCCCACCCAACCGGTCAGGGCTCGTACTTAGTTTGGTTCTAAGATTCACTGAAAAAGGAAAGTGACTTAATGTCATCCACACCTTGTTCCTCCTATAAGTAAGGATTTCTAAAAGCTTTAGAGTTCTAACCTAATGATTGTGCCTAACCACCTCTCAATCCTTCCTAATACTCTGTCCAAGCCTAACTATACATAGTCAAATTTAACTTTTAGGTTGAGTAAAACCTAGTCGTGCTCGGGTACTGAGTGCCTTTTATGGCTTCACCTGCCCTGCCTATAAGACTACCCCCTTAAGGCTTCAGGCTCTTTCTAATATTTCTCAGTGTTCTAAATCTTCATTTCTCTCTTGGAGACATCAAGCCTACATCCCGATACCTAACTAATTTGTTTCCCTTTCTCATAAACTCTAGAGTTATTACTATTATGGTGTGAAGAAGAATTTCCTATTTCTGTTTGAAATGTGAACATATGTAAACATGGTCACAACTACAACATATAGATATAAGGTTTAAAGTTCTAGAATTTCCCTCATGGAATTCATGGATGAGGCTAAGTATTTAGGTGGCTGGGAGAACATCTACAGCTACTTGATAAATCCTTGGTTAGCTCTAGAGTTGTGTGTTAATCTACTTGTTCTACTCATTTCCCATTAGGACCTCAACCATAATTTCTTCCCCTTTCCTAATTAATTCTAAAAAGTCTAAGTTATTCCCGCTACTTTGTTATCTTCAACCAAGGTATTTGGTTCACTTACTTTCTGTCTAACAATTCTCTCAGGTGATTCCTAATTCTTTTCTACAAGACTACCCCTAATATGACTTAATTGGGAACTTCCTATCCTTACTTGGGTTGTGGGTAAATCTACACTACCTTATGCAATCTATACTAGAATTCTTAACTTCCTTGACTAAGGGTCTTCCCCCTAAAAGGCTATGACTAAGGTTTCCCTCACTTAACACTAATAGGGTCATTTAGGTAACTTGGATGATGCTTCGACGAAGTTAACTTTCTATGAAGAAAAAAAAAGAAAAAAAAATTCGGTTCATACTCACTATGCTGACTAAAGGCCTTTACCTCACTCTTCTCCCAAGTCTTTGAAGTTAGGACCGGTGTTGTAACACACACAATTTCCCCTATCGGTATATAAATAAAATAGAGAAAGTTAAAATAATAATAATAATAATAAATTAAATATGAAGCATTTAGGAACTATTGATAAACAATCAAAAATTATATTTTTGGAATTTCCAACCATAATTATAAATGATTTATTTTTAGAGAGGTGTTTGAGAAAATGACCTAGGATACCCTTAGTAATTATACGGTTAAGGAAAATATAGATTTAATTATGAAAAATAACAAAAACATAAAGGGATCTATATTTTAGTCAAAATAGTCTTAATAAAATTAATAATGAATTTTAGAAATTTATTCAGAATTCTCTGGCACTTTTGAGAAAAAAGGACCAAAATGCCCCTGGTTAGCAGTGTAACCCAAATCAACATATGAAAATTTATGGAATAATATGGACAATATACTTTGAACGTTAAAAATGGATTTGAAAATGATATTTATAACTTTATAGAATTTTTGTATGTAAAACTATAATCTTCTACCCGCTAGCTCTTATAAAAATTTGACTTTTGTGTGCAAAAACTAGGAAAATTGGGAAATAAGAAAATTTAAGTGAAAAGTGGGTTCTAATCACATTTTTAGGCTTAAAATAGGTTTGAGCAATTATAAGAATTTTTCTGGATTTTTTGTGAAATTTCGGTGCAAAATTTCCATTTTTACTCTACTCTTTTTGGAACCGGGCCCAAATACTCTTGATCCGGGCCAGAAAATTTGCACAACCCTTCCTTTTCTCCTTCTAGAAACCGTGCATGTGTCTGTGTGTTGCATGGAAGACACTTGTCTCTTCCTTCCTTCCTTCCAAGACAAATGTCTAGCTTAGGAAAATTAAGGTATTAAACATTAAGACATTTATTCATTTTTCCTTTCCTAACATGCAAGGTCTCCATTTCTTTC
Source organism: Sesbania bispinosa (assembly GCA_026901365.1). Taxonomy (NCBI): domain Eukaryota; kingdom Viridiplantae; phylum Streptophyta; class Magnoliopsida; order Fabales; family Fabaceae; genus Sesbania; species Sesbania bispinosa. The sequence continues at coordinate 1,791,278 of QLOH01000079.1, read as the reverse complement.
TCTCAATTCTCCTTTTCTCCAAGAAGAAGCCGTGAACTCCCTCTCCATTTTCTCTCAATCTCCATTTTTTTCTTCCAACACATTCAAAGCCAAGGTTCCACCTTTGAACCTAAGCTTAAACACCTTGCCTTCTAGCCTTGCAAAATTCTTATTGGTGACCAAAGGAAGGATTTTTTAGGCTGTTTTGGGAGCTGTTTCAAGGGTTGTTGCTGCACCTTATTTTGAAGAAATTCCTTAGGTAAGGGGGGAGAACTTGAACTCTAGTAGGATTGGTGACTAGAGTCAAGGATTGCCCTTGATCCTTGTCTTTATTCTTGTTTTTCCCTTGAAAAATGAGTTGTTGGAACCTATCTCTTGTGAGATATGGTTCGGCTATTTCACCATAGCCTAGCATGGTGATTTTGATTGGTTGATGATGCTTAAAAAATGCTTGGATGATGTTTTGAGTTGCATGCAAACCATGTTTTTGCTTGAAAGAGATTCTCCATTTTTCTCCTATATGGTTCGACTATATTGATTTAATGGGGCTGCATGTTTCTAAAATTTTATTTGATGTTGGAAACGTGTTTTGATGATGGATTTATGAACATGCATGAAGTTGTTTGAATTTATGAAATTGTTTTGGATGATTGATTCTTGAAAAATGATGTTTGTGAGCTTAGAAATAAAGTTATGAACTTGAATATGTGTATGGATGATTTTGGATGAATGAGCATGATATTTTTTGTTTATGATGCTTGTTGATGATTGTGTTGAAATTTGGTAAAGTTTGGATGTTGTTGGAAAAATTGGTGTTTGATGAACATTCAAGGTGTTCTTGATGTTCTTGAGGTTGTTCTTGATGAAACTCATCAAGAATGCTTTTTGATCTTGAAAAGTTCAAGTGAAAATGAAAAACATGTTTTTGGGCCTAAATGGTCCAATAGGTTAAAACACTAAATTTACCAAAAGGGTTTTAATTTAATTAATAAATTTTGGAAAATATAAAAGGAATTAAATTTGGATTCCAAGTGTAATCCAATTAAAAGTCAACACAAAAGTCAACATTTTGACTTGTCATGAGTAAGAATAGGCTCCTATGAGTCATCAAACCTTTGGGCCTTTGGTTCAGGCCCAAAATCTTCAAAAAGGAGAGTCAAAGACTTATTAAAGTCAACCAAAAATAATTTATGGAATTGAGCTTAAATTTGAGTTGGACTTCAACTCTAATCCAAGATTTTTAAAGATTAAAACTTAGAAATTAATTAGTGAGCTTAACTAAATTAATTATCTAAGTTAATTAATCTAATCTACTTAAGATAATTTAGTAAAATTAATTAAGGATAAAGTTAATTAACCTTAATGAAGTATTAATTAAGTAATTAAGCCTTAATGATGATTAAGAACTGATTAATTATGATTCACCTTAATCAAATATAGTTAAAAGCTTAATCCAAGATTAAGGAAGAGATTAAGGGATAATTAGGAATTAACTGGGACCTTAAGTAAGGATTAAGATTAATCGTAGTTCAGTTAATGAAGACTAATTATAATTGAGGGTTAAACCTAATCTTAATTAGGGGAAGTAATGCTATCCATAAGACACAATCATAAGTCTTAGTAAGTTATAGGATTCAAGTGGAAATGAATATTGATTCAAAGAGGAACATTAGTGCAAACTACCTTAAAAGATTATAACCAACACACTTTTTCTGCATAAGACTTGAGAAGCTTAGTGAGAGAATGTGGTTCCAACCCAAGATAGGGTTCGGTTTTCCTTGAAGGAAAGACATTGAATCGGGACGCACCACGGGTAAGTGGTGACGTTGAATGATTCGATGGGCTTTGCCTGTAAGGATTGTGTACGTTGAGAAAGCATTGTCTGGTTTTCTTGAAGGAAAGACATTGAATCGGGCCGTACCACGGGTAAGTGGTGACGTTGAATGATTCGATGGGCTTTGCCTGTAAGGATTGTGTATGCTGAGAAAGCATTGTCTGGTTTTCCTTGAAGGAAAAACATTGACTCGGGCTGTACCACGGGTAAGTGGTGACGTTGCATGATTCGATGAGCTTTGCCTGAGAGGATGTGAATGTTGTAGGCATTGTTGTGTGACATGCATCATAACGCATTGTTGATGATCGAGGTTGAAAACCTTGCGACCTATATGGCAGTGACACTCGGTACAGTGTGAAACTGGTAGGGACGGGTGCACTGGGTTTTGCAAAGAACGCCAGCGGGTCCTCGAGGAGGGATGCCAGCCCTGAGGATAGTCAGGTCCCAAAATGGCTCAGGTGACGTAGGCTCGCTCCCTACTATCGAGTAAATTGGGTACAAGCTTGACTATCCTGTCGCTCTCAAGTTTTCAGGGTCAGTTGAGATTGTCTGGAAGATGGATAAAATATGCCAAAAGAAAATATAAGTACCGCTCTAGTACAGAGTCTAACTCCTCATACGTTGTACATATATGGTCGGGCAGTTGCTGTTGTGCTCTGCGAATTGTGATGTTTCCCCGGGCCCTCATGCATTGCATGGTACATAGTAGTTGCTTGAGGTCCTTGGTGAAGGACGAGGTTATTTGCATTGCATGAGCATATCACATCATTTCATGATGTTGTGACTTTCTATGGGAATGGTTGGATTGATTGTTGTATGAATTGTGCGAATTTCCCATGTCTGTCTGCTTTAGTTATCATATCCTGTGTTAAGTGAGTTCATGTAAAGTGTTGTCACCCCCTTGTCTTCTTTTGTTGTTTGTTATTATTTTGGCACCTAAAAGGGCATGGACTCTGGAAGGATGCACGTTGTTGTGAAGAAGGGCGTGGTGTTCAGGTCGAACCGGATCTCGTTTAAGTCAAATGGTAGTGTCTAAGGTTGTAGTCAAATAGAGGATTCACTGCTTATGTGGTGTAGTATGTTAAAATCCCATTCTAGATGTACGTCATGTCCATCATAATTTTGAATAGTAACGAAATGATATGTTTAATACCATTGTACTTCTTCTTGTTTTATCCTAAACATAATTTAATAATATGCTTTAGAAAAAAGAAAAAAACAATTACCAACTTTCCTCATTTTTATTACGAGATAATTTAATCAAATCGCAATCGAGTTAGTCATGTAATACCCGTCATGGGATGAGGGTGTTGCATTTAGTGGTATCAGAGCAGTTCGGTCCAACCGGACTGTGAAGTTTGGTTCTGATGGTTGTATCGAGTCTAGTTTGATCCGGTTTAGGTGTTTTGAAGTATGGAAAGACTGATGTGCTTCTAACTACTCTGGTACAGGACAGCGGGACTGGCCACCCCAATGGCCTATTCAGGTTAGGAAGGAGTATGACAACTTGCAGTTGTGAGTTTTGAGGGCACAAGGTTGATAATCTCAACTCGAGTAAGTGGTGGAGAAAGGGGAAGAATGTCTTGGTCATCTATATGATGAACGTGAGCAATTAAAGAGATGGAGTCATGTCATCTATAGGGTTTTTCCTTCTTGTTGATGTCTTGAGTAGAACCCCATGTTTTTGAATTAAGATTATTCTTTTCATGATTTTGTTTGGATTGATGAACTGGTGTGCAAGTGATTGCTTCATGTTGTTTCGTGTGACTTTGGCATGGTGAGCTTTACTTCCTACTTGTATGCAGTAGTTTGTAGCATGTTTATTGTTTGGAATTGAATTGAGTTTTGAGTTTGATAGAAGTTTTATTTGTGTATTAATTATTTAAAAATCTTAGATATATAAGTATGAATATATATATATAAAGCACCTAGATATGCCTGCGTTTCTCCCTTGTGAGTTGAATTATCCTTATCCTTAGATCTATCCTCTTTCCCTCATGAGAGTTTCTACCATTAAAAGTTAATCGAATTGGAGAATGAGCCAAGTAATCAAGTCTCTAAAATGGGTTTGCTAAGACCTCTAGGTCCTGATGTTGTACACTAGTGTAGCCAATAGTTGACTTGACTTGTGATTTGAGGTGATGAGTGAGACATCAAAGGTTAGAGTAGGATGACCACTAAGGTTAGGTTTCCATTCCTTTAGATGAATGACCTAAGGGATCGATGATGGATTCGAGGTTGTGAATTCAAGGTTTAAGATGATTGATCATTGGGGTTTAATCATTAAGATTTTGATATTAGGGATTAATATTAATAGCTCTTGAGAATTCGATTATAAAAAAAAATATGAAAAAAAAGGGGGATAATTGATTTGATAAAGTGAGTTAGAGGTGATGGATGACTTGGGGTATACTCAGGATAAATAGTGATGGAGTTAGGGATAAGAATGACAAATTTGCGGTTTGAGATTGGATCTTAGCAATCAAGGCATATTTGGACACCTTATTGGTTGACCTGAGGTCTCAAAGGGTTTGACTGTGGAATAGGTGCCATGCTTGGAGATTTATAGATACAATAAAGCATGATTGCTATCTCTAATGGATTGATAACATAAAGATTTATAGAAATAAGTGGAAACATGATTTAAGACGAAGGAAGTCAGAGTGTTGAGATCAATAGCACAAGATGTGTTTCTTAAGGAATTTTAGTCGGATAATAGAACATGACTAAGAAAATGATCTGCTAGTACCAAGATTGCGCAGAGGAGATTGAAGAAAGAAATCGTGGAATAGGGAATTAGATGCATAAGTAAGAACTACAAGAACTACATTTGTATGAGCTAAGTAAGGATAACACTTCCATGAGGTGAGTAGAAATAATAGATATGAAAAACAATGCGGGATTGTTGTATGTGTTGACTTTGATGATTAAGAGATATGCTTGATTGACGCTTCTGTAAATTGAAATAGGTATGTGAGTGAAACCTCATAAATGACTAGATTGGATTTGGTTACGAGTGTGTTGATTAAGTATGATCTTGCTAAATTTTATAGGATTAGTTTATGCATTGATCTTGATGGGCTTAGATTCTCAAAGAAGAGTATATAAATAGGTGAATATCTGGGCAAGATTTTGAAAATGGAAATAGTACTACACTTAGGTAGGTGATGTTTCACGTAAGGATGCCCTAGGGGACAAATACAATCCCTGGAGGTATAACAACCATAAGGAATAAAAAAATAATAATATTCTCTAAGATAGGTTTAAAGATAGATTACCTCTATCAATATATCGAGACTATAGGTGATCTTACAATCTGCTTTGGGCTTTACTATGAATGCTATAGGCGTCTAGTAATTCCATCTGGATTGGTTGTCATTGGTGTTCCTTTCCCTCCTCTGTGAACCCAATATTCTAGCCTCATTCAAGCCAACTTATCTTCCTTCTTTCGTGCAATGTTCTCGCCTATTTCTAGGATCCAACGAGAGGTATAGAATTCTTTGGATTAACCTTGGCGTTATTAAGGAGAAGTAGGTTAGAAGTGGAATGGTATAATTATAAGTCTTAGTTAGGTGGAAATAAAATTATGGAGGCATATTTGTTTAGGAAAAGAACATAAGGTGGTGGTGAATGGTGAGACCTTCTTAGGAGTAACAACTTATGGAGTTAAGCCTTGGTTATAAGTGGTGATCGATGTTTAGGTAGGAAGATCCTATAACGATTAATATAATAAGTGATAGATAGGGCAAAAACAACCTGATTCGTGAGTCAGAGGATTTCACCTTAATCGGATAGAGATAAACTTAAGATCCTTAAGAGAGAAAGAACTTAGAATCTTTATATCGGGAAGAAATGGAAGATTAACTAGATCAGTAAGAGTGCTGATATTAAGACCAAGGGAACTAATGTAATCATAGGTATAATAAACAACACTTGTGACTATTATGGAATTAGATATTCATACATAGTGAAGGAAAATGAACATCTTAGAGTTGTAAGGAAATAAGATATTGTAAGGGATCATTGGGAATCAGAAAAAAATGTTAAGGAAAATAGTTATTGTGAGGAACATACGTTGGAGATTCCTAAGAAAATTTTTATCGGAGAACTTAGCTATTTGACTTATGGATTGAAACTGTGCGTTTCATTAGGTATTATGACTCTATGTCGACTATAAGCCGAAATGGAGTGTCTAGTTGCTTACCAAATACCCGAGGAAGGAGACGGGGTAGCATAGTATCACACCTCATAAAAGAATTAACCTAGCACTCTAGTTAGAATTAAGGTAGTATGAATGATGGTGGAAAGTTTGATAAGATCTGCTCATCGAAAATAGATGTTCCTGATCAAATCTTATGGGATATTAGATCATATCGAAAAATTATTCGGTAAGGTGTTAGGTAAAGGTTTCAAAATTCGCTACTGGTTGTTAGAGGAGAAGTAAGAGTTTGAAAGCTAGGTCGATCTTAATTCAAGATATCATCCCTACATCCACGAGTAGTTTAAAATGATTATCCAACTTTTAGGGAACTATTAAGGTCTTATATGATCCAACTAGAAGAATGATTCTTAAAGCTTAAGAAATTAGATTTAGCCCTATCCAGCAATAGGAACTTCAAATTTCGAGGACGAAATTTCTTAAAGGAGGGGAGAAATGTAACACCCACAATTTCCCCTATCGGTATATAAGTAAAATAGAGAAAGTTAAAATAATAATAATAAATTAAATATGAGGCATTTAGGAACTATTGATAAACAATCAAAAATTATATTTTTGGAATTTCCAACCATAATTATAAATGATTTATTTTTAGAGAGGTGTTTGAGAAAATGACCTAGGATACCCTTAGTAATTATGCGGTTAAGGAAAATATAGATTTAATTATGAAAAATAACAAAAACATAAAGGGATCTATATTTTAGTAAAAATATTGTTAATAAAATTAATATTGAATTTTAGAAATTTATTCAAAATTCTCTGGCACTTTTGGGAAAAAAAGACCAAAATGCCCCTGGTTAGTAGTGTAACCCTAATCAACATATGAAAATTTGTGGAATAATATGGACAATATACTTTGAACGTTAAAAATGGATTTGAAAATGATATTTATAACTTTATAGAATTTTTGTATGTAAAACTATAATCTTCTACCCGCTAGCTCTTATAAAAATTTGACTGTTGTGTGCAAAAACTGGGGAAATTGGGAAATAAGAAAATTTAAGTGATAAGTGGGTTCTAATCACATTTTTAGGCTTAAAATAGGTTTGAGCAATTATAAGAATTTTTCTGGAATTTTTGGGAAATTTCGGTGCAAAATTTCCATTTTTACTCTACTCTTTTTGGAATCGGGCCCAAATACTCTTGATCCGGGCCAGAAAATTTGCACAACCCTTCCTTTCCTCCTTCTAGAAACCGTGCATGTGTGTGTGTGTTGCATGGAAGACACTTGTCTCTTTCTTCCTTCCTTCCAAGACATGTGTCTAGCTTAGGAAAATTATGGTATTAAACATTAAGACATTTATTCATTTTTCCTTTCCTAACATGCAAGGTCTCCATTTCTTTCTCTCATTTCTCCTTTTTTCCAAGAAGAAGTTGTGAACTCCCTCTCCATTTTCTTTCAATCTCCATTTTTTTTCTTCCAACACATTCAAAGCCAAGGTTCCACCTTTGAACCTAAGCTTAAACACCTTGCCTTCTAGCCTTGCAAAATTCTTGTTGGTGACCAAAGGAAGGATTTTTTAGGCTGTTTTGGGAGCTGTTTCAAGGGTTGTTGCTGCACCTTATTTTGAAGAAATTCCTTACGTAAGGCGGGAGAACTTGAACTCTAGTAGGATTGGTGACTAGAGTCAAGGATTGCCCTTGATCCTTGTCTTTATTCTTGTTTTTCCCTTGAAAAATGAGTTGTTGGAACCTATCTCTTGTGAGATATGGTTCGGCTATTTCACCATAGCCTTGCATGGTGATTTTGATTGGTTGATGATGCTTAAAAAATGCTTGGATGATGTTTTGAGTTGCATGCAAACCATGTTTTTGCTTGAAAGAGATTCTCCATTTTTCTCCTATATGGTTCGACTATTTTGATTTAATGGGGCTGCATGTTTCTAAAATTTTATTTGATGTTGGAAACGTGTTTTGATGATGGATTTATGGACATGCATAAAGTTGTTTGAATTTATGAAATTGTTTTGGATGATTGATTCTTGAAAAATGATGTTTGTGAGCTTAGAAATAAAGTTATGAACTTGAATATGTGTATGGATGATTTTGGATGAATGAGCATGATATTTTTTGTTTATGATGCTTGTTGATGATTGTGTTGAAATTTGGTAAAGTTTGGATGTTGTTGGAAAAATTGGTGTTTGATGAACATTCAAGGTGTTCTTGATGTTCTTGAGGTTGTTCTTGATGAAACTCATCAAGAATGCTTTTTGATCTTGAAAAGTTCAAGTGAAAATGAAAAACATGTTTTTGGGCCTAAATGGTCCAATAGACTAAAACACTAAATTTACCAAAAGGGTTTTAATTTAATTAATAAATTTTGGAAAATATAAAAGGAATTAAATTTGGATTCCAAGTGTAATCCAATTAAAAGTCAACACAAAAAGTCAACATTTTGACTTGTCATGAGTAAGAATGGGCTCCTATGAGTCATCAAACCTTTGGGCCTTTGGTTCAGGCCCAAAATCTTCAAAAAAGAGAGTCAAAGACTCATTAAAGTCAACCAAAAATAATTTATGGAATTGGGCTTAAATTAGAGTTGAACTTCAACTCTAATCCAAGATTTTTAAAGATTAAAACTTAGAAATTAATTAGTGAGCTTAACTAAATTAATTATCTAAGTTAATTAATCTAATCTACTTAAGATAATTTAGTAAAAATAATTAAGGATAAAGTTAATTAACCTTAATGAAGTATTAATTAAGTAATTAAGCCTTAATGATGATTAAGAACTGATTAATTATGATTCACCTTAATCAAATATAGTTAAAAGCTTAATCCAAGATTAAGGAAGAGATTAAGGGATAATTAGGAATTAACTGGGACCTTAAGTAAGGATTAAGATTTATCGTAGTTCAGTTAATGAAGACTAATTATAATTGAGGGTTAAACCTAATCTTAATTAGAGGAAGTAATGCTATCCATAAGACACAATCATAAGTCTTAGTAAGTTATAGGATTCAAGTGGAAATGAATACTGATTCAAAGAGGAACATTAGTGCAAACTACCTTAAAAGATTATAACCAACACACTCTTTCTGCATAAGACTTGAGAAGCTTAGTGAGAGAGTGCGGTTCCAACCCAAGATAGGGTTCGGTTTTCCTTGAAGGAAAGACATTGAATCGGGACGCACCACGGGTAAGTGGTGACGTTGAATGATTCGCTATCGAGTTAGTCGTGTAATACCCGTCATGGGATGAGGGTGTTGCAGGTGTGATAAGACTGAAGGTATGATTTTCTCGTGACAACTTACTCCCTCGATAGGATGAAAAGATGTTACTAATTGTAAGTCCTGGGAGGGTAATAATATTAGATTATTGAAATCTCACTTCCTTTACTAGGGAGCTCTACCTTATTCATCTCCTAACACATGCCCCCAACTCCTTGCGGGTTACCAATTGATGGTGCAGTCCTCACCTAAAGGTTTCTAGGGTGTCAAGGTCACAAGACATTGCCTCTAGGGCTACTAGGTGTTCTCTAAACGTGAGATGAAAGGGTGAGGAGATGGTAGCCGCCATGACTACCTACCCGTCTGATATAGCATAAGGATCTTGTCCATATAATCCATGGATAAGGCAAAGAGTAAGGTGGCTGAAAGAATCATCACTCACTTGACAGTCTCTTAACTACCCTCAAGGTGGCCTAGGGAAAACACCTCTTCTTACATTATCTCAAAAGAAACCTCAATTTCCTAACCCTTCTAAGTTTAGGTCTAAATGTCTAGATGTCGCTGCTAAGTTTGCTGACTTTAGGTAAGGTCTTAAGCCTACTTAAGTTATAACCTTCTATACACTTTCCCAATGGTTTGGAAACCCCTTGGGTGCCTCTGCGACCTCTGGTTTACCCTAAGTAGAGTTTCTATCTTAACTTGGACTACAGTCCCGCATTCCTTCTAACGTGACCTCACAAGGGTTTGTCTCATAAGAAAATTTAACTATGTGAATTACTACCTAACAAGTACACACACATTCTAACATAATATGACATAAAATCACTCATACAAACCAATGCCACAAAGAGATAGCAAATCACACAATACATTCAGATTATACAGTTTACACAATCAGAACTACTTTATAAGTCAAACAACAACCATCCTCTAAAAATAACGAATTAAACTTAACTAACTGCCTTAAGAGTGCCTAATGCTTACTAGGGCTCCAGGGTCACATTCTCTAAGGCTCCTAAGGTAAGGATTCCATTTTCAAAATTGACCTAAGTTACTCTCTTTCTAATACAAGAATGGGTGGCTTTAACTTTGTTAAGGAAGTATCCTAACTTTCGGACCAAATCATCCTACTCACATAACTGACCATAATCTCCATTTACAATACACACCATAGGAGTGATCAGTCCCTATAGTGAGTACATGTACTAGAAGATTATAATAAGACACGGGCAACTAACCTAACCACAGTCCAATTGGATTGAACTGCTCTAATACCAAAATGTAACGCCCTAATTTCTGAACTCAAAAATAATGCCCGTTGGAGACACTATTCCTGAATTTCTTGAAATCATTTCGTTAAATTTCCAATATCGTCATACATTTGCTTAAACTTTTAGGGAAGAAATAACACTTAGAGAAGTGTGATTCAATGAACTCATACCAGAAATCCGGCAGAGTCTCCCCTAAAAATCGGATAATTACCAAATCCAGCTCAACCTGAAAATCAGCAAAACCAGTACAATTCATATCATACATATCATAACATTAGAGCTAGGCCTCAGTGGACAACTTAGATTTAATTAAACTTATACTATACACATCAGTGACTAATTTTTTATTAATTACAATCGAATTTACTTCTAATACTTAAACTTCAAATTCTAAAGAGACTCAGTTCCACAAATCCTCCTTCTTGCTTTAACAGCTCCTAAGGTTTCCTGCACAGCTAAAGAAAATCCCCGAAACGTGGGGTGAGACTAAAGTCTCAGCAAGTATAACCAAACATATATAGTGTAGTAAAACAAACAACATTTATCAAACATCACATATGACATATTCATGAAATAAATACATAAAATATGTTTCCAATAGTCAATAACTAATAAAAGCAATATGTAATTCAATTAACATGAACTGATGAATAATGCAAATTATGATGCACTCACTGCTGTGCCCAGCAGGCATGATCTTATTACTTTCTGGAGTTAGACCTGAGCTCCGACTACGGGAACCGGCTTTCCCGGGAAAGAATCCCACCCATACTGGACCGAAGTCGTGTTTTACTTAATTACTTAATTTTTAATTCACAGCGCGAAGGCCGGCTTGAATTAACTCACGGTCGAAACCGGCTTACATTACTCAAATGCACATAATCTCAATGAACTAATAAATGATATTCACAAATTTCGTAACTTTCGACATTCAAAGATTTTTCAAGTAAATCATAACATCAATCACTCAATTCCATACAAACATTACAAATCCAATCAAATCAACCATATAGAAAGGGAATTAAAGGGATAAGGTTCATACAATGAGCATTTCGACAATTTCGTAAATCTCGCTAGTTTCGTAAATGTTGCTACCCTAAGGTTTTCAATGAAAAACCTAACCAAATTACTCAATCACATACAAACATCGCTAATCTAACCACTATATTCATATAGAAAGGGAATTAGAGAGTAGGTTTCATACAATGGGGAAAACTCAAAATCAAAGGGGAGTGTGTGTTTGTGAGTTGTACTCACCCAATCTTGAAAACCAAGAGAAGAATGAGGAATAGGAGTGATCCACTTGATGATTCTTGCTTCAATCTCCTTCCTAAGCTCCAAATCAAACTTTCTCTCTATAGGACTCTCTCTCTAGGTTGAAGAAGGGGAAGAAAGAAAAATGAGAAATCTGATTTTGCATGTCCTCGACCTTATATACTGGAGCGACGGTAATCGATTACAGACATACTGTAATCGATTACTAGAGGCGAAAAATACACTAAAAACCTTTCTGGGAATATGGTAATAGATTACAACCCTTGGTAATCGATTACCAAAAACTCAGCCCTCAAGTAATCGATTACCGAAAGAATAGCTATCAAATAATCGATTACACATCCTTGACAGGCAATTACCTAAAATTCAACTCTCAGGTAATCGATTACAAGATGCTGGTAATCAATTACCAGAAACTCCTAACTCCTTAATTTGCTTAAAAACTTGGAAACTTGGTTTTAAAACTCCTAAATTCTATCTCCTAATTTCTTAAACTTTCTTTCCTTAATTATTAACATATAAATTCCTATCTTAATGTTATGAATTAATAGAAGTTCTGAATTACGAAATTTTACAATTTCCTAATTACTCTTTTCTTAATTACTGAACTTACTATCATTATTCTAATCACTTCTAATTCATCAAAGATCTTAACTATCGAGATGTTAATTGAATGAGAACTCTGACACTTAAACTCTAAGTTTAACTCTCCTAACTCTCACCTAATCTATCATTCCTAGTTCCTTTTGCCATAATTCATACTCAACTCAATTATTCTTCTGAAATCTCCCCTTTAATACCCATAGATTCTTACTAATCCTCATATTCTTTCTTATAATTCTTCCTCTCCTACTCAGCCTCTCAGCCCACTGCTAACTTTCCTTTAGTTTGATTTAAGTCTAATTTTTGGGATGTTACAACAAGCGTCAAGCTATATGACGTTAAACGAGCGCTTTCTGGGAGGCAACCCATTGTTTTATTTATCGTTTTTGCATTTTTTTTTTGTGTGTTAGTTAGGATTGTGTGTTTTTAGTTTAGGAATTATTAGGAATTGGTTGAATGATTATGAGGGAAAGAAAAGTGGTAATATTGATCATTGGAGACAGCAGAAAATTTGACTAAGTTTGGTAGAAATTCAATTCTATTTTCTGTGCTTCATATGCGCTCAGCGCAGGTAAAGCGCATAAATGCTTAATTAGTCACTATTTTCTGCGCTTCACCTGCGCTCAATGCTTAATTAGTCATTGTTTTCTGCGCTTCACCTGTGCTGAGCGCAGGTGAAGCGCAGAAAAACACTAAATGTATTTCTGTTTGACTTTTTCTGTAGTTCCCAACATATCTGCATTGACCTGGAGACAGTCCTACTTTCCCAAGGGGGAGTGAGCTGAACCAGCTCATGATTCTGCAGCTGCAATCAGCAATTGTTTTACACGGTGTTTTTCTTTCTTTTACTCTATGACATTTTATTTTCTTTTTATTTGATAATTTTATATCTTATGCAACTTAGGAATAATAAAAAATTAGGAATATAAGGAATTAATTTTTGAAATCTCAAAGTTAGGCAGTCTAACTATCTGAATTAGGAAGGAAATAGGAATTTTGTTATTGAATCCATAAACAGTTAGGATTATGTTATTATGTAGGAAAATATATCAGGGTAGTTAATTAATTTCAATAAGTGCTTTATCAAGGAAAATTTAGCCAAAAAGCCGGGGAGTTGTGAGACCAAACACCTGATATGAGAGTTTTCACCGCTGCTTGTCAACTTTTATTGCTTGAGTTTTTGGATTTTATTCTACATGTGGAAAATATGGAAGTGATAAAGGCAAAAATTTGTGGTTTAATTATTTACTCAGTTCCAAAAAGCCAACATTTGAAAATTTTTTCCAATTGTTTGGTAACCCATTTGAGCCTCAATGTTTCTTCTTATGCACCCCAGCCAAAAGTAATGTCCTTTTCCTGTCCCTTACACACTTGGGATAGAGAGCAACTTTGCAGTTTGTTGAAATGGGTGAATTGGTTGGTTACTTGAAAGTAAATTAATACAAAAAGTAGGCACAAGAAAGCAAAAAGAAGATCACTTCCTCAAAAATGAGAAAGAAAAAGTGAATAAGTTGGGGGGAGTGAATCATCAAACAAAGAAAGAGGCCAGATGAATGATACAAATCAAGAATGAAAAGGAAGAATGGAGAGAAGTTACAAGTAAAGTAAAATTCAAAGATGCTCTCTATTATTAGTGTTCTCTTTGCATATCCAGAAAACCATGATTTCTTGATAGCCCAGCCTCATTACAACCAAGAAAAGACCTTTTGATCCATAATCTTCCATGTGCATATTTAGAAACCAGAAACGACTATCAATTTTAGTTGTTCAACTGCTGTGAAAAATTGAGGGAAACACTTACCTGTGAGAATGAGAGAATTCCTTGATTTATCACTTATTGTTTTGATTGCTATTTCTGAAAAAAGTTTGATTGTGTTTTATCCTATTCTGATTGAATTATGAAAAATATCACTTGACTCTGATTTTCAATCTGACTTTTGGAAAGTGACAACTGCCTAGCAAGACGTGATGAAATTATTTCCTTATTTTTTGGAGAATGCTAACAGGGGGATTGAATCCATTTTGATTGCAAAAGGTTTTCTTGATGAAACTATTTCCCTCTCACTCTAACAAACCCTAGGAACGGAGGAAAATGAAAGACGAGGGCACGATCTGCATTTTTTAAAACGCTGATGTCTAGTGCGCGCTGGGGCGCATTCCAAACAGAGGCTGCTGTCCCGCGCCCGCTTCAGCACAAATCTGCGCGCTCCAGCGCACTTTGCGCACTGTAGTGCATAAACTTGTTGTTTGGAGGTGCAAACGAGCTCGAAATATTTTCATATAACATATCAAACTGAAGCCCCGGATCTAAGTTTTCTAATGAAAGTGGAATCACCTCAATTGGACATCCTTAACTCTAGATATTTGCGAATTAGTGTACCAAGGTCATTAGGCTTAAAACCCAAAATTAAGTAACAACCTTGAAAGGCTCCTAATGAGTCCTAACTCACTCTGGTTAAAAAGGGGTCGGGTTGGGTTTATCCCATAATCCCTACCTACAATAGATTGCTTGTCTATCTCCGACCTCCCATACTAGGGTAACTTAACGGCCCGGTTACATATGCTATAGGTCTTCAAGTCTCCTTCTGTAACGCTACCCCCTTAAGGGCTTGTCCCTCCGTTAACTGTCTTGAGACATGATTTTCTCATCAACTCTACTTCATTCTAGGGTCTTAAAATAAAACATATAGATTTCAACAACATAACACAAAGTTGTACTTACGTGGTACTCCTCTGGTACACAAGTGACAGAGAATGGACAACTCTCACAGTTCATCCCAAACCCAATCTAAACATACAATACATGACGATGTGTAGACCTGCTTGTACCTATCACCCCATCATGTGCACAAGCGCAATAAACATGATCGTCTAACATTCCAACTAGGGGCTGAATACGAACACAAGCTCTATATTACAACATCAACCTCTACTATCTAGAGCTGACAACTGCAGCAATTGACGGGCATGCAATTGCCTCGGTGGCCAGGGGACACCAACACCTAGGTGGATAACGTAGGTCCTCAAAATAAGGGAAAAAGAATAAGAATGTTCGACACCTAGTGATGGACTTGGTACACTAATCTTAACACCATTCCTTATCCAAAACATGAACATAACACGAACCATTAATCCTCCTAGGAGATATACACTGAGTAACAATTCCTCATTTTGCATAATCCTTACCACTAAGGGCACGACAAGGAAGAGACTAAGGGGTTTAATTTATAGACTTAATTTTGCCATCAATAACTTAGAAAAGGATCATTATTCGCGCACTAACAACATAACCCCGGAACACTTTGGCTATAACCAAAAGAACTTATCCCTTGAAATGCCTACAGCCAAATAGGCCTAAACTAAAAGGAACAAACCGTGATTGCTTCCTACAAGGTACCCTCAACCATCCAAATCTCCACAGCCACTCACTCCCCTTAAACTCTAGTGTTTATCCTCTAACTCAACTGAAACTGATACAGGGGTTCTAACTAGATGATAGTGCCTAACCGGAACTCAAATATAAACCACATGGTGGTAGTCACAAAAGGGACAAAAACCATAAAGC
This sequence comes from Sesbania bispinosa, assembly GCA_026901365.1. Taxonomy (NCBI): domain Eukaryota; kingdom Viridiplantae; phylum Streptophyta; class Magnoliopsida; order Fabales; family Fabaceae; genus Sesbania; species Sesbania bispinosa. The sequence goes on along the minus strand of QLOH01000079.1, from coordinate 1,775,362 downwards.
TCTAAAGTGGAACAAGGTAGCTATAGAGTCATGGGTTAACAAGGTAGCACAAATTCTCACTTGGTTCCTAAACTAGGAAACCTTCCAATTAGTCACGTAACAATCATGCACTAAATGGTTAGAGGCTTAACATGTGTCTACAAGGGTCGGGGTTACCTCTAATAGCCAATAATGGGTTCTAGGAGAATTGGTCTAGTAACTTAGGAGACAAAGGATTTGACTTACCACTTGCATACTAAAACAAATCACAGGACATAAGGGTTTAAACAATCTCACTACCATCATAACAAAATCATTAAACACATAATGAGAAATCTAACCGGTTACATAACGACTTAGGTAACTACTAAGGAGGTTAGGGTTGAAGGAACATCGACCATCAACATAAGCATGCACTAACAGGGATCTAAAGAAAGGAAAACAAAAATGTGGGTCTAGAGGCCTTAATTCCATTCCTCAATTTGTATTTAAGATCACACCTACCCATAGAGGTAACTTACCCAAAAGCTAGGATTACACCCTCCATCACTAAAGGCATTAAGTTCCTATACCTCCCATGAGTTCCACACTTCCATTCTAACCTCTACCTGCCATCTCCCTAGTCAACTAAGCATGAAATCCTAAATTCACAAAATCCCAACTCTAAAATCATTCACCCTGACCTTATAAGATCACCATTAACCTCCCACCTACATGTCCTTCTAACCATGCAATCTAACACAAAAGTCATGAAACATCATCATAACTCACTCATCAAATCACCACCTAGCACACAAGACATTCAATCATTCAGGGAACACATACAACAATTAATTCAAGCAATCATTCAAGTAGAAATAAGAACTATCATTCTTTAGACACATTAAAACGCCAAGGCTTACATGCCAACAGTCAACACTCTACTAGCCTACTAGGGAGCCTATTTATCATTCTCTCTAAACTACTTGCCCTAAACAATCACACATTACCTCTCATTCTATGTGTGCCTCAAGTCCCCTCAACTAAAGGTGCATTCAAGAAACTTCTATGGTGAAGGTCTTACCCTAGGAAGTGAACTATGTCTTTTTCCTCTTTATGTACTAGATGGGTGGCTCTAACCTCGTTAGGGAAGTGTCCTAATTCCCTCAACAAGGCATCCTACTTACGTCACTAACCACAATTCCGGGTACCACGCATTCAGTAGAGGGGTGATCAGTCCCTAAACTAAGCATGAGGCATGGTGGAATTATAGTAAGTTACGGGAAACTAACCTAACCACAATCCAATTGGATTGAACTGCTCTGATACCAAAATGTAACGTCCTAATTTCTCAATTCAAGAATAAGTGTCCATTGGAAACCCTATTCCGAATTTCTGAAATTATTTCACGCCATTTCGTGTATCGGCATACAAGCACAAATTGCCTAAACAGTCCAACATATGCTTAGGCTACCTCAACATTCAATAACACAATTCTAAAACATTCCCTTAAGAAAGACAGGAAGGGACACACACTTGGCGTGTTTAAGGTTCATAAAACTCCTACCAGAAATCCGGCAGAGTCTCCCCTAAAAACTGGACGTTTCCCAATTTCCAGATCCACCTGAAAAGCAGCAAAACACCGGTACAATTCATAATAACAGAAGCACTAATCCATTTCAGTAATAAGAGGCCTCCGTTGCCAAACTAAACATTCACATCAATCTCTTAAAATAATATAGTCCAATAACCTATAAACATGTACATATATACACAATTCTTAATCATTACATAACTTTATTAAATCTAAGCATCCTAAGGCAACTGGAATCTAGGGAGGCGGAAGGGTTCGCCTCGAGACTCCGACTCGTCCTCCAATGATAAGAAATCCTTTCCTGCACAACTGAAGATGTTTTCCCACATCGTGGGATGAGACTACGTTCCAATTAGTGTGATAATAGTGTGTGCAGTATGGGGAAAAAGGCAACAACCAAGCATACAATGTACATGAGCATAATTTACATGAAATGGGATTATGAACATATGGCATGACCTCAAAATACTAAGTATATGCACCTGAAGAATGGGAACTAGAAACATGAGTCAGTCACATTAGGCAAACAATACAGAGTTAGTCCTCAAGTGTCATAACCCAGACACCCACGGGTTCTTTTCACTTTAACCTCCTTGAGCGCTCGACCATGTGACCAAGGACCGTCGTCCAGGGCCACCATCATTAAGTTTTAAGATTAAACATACAGGGTTCATTTTTAATTGAGGAACCTCAATTACCCCTTGCCCGAGGAGTAAAATCGGTTACCTCTCTTGCACCTCATTGGTCTGAAGACCCCTTTACCATTTCCTTTACCATTGGTCCGAAGACCCCTTTACCATTTCCATGAGGTCAAAGACCCAAAACATTTTCCTTTTCCATTTTCCTGAGGTCAAAGACCCAAAACATTTTCCATTAACATGATGGGGATTATAAACATGTACAAACATTCATATGGTGCACAAACATTATGTAAGTCATGAACATAAGCAATTATAAGTATAATCAACATCCCAAACCTCCAATTTCATGAAACCCCCAAATCCTCTAACCTAGGGTTTGAGCTAGATATCATACATTCCAATAAATCTAACAATCAACCCTAGGTTTTGCATAATCTACACATAATCATCAATAATGGAAGGTAAGGAAGAATATGGAGCATACATAGGAGAAAATCAAGAAAAGAGAGAGTGAAACCACACTCACCTCAAAGGAAGCTCTAATGGAGGAGGAGGAGGAAGAAGATGATGGAGGAATGGTAGAATCCAAGCCTTAGGAATGCCGGAGCACCTTCAATCAAGCCCTCCTCCATCTCCAAGCCCTTTCTCTCTCTAAAACACTCTCCCTCTCACTCTAACAAACCCTAGGAACGAAGAAAAATGAAAGACGAGGGCACGATCTGCGTTTTTTAAAACGCTGCTGTCTTGCGCGCGCTGGGGCGCACTCCAAACAGAGACTGTTGTCCCGCGCCCGCTTCGGCACACATCTGCGCACTCTGCGCGCTGTAGCGCGTAAACTTGCTATTTTGAGGTGCAAACGAGCTCGGAATACTCTCACATAGCATATCAAACTGAAGCCCCGGATCTAAGCTTTCTAATGAAAGTGGAATCACCTCAATTGGACATCCTTAACTCTAGATATTAGCGAATCAATGCACCGAGGTCATTAGGCTTAAAACCCAAAATTAAGTAACAACCTTGGTTGAAGCCTAACGGGGCAAGTTTTACACAAGTCATTTTATAACTCATCAATTGACTCTAAGAAGGCTAACATTAAGGGTTCTAAATGTCCATGAGACTATGGTCCTCTATTCCCTTGTTTCTCTTCATAAAACCACCTTCTACCCCGGTTCCTTTAAATCCTATAACTCTGAATCGATTCCCTAACTCTCAACTAATGTCACATGTTTCTAACTTAGTTCTTTTTCCCTCTAATATCCTTTCCTCATTCTTAAATCATTGTGCTCCTCTTAGATCATTGACCAAATTCCTATATAAATTCATATTCAAATTTGCAACATCTCATACCACTTCCAACTCTCTGCTCCTTGGACGGAACCACAACCTAAAGCTTTCACTATAGTTTCTAGGCTTTAATTTTGGGATGTTACATCCATGACCCTTCACACATCATCAGCTCTGAATCAGTACAATTGAGGGAGGACCTCACCGTCACCACTAGACCTGCACGAATCATCAACCGGGGTGTCAAGACACTGAGGAATAAGGCAATCCCTCTGGTGAAGGTGTTTTGGGAGGGTCAGACACCTGAGGAGGCAACTTGGGAGAAGGAGGATGACATTCGTCCTCAATTTCTAGAGTTATTAAGTTAAGGTAAAGATTGTATGTTTATTTTCTTCTTTAGCCAATTTTGAGGACAAAATTGTTTTAAGGGGGGTAGAATTGTAACATCCCATGATTTCAGTTGTAATATATGTTAAAAACAGTAATAAAATGGGTTTTGAGATAAAAGGAATTGTTTTGGTAGAGTTTGGATGTTAGGGGAGTGAATTAGGTAGCAAACTGGACAATTTTAATCTGGTCCGAGCGATCAAGTGTAACGTCCTAATTTCTCAATTCAAGAATAATCTCCGTTGGAAACATTATTCCGAATTTCTGAAATTATTTCGCGCATTTCGTGTATCGACATACAAATCACGCAACGCTTAAGCAATCAAACGTTTGCTTAGGTTTGCATAAAATTCATACATTATTATTTTCCATATTAATTCCTAATTAAGAACCTAGGGGACGAACATACACTTTGAGTGTATGGCTCATAAAAATCCTACCGGAAATCCGGCAGAGTTTCCCCTGAAAATTGGACATTTCCCAATTTTACAAATTGACCTGAAACTCAGAAAAATACCAATACAGTTGCTAATAACACATATACAATTTAAATTCTTATCTAAGCCTCCATGGCCAACTAAAATCAATACATTAATACATATCTAATCTTCTAATTTACAAATACAGTTCTTGACATTTATTTCAATTGAGTTCTCTACTCTTTCGCCATCAGCCTATACAAAACATGCACAACTGAAAGTAATTCCCACAGCGTGGGATGAGACTACGTCCTAGTGAGTGAGGTGACAGTGTGTGCGGTGTGGGAAGGCAAAGCACAAGATATACAACAATATAACATCACTTGATAAATTCAGAAAAGCATTCATAGTGGCAATTCAAGACATGTAATGTTAGACATTCAATGACAACCATAAATGCAGTGTTAGTCATGAAGTGTTTTACCCAACTGTAACCATGAGGCTAGACTGAGCTCGGACTAACAGGGACCGTCGTCCCTGAAGGCCATAAGACCATACCCATTAACTGTGATAGATTCAAACATGAATTTATATATTTTAGCATGAGTCCATGGACCGAAGACAGAGTATTGAAGCATGAGTCCATGAACCAAATCTTGATTATTTAACATGAGTCCAAGGATCAAAGACAAAGTCTTGGGGTGAAGGGAATCAAGCATGTGATCAGGGTGAAGCGGAATAAATGGATTCCCTCCCTTGTTATGATCGTTAATGTGAAAAACACGAATTAAGGCATATAAGGCATAAAACAAAAGGTCATACCTTTTAAAGATTGCGAATGAGGCAATAGCAGCCACGTCTCTAGTGGTGTCCACGCCAACAGCCGAACTAGGAAACCCTCCTCAACTCTGCTAGTAGCATTAGAGAGTTAAAGCGATTGCTCGTGTGTATAGGGTAATGCATCTCATGCTCTATTTATAGAGTGGTGGCTAGGGTTTTACCCCTCACTCCATTAACCTTAAATATATGGACCTGGCCCATTATGTTATAATTCTAATTAAATTAGAATTATTATCTTTTCCTAGTGGCTTGTTGTATGCGTGTGACCTAATAGGCATTTAATATTTGGTTATGATATTAAAATAAAACCCTTTTATATTTAATATCATAAATAGTGAGCAGTATCTAGCAATGCATCACTACCCAAATATTGAGATTATTGATAGTTGTCGAACCTGCACAAAATTATACTTATAATTCTCCGATCTGCAAACTACTTGTAGTAGAATGGTATAAACCGGGTCGAACCCTGAAGATCCACTCAAATTAATCCTTCTTTGGGGGGGGGTTGATTGATTGGAATAAACTGAAGAAAATAAAAGATCAAGTTAAAAGCAAAGGTTGAATCAATTCAAGACAATATCAATCCAAGGAATTCAGAGGCTATTTTCATGGTAAATCATTGGTTATTAATAACATGCATTCAAGAGATTAAATCTGTCAACATAGAATCATGTGGAACCCCTACAATGATCCCGGATTCACTACTGAAATAATTTTCATAATTCAATTGATTAAGATTAACAAGATCAAATAACCATAAAATCTTATGTTAGATCCAAATCAATTTTATAAATGGAACCCAATTGAAGTAAATAATTAAATGAACACCTTCAATTTAATTGCATACTCTATGCTTTTCAATCATTGTATGATGATTAACCAATCAAGAGTACAACATACATAAATAACAAATTTCATAACCAAAACATATTAACCAATCAAGTTTTGATAAAAGAAATATGGAATTGAAGCAAGTGGAATAGAAAAGCATGGTAGATGTAATTCAATCAGCATGTAAATGAAGATCAAACCTCAAAACCAAGATGAAAATAAGCTTGACTCCTTGAATTGAATAAAAACTTAGCCTTCCATGAAGACTTTACAAAAAGATGAACAAAAGTAAATGAAACTCTTAGTAATTTCTACTACAACTTGGATGCTCTTCTCCCTAGCAAGCTCTCCTATTTATAGGAGGGGAAAAGATGACTTTCCAAACATGATCACTCAACCATGACTAAGCATGTTTTGTCCACAAATGGACTTATTGATCAATTACCTAATGCATTTGTCCATTACTTTGAATTATTCACCTACTCTAGCTATCATTCACCTACTTGTCTCCCACTTGCACCGAGCATATGATCCTCAATCTGCCAGAATCCAAGAGAGTTTTCTTCATATGAAATCAAGATCTGAATCTTAGCTTTCAAAGGACGTTGGGTTGAGCCCAAAAGGAATTTTCTAGACCAAGTTATGGCCCAATCATTGAGTGTTGGTCAGGTTTTCATATGATGCTGACTATTCCGTCTTCCAAGCTCATTTCGACTCACTAGCCATCCGATTTAGCTTTTGGGTTCTTCATCAAAGTTGTAGGACATTCTTTTATCTTTCCTAAAATATAAAGAACATAATATTTAGATGTCTAGAGCTCAAGTTATGCTTGAAATACGAAAATAGTTTAATGCTGAAAAATGTAATTGAGCCCACTATGAACCTGAATTGGCATAATATGCTTATGACTTGTTAATTAAGCATTAAAAATGCATTAAAAGGTTAAATTTGAGGGATGATTAATGTGTATAATTTATATTTATCAATTATCAACAACTTTGATGAAACCTATTTTATGATAATAATTTATACGATCTGTCCCTTTATCCAAATATCTAATTGAACAAAAGGGCAAGGAATGTGTCAACCTTGTATAGTTCAATTTATGTTTTCCTTGATCCCCAAGTAAACTGTACAGAAAATAAACATCTCATGTTTGTCCTGCTGAGCATGGCCATGCATTTTGCAGTCTCACTTTATCAAGAGGCCTACAGATATAACTCATGTTACATAGGAGGGACAAATCCCATCTAGGGCACTCACATTCCACCACATAATTCATTATATGTCCAATAATCAACTTTATGATTACCTTGTTACAGGCAACGTTTGATGATATTAAGACATATAATTCCTTATGTAGGAATTGTAGTGATTTTAGGTCGAAGGACATCATATAATATTTATCAATATAAGAAACGTTCATGACACTTATGTAACAATCCATGCAACGTTCTTATGGTGGGTCTGTCTAGTACACTATTACTTTTAATATGTACTTATGTGAACACATGATATCGCATATCCATGATCCGTGAGATATGATCATCAATGAGCTCACATACTAGTCTAAATGCATCTTTGTTCTAAGATGATACTTGACCAGGGACTATTTTAAGAATAGTTCTTCATAAGATCTCACGATCAAGTCATCTACTTGATTTCTTATGAAGTTTGAGCTTAATGTCCTTAGAATAGTAAGCTCAAATTTCATAAGAAATCAAGTAGATGACTTGATCGTGAGATCATATGAAGAACTATTCTTAAAATAGTCCCTGGTCAAGTATCATCTTAGAACAAAGATGCATTTAGACTAGTATGTGAGCTCATTGATGATCACATCTCACGGATCATGAATATGAGATATCATGTGTTCACATAAGTACATATTAAGAGTAATAGTGTACTAGACAGACCCACCATAAGAACGTTGCATGGATTGTTACATAAGTGTCATGAACGTTTCTTATATTGATAAATATTATATGAAGTCCTTCGACCTAAAATCACTACAATTCCTACATAAGGAATTATATGTCTTAATATCATCAAACGTTGCCTGTAACAAGGTAATCATAAAGTTGATTATTGGACATATAATGAATTATGTGGTGGAATGTTAGTGCCCTAGATGGGATTTGTCCCTCCTATGTAACATGAGTTATATCTGTAGGCCTCTTGATAAAGTGAGACTGCAAAATGCATGGCCATGCTCAGGAGGATAAACATGAGATGTTTATTTTCTGAACAGTCTACTTGGGGATAAAAAAAAACATAAATTGAACTATACATGGTTGACACAATCCATGCCCTTGTGTTCAATTAGATATTTGGACAAAGGGACAAATCATATAAATTATCATAAAATAGGATTCGTCAAGGTTGTTGATAATCTCAATATTTGGATAGTGATGTATTGCTAGATACTGCTCACTATTTATGATATTAAATATAAAAGGATTTTTATTTAATATCATAACCAAATATTAAAAGCCTATTGGGTCACACGCATACAACATGCCACTAGGAAAGTGTAACAACCGTGTTTTTACCATTTTGCCGTATTTTGTGTTTTATTGAATTTTGAGTGATTAAAATTATTTTTAATCATCAAAATTTATATTTTCGAGTTTAGGAATGAATTTCCTATTTTTCTAGAATTTTTGGGGATTTTTGGGTTTTTTCTGTAAAAAATGACCCTCTTGCCCCTCCTGTCTCTTGAACCGGCCCGAATACTCTTGATCCGGGCCAGAAAATTTGCACAACTCTTCCTTTCCTCCTTCTAGAAACAGTGCGTGTGTGTGTGTTGCATGGGAGACACTTGTCTCTTCCTTTCTTCCTCCCAAGCCAAGTGTAAAACTTAGGAAATTATGGCATTAAACATTAAAGCATTTATTTCTTTTTCTCTTTCACACATGCAAGCCTTGGTCATTCTCTCATTTCTCTCTTTCTCTTCCTCTTGAAGTCGTGAACTCTCTATCTTTTCTCTCAAATCCTCCATTTTTCTCCAAACACTTTCAAGCCTAAGGTTCCATCTTTGAACCCTAAGCTTACACACTAAGCCTTCTAGCCTTGCAAAGCTCTTGTTGGTGACTCAAAGGAGGGATTTTTGGGCTGTTTTGTGAGCTGTTTCTGCACCTCATTCTTGAGGAAATTTCTTAGGTAAGGGGGGAGAACTTGAACTCTAGTAGGATTGGTGACTAGAGTCAATGATTACCCTTGATCCTAGTCTTGATCATCACTTTCACTTTGAAAAATCACTTTTTGGAACCTCTTTTTGGAGTGAAATATTTCGGATTTCTTGAGCTGGGCTGTATGTGTGTTTTGGAATTTATTTTGATGCTTGAAAAGTGCTTGGATTGTGATTGTTGGTGCATGCAAGCCAAGGAAACAAATTTTGGAAAAATTTCTCCTTTTTCCCTTAAAAGCTCTCGACTTTGAGGGATATTTTGGGCTGCATGTGTTTCAAAATTATTTTGATACTTGGAATGTGTTTATATGTTGAATTTAAGAACATGCATGAAGTTGTTTGAGTTTATGAAATTGTTTGGATGTTTGATCCTTGAAAATGGTGCTTATGAGCTTGAAAATAAAGTTATAAACTTGAATATGTCTATGGATGAATTATCATGATATTTGTTGTTTAAAATGCTTGTTGATAATTGTGTTGAATTTTGGTAAAGTTTGGATGTTGTTGAAAAATTGGAGTTTTGATGAACATTCAAGGTGTTCTTGATGTTCTTGAGTTGTTCTTGATGTAACTCATCAAGAATGTTTTTTGATCTTGAAAAGATCAAGAATGTTTTTTGATCTTGAAAAGATCAAGAAGTTTTGGAAAACATGTTTTTGGGCTTTGGTGGCCCAAAAGGACTAAGGAAAAATTTTATAAATAAAAAGGGTTAAAGTGCAAATAAGGAAAAACTTTTACAATAATAAAAGAACTAAATTCGGATTTTTAATTTAACCCAAGTAAAAGTCAACCCAAAAGTCAATGTTTTGAGTTGTCATGAGTAAAAATGAATTTCTAAGAGTTATGAAACCTTTGGGCCTTTGGTTTAGGCCCAAAACCTTCAAAAAGGTGAGTCAAGGACTCATTGAAAGTCAACCAAAAATAATTTATGAAATTGGGCTTCAACTCTAATCCAAGTTTTTAAAATTTAAAACTCAAGAATTAATTAGTGGACTTGGCTAATTTAATTATCTAAGTTAATTAACCTAATCTACTTAAGTTAATTAAGTAAAGAATAATTAATTAAGGCTAAAATTAATTAACCTTAATCAAATATAATTAAAAGCTTAATCCAAGATTAAAGAAGAGATTAAGGAATAATTAGGAATTAATTAGGATCTTAAGTAAGGATTAAGACTGAATTAAAGAAGATTAAGACTAATTATAGTTCAGTTAATGAAGACTAATTATAATTAAAGGTTAAACTTAATCTTAATTAGTTATACAAGAGGAATTAGGATAAGTAATGCTATACATAAGACACAATCATAAATCTTAGTAAATTATAGGACTCAAGTGGAAATGATTATTGATTCAAAGAAGAACATTAGTACAAACTACCTTAAAAGATTATAACCAACACACTCTTTCTACATAAGACTTGAGAAGCTTAGTGAGAGAGTGCGGTTCCAACCCAAGATAGGGTTCGGTTTTCCTTGAAGGAAAGACATTGAATCGGGCCGTACCACGGGTAAGTGGTGATGTTGAATGATTCGATGGGCTTTGCCTGTAAGGATGTGAGTGTTGTAGGCATTGTTGTGTGATATGAATCATAAAGCATTGTTGATGATCAAGGTTGAAAATCTTGCGACCTATATGGCAGTGACACTCGGTACAGTGGGAAACTGGTTGGGACGGGTGCACTGGGTTTTGCAAAGAACGCCGGCGGGTCCTCGAGGGGGGATGTTAGCCCTGAGGATAGTCAGGTTCCAAAAAGGCTCAGGTGACGTAGGCTCGCTCCCTTCTGTCGAGTTGCAAAGGGGATCAGGCTTGACTATCCTGTCGCTCTCAAGGTTTCGGGGTCAGTTGAGATTGTCTGGAAGTCGGATAAAATTGACCAAAAGAAAAATATAAGTACTGCGCTAGTATAGACTCTAACTCCTGATACGTTGTGCATATATGGTCCGACAGTTGCTGTGTGCACTGCGGATGGTGATGTCTCCCTGGGCCCGCATGCATTAGTCTATATGCATCATGATGATATAAACTGTATTCATTATTGATTGAATCGTATGGATATCCTGTGTGTGTGTATGCTCTAGTTTACTTTATCCTACATGTTGTGAGTTCATGCGATGTTCTCACCCTTCTTTTCTATCTCTTGTTGCTGTGTTCTTCTCGTTACGTCGATAGCCGGTATCGAAGACTTCAGCTATCATGTCAATGCAAGTGCGACTACGGTGGATGCCGAGGGGCACACGGAGGGTGACGGACATCCCTCGCAGATGTGAGTTTTCGGGGGAAGTCTGTGTCATCATCTCTCATCCCGGTCTTCCGCTTGTACCAGAGTTGGATTTCATTGTGCCTGTGACTCTCGAGTTCCCTACGCCACCTAACTTGGTGCGCTACACTACCTTCCGTCCTTCACGTCGTCGCCCCGCTTCTTCTTCATCGTCGCGGTCATCTCGGATGGCTGATATGGTTGGACTAGACTCTCCTAGGTACTCACTTTCTTCTGAGGCGTCAAATTCTCAGCCTATGCGTCCTGATGCGCAAGGCCGCTCTCTCACAAGTAAGTTAGACCTGATTGTGATTGACGACACCTCGGATGAGGAGGAGGCCCCAAGAGAGAATTCAGAGGAGGATCCAGAGGAGGAGGAGCCGGAGGAAGATCCGTCTAGTGACGAGTACGACTAGTGTAGTTTTGAGTCTAGGTAGTAGCAGCTCTGATTTAGTAAGCTCTTATTTTGTATTTTGTCGAGGTCTTGTTTATTTTGGTCTACTACTAGAACTCTTATTTTGATATGGATATCTGGATGGCTCGACACATACAGTGATGTTATGTTGTATGTATATATTCATGTTGTTTCCTTTTCTTATACTGGTTTTATAACTATGTGTATGTTGTGTATGTGCGCGAGGTAATAACCATTTAGATGTTTTCGGAAAACGAGTTGCAGATTAAGGAAAGGATATTTCATAAATACTTAAAATGAAATTAGAGATGTAATAGGTTGATGACGACAAAACCCTTTTCAAAAAAAAAATTCCGAATTTTGACGTTTCTGAAAACAGTAATTTCGTTGGTCACGTGTCATATATGTGATGTTCTTAGAGGTAAAAACTAAGGGTGTCGCAGAAAGGATAATAATTCTAATTTAATTTAATTTGAATTATTACATAATGGGCCAGGTCCATAAGTGTGAGGGTTAAGTGAGTGAGGGGGTAAAACCCTAGCAACCACTTTATAAATAGAGCATGAGATGCACTACCCTATACATATAAGCAATCGCCTTTTACTCTCTAAGGCTACTAGCAGAGTTGGGGAGGGTTTCCTAGTTCGGCTGTTGGCGTGGACACCACTAGAGACGTGGCTGCTATTGCCTCGTTCATAATCCTAATAAGGTACGACGTTTCGTTTTAATACCTTTTATGCCTTGATTCATGTTTTCGCATAACGATCATAACAAGGGAGGGAATCCATTTATTTCCGCTGCACCTTGACCACATGCTTGATTCCCTTCAAGGTTTGCATAAAATCAACTCTAATCAACAATAATAGCAAGGGGGAGAAGGACTAGGGAGCATACATAGGAGAGCAACCAAGAATTCAAGTGAGTGAGAACCACACTCACCTCCAATAGAAGAAGCTTGGTGAAAATGGGGAGAAGGGGAGGATGATCTTCAAGCTCCAAGGGGTGGGAAGGTCTTCAATCTACCACTTTCTCCCTCTTCTTCTTCTTGCACACACATTCTCTCACTAAAAGGGGAGGAACTCTCTCTCTAGAACCCTAAAAATGGAGGAAGAATGAGAGAAAATGGAGGAAATCGCATTTTTAAAAAACGCTGCAGCGCTAGGGTGATCAAATGCCCGTTTGCGCTTTTGAACGCGTGATAATTCTGCCAGACACGCGTTTGAACCTTCCCGGGGCGCTCAAACACCAAAATTTCATCCTTCTCCATGTAACTCGCTATTTGGGGGTGCAAATGAGCTCGAAATACTATCTATAGTATATCAAACTCAAGCCCTGGATCTTAGCTTTCTAATGAAAATGGAATCACCTTAATTGGACACCCTTAGCTCTATATATTTGCGAATTAGTGCACCAAGGTCATCAGGCCTAAAACCCAAAATTATGCAATAACCTCGGTTTGTGCCCCTCTTGGCTCCAATTCAATTCTATCCTTCTCAAACCTAGTTCCTCTCCATGAAAACCTTCTTCTAACTTAGTTCTTCTCATCCAAACCCTTCCCCACTCTAATTCTTGATAAATCAATTCCCTTGACCACAAAGCTCATTCTCCCACACTTAATGGCTAAGACCTCGGTTATAGCTCTTCTCCTTAACTTTTTCTCCTGACCTTTCCTTTCAACTTAAATCTTCTTTACCCAACCTCATTTCTTTACCCTTAACCATTACATTCTCTCTGACTCAGGGTGTGATTCCTTCTAGGTTTGACCTATAGTTGACTGGCTTAACTCTTGTTCCCTCTTATAAACTCTTTTAAAACTCATGGTTCCTAATGGATTCCCTAATTTTTTGTCTGAAATCACACTTAACCTCTGAATTCTCATCCTACTTCTAATTTCCCTCTCTTGGCTGGGTTCATCACCTAAGGCTTCCATTATGTTTCCTAGGTTCCAATTTCTGGGATTTTACATCAAGAGCCGAGGTGTGCGCTTAACTGCGCAAAGGAATAAAAATTGGGAGTTTTGGCAAAAAAATCTGGGCGCTCTGTTGAAATTCTGGCAAGCGTACAAAAAATCCAGCAGTATAATAGTAAGTAGAAGGGTTTGTCATATCCAAAGGGAACGGTTCAATTGTAAATACTAGTGCTCACAACTATCAAGTGAGAGAGTATAAATGTTGTTTGTGAAAATTGTAATAGTAAATAAAGAAAAGCAATAAATTGAGATGGTTGAGCAGGTTACTGGAACTAGGATTGAACTTCGTCTATCGCACCCTTCATGTATTTGAAACCCAATGATATTTATGAATATTGAATTATAATATATTAGCACAAATAAAAGTTATTTCATAAAAGGTTCCCACATATATGAAATACTCAGAAATAATTCACCCTGGTTCCCACAGTGATAAATTACCCCGGACTAAAGAATAATTTGTAAAATCTATCAAGCCATCCCGGTTCCCACCATGACAACTTGAGTGTTTTCACAAATCAGAATTCAAGTTTCTTATTCCTAGGTTCCCCCAAACTCGCAATTGATTTCACAAACCACTTTCCAGTGCGCCCCATAAAACCAACCTATTACTCCGGCACAAAGGCAGAAGCTAAGCATTAAGAACAGAATAAAAACACCGATATTATAAAAACAGGGATTCATAAATAACAAAGAGAATTCAAATACAATTGGGGATTGAATCGACTACATTCAATCCTATGGGAGAGTTTAGCTACTCATGGTAGCTATTACAAACCAATAGAGAAACTGTCTCACTTTTCTCTAGCTCCAGCTCTGCTTTCCGCCTCCGTAACTCTCTGAATGATTAAAACTGATTCTCAATGCTAATATTTATAGCAAAAGAATTTCCTAAAATAAAATATCTAAAAGATACAGACCTAATTTCCTAGAATAAAATATCTAAAAGATATAGTCCTAAATTAAATAGACTTAATTCTAGATATAATCCTAAAATATGTAAATATGATCCTAAGAGATTTGACATTGATTTCTACAGATCAAAACCCAAATAAATAGATTGCAATCTTAATTAAATACAAATTTCCCAAAATAAGCTCTTGTCAGGTTGGGCTCTATGGCTCTGTAGAGGCTCAGTTGCAAAAAAAAGGACGCGTTCTGCGCTCAGCGCAGCTGAAGCGCAGGCAGCAGAATCTTCCCGGCTTTTGCTTCCACCGTTTCCTCTATTTTAGCGTGATCTCTTGTTGATCTTATCCTTATTTGTTGCGCTTTCCTGATGTCCCTTTTTTTTAGCTTGATCTCTTGCTTATCTTATCTTTATTTGATGCTATCTTGTTACTCCATTTAAAACTTTCCTTTTTATCTGAAAAATCAATAGATTTCTTATCAAAATAGCATCAAATTCAAATTTGAACCAAATAATCACAAGATCTACATTTTAATCTAAAGAGAGATAAATTGGGGTATAAATCTAACATTTTGCCCTTGATAAGTGCTATAATTATATAGAAATTTATCATTAATTTAGCACTTATCAAATTCTCCGCAACTTAGCTTCTTGCTTGTCCTCAAGTAAGAAAACCTTTTGCAATCAAATGAACTCAATCCCCAATCATGGTTCTCACTAAATAAGGAAATAATTTCATCACCTCTTGCTAGACAGCTGTCACTTTCCAAATATCAGATTGAAAATCAGAATTAAGTGGTGTTTCCAAGACTCAATCAGAACAGGATAAAAACACATTCAAACTTTTTCAAAAGTAGTAACCAAAACAATAAGTGATAAATCAAGGAATTATCTCATGCTCACGGGTAAGTGTTTCCCTCAATTTTTCACAGCAGTTGAACAACTAAAATTGATAATCGTTTCTGGTTAATAAACATACACATGGTAAATCATGGATCAAAAGGTCTTTCTTGGCTGTAATGAGGCTGGGCTATCAAGAACTCATGGTTTTTCTGGATATGCAAAGAAACACTAGAATAGAGAGCATTTTTGAAATTTCTTTTTCTTGAACTTTTTCTCAATTCTTCATTTCATTCTTGATTTGTATTATTCAGTCGGCCTCATCTTCTTTATTGGTGGGTCACTCCCTTTTTATTCACTTTTTGTTTTTCTTTTCCATTTTTAAGGGAGTGAATCACTTTGCTTTCTTGTGCCTGTTTTTTGTATTTTTTTTTTCAAATAACCAACCAATTCACTTTCAAGTAACCAACCAATTCTCCCATTTTATCAAACTGCACCTTTGCTCTCTATCCCAAGTGTGTAAGGGACATGATATAGACATTATTTTGGCTGAGGTGCATAAGAAAAGAAACATCAAAGCTCAAATGGGTTACAAAAAAGTTGAAAAATTCTTTCATTGGTTGGCTTTTTGGCACTGAGCAAATAATTCATAATCACAAATTTGCCTTTATCACTTCCATATTTTTCATGTGCAGAATAAAATCCAAAAACTCAAGCAATAGCAGTTGTCAAGCAACGGTGAAAACTCTCATATCAAGTGTTTGGTCTCACAACTCACTGATTTTTTTGGCTAATTTCCTTGATGAAGTCACTTATTGAAATTAATTAACTACCTTGATATATTTTCCTGCATAATATCCTAATCCTAACTGATTATGTATTCAATCACAAAATTCCTTTTTCTTTCCTAATTCAGTTAGTTAGACTACCTAGTGTTGAGATTTTAAATTTATTTCCTTAAATCCCTATTTCCCAATTCCTAAAAAAATGAAATACAAAACAAAAATCCTAATTAACTAAAAAAAATAATCCTATAAAATAAAAGAAAATAGAAAATAAAAGAACGAAAAGAAAGAAAAACACCAGTATCAATCTTCATCCTCTGTATCCTGTAAGTCCTCGTCCTGCTCTCCGGCTGCTGCTGTTCCACCTCCCCCTGGATGAATAGGCCTGTCCCCAAGCCACTGCAAGAATGTCCAGGACTCATCAGGCAGCATGCCTGGGTATGGGTCTAGCCGGGTCTAGTACAAATGCTTCTAAAGGTGGGAAATCCCTCTGTGGAGGGTGGAGTTCTGCTTGCATATGTGCTCCACGTAAGCTCGGAATGGGAAGTCAGCTGGTGGTGGCGGATGTGACTGTTGTGGCTGTTGTGGATGATGATCTCCTCTCTCCTCTATCACTAGGCTCTGTGACTGCGTTGGCATAGGATTCCCGGACCAGCTCCGGGTCAAATAATTTGTCTGGAGTAGCTATCCTACGCCATCCGCGTCTAGTAATCTCCATGTTGAACTTCTTTTACTCCTTTGGTTGGAGGTCAACTAGTATTTTCAACACAAAGTTCCATGGTTTGAGAGCTTCATAATTTGCAGCAACCTTTGCACTCTTGAATCTCATGGGATCGTAGTGGGGTTCATCTCTGACCCTCTTCCCCATGCCTTTTCTTCGTGAGCTAGAGCCACGAGAAAGGCCAGCAGTGTATTTGATCCTAGGCATCTGAAAAGTCAAACAATGAAAGAAACATATTCACTTCAGTGATGCCTTAATACACACAATAATTCATGAAGAACATGGAAACTTATCATTAACCAATTTGCATGCATAATTCAAAATGCTTTCAAAAGAATCAATCTCTTCACAACAAAATTTCAGTTGCACTTGGTAATGGCTTCCTAAAAACAGAACAATCCCATTTGTTTTGCACAGTTCTAAGCTTGTTATCCTAAAGTTCAAATCATAAAAATAAAGGAAATGAAAATTTCAATCAGTTAAAACTATTCAAAAACACGAAAACATAACTTAAAACTCGAAAGATTCAAGATTGATGGAGGTTTGTGAGTGGAAAAAGTGAAAAGAAGAGCTTAGGAAGTAGAGAAATAGTACAGGAGAAAACAGGGGAGAAAGAACGAATGACTCCCCCTGTTTTTAGTTCAATTTAAGCAACAACGCGTGCTTGCGCTCTACCTACGCTCAGCGTGAGTGGAGCCCAGGTTTCAGTTTTGAAATTTCGTACTGCTGCACAAGTGAAGCGCAGAAAACAGTGGCTAAAATTGCACTTCTTCGCTTTACCTGCGCTCAGCGCAGGCGAAGCGCAGAAAACAGAATGAAATTTTGCAATTTTCAGTCATGTTTTCTGCTACTTCCTATTGTTTAAAAATTTTATTTTCGACAAACTTATTCCAATCAATTTTGAAAATGTCCTAAATCCTAAAAAAATTAAAAATCCTAATTAACAAACAAAAACAAAACTGAAAACAATTAAAAACTTAAAAATCTCTGGGTTGCCTCCCTGGAAGCGCTCGTTTAACGTCATATAGCTTGACGCCTGTTTTTAAGGTGGTTGATATTGGAATCCTTTAGCGAGCCTTTGTGCTGCACCTTTGACTCATTTGAGCAGTGACCTTACCCATGTTCTTGCCTCGGACCAATTGTGAATGTGACTTGAATCTACCCATTTGGTCTTGTGTCTGGAGTTAGACCATGTTGCTGACTCCTTTGGCCTGACTTTTCTCTTCTTTGGAGTCTTTTGCTGAGTTGCATAGGTCTTCTCCTCTTGAAGCTTGGGAAATTCACAGTTGTCAGATTTTACTCTTTGTGCTTCACAAGGGTCCTTGCTATGGAATCTGCCTGACCACTTTGTCCTCAACCTGGCTCTAGGCCTTGAATTTGATTTTGTTGGCCTGATTCTTCTTCTCTTTGCTCTGATCAGGTCAGTGTATTCGCAGGCCTTTATTTTGTGAGTCTTGGAAGGTTGAACATTTGTATGCTTCCCGTCTTTGCCTTCCTTTGGAGGGTTGTCAGGATCAGGTGGATTCTTCACTACTTCCCCTCCTCTCTCAGTTCTTTGCTCGCTCTTTTTCTCTTTTTTCTTGTTCTTTTTCTATAATTACATCATGTACACTCTCACTTATTTTGTTCTCTTCTTCCCCTTCATAATCACTCTCTTCTTTAAGCATAATTTTCTTTGTTTCATCCTCTTCTTTTTCTTCTTCTACTTCGGTTGCATCTTCTGCTTCTTCTTTTTCTTTTGCTTCTTCTGGTTCCTCTTCTTCTACTTCTTCCTCACCTTCTTCTTCTTCTTTTTCCTCTTCTTCTTCTTCAGTTTCTTTTTCTTCGTTAGTTAGATTGCCATCAATTCCTTCCTCTATCAGTTGAACACTTATGGTGGTCACGTCGTCACACTGTTCTTCGAGGTTGGATTGTGTATTTGATGAAATTTGTTCTGACTTTTGGTTAGCTAAAAGTTTAGCCATCTGCTCAACATGAGTCGTAATATTTCTTGCTGATGCTTCTATATTTTTCTCAGAATCCTTAAGACTTTGCAAGAATTTTTCAAAAGCATCATCATCTAATCTTGATCTTCCTGAAGAGTAACCTTGTTGCTATTGGAAAGAAGGTTGCATGTAAGAAGGCTCTGCATGTAACATCCCGCAAATTAGGAACTCTAATAATTCATTAGGTTACAAACAGAGAATTATGTGTTAGTAACTAAGGAAAGGTAAGTTGAGGAATTAGGGGTTAAAACTTAGCTATAAAACCAAGTTTAGGACTTTGTCTAAGTAAAATTAGTAAGTTTGGGTTGATGGTAATCGATTATAGAGAGTTTGTAATCGATTACCTGAGAGCAGTATTTGTGGTAATCGATTATTCACAGTCTGTAATCGATTACCCGAGAGCGAAGTTTTTGGTAACCGATTACCAAAGGGTGTAATCGATTACCAGATTCCCAGAAACGTTTTCTAGTGTAATTTTTACCTCTGGTAATCGATTACCAGCTGTCCAGTATAAATAGCCGGACATGCAAAATTTGATATTCAACATTTCTTTCTTCTTCTTCCTCGCGCCCTAGAGAGAGAGAGTGAGCTTAGAGAGAGAGAATGTGATTTTGGAGATTGGAAAGAGAATCGAAACAAGGATCATCAATTGGATCGCTTCAACTCCTCTTTCTCCTCTTGAATTTCTAGATTTGGTGAGTAAAGTTCACACACACACTCCCTTGTAATTTTGAGTTTTCCCCAATGTATGAATCCTACTCTCTAATTCCCTTTCTATGTGAGTATTGTGGTTAGAATAGTAATGTTTGCATGAGATTGAGTAGTTGTTGTTAGATTTTCATTAAAAACCTTAGGGTAGCGAGATTTACGAAACTAGTGAAATTGACGAAAATGTCGAAATACTCATTGTATGATCCCTACCTCTTGATTTTCCCTTCTATATAGTTAAATTGACTGGATTTATGATGTTTGCACTGGAATTGAGTAAAGAATGTTAGGGTTTGCTTGGGAAAATCTTTGAATGTCGAAGTTACAAACTTACGATAGTTACGAAACCTTCGAAATGCTCAATGTATGAACCCCACCCCTTTAGTCGCCTTTCTATATGATTATATGGATTGGAATTGTGATGTTTGCATTGAATGAAATAATTGATGTTAGGAATTTCTTGAAAAGATTTGATTATTGCCTGTGGGCGTATGCGACGAGATCAATTGTGGGAGTTTGCTCCGATATCAGTTGTGGGCGTATGTTCCGTAGTCAGTTGTGGGCGTGTGCGCCAAGTT
Organism: Sesbania bispinosa; assembly: GCA_026901365.1. NCBI lineage: Eukaryota > Viridiplantae > Streptophyta > Magnoliopsida > Fabales > Fabaceae > Sesbania > Sesbania bispinosa. Next base: position 1,755,047 of record QLOH01000079.1, on the reverse strand, counting down.
CAGTTGTGGGCGTGTGCGCTAAGTTCAGTTGAGGGCGTGTGCGCTAAGTTCAGTTGTGGGCGTGTGCGCCAAGTTCAATTATGGGCGTGTGCGCCAAGTTCAGTTGAGGGCGTGTGCACCAAGTTCAGTTGAGGGTGTATGCGCTACAGCCTGTCGGTTGGGTTATGCCGATTGTGTGCTTTTTTGTTTAAGTTTTCCATCCTATCAAGTTACTAAGTGTTAAATTAAATTTATATAACATACCAATTGAGTTAATTAGGACATTATGATTCAAGTGAGTAGAATAGTTAGGTATGCCTTATGAATTGCACTAGGTGTTGTATTGCATATGATTGTTTACTCTTTCTGCATGTTACATACTTTGCTCGCTGAGACTGTAGTCTCACCCCACGTTTCGGGGATATACTCTAGTTTGTGCAGTGAAATCCAAGGTTAAGGTGAAGGAATGGATGGAACTTTGGAGAAGAACTCTGCTTTTAACGAGAAGAAATGCTTAGTAGGAGTAGTTTCTTTTGATAATGATTGTTAACTAATTTTCATTGTATTTGAATCCCGTTTAGCCATGGAGGCTTAGTCATAGATATTAATTGTATTTGAGATATTCATGTATGTAATTAGTACCAGCTTAAGCAAATCATTGGATAGCCTAAGCGATTTTTTGATGATATCAAAATAGAAGCGAAATAATTTCAGAAATTCAGGAATAGTGTCTCCAATGGACACTATTTATGAGTTTAGAAATTAGGACGTTACACTGCATCTTGTCTCCAACCAAAATTATGTACTGGTTATTTCTCCAATCTTGTGAATAATTGTTTGCGAAGTTGTTGCTATTGGAGAAATTGCCTGGCCTTCCTTGATTGCCATGTAATTAACTTTCTCTTCTTCAGTGCTTGGATAAGAGCAGTAACCATTGGGATGGTCACCTCCACAAAAATCACAAATTAATTATGGTGACTGGCCAGGATAGGATTGCACTGCCTGCAATTGCTGAGGAAGGTTATCTAGCTGCTTGTTGAGTGCTTCTATTTGCTGAAGAATAATCTTTTGTTGAGACAAGAGCGCATCTTCAGAAGTTTGCATGTGGAATGAAACAACATCATCTTGTTGTTACCCAAAGCTCTGATTCTGGTTACTTCTCCAATCCTGCGAAAAATTGTTAGAATAATTGTTGTAATTAGAGAAGTTACCGTGAATCGGTATGGTGGAAGGATATTCTGGTTCATGCTGCATAACATAATCTCCAAGGGTACTTCTTGGTGGATTCTGATAATCTCCAAGTGTTCTTCTTTGTGGATGTTGATAATATCCAAGTGTTCTTCTTGGTGGATCTTGTTGCATAACATAATCCCCAAGTGTCCTTCTTGGTGCAGGGGAATATTGTCTCTCCTCAGCCATATCTTCAACTTTTACTTCATTTGAGGTGGTTGAATAGAGAGTGTTGAGATTGTCTCCTTGAGCTTGTCCTTGCCCCCTTTTCTTCTTCTTCTCTTGCAGCTTTTATCTCCCTTGGGATGGTTGATGAGAGAATGTTGGAATTGTCTCCTTGAGCTTGTCCTGTGTTTTTTTTTTCAAAAATTTTTTTAAGTTCTTTTTTATTTTTTTTTTCAATTTTTTTTTTCAAATTTTTTTTAATTTTTTTAAATTAGTTTTTTTTCAAAAGTCCTAATTAAAGAAAATAAGAAGAATCTCTTTACAACCCAATAGAATGAACTAAGAATTTAAATTGAGACACCGTTCCCCGGCAACGGCGCCAAAAATACTTGTTAGAATCTGGCCATCGTACCAAAAATCCAGCAGTATAATAGTAAGTAGAAGGGTTTGTCGTATCCACAGGGAACAGTTCAATTGTAAATACTAGTGGTCACAACTAACAAGTGAGAGAGTATAAATGTTGTTTGTGAAAATTGTAATAGTAAATAAAGAAAAACAATCAATTGAGATGGTTGACCAGGTTACTAGAACTAGGATTGAACTTCGTCTATCGCATACTTCATGTATTTGAAACCCAATGATATTTATGAATATTGAATTATAATATGTTAGCACAAATAAAAGTTATTTCATAAAAGGTTCCCACAGATATGAAATACTCATAAATAATTCACCCTAGTTCCCACAGTGATAAATTACCCCGGATTAAAGATTAAATTGTAAAAGCTATCAAGCCATCCTGGTTCCCACAGTGACAACTTGAGTGTTTTCACCAATCAGAATTCAAGTTTCCTATTCCTAGGTTCCCCCAAACTCGCTATTGATTTCACAAAACCACTTTCCTGTGCGCCCCATAAAACAACCTATAACTCCGGCACAAATGCGGAAGCTAAGCATTAAGAACAAAATAAAAACACCGATATTATAAAAAGGGATTCATAAATAACAAAGAGAATTCAAATACAATTGGGGATTGAATTGACTACATTCAATCCTATAGGAGAGTTTAGCTACTCATGGTAGCCATTACAAACCAATAGAGAAACTGTCTCACTTTTCTCTAGCTCCAGCTCTGCTCTCCGCCTCCGTAACTCTCTTAATGACTAAAACTGATTCTCATTGCTAATATTTATAACAAAGGAATTTTCTAAAATAAAATATCTAAAAGATACATACCTAATTTCCTAGAATAAAATATCTAAAAGATATAGTCCTAAATTAAATAGACTTAATTCTAGATATAATCCTAAAATATGTAAATATGATCCTAAGAGATTTGACATTGATTTCTACAGATCAAATCCCAAATAAAATAGATTACAATCTTAATTAAATTCAAATTTCCCAAGATAAGCTCTTGTTAGGTTGGTCTCTGTGGCTTTGTAGAGGCTCAATTGCAAAAAAAAGGACGCGTTCTGCGCTCAGCGCAGGCAGCAGAATCTTCCGGTCTTTTACTTCCACTGTTTCCCCTATTTTAGCTTGATCTCTTGCCGATCTTATCCTTATTTTCTGCGCTTTCCTGATTTCCCTCTTTTTTTAGCTTGATCTCTTGCTGATCTTATCTTTATTTGATGCTATCTTGTTACTCCATTTAAAACTTTCCTTTTTATCTGCAAAATCAATAGATTTCTTATTAAAATAGCATCAAATTCAAATTTGAATCAAATAATCAGAAGATCTGCATTTTAAACTAAAAAGAGATAAATTGGGGTATAAATCTAACATTTTACCCTTGATAAGCGCTGTAATTATATAGAAATTTATCATTAATTTAGCACTTATCATGCTCAAACGCCCAGATGCGCGCTCAAGCGCGCAGAGGAGAAAAATTAAGGGTTCTGGCAGAAAATCTGTGTAACATCCCGTAATTCAAAACCTATATTGATTCATAAGGTTAAAATAAGAGAGTGTATGTTTGATAATTAAGGAAAGAAAGTCTAAGAAAATAAGAGAATGAAACTTAGTTTGAAAAACCAAGTTTCAGGCTTTTCGCTCAAGCGAATTAGATTCGCTTGAGCGAATTATGCAGATAAACCTTAAAGTTGTGATTGCTGTAAAATTCGCTTAAGCGAATACGTTTTCGCTTAACCGAATTTTCAGGGGTCTGAAAGAGGCTCTCTAGAAAATTTTCGCTTGAGCGAAATTTTGTTTGTTTTGCATGCAACCGTCCCATTCGCTCAAGCGAAAATAATTCGCTTGAGTGAAATTTCACTTATAGGTTCAGAATCTATCACTTAGAACAAAATTTCACTCTTTTCCTTCTTCTCCTTCTTAGAGTTAGAGAGAGAGAGATTCTAGGTTAGATGGATGAGGTAATTCGAAGCTTGGAACGGGAATTTTGAGCTAGGAATCATCAATCTATTCACGTTGGATCCGTTCTTCTTCCTTTAATTCCAAGTCTAAGTGAGTACAACTCACTAATTGTGGTTCTCTCTTGATAATTCTATTGTGCAAGCCCCCAATTCTTAACTTCCCTCTTCTAATTAGAGTTCTTGGATAGTAATTGTGTTCTTGCAATTAGATTAGAGTAGTATTTGTTGAATTAGAGTTTAAATTGAGAATAGAAGGTAATTAATATTCATAGGGTCTAAACTCTCGAAATTGTCGAAACTAGCAAAATCGTTTATATTGATTATATATGGATTCTTATTTGCCATACCATTATGATTATGTTAATTGAAGTAATTCAAGCCGGCCATCGCGCTGTGAGTAAAAGAAATGATTAATTGTATTGAAAACATGACTTTGGTCCAGTTTGGGTGGGATTTGTCCCCGGGGAAGATATTCCCTGTAGTCTGAGCTCAGTTCTAACTCTAGAAAGAGATAAGAACATGCCTGTTGGGCACAGCAGTGAGTGCATCATGTTTGCATATTAGTTGATTATTGAATGCTTTGAACCTTATGACTTATGGCTTGACATGAATTTCTGTTCCCTGCATACATGCATATGATTTGTATTCACTGAGATTTTATCTCACCACGCGTTATGTGGATTTATTTAGTTGAGCAGGTACCCCCCCTTTACCAGACTCTCAGTCCGGGAAGTGAAGTACGAGAACGAAGGAACTGTTTTTATTTTAAGGCTTGAGTTGATGTATTAGCTGATGTGTATATGTATATATGTATTTATGATAGTAGTAGGGGAGTTACATTAGTGATCCCTCTTGAAATTTTAAATGTCCTGATGTACAGAAGTTTTATATGATGGTTACCTTATAATATTTTGAGTATTGTTCCTTAAGTGTTAATTTCTCGTTGGAAAATTAAGGATTTATGGAACTAGTTGATATCTGAATCGGAATGCCATAAACTCTAAGTTAGGAATTTGGTTTCCAATGAACTGAATTTCTGAGTTAGAATTTTAAGGTGTTACATTTTGGTATCAGAGCAGTTCAATCCAATTGGACTGTGAAATTAGGATGTTCTGTGGTTTGTTAGTGACTTTTTATGTATTTTTTTGTGAATTGAGAGACTGATCACCTCGATATTTGCTTGATAATATGTAGAGAATCATGGCAGGCGGCAGGAGAGGTCGTCCCAGGGTCAATCTTCCCCCATCTTCATCTTCATCTTCTCAGGGTCCTACTGAGGATCCAGTAGCTACAACACTTCAGGCACTTTCTCAAATGATGGGAGAACAACTAAATTCTAATCGAGCTCAAGCAGAAGCGGCATGGGAACAAGCTGCCACCAATGCAGCAATGCTCCAAGAAATGACTAGGAGGCATACAGATCCACCACCACCCCCTGCTGTGGATTCTTTTGCTCTGGGACTATCTGAGTTTCGGAAGCAAAATCCTCCACAGTTCAATGGAGTTTATGACCCCGACGTGGCAGCAAATTGGCTCCGAGATTTGAACCGAGTCTTTGATGTGATGAAGTGTAATGATGAGGCCAAGGTGGGATTTGCAGTCTATATGCTGAGAGGGGAGGCTGAAGATTGGTGGACAACTGCTAAGGTCCGAGCTGCAGAGGCAGAGGCTCCCATGACTTGGGACGTATTTCAAAACTTGTTTTTGGGAAAATATTTCCTAGCCACTATCAAAAAGCAAAAGGAGGCTGAATTTCTACAACTCAGGCAAGGATATATGTCAGTGGGCCAATATGTGTTGAAATTTGAAGAATTAGCAAAGTACTCCCGTTACCTTCAAGTTGTCAATGATGAGGAGTGGAGATGTACCCAATTTGAAGGAGGACTACGGCCTGAACTTCTGGATAAGGTTGAAATGTTTGAAATTAGGGATTTTTCTGCTTTAGTCAGCAAATGCTACATCGCTGAGAAGAATTACAAAGGAACTACATCCACAATTGCACCAACAGAAAATAAGGGAAAGAGAAAGGTTGAAATACCCAATTAGGGCAAGGGCCCCAAGCCTAAGTGGAAAGACAGACCATTCATGCCTACTCAGCAGGTTCAACGTCAAGGGCACTTAAATGTCCCAAGTGCGGAAAGGAGCATTCAGGGGAGTGTATGACGGGGAAGAATATATGTTATTTTTGTAAGCAATCGGGTCATGTCAAGAGAGAGTGCCCAAAGTTGAAGAACATCCAAAAACCTCAATCTACTGGAAGAGTTTTCACCCTCAGTGGGGAAGTAGCAGCTTCTGCAGACAATCTGTTGCGAGGTATGTGCACCCTAGGAGAGAATACCTTGATTGTATTGTTTGACTCAGGGGCAACCCACTCTTTCATTTCTTTTGATTGTGTTAGTCATTTAAAATTGTCTGTTGATTCCTTACCTTGTGTTCTCAATGTAATCACACCAGCCAAAGAGGCTATCTCTACTTCTCTTGTGTGTCCCAAATGCCCTATTGTTGTACAAGGAAGAGTCTCTGAGATTGATCTGATTTGTTTACCATTGAAGGGTATGGATGTTATTTTAGGAATGAACTAGTTATCTTCCAACCAGGTCATGTTAGATTGTTTTAACAAAAAGGTGGTGTTTCCTACTCTTCCTCTTCCTTCGAGGGAGAAGCCGTCAGTACTCCTGTCCAGTGTCACCCAGGTCTCACAATGCATCAGTGATGGGAGTGATTGTTTTATTCTGTTTCTTTTCTCAACCTTAGAATCCAAAATAGATTTAAGTAGTGTAGCTACGGTTCGGGAATTTCAACATTTTTTTCCTAGTGAAGTCCTAACCTTACCTCCGGACCGAGAGATAGAATTCGCAATAGACTTATTACCAGGTTCAGGACCCATCTCTAAGGCACCATATAGAATATCTCCACTAGAACTTAGTGAACTTAAAACTCAACTAGAGGATCTCATAGCTAAAGGGCTCATTAGGCCTAGTGTTTCACCCTGGGGGGCTCTTGTGCTTTTAGTGAAAAAGAAAAATGGGAGCATGAGATTGTGTGTAGACTATAGACAATTGAACAAAAGTTACCATCAAGAATAGGTATCCCCTACCCAGGATAGTTGATCTTTTAGACCAACTCAAGGGTGCCTCTGTGTTTTCTAAGATAGATTTGAGGTCAGGATACCACCAAATCAAAATTAGGAAGGAAGATATCCCTAAAACAGCTTTTAGGACTAGGTATGGGCACTACGAGTATTTGGTAATGCCATTTGGTGTTACTAATGCTCCTGCAGTATTCATGGACTACATGAATCGAATCTTCCGGCCCTTTTTGGATCAGTTTGTTGTTGTGTTCATTGATGACATTCTGATCTATTCCTGTAGCCTAGAAGAACATGAACGTCACCTTAGGATTGTTTTAGGGGTTCTGAGAGAAAAGAAGTTGTTTTCCAATCCTGAAAAATGTGAATTTTGGATGGACAGGGTCCATTTCTTAGGGCATGTGATTTCTAGAGAGGGAGTATCAGTTGATCCTAGTAAGGTAGAAGCCGTTCTTGAATAGGAAAGACCTAAGACCGTTACGGAAATTAGGAGTTTCCTAGGATTGGCCGGCTACTATCGGAGATTCATTAATGGATTCTCCCGTTTAGCATTGCCTCTCACAAGATTGACTCGAAAGGGCCAAGCCTTTGTGTGGGACAAAAAGTGTGAGCAGAGCTTTCTGGAGCTCAAAGAGAAGCTAACTACCGCTCCGGTACTGGCGTTACCGGATTTGTCAATAACCTTTGAGGTGTATAGTGATGCCTAGGGAAAGGGTTTAGGATGTGTTTTAATGCAGGAAAGGAGAGTGGTAGCTTATGCTTCTAGGCAGTTGAGGCATCATGAGGAAAATTATCCTACTCACGACTTAGAATTAGCGGCGGTGGTTTTTTGCCCTCAAAATTTGGAGGCATTACCTGTTTGGTGTGAGATTTGAGGTCTTTAGTGATCATAAGAGTTTGAAATATCTTTTTGATCAAAAAGAACTCAACATGAGGCAAAGAAGGTGGATAGAATTTCTTAAAGATTACGACTTTGAGTTGAAATATCACCCAGGCAAAGCTAATGTAGTGGCTGATGCACTCAGTAGGAAATCCCTTCATGTGTCATCCTTGATGGTACATGAAATGAGCCTCTTAGAAGAATTTAGGGATTTGAGTCTTAGTGTTGAGTTTGGCATGGGTAGTATCAAGTTGTATAGACTAGAAATCACCAGTGAGCTTCGAGCTCTGATCAGGGGAGCTCAGGGTTCGGACCCGGATCTTCAAAGTAAAAAGAAGCAATTAGGGTTTTCTGAGTTAGATGAGGGGATGATTCTCTTCCAGGGAAGGGTCTGTGTCCCTAAGGGGGGTAGTGTGAGACAGCAAGTGTTAGAGGAGGCCCATAAGGGCAAGTTTTCTATACATCCTGGCACTACCAAGATGTATCAGGATTTGAAGATGTTTTGGTGGGATGGTATAAAGAAGGATATAGCTGAGTATGTTTCTAAGTGTCTAACCTATCAGAAGGTTAAAATAGAACACCAGAGGCCATCAGGAGCACTTAGGCCATTAAAGATCCTTGAGTGGAAGTGGGAGAGTATAGCTATGGACTTTGTGGTAGGTTTACCTCGAGTCCAGGCTGGTTTTGATGCCATATGGGTAATTGTGGACCGATTAACTAAATCAGCCCATTTTCTTCCAGTTAGGAATACCTTTTCCCTGAATAAGTTAGCAGATCTGTATGTCAAGGAGATTGTTAAACTCCATGGCATTCCCTCCAGCATCATATCTGATAGGGACCCTAGGTTCACCTCTAGGTTTTGGAACGCACTTCATCGGTCCTTCGGGACTAAACTTAGGTTTAGCACTGCGTACCATCCTCAGACTAATGGCCAGTCTGAGAGAACCATTCAAACCTTAGAGGATATGCTTAGAGCATGTGTGTTAGAGGAGTCAGGTAGTTGGGATAGGTATTTACCCCTCATAGAGTTTGCCTATAATAACAGTTTCCATAGCAGTATAGGCATGGCACTATATGAGGCTCTGTATGGTAGGAAGTGCAGATCTCCTCTTTGTTGGCATGAGGTTGGAGAGAGAGCCCTATTAGGTCCAGAATTAGTGCAGGAAACTACTGAGAAAATTAAGATCATTAGGGAAAGGCTTGCAACTGCCCAGAGCCGGCAGAAAAGCTATGCTGAAAATAGAAGAAAGGATTTAGAGTTTGAGGAAGGAAACCATGTTTTTTTAAAAGTAACTCCTGTCACTGGTATTGGAAGAATAATCAAAACCAAAAAGTTGAGTCCTAGGTATATTGGTCCATTTCAGATCCTGCAGAGGGTTGGCCCTCTGGCCTACAGGATTGCCCTTCCGCTTCATTTGTCAAGAATTCATAATGTCTTTCATGTATCTAAGTTGAGAAATATATTCATGATCCTTCCCATGTTCTGAACTCTGAATCAATACAATTGAGGGAAGATCTCACGGTTCCTTCAAGACCTGCACAGATTGTAGGCAGAAGTGCCAAAACCCTGAGGAACAAGATGATTCCTTTGATTAAGGTAATTTGGGAAGGCCTAACAGCAGAAGAAGCAACTTGGGAAAAAGAAGAAGTTATTAGAAATCAATTTCTAGAACTTTTCAGTGGAGGTAGTGTATTTTACCTTTTATGTCATTAATCAATTTTGGGGACAAAATTGCTTGAAGGGGGGTAGAAATGTAACATCCCGTAATTCAAAACCTATATTGATTCATAAGGTTAAAATAAGAGAGTGTATGTTTGATAATTAAGGAAAGAAAGTCTAAGAAAATAAGAGAATGAAACATAGTTTGAAAAACCAAGTTTCAGGCTTTTCGCTCAAGTGAATTAGATTCGCTTGAGAGAATTATGCAGATAAACCTTAAAGTTGTGATTGCTGTAAAATTCGCTTAAGCGAATACGTTTTCGCTTAAGCGAATTTTGCGACACCCTTAGTTATACCGCTAAGAATGTCACATATGACACGTGACCAACGAACTTACTGTTCTCAAAAACGTCAAAATACAGAATTTTTTTTTAAAAGGGTTTAGGTGTCATTGGCCTATTACCTCTCTAGCTTTATTTTAAGTACTTATGAAATATCCTTTCCTTAAATTTAAAACTCATTTTTCCGATAACATCTAGACGCTTATTACCGCGCCTACCTACACAGCATACACATAGTTATAAAATGAATCATAAGGAAGGAAACATCATAAATATACATATATACATACATACATCACGGTGTCGATGTACTTTTTGAGCCAACAAGGCAACCACGCAAAACATGAGTTCCAGTAGTAGACTAAAATAAATAAGACCTCAACAAAATACAAAACAAGAGGTCGCTAGATCAGAGCTACCACTACCTAGACTCAACACAACCTAGTCCTTCTCAGGTACAAGAAGAAGTCTGGGGTGCGTGATGATGACACAGACTCCCCCTCCATAGAACTCACACCTGCGCGGGATACTCGTCGCCCACTGGATGCCCCTCGGCAACCATCTGAGTCGCACCTGCATTGACGTCATGACGGAAGTCCTCGATTCCGACTATCAACGTGACGAGAAGAGCATAGAAAGAAAACATAGAACAGGAGGGTGAGAACATCGCATGAACTCACAGCATGTAGGATACAACAAACTAGAGCACACACACAGAGGCAATCAACACAGTCGAATCAATAAGCAATCACGACATCTCATTATGGTGTACTCATATGAACGCAACTCTACTATTATAATGTAATATCTAATGCATGTGGGCCCAGGGAAACATCACCATCGGCAGAGCACATAGCAGCTGCTCGACCATATATACACAGCACGTCAGGAGTTAGAGTCTGTACTAGCATTGGTATAAAGAGCATTGCTCATACATTTTGGCCAAATCATTTAAGCGTTCTTCCAGACAATCTCAACTGACCCAAAAATCATGAGAGCGACAGGAATTGCTAAGCTGGGTTCCCCAATCTCGACAGTAGGGAGCTAATCTACGTCCCCTGAGATCTTCCGGGAGCTAGGCTATCCTCAGGGCTGGCGTCCCTTTTGAGGACCCACTGGCGTTCTTTACAAAACCCAGTTGCACCCTTTTCAACCGATTTCACACTGTACCAAGTGCTACTGTCATATAGGTCATAAGGTTTTCAACCTCGAACATCAACAATGCTTCATGATGCATGTCATACAACAATGCTCACAACATTCACATCCTTGCAGGCAAAACCCATTGAACCATTCAACGTCACCACATCCCCGTGGCACGGCCCGAATTCAATGTCTTTCCTTCAAGGAAAAATCGAACCCTACCTTGGGTTGGAACCGCACTCTCTCACTAAGCTTCTCAAGTTTTATGAAGAAAGAGTGTGTTTGTTATAGCCTTTTAAGGTAGTTTGTACTAATGTTCTTGATAATCATGTCCACTTAAGTTGTATAATTTACTAAGACTTATGATTGTGTCTTATGGATAGCATTGCTTATCCTAATTCCTCTTGTATGACTAATTAAGATTAAGTTTAATCTTTAATTACAATTAGTTTTCATTAACTGAACTATAACTAGTCTTAATCTTCATTAATTAAGTCTTAATCCTTACTTAAGATCCTAATCAATTCCTAATTATTCCTTAATCTCTTCCTTAATCTTGGATTAAGCTTTTAATTATATTTGATTAAGGTTAATTAATTTTAGCCTTAATTTATTATTCTTTACTTAATTAACTTAAGTAGATTAGGTTAATTAACTTAGATAACTAAATTAGCCAAGTCCACAAATTAACTCTTGAGTTTTAATCTTAATAACTTGGATTAGAGTTGAAGTCCAACTCCAATTAACTTTAATTTCATAATCTAATCTTGATTGACTTTTAATGACTCTAGTTACCAATCCCACTAGAGTTCAAGTTCTCCCCCCCTTTACCTAAGGAATTTTCTGTAAAAATAAGGTGCAGTAACAGCCCCAAAAACGGCTCCAAGATCCTCCTCTTGATCACCAACAAGGACTTCTACAAGGTTGGAGGCTAGGTGTTTAAGCTTAGGTTCAAAAATGGAACCTTTAGCTTGAATGTGTTTGGAAGAAAAATAGAAAACTTAAGAGAAAATGGGAAGGAAGCTCACAGCTGCAAGTGGATGAGAATAAGTGAAATGAGAGAAAAAAATTCTGGTTTGCATGTGAAAGGAAAAGGAAGAAAGTGGAGTTTTTGCTTTAGGAAACATAAATGACACATGGCTTATTTGCTTGCACACTTGTCTTGTAAGGAAGGGGAAAATTTACAAGTGTCTCCCATGCACATTATTCTTCTTGCACGGCTGTTATGATGTGTCAAGGTGAGTCAGTGTAAATTTTTCTGGCCCGGATCAAGAGTATTCGGGCCCGGTTCAAGGGACAGGAGGGGCAAAAAGGTCATTTTCACAAAAAAAAACCCCAAAAATTCCCAAAAATTCCCTAAAAATAGGAAATTTAATTCTAAATCCAAAAATATAAATTTTGATGATTAAAAATAATTTTAATCACTCAAAATCCAATAAAACACTCAAAACGGCAAAAACGGCAAAACGGTAAAAACCCGGGTGTTACAAATTTCAGGGGTCTGAAAGAGGCTCTCTGGAAAATTTTCGCTCAAGCGAAAGAAAATTTGCTCGAGCGAAAATAATTCGCTTGAGCGAAATTTCACTTATAGGTTCAGAATCTATCACTTAGAACAGAATTTCACTCTTTCCTTCTTCTCCTTCTTAGAGTTAGAGAGAGAGAGAGATTCTAGGTTAGATGGATGAGGTAATTTAAAGCTTGGAACGAGATTTTTGAGCTAGGAATCATCAATCTATTCACGTTGGATCCATTCTTCTTCCTTCAATTCCAAGTCTAAGTGAGTACAACTCACTAATTGTGGTTCTCTCTTGATAATTCTATTGTGCATGTCCCCCAATTCTTAACTTCCCTCTTCTAATTAGAGTTCTTGGATAGTAATTGTGTTCATGCAATTAGATTAGAGTAGTATTTGTTGAATTGGAGTTTAAATTGAGAATAGAAGGTAATTAATATTCATAGGGTCGAAACTCTCGAAATTGTCGAAACTAGCAAAATCGTTTATATATGAATTCTTGTTTGTCATACCATTATGATTATGTTAATTGAAGTAATTCAAGTCGGCCATCGCGCTGTGAGTAAAAGAAATGATTAATTGTATTGAAAACACGACTTCGGTCCAGTTTGGGTGGGATTCGTCCCCGGGGAAGATATTCCCTAGTCTGAGCTCAGTTCTAACTCTAGAAAGAGATAAGAACATGCCTGCTGGGCACAACTGTGAGTGCATCATGTTTGCATATTAGTTGATTATTGAATGCTTTGAACCTTATGACTTATGGCTTGACATGAATTTCTGTTCCCTGCATACATGCATACAATTTGTATTCATTGAGATTTTATCTCACCACGCGTTATGTGGATTTATTTAGTTGAGCAGGTACCCCCCTTTACCAGACTCTCAGTCCGGGAAGTGAAGTACGAGAACGAAGGAACTATTTTTATTTTAAGGCTTGAGTTGATGTATTAGCTTATGTGTATAGGTATATATGTATTTATGATAGTAGTAGGGGAGTTACATTAGTGATCCCTCTTGAAATTTTAAATGTCCTGATGTACAGAAATTTTATATGATGGTTACCTTATAATCTTTTGAGTATTGTTCCTTAAGTGTTAATTTCTCGTTGGAAAATTAAGGATTTATGGAACTAGTTGATATCTGAATCGGAATGCCATAAACTCTAAGTTAGGAATTTGGTTTCCAACGAACTGAATTTCTGAGTTAGAAATTTAAGGTGTTACAATCTGGGCGCTCGATCCACCAGGTGCGCGCTCAAGAGCCCAAGCCTGATGCTCATGTCTCCCAGGCAGAGACTTTGGGCGCTCAAACGCGCGAGCGCGTCTTACTCTCATTAATTCGCTACAACTCTTCCTTTTCTTCATTTTTCTTCATTTCTTCTTCTTTCTAGGGTTTCTAGTGAGAGAGTGAGGGGGTTTTTAGATAGAGGAGAAGGAGCAAAACTAGATTGCAGGTCTTCCTCCACCATTCTAAGGCTTGGGATCATCTCCTCTTCCTCCACCATCTCCATTTCCCCTCTCTTTTCTGCACTCAAGTGAGTATAACTCACACACTCTCACTTTCATGGGTATTCGTCTCCCTTATGACCCCTATTCTCTTATTCCCCTTCCTTTTAGTTTGTGGATGTTGATTTATTGTTGGATTAAATGATATGCATGATTTGAGTTGTTTATGAGCTTGTATGTGGAACCCTAGGTTAGAGGATTTTGGGGATTTTGGGATTATGTGGGAATGGTTGCTATTGGGTGATTTTATTGATGATTCTTGAAGCTCTATAATGATTTGGAAGATTTTGAGTATACATAATCTATTGTTGATTGTGAATTTATAAGAAAATAAATTTGGCCCTTGGCCACCACACTCTAATTAATAAGCTTTGGCTTCGGCACAATTAAGTTTTAAGAATGACAAGAATAAAATTCAGCTATTGATTTAAGACTTGGGTGAGTAGTACCCAGAGAATAAGCGTGATTATTACCCAGGGTGATTAGTACCCAATGGTGGTGATTAGTACCCAAGGGAGCGTTGGTGACTTGAGTTATATATGATTATGCTTTCCGATATCTAAATGGCGTGAAATAATTTCAGAAATTCGGGATTTGGTTTCCAATGGACTGAATCCTCGGATTAGAAATTAGGACGTTACACTAAAGTATAGATAGATAGATCCATAAAAAAAAAGGCTTCAAGACTATTTTTTTAATGCTTTCAATAGAAATCTACATATTTCCTCAATGAATTTATAAATAACAAAGACTAGTAAATTTATTATCATCAATTTATTGTTAGAATAGTTTTCTTCAAAAATGTTATTCACATTACATGAAAATATGAAAAAAATATACATGTATGTATATGTATATGTATATGTATGAGCTATTCATGAGGTTTGAATCCTAGAGTCGCCACTATTGGGAGGGCTTTACAAAACCACCACCCCCGCCCCGAGGGTTAAACCCACAACTATGCATGTGGGGGATTCCCGATCGAAGGCCAAAAAAATAAGCTATTCATGAACCCTTTATGTCAAACTTATAAAGCTTAGGCTTGACTTAAATAATCAATTCCATCATTTAAGGTTTAGTTTGTATGTTTAATTAATTAGACAAGTTTGATCGAATATTTTATGAGTTGACCCAAATAGTGCACAAATAATCCAACACATTTACGCTCATAAAGGATATGTTGTGTAACATGCAAGTTTGGTCGTATTTTGGCCCAAAAAAGCCAATCTGACCACACTCAAACACAAAAAATGTGGTTCATTTCCAACCATTGTGCCAGGTCATTTCCAAACAGAGTAGATAATCTTACTCTACATCAAATGAATCGAAGATACAAAGATACACCACTTACATACAAAAAATCAAGGTTTCTATATAGGAGAATAAGAGATACACTACTTGTATCAAGGTTGTTCAACACAAAAACATCAAAAGCTAGATAGGTCTTCAAGCTATTATGTGAGAAAATAACTTCATGAAGGGAATAACATAGAAGAACAATATAGCCTTTTGGTGTTTCTATTTCAACCGGATCTAGTCCCACCAAGCATGCATGCAACGATCTGAACCCATTCACGACCACCACGGTGCTGCTCTCCATCGCACACACGAAGGCGGTGGTCGTTCATAGTGCACCAAAAAAATGGGAATGAGACGAGAGGATGAAGGTTACTAAGGTATAGGTCGTGCAGCTTAATGCGGCCTGGGATCGTTCACGTGACAGAGATAGAAGGAGTCACAGTGCCTTCGCGGAGTAATAACGATTGAAGAGGCTAAAGAGGGGAAAATCAAGAGAAAGAAAGAGGGAGAAATAAAAAAATTAGTGACTAGAGTAAAAAAAGTAAAAAATTGGAATTTGAAAAGGAGTTAAAGGGATGCTCGAGAAAGAGAGGGAGAAACTGAAAGTAAAAAATGCATCACAACCATTCAATCGTCGTGCAAGATGTATCACATCCGTTTAAGAATGCACAATACACTTGCTCGATAAATAACCACTTAACGCACGCCACGTGTCAGTCGATTCAGACACTTATTGAATTTTTTTCTACCTATGAAAACTCTTGCATTAAACATTTTCAATTGTCTTTCTTAACCGGGCAACCCGCTGACCCGATTTGACCCGCCCATCCAATTCTTTTCCCCATGGGTAGCTCAAGTACGGGTCGATGTGGTTTTCTTGCCCACTCACAATAAAGCACACTCATCAACATTGAAAAAACTCATTAAAACTTTTTTGAAATGAATGTATCTCATTGTTCTAAAACATTTTAATTGACGTTTAATTTTGACTTTTCGAGTACCTAAATTAGTTAAATTAATTATAGGAGTCAATATTTCAGGGGACAACCCAATATAATTTAATGAAAGAATTAATGATATTGAATATCAATTAATGGCCTTAAAAAAATAGAAGAAAATATTGATGAATAAGTTACTCTCTCATTCATTTTTATCTATTCACTATAGTTAGTATCACATTGATTAAAAATATAATTAATGTTTTTTCCATATACTTATTTTTAAGATTCTTACGATATGTTTTATCTCTCCTCATTTATTTCTTTGTAGTAATTTATTATTTGAAAGCGTGTAGGTAGGTATTACATGAGTATAATTGATAAAACAATAATAAATATCGTCTTGAATTTATAAAATAGACAGATAAAGAGGAACAAGTTAGTATATAGAGCTAAAACTTGTAACTTGACTGTAAAATAAAACATATTTTTATCCACAGTGGTTGATTTATATAGACATACATGATTCTCCTTAAGTAGAATGGTCAATATTTCAAGCTCTATACACAGAAAAAATCCTTACTAAAAGAGCTAGACTTAACAAAAAAATCACATGGAGAATATTCGACATCCTAATTAAAAAAACTAAAACATCTTTTGTCCAAATTTATCATTAAAAAAACATATTTTGATTGCCAAATATTCCATCCTTTAAATACTCTAAGATTTAGATAAACAAGAGATTTATATATAAAAGCATTAAGCTTACATATGTTTAACTTATGCAAATATATCATCTATTGTTTTTGGTCCTTTTTAATTTCCAGTTTGATTCTAATCCCTCATTGTTTTGAAGTAGCATTTTTTAATTTTTGCCATTAGATATACTTGTTTCATCCCATTTTGTTTCATTTTTAGCTTTTTTTGTCTCATTTTGATTGTCATTTTACCACATGAATAAATTATTGATTTTTTTTATGTCACCCTTAATTAATGTGTATTTCTTGAATAATGTATTTTTAACACGAGAGATAAGGGGAATAATATGAAGTAATTAATAGTTTATGAAACTTAGAACATTAATAACATTGCTTTAATTTGTTCCTCGTAACCTTGAATGTCAAAACAATGGAAGGGACAATTATTTTGTTAAATAATGATATGACATATAGAATATCACATCATTGATGTCATTTGCCATAAAACACAAAATTAATTAAGCTTACAAATTTTTTTATCCTTGTAAACATATTGTGATTTTGATTTTTTTTTTTGTGTGAACCAAAGGTATGTCCCAGCCGATAGTTAGAGACTAATCCCTTTCGAGGTGTAGAGATCACTGAAGAGGGTTTTGCCTCTCCCAACAAATTCTTTTCCATATTAGTTCCTTTTTAATATTTTACTTAATTATGGTCTCAGTCGCAAAGCAAACACTTTTAATCCCTGACATCAAATTGTCTTTGTTAAGTGATGGGTGACAAAGGAAGTATCATATTATCAATGAAATCATGTTTATGTCTAATTAATTGCATGCTTTAATTTAGGTTAGATAACATTATTATATGGCACTCTATTAGTCAGTATGTCACATTATTGCTTAACAAAAGCCACTTAACAATAGGATTGAAAATATCTGCTTTGAAAAAATGAGGGACTAGAACCAAATAAAAAACTGAAGAGGGATAAAAACCAAAGTGTGATACATTTTTAAGGTGGGTGATTTAATTTTCGTGTTAGGATAGACACTTAAAGTTGTCATTGCAAAACCTCATTCCAAGTGGCAACGCTTAGCGTTCTCTCACTCTATGTCGTATAGCTATATATACCTTGTCTAGTCCCCTTGAGATAGAACTCAAAGGCAGACACAGAAAAGAAAACCATGTCTAGTATTGACGTAAATTTGTCTGGGATAGTGTTTGAGCAAAAGGTGGTCTACAAGGAGTGTAGGCACAACCTTGCAGCAAAACACGGTCTTGTTTTCCATGATGGATGCCTAGAGTTTGTCAAAGACACTACCAATGATGCTATGTTATGTGTTGCTTGTGGGTGTCACCAAAACTTTCACCGCAGACACATTGTTTACAACCCCACAACCTTACCTCATGTAACAAACAACAATATGAATGCAACAAGGTCATCACTTGTGGGCCCAATTGTACAATTCCACCCCTCAGGCTCAAAGCCACCAATGAAGAAGCGGAGGACAAGGTTCACATCGGAGCAAAGGAATCAATTGATGACTTTTGCTGAGGGGTTTGGGTGGAAACCTCAAATGGCAAACAAGGAAGAAATCCAGCGTTTCTGTTCAGAGATGGGAATCACTCACAAAATATTAATGGTTTGGCTCAACAACAACCGTCATCGAGCAACACACAAGAATTAATACACCAACAACCTCATCATCATATTCATACACCAACCCTGGGACATTTGGTGTTTCTCTTAAGCAATTTACAATGTGTGTTTGTGTGTGTGTTTTTACTGATGAGAGTCAGTTTCAATTTCCTTTGTCTGCTTTTAGCTTAGCATGTCTGTCATCGCCGTTTAGCTTTTGCTTGTTCTCCTTGTAATTGAAGTATGAGTACCTTAATCACCCCTATTGTGGTTGAGTATCTGCACCTTCAATTTATGGGGTGATTTGTCAATTGCCATCTGTGTTATGTAATCATATAATGCGTTTCTTCAGTTTTGTTCTTTTCCCCTTTGTTGTATTTTCTAAAGTTCTTAAAAAGAATAATGGTGCAATATTGCATTCCCTAAAGATCCACAAAAAAATAGGTATGTATGCTTTTAACATTATGGGTTAATTAATAAAATGTTTTACAGAGGAAGGGTAAAAAACGAGTCTCCTTTCCTTTCTAAATAATATCAAACTCAGTTCATGGAATATCTTTTTTAAAGTATTTCAAGATTGGCAACATTATAAATAAAGTATATTTTAAATTTTTATATTAATAAAAAATTATTTATATTCCGTTGACGTATCAACACGTATATTATCATACATATAATTATTAAGCACAAAAAATTTAAGAATGTAATCTTAATATAAAATTATTGCGCAATAATTTGAAAAATTAAATTTTCACATTATTAATGATTTAATCAAACATATTAAATAAGATGTCGTCATAGTATTGAATTATCATGTTAAAAAAACTCTATCACTCATGGTTCATTAAAACTAACTTTAATTTTAAATTACTTACTTATATTAATATTTTGGTTTAAGTTTTTAATTTATTATGAAAGATGAACAAGATAAATACTACCTCCCCGTTTCTTTTTAGGAGTCATTTTAGAAAAATAATTGTATTCTTATTTATTTACTATTTTAAAAGTTTAAGATAACTTTAATTATTAATTTGGTTGTCCACTGTATCTTTGATTTTACTTAATTATTTGGTAAAAGTGATAATTGTGGAAAGATAATGGATTAAAGAGGTAATATTAGAAAGTTAGACAATACTTTTAATATAAATGCTGGTATTAAGTAGGGGTGTTCGCGGATTGGATTGGATCAGTTTTGAAGGAAAAATCATCCAATCCAATAATTTCGGTTTTCTCATTTAATAATCCAATCGGTTTTGATTTTTTTTCTAAATCCAATCCAATTTTTATCGGTTTGGATTGGATTGGATTTCAGTTTCTCAAATAAACTAAAAAATGACGTTATGAAAGCAAAATTATGACATCATTAGTAGTTTCCGAAATCGTTAATCATTTACAAATTTAGAGCCGAAAAGTTATGCTTTGCCAAATTGTTAATGTTTCTTGGACAAATAAGTTGTAACTTTAAATACTTAATTAGATATGAGAGTGGATCCCAATTCCATTGCCCACATAACAGTATTCACTTATGGTAAACCCAATATGATAAAACATGCAATTATCTTATCCTATCTTATAACATACAAATTACTTGCATTGATGGCTTTCAATCCCATAATTGAATATGTTATTCATTAAATATAGTTGCACAATAATAATCTTTTTAATTCATCACAGAAAAATAATATCAATAATGCTAATATATCAAAATATTTAGAAAAGTTTGGATCGGTTTGGATTGGATTAGTTCTTACAGGCAGATCCGAAATCCTATCCAATCCAATAAAAAATTTTGTTTTTTCCGGTTTGCAATTTTTTCGATATACGATTTTTTGATTTACTATTTTTTGGATCAGTTGTTGCGTTTCCAATTGGATTGTATTGGATTTGAACACCCTTAGTATTAAGTTTTTTCTTAGTATTTTATACTATAGCCTTAAATTGAACTTAAAAGGAACAAAGGAAATAATAATTTGTAACGCCCTAATTTCTGAACTCAAAAATAATGCCCGTTGGAGACATTACTCCTGAATTTCTTGAAATCATTTAGTTAAATTTTCGATATTGTCATACATTCGCTTAAACTTTCCAACGATTAGCTTAAGCCAAAAGAAAACAAACATCAGAGACCTTAAATAAGTATGAAAACTACTTAAGTTTAGGGAAGAAATAACACTTATAGAAGTGTGATTCAATGAACTCATACCAGAAATCCGGCAGAGTCTCCCCTAAAATCCGGATAATTACCAAATCCAGCTCAACCTGAAAATCAGCAAAACCAGTACAATTCATATCATACATATCATAACATTAGAGCTAGGCCTCAGTGGCCAACTCAGATTTAATTAAACTTATACAATATACATCAGTGACTAATCTTTTATTAATTACAACCGAATTTACTTCTAATACTTAAACTTCAAATTCTAAAGAGACTCAGTTCCACAAATCCTCTTTCTTGCTTTAACAGCTCCTAAGGTTTCCTGCACAGCTAAAGAAGATCCCCGAAACGTGGGGTGAGACTAAAGTCTCAGCAAGTACAACCAAACATATATAGTGTAGTAAAACAAACAACATTTATCAAACATCACATATGACATATTCACGAACTAAATACATAAAACATGTTTCCAATAGTCAATAACTAATAAAAGCGATATGTAATTCAATTAACATGAACTGATGAATAATGCAAATTATGGTGCTCATGATGCACTCATTACTGTGTCCAGCAGGCATGATCTTATCACTTTCTGAAGTTAGACCTGAGCTCAGACTACGGGAACCGGCTTTCCCGGGGAAGAATCCCACCCATACTGGACCGAAGTCGTGTTTTACTTAATTACTTAATTTTTAATTCACAGCGCGAAGACCGGCTTGGGTTAACTCATGGTCGAAACCGACTTATATTACTCAAATGCACATAATCTCAATGAACTAATAAATGATATTCACAAATTTCGTAACTTTCGACATTCAAAGATTTTTCAAGTAAATCATAACATCAATCACTCAATTCCATCAAACATTACAAATCCAATCAAATCAACCATATAGAAAGGGAATTAAAGGGATAGGGTTCATACAATGAGCATTTCGACAATTTCGTAAATCTCCCTAATTTCGTAAATCTCGCTACCCTAAGGTTTTCAATGAAAAACCTAACCAAATTACTCAATCACATACAAACATCGCTAATTTAACCACTATATTCATATAGAAAGGGAATTAGAGAGTAGGGTTCATACATTGGGGAAAACTCAAAATCAAGGGGAGTGTGTGTTTGTGAGTTGTACTCACCCAATCTTGAAAACCAAGAGAAGAATGAGGAATAGGAGTGATCCACTTGATGATTCTTGCTTCAATCTCCTTCCTAAGCTCCAAATCGAACTTTCTCTCTCTAGGACTCTCTCTAGGTTGAAGAAGGGGAAGAAAGAAAAAATGAGAAATCTGATTTTGCATGTCCTCGACCTTATATACTGGAGCAACGGTAATTGATTACAGACATACTGTAATCGATTACTAGAGGCGAAAAATACACTAAAAAACCTTTCTGGGAATCTGGTAATCGATTACAACCCTTGGTAATCGATTACCAAAAACTCAGCCCTCAGGTAATCGATTACCGAAAGAACAACTCTCAAATAATCGATTACACATCCTTGACAGGCGATTACCCAAAATTCAACTCTCAGGTAATCGATTACCAGAAACTCCTAACTCCCTAATTTGCTTAAAAACTTGGAAACTTGGTTTTAAAACTCCTAAATTCTATCTCCTAATTTCTTAAACTTTCTTTCCTTAATTATTAACATATAAATTCCTATCTTAATCTTATGAATTAATAGAAGTTCTGAATTACGGAATGTTACAATTTCCTAATTACTCTTTTCTTAATTACTGAACTTACTATCATTATTCTAATCACTTCTAGTTCATCAAATATCTTAACTATCGGGATGTTAATTGAATGAGAACTCTAACACTTAAACTCTTAAGTTTAACTCTCCTAACTCTCACCTACTCTATCATTCCTAGTTCCTTTTGCCATAATTCATACTCAACTCGATTATTCTTCTGAAATCTACCCTTTAATTCCCATAGATTCTTACTAATCCTCATATTCTTTCTTGTAATTCTTCCTCTCCTACTCAGCCTCTCAACCCACTCCTAACTTTCCTTTAGTTTGATTTAAGTCTAATTTTTGGGATGTTACATAATTTAATGAAATGGATTTATAACTTATTATAAAAAACAATTTATTGAAAATTTTATATGAATTTATTTCTTGCTACAAGAGTTAATATAAAGCTAGACTATTACTACCCCATTGCTATTTATATGTTAATTAAGATAGAAAGCACACATATTAGTACATATATAATTAAGGGTGTTCAAATCCATCTAATCCAATTGGAACCGCAACAACCGATCCAAAAAATCTCAAACCGAAAAAACCATAAACCAAACAAATTGCAAACCGCAAAAACCAAATTTTTTTATTGGATTGGATTTCGGATCTGCCTGTAAGAACCAATCCAATCCAAACCGATCAAACTTTTCTAAACAGTTTGATATATTATCATTATTGATATTATTTTTCTGTGATAATGTAAAACGATTATTATTGTGCGACTATATTTAACGAATAACATATTCAATCATGGGATTGGAAGTCATCAAGTAATTTGTATGTTATAGGATAGGATAAGATAATTGCATATTTTATCATATTGGGTTTACCATAAATGAATATTGTTATGTGGACAATGGAATTGGGATCCACTTTGATATCTAATTAAGTATTTAAAGTTACAACTTATTTGTTCAAGAAATATTAACAATTTGGCAAAGCATAACTTTTCACGTGACATTAAATTTGTAAATGATTAACGATTTTGGAAACTACTAATGATGTCATAATTTTTCTTTCATAACTTCATTTTTAGTTTATTTGAGAAACCGAAATCCAATCCAATCCAAACCAATAAAAATTGGATTGGATTAGATTTGGAAAAAATTAAAACCGATTGGATGATTAAATGAGAAAATTGAAATTATCAGATTGGGTATTTTTCCTTCAAAACCGATCCAATCCAATCCGCGAACACCCCTACAATTCACATATGCTATAGGTAATGACTTTTATGAACTACAGGTACCCTTTATGGGAGACAATCCTATTAATATGTCGTTTTCTTTTTTCTTTTTTTATTTGTTTATCACACTTTCTTTTTTCTTTTTATTATTTTATATTAAAATATTTTCTCTCATTATTATGTTTAGTTGTAGAAGTGATTTTTTTTTATAAATCACCGGTACCATCCACGGGAGGCAAATCTGCTTCTATTGTTTTTTTCTCTTTATTTATCAAACTTTACTTTTCTTTTATTATTATTATTACTATTATTATTATTATTATTATTATTATTATAATAATATTAAAAAGTTTCTCTCAATATCCATTACATTTTATTCTCAATTCAATAAAATAATTTTTTAATGAATCATCGATATCTTCCCCGGGAAGTAATCTTGTTGTTGTTGTTTCTTTTTAATCACATTTTTTTTATTTTTTATTATTATATTAAAATAGTTTCTCTCATTATCCATTCCCATTTATTTAATTCATTACATAAAAACGTACATTAAAAAATACGATAATGTGTTGATTTACATTAAATTTAATATATTTTTCTAATTATTATTTATTTCTATTTTTTATTCATTAATATTTTCACTTATTATATTTCTTATATTTTTACTATATATTAAAATTATTCCCAAGGTACACGTGTCATATTTTCACACTTGCGTCTTTCTTAAGATTTTTATTCTCATTTAAGTAAAATGATTTTTTCAATGAACCACATCTACCATTCACGAGAGTTAGTTATGCTCATGTCGTTTTATTTTTTCTTTTTGCTTTTGTTTCTTATCATAAGTTCATTTATAATTATTATATTAAAACATTTTTTCTCATTATCTTTTTGGATTAATCTATTACATTGAGGAAGTTTTTTGTTCACTGGTCATTAGAGAGCTTATTTTTTTTGTCTGGTCAAAGTCATTTTTCGATCATTGACTTTTCTAAAATTCGGTTTTTTCTTATTGGGTTGTGCATTTAGGTGGAAGTGTGGAACCAATTCACATATGTTATAGAGCATACTTTTATGAACTATAAGTACCCTTTATGAGAGACAATCCTATTAAAATGTCTTTTTTGTTTTTTTATTTTTTATCACACTTTCTTTTTCTTGTAACATCCCGCAAATTAGGAGCTTTAATAATTCATTAGGTTACAAGCATATAAATATGTGTTAGTAATTGAGAAAAGGTAGGTTGAGGGATTAGGGGTTAAAACATAGCTATAAAACCAAGTTTTAGGATTTTGTCTAAATAAAATTAGTAAGTTTGGGTTGCTGGTAATCAATTACAGAGAGTTTGTAATCGATTACCAGAGAGCTGAGTTTCTGGTAATCGATTACAAGGAGTTTGTAATCGATTACCTGAGAGCACTAATTGTGGTAATCGATTACTCACAGTCTGTAATCGATTACCCGAGAGCTGAATTTTTGGTAATCGATTACCAGAAGTTGTAATCGATTACCAGATTGCCAGAAAGGAATTTTAGTGTTAATTTCGCTGCTGGTAATCGATTACAATGGGTTTGTAATCTATTACTATCAGTTAAATAACTTAAAATCTGCAACTTAGAACATAACTCATTTTCATTTGCTTTCTTCTCCCTTTTCAACCTAGAGAGAGGGAGAGAGAACCTTAGAGAGACAAAATTCAAATTGAAGCTTTAGAAGAGATTTGGGGCTAGAAATCATCAAGAGGATCATCTTTAATAATCTTTTCCTCCTTGAAATTGCAAGAATTGTGAGTACAACTTACTCTTTATGTTAGGTTTTCATGTGACTCTTGTGCATGCTCCCACCTCTCCTCTTCCCCTTCTCAATTTCATTATTTATGAATTGTATTGGTGTTTTCATGTTGTTTGAAGCGATTATCAATAGGTTGAATATATGAGTATAGAATCGACCGTCGAAATCCTTAGTTTTGAAGTTTTCGAAACTATTGAATTCCCTCGATTGTAACTCATATTGTTCTTCGAATCAGTTATTGTTCTTCGTTTAATGCTACTTCGTAGGTTGATATGATTGTTTTAGAGTTTGAATTGAAAATGTGGGATCGTTATTCATAGAGTCGAAACTAGCGAGATTTACGAAACTGTCTATATGCTCAATGTATGAACCCAACCCCTTGATCTCCCTTTTTATTTAGTTATTTTGAATGATTTAGTGACGATTGCTTAAGATTGGGTGAATGGTATTAAGTTTTGCATTGCAAAACTTTAGAATATCAACTCTTGATTCATTGAGATTATGTGCACCTGAGTAATATAAGCCAGTTTTGACCGTGAGTTAATTCAAGCCGGATTTTGCGCTGTGAGTTAAAAATTAAGTAAATAAGTAAAACACGACTTCGGTCCAGTTTGGGTGGGATTCGTCCTCGGGAAAGCCGGTTCCCGTAGTCTGAGCTCAGGTCTAACTCTAGAAAGTGATAAGATCATGCCTGCTGGGCACAACAGTGAGTGCATCATGAGCATCTTAATTTGCATTACCCAACATTTCACATTAATCGAATTATGTATTGCTTTTAGTTTGATATTGACTATTGGTAATCATGTTTTATGTATTTGGATTCATGAAAGTGTAAGATATGGAGTTTTGTTGAATCGTTAAGTTGTCATTGATATATGCTCCCTGCATTCATGCATGTGGTTGTATTCACTGGGATTATTATCTCACCCCATGTTTCAGGGACATATTTTAGTGGTGTAGGTACCTCCGGT
Source organism: Sesbania bispinosa (assembly GCA_026901365.1). Classification (NCBI taxonomy): domain Eukaryota; kingdom Viridiplantae; phylum Streptophyta; class Magnoliopsida; order Fabales; family Fabaceae; genus Sesbania; species Sesbania bispinosa. Next base: position 1,728,742 of record QLOH01000079.1, on the reverse strand, counting down.
AAGGTTGAGGCAGTTCAGGTGAGGGTGGAGCTGAGTCTTATTTCAGCAGAGAGATTAGTTTAATAGGAGTAGTTCCTAGATTACTTATATTTGTATATTTGGGTATTCACTGAAGTGTATTGATGTAGATTGTATAAGTGTAATTATTTATGAGTTGGCCACTGAGGTGTTGTTGTACTCTTATAATATGTATGGTATTGAGTTGTACTGGGTTTTGCTGATTTTTAGGTTAAGCTGAATTCGGTAATTGTCCGGCTTTTAAGGGAGACTCTGCCGGATTTCCGGTCTGAGTTCATTGAATCACACTTATCTAAGTGTGAATCTTTCCCTGAATTAAGTAGGTTTCATACTTATTTAAGGTCTTTAATGTTTGTCTTGTTTTGGCTTAAGCTAATCGTTGGGAAGTTTAAGCAAATATATGACGATATCGAAAATTTAACGAAATGATTTTAAGGAATTCAGGAATAGTGTCTCCAACGGGCATTATTTCTGAGACCAGAAATTAGGGCGTTACATTTTGGTATCAGAGTAGTTTAATCCAATTGGACTGTGGTTAGGTTAGTTGCCCGTGACTTATTGTGATATTCTAGAACGTGTATTCATTATAGGAACTGATCACTCTTATGATGTGTGATGTATATGGAGATCATGGTTTGTTATGTGAGTAGGATACCTTGGTCTGGAAGTTAGGATGTAACACCCGTATTTTTCCGATTTACCCATTTTTCCCGTTTTTGCTGTTTTAAACATTTTAATGGATTTTAAATGATTAAAATTATTTTTAATTGTCAAAATTTATATTTTTGGATTCAGTATTAAATTTCCTATTTTTAGGAATTTTCTGGGAATTTTTGGGATTTTTCTGCAAAAATTGACCTTTTTGCCCTCCGGTACCCCGACCCGGGCCCGAATACTCTTGATCCGGGCCAGAAAAATTGCACAAACCTTATTTTCTCCTCTGAAAATTGCGCTGCACAGCATGGTGCATGTGTGCCACTTGTCCATGTCTTCCTTCACACCATTAAGCCTATATAAAGGAGAAAGCTCCACTTTTTGGCCATTTTTCACTTAGCCATTTCCTTCACCTAACCATTTCTCTCTTCTTCTTCTTCTTTCTCCCTTGCTGGCCGCGCACCACCACCCTCTTCCTCCCCAAAATTTCTTCATCTCCACCCAAATCACCAACCAAGCTTAAGTCCCATTCTTGGATTTAAGCTAAAGAAAAAAAAAATACATACTTTCTACCAAAATCCACTTGTTGGAGGCTTGAAGGAGGAGCTTGAAGGGGCTGTTGGAGGAGGAAAAATCTGCACTCATTCCCTTGAAGATCTAAGGTAAAGGGGGGGAGAACTTGAACTCTAGTAGGCCATGTAACTAGAGTCAAGGATTTGCCCTTGAATCCTTGTTTCTTCTCTTGTTTTTCTCTTGAAAAATCAAACCTTTGAGCTTGTTTTTGAGAAATATTTTCGGTCTTGATGAGCTGGGTTATTGTGGCTGTTTGCATGTCTTTGATCTTGGTTGGATTGTTGTTGATGGTTGGGTTGTGTTGCATGCAAGCCAAGGAAGGATTTTTGTTGAAAAATCCCTCCTTTTTCCCCTTAAGCTCTCGGCCAAGAGAGGAAGAAGTGGCTGCATGTGTGCAAAAATTATTTTGATGGTTTGGATGTGATTATGTGGTGGATATATGTACATGCATGTGGTTGATCTTAAGTGGAAAAATTGATTTGGTGATTTATCTTGAAAATAATGATGTTTTGAGCTTGGAAATGGAGTTATGAACTTTAATGTGTATGTGGATGATTTTGAGTGGATTAGTATGATACTTTGGCATTTAGATTGTTTATTGATGAATGTGTGAAGTTTTGGTGAAGATTGGATGTTGTGAAAAATTTGAAGTTTTGGATGAACATTCAAGGTTGTTCTTGATGTTCATGAGTGTTCTTGATGAAACTCATCAAGAATGTCCTTTTGATCCTAAAAAGATCAAAAGGATGTTTAAAACATGTTTTTGGGCTAAATTGGCCCAAAAGGACTAAAGAATAAATTTGTAACAAAAAGGACTAAATTGCAAATAAGATAAGTTTTTAAATTAAGTAATAATTCGGATTTTATTAATAAATAAAATCTATTTAAAAGTCATATTTTTATTTATTATGAATAAAAATGGGCTCTCATGGGTCCAATAACCTTTAGGCTTTTGTTTAGTCCCAAAGCCTTCAAAAAGAAAGTCAAAACTCAATTTAAAAGACAACTAAAAATAATTCATGGGCTTAGGTTTAGATTAGGGTTGAACTTCAACACTAATCTAAGTTGTGAAAATTAAACTTAGGATTAATTAGTAGACTTAACTAATTTAATCACTTAAGTTGATTAGCCTAAATTACTTAAGTTAATTAATAATTAATTAAGTCTAAAGAGAATTAATATTAATATAAGTGTTAATTAAGTAATTAATCTCTAACGACGGTTAAAAACTAATTAATTATAATTTAACCTTAACCAAGCATAATTAAAAACCTTAATCCAAGATTATGGAAGAGATTAAGGGATAATTAGAAATTAATTAGAATCTTAAGTAAGGATTAAGACTTAGTTAAAAAAAAAAGATAAGATTAATTGAAATGCGATTAATGAAGACTATTTATGATTAAAGATTAAGCCTAATCTTAGCCAGTCATACAAATAAAATTAGGAATTTTAATGCCTTTCATAAGACATATCCATAAGCCTTAGTAAATTGTAGGACTTAAATGAATATAATTATCAATAAAGCTAGCACAAGCTACCTTAAAAGACTATAACCAACACTTTCTCTCTACATAAAACTTGAGAAGCTTGGCAAGAGAGCGTGATTTGGTTTTCCTTAAAAGAAAGACCTTGAATCTACGAGGTTGCACCACGGTAAAGTGGTGACGTAACAAGATTCAATGGGCTTGTCTGTAGGATGTAATATTGTAAGTGTTTGCGGTGTGACATACATCATGTGCATCAATAATGATTAAGGTTCAAAAGCCTTACGACCTATATGGCAATACCACTCTAGTACAGTGTGAAACTGGATGGGACGGGTGCACTGGGTTTTGCAAAGAACACCAGCGGTCCAGTAAAGGAGACCAGCCCTGAGGATGAGTCAGGTCCCGGAATGGCATAAGTGGCGTAGGCTCGCCCCCTACTGTCGTGCAAACGGGGTACAGGCTTGACTATCCTGTCGCTCTCAAGTTTTCATAATCAGTGAGTTTGTCTGGAAGTCGGAAAATCGTCTTGGCCAGAGATTGAGCAATGCTCTTCGTACTATTTGCTAGTACAGACTATACTCCTGATATATTGTACATATATGGTCGAGCAGTTGCTGTGTGCTCTGCTTTTGGTGTTGTTTTCCCGGGCCCTCATGCATTATATACATATAGCATGGTAGTATCAGCTGCATACTTGTGATTGAGATTATGTGGATGTTTGTGAATATTTTATTAGTGCTCTAGTTACTATGTTCTACTTGTTATGAGTTCATATGATGTTCTCACCCTTTCTTCTCTGCTTCTATTCTCTGTTGTCGCGCTCTTTCGCCATCTCCAGTCGGGTTTGGGGAGCTTCAAGATGTCGGCCATGAGGGTTACGCTGAGATGGGGGCCACGAGGACAGTGGCGGGTCACCGACATTCCTAGACGCTGTATATTCACAGGGGAAGTACACGTCACGATCTCTCATCCCTAGCCTTCCCCTTGTGCCAGAGGTCGTCTTCACTGTGCCTGTGATTCTGGAGTTCGAGACACCACCAGGACTTCGTCGTCACACCACTTTCCTTAACCGTCGTCATCGTCCCGTTCCATCTGCTTCTTCCCAGTCCTCTCGGATAGCCACTATAGGAGAGCCGGATTCCCCTCGCTACACTCCTGGACCAGAGTCGTCATCCCCACCGACCATGCGTTTCAGTGCATTCGGTCGTCCTACCGCCATTGAGCCTGATCTGGTCGTCATTGATGATACTTCATCCGAGGAGGAGGATCCAGAGGAGGACCCTGAGGAGGACCCCGAGGACGAGGAGCTGAGGGAGGATTCTTCTGACGGTATTCCTTCAGAGGAATTCAGGATGATTACCCTCCCGGATGCCTAGGAGGAGGAGTTGTAGGGTTGCCCCTGCTAAGTCAGATGACGATGAGTAGAGGAGTGTGTCTGGGGTAGTCATGAGTCTAGCAGTAGTAGCTCTGATTAGTGACCTCTTATTTTGGTTGTATTGATAGAGGTTTTATTTATTTTACTGCCAGAACTCTCATTTTGTATGATGGTGTGGTATCTCGGGGATCACTTGACACTGTGGTTATGTACATATATGTTTTTCACGCTTCTTCCCTAGTCTCTACTTTATATTTGCGTGTGTGTTGTGTATGTATGCGGAATGATTGAATCGACTAGATGCTTTCCGAAAACGTATTTCAGAATTAAGGAAGGGATGCTTTCACAAATATCTAAAATGGAATTAGAATGAGATTAGTTGATGATGATTAAACTCTTTTCAAAAAAAAAAAAAATATTCCCGTATTTTCTAAGCATACATTTAACATAAACGAGAGTCATCAGTTACGTTCGTAATGTGATACTCATAGCGGTATAGCTAAGGGTGTCGCATTTAGTGGTATCAGAGCTGTTCTTTCCTTTTGGCCTCGGGTATGGCCTATAATACTCTTCCCTCTGTGTTTACTCTGTGAGGATTGCTTGTTGTTGTGTAGATTGATTGCCTTGTGTGGATTGTTTGCTCTTATATTACCACCTTCGTAATGTAAGAGATTGTGTGTAGAATTATTTGTTCTTGCTTAAATGGTCCTGCATGAAACAGAAGAACTAACGTACCCTGTGAATGTAGGATTCCATGGCAGGAAGGAATAATCCTGTAATGAACGACATCCTGGGAAGGATCGCGGATGTCCTGGAAAATCAGCAACAGACCATAAACGAGATGAACCAAGCTCGCAATCAGAACAACGTCCCCGATGCCTATCGCGGACTATCTACTTTTAAGAAGAATAACCCACCACAGTTCAAAGGAGGTCACGACCCCGATGGATCTCAGCTTTGGCTGGAGGAATTGGAGAAGATTTTCCTAGCTATGGGATGCCCGGATGAACAGAAGGTAACCTTTGCAGCGTTTATGATGGTTGGAGAGGCGCAGCATTGGTGGGAGTACGCGAGACGTCAATTAGAAGCTACTGGGAGACTGGTCACCTGGAGACTGTTCAAGGAAACTTTTCTCCAAAAGTATTTTCCCACGGATCTGAGAAAACGCAAAGAGATAGAATTCTTGAAGTTGGAGCAAGGAAACATGACTGTTGGCGAATATGCGGCGAAGTTTGAGGAACTGTCCAAGTTCTGCCCCTACTTCCAGAACACCATAGATGAAGAGTCTAAGTGTTCCAAGTTTGAAAGTGGACTGAGGCCAGAAATTAAACAGGCTGTTGGATACCAACAAGTTACTGAGTTCTCAAAGATGGTGAATATGTGTCGGATCTTTGAAGATGACACCAAAGCAAGACAAGCTCAGTGGAAGAATTCTGGTCCACAGAGGAACAAACCTAAATTCTCACAAGAAAGGAGGAAGCCATATTTTGCCCCAAGAAATAACTCTGGTTCATCATCAGGAAGCGCCGCAAGACCACAATCGGTGGTTGCTAGCAGAGCAAGCCCGGCAAGCAGTACTGGCAACAACTCTGTCAGTTGTCCACGCTGCAAGAAGAATCATCTCTTGAGGGATTGCCCATATAAGAATCAACCTGGCGACCTATCCAACGGAAGGGTTTGTTTCCATTGCAGACAAAGTGGCCATATTAAGAGAGACTGCCCTGTTTGGAAGGGAAGCGGTAATGGTAGTGGTAGCAGTGCTGCAAGCGCCCCTGTCCCGAACCTGAATGCACAAGCTGGGAGGCCCAGAACCAGAGGCAGAGTGTTTACCATGAGCGGTGCTGAGGCTGCAAAATCCGAGGATCTGATCCAAGGTAAGTGCGTCATAAGTGGAATTCCTTTAATTGTATTGTATGATTCGGGTGCGACGCATTCTTTTATTTCTCTGGAGTGTGTGAAACAATTAAATTTGCCTGTGGTTAGATTACCCTATGACCTGGTTGTTTCTACTCCTACTGCTAAGCCTGTTATTACCTCAACAGCTTGTTTGAACTGTCCAATCACCATTGGTGATAAAACTTTCTCTGCTAATTTGATCTGTTTACCTCTTTCTCAGCTTGATATTGTTTTGGGAATGGACTGGTTGTCTTCCAACCGAGTCCAGCTTGACTGTTATAATAGAACTGTTGTGTTTAATCCTTTTTCTCCCTCTACTCTTGATTCTGTAAGTACGAGATTCTTGTCTGCCAACCAAGTGAATGCTTCTTTGAGAGAAGGAGCTCAAATCTACATGATACTTTCTTCTTTGGAGGAAGAGCGGGAATCCGACATTAGCAAACTGCCTGTGGTGAAAGAATTTCCTGAAGTATTCCCTGGTGATATCCCTGGTTTGCCGCCAGAGCGAGAGGTAGAGTTTAACATAGAGTTAGTGCCTGGAACCGGACCTATTTCTATAGCCCCGTATAGGATGTCCCCTTTAGAGTTGGCTGAGTTGAAGAAACAACTGGAAGAGTTGTTAGAAAAACAGTTCGTTAGGCCTAGCGTGTCCCCTTGGGGAGCCCCGGTGTTATTAGTGAAGAAGAAAGACGGTAGCATGAGGCTGTGTGTAGATTATCGTCAGCTTAATAAGGTGACGATAAAGAATAGGTATCCTTTGCCTAGGATAGACGACTTGATGGATCAGTTAAGAGGAGCAACTGTGTTCTCGAAAATTGACCTTAAGTCAGGTTACCACCAAATACGTGTTAAGTCTGAGGATATCCCGAAGACAGCTTTCAGAACACGCTACGGGCATTATGAGTATTTAGTAATGTCGTTTGGTGTAACCAACGCACCTGCAGTTTTCATGGACTATATGAACCGAGTTTTCCATCCTTACTTGGACAAGTTCGTTGTGGTCTTCATAGACGACATTCTCATATACTCCAAGAGTGAGGAAGAGCATGCGGAACATCTTAGGATAACTTTACAGACCTTAAAGGACAGAAAGTTATATGCTAAGTTGTCTAAGTGTGAATTCTGGTTGAAGGAAGTAAACTTCCTAGGCCATGTGATCTCTAGTGGAGGAGTTAGCGTAGACCCAGCTAAAGTAGAGACTGTGTTACGATGGGAAGCACCAAAGTCTGTAACGGAGATAAGGAGCTTTTTGGGGTTAGCCGGTTACTACCGTAAGTTTATTGAGAATTTTTCTAGGATAGCAACTCCGTTAACCCGTCTGATTAGAAAGGATCAACCCTTCGTTTGGAGCCAGAAGTGTGAGGATAGTTTTCAAGAGTTGAAGAGGAGGTTAACTTCTGCGCCAATCTTAGTCTTACCCGACCCACAAGAGAGTTTTGAAGTATATTGTGATGCTTCGAAGCAAGGATTGGGCTGTGTGTTGATGCAAAAAGGGAAAGTAGTGGCGTATGCCTCTAGGCAACTGCGAACACACGAAGTAAACTATCCTACACATGATCTAGAGTTGGCAGCTATAGTTTTTGCCCTGAAGATTTGGAGGCACCATCTGTATGGCGCTAGGTTTGAAGTCTTTAGCGACCATAAGAGCCTGAAGTATCTGTTTGATCAGAAAGAGTTGAATATGAGGCAAAGGAGATGGATGGAATTTTTAAAGGATTATGATTTTAGCCTGCAATACCACCCTGGGAAAGCCAATGTGGTGGCTGATGCCTTGAGTAGGAAATCCTTGCATATGTCAACAATGATGGTTAAAGAACTAGAATTAATAGAAGGATTTAGAGACCTGAACCTGGATGTTAGATTTAGCCCTAAGAGTATAATTCTAGGAACCTTGAAGATTTCGAGTGATTTCTTGGAACAAGTCCGAGTAGCTCAGGAAAAGGATCAATCTTTACAAGTTTTGAAGGACCTAATTCCTAAGAAAGGAGAATCTGAGTTTCATAAGGGTGCTGATGGTATTGTTAGATTCAAAGGTAGGATATGTGTGCCTGATGGTAAGGAATTAAGGAATCTGATCTTAGAGGAAGCTCATAAGAGTAGGCTGAGTATTCACCCTGGGGCAACAAAGATGTACCAAGACCTGAAGAAGATGTTTTGGTGGTCCGGGATGAAAAAGGAAGTAGCTGGTTATGTAGCATCTTGTTTGGTTTGCCAGAAGGCCAAGATTGAACATCAGAGGACCATCAGGAGAGTTACAACCCTTGGATGTCCCTGAATGGAAATGGGATAGCATATCTATGGATTTCGTGGTAGGTTTACCTAGAACTCCGGCAGGTTTTGATGCTATATGGGTAATCGTTGATAGGTTAACAAAATCTGCCCATTTCCTACCCATCAACATCAAGTTTTCCCTAGAAAAGTTGACCCAACTATACATAAAGGAAGTAATAAGATTGCATGGGGTTCCATCTAGCATTGTGTCAGATAGAGATCCTAGGTTTACATCCAGATTTTGGGTTAGTCTGCAACAAGCTCTAGGAACCAAGTTGAGGCTTAGTTCGGCCTATCATCCTCAAACCGATGGTCAGTCCGAGCGGACTATCCAATCCCTAGAAGATTTGCTGAGAGCGTGTGTGTTAGAACACCAAGGGAGTTGGGATCAGTTGTTGGCACTGATTGAGTTCACCTACAACAATAGTTTCCATTCTAGTATTGGAATGGCACCTTTTGAAGCCCTGTATGGTAGAAAGTGTAGAACGCCTTTATGCTGGTTCGAGTCTGGCGATGGCCTAGTTTTAGGGCCTGAGATGATCCAGCAAACCACGGAAAAGATCAAAATGATCCAGGAAAAGATGAGAATATCACAGAGCAGGCAGAAAAGCTACTATGATCGGAGGAGGAAACCCCTAGAATTCAAAGAAGGAGATCACGTGTTTTTTAGAGTTACACCAACAACTGGGGTTGGCAGGGCAATGCGATCTCGAAAGCTTACACCTAAATTCATTGGTCCCTACCAAATTTTGAAAAAAATTGGCCCTGTCGCTTACCAGATTGCTTTGCCACCTTTTCTTTCAAACCTACATAATGTGTTTCATGTGTCACAACTCCGGAAATATGTCCCTGACCCTTCACATGTCATAGAACCCGATATAATACAATTAAAAGAAAACCTAACTTATGAGGCGTTACCTGTGAGAATCGGAGACCGAAGGGTAAAGCAGCTGAGAGGGAAGGAGATTTCATTAGTAAAAGTCATCTGGAGTACGACCGACGAGGGTAACGCGACCTGGGAAGTAGAAGAGCAGATGAGAAAGTCTCACCCTCAATTATTTCAAGAAGGTACGCAAATTTCGAGGACGAAATTTCTTTTAGTGGGGGAGGATTGTAACACCCGTATTTTTCCGATTTACCCGTTTTTCCCGTTTTTGCTGTTTTAAGCATTTTAATGGATTTTAAATGATTAAAATTATTTTTAATTGTCAAAATTTATATTTTTGGATTCAGTATTAAATTTCCTATTTTTAGGAATTTTCTGGGAATTTTTGGGATTTTTCTACAAAAATTGACCTTTTTGCCCTCCGGTACCCCGACCCGGGCCCGAATACTCTTGATCCGGGCCAGAAAAATTGCACAAACCTTATTTTCTCCTCTGAAAATTGCGCTGCACAGCATGGTGCATGTGTACCACTTGTCCATGTCTTCCTTCACACCATTAAGCCTATATAAAGGAGAAAGCTCCACTTTTTGGCCATTTTTCACTTAGCCATTTCCTTCACCTAACCATTTCTCTCTTCTTCTTCTTCTTTCTCCCTTGCTGGCCGCGCACCACCACCCTCTTCCTCCCCAAAATTTCTTCATCTCCACCCAAATCACCAACCAAGCTTAAGTCCCATTCTTGGATTTAAGCTAAAGAAAAAAAAAATACATACTTTCTACCAAAATCCACTTGTTGGAGGCTTGAAGGAGGAGCTTGAAGGGGCTGTTGGAGGAGGAAAAATCTGCACTCATTCCCTTGAAGATCTAAGGTAAAGGGGGGGAGAACTTGAACTCTAGTAGGCCATGTAACTAGAGTCAAGGATTTGCCCTTGAATCCTTGTTTCTTCTCTTGTTTTTCTCTTGAAAAATCAAACCTTTGAGCTTGTTTTTGAGAAATATTTTCGGTCTTGATGAGCTGGGTTATTGTGGCTGTTTGCATGTCTTTGATCTTGGTTGGATTGTTGTTGATGGTTGGGTTGTGTTGCATGCAAGCCAAGGAAGGATTTTTGTTGAAAAATCCCTCCTTTTTCCCCTTAAGCTCTCGGCCAAGAGAGGAAGAAGTGGCTGCATGTGTGCAAAAATTATTTTGATGGTTTGGATGTGATTATGTGGTGGATATATGTACATGCATGTGGTTGATCTTAAGTGGAAAAATTGATTTGGTGATTTATCTTGAAAATAATGATGTTTTGAGCTTGGAAATGGGGTTATGAACTTTAATGTGTATGTGGATGATTTTGAGTGGATTAGTATGATACTTGGCATTTAGATTGTTTATTGATGAATGTGTGAAGTTTTGGTGAAGATTGGATGTTGTGAAAAATTTGAAGTTTTGGATGAACATTCAAGGTTGTTCTTGATGTTCATGAGTGTTCTTGATGAAACTCATCAAGAATGTCCTTTTGATCCTAAAAAGATCAAAAGGATGTTTAAAACATGTTTTTGGGCTAAATTGGCCCAAAAGGACTAAAGAATAAATTTGTAACAAAAAGGACTAAATTGCAAATAAGATAAGTTTTTAAATTAAGAAATTAAAATAAAAATCTATTTAAAAGTCATATTTTTATTTATTATGAATAAAAATGGGCTCTCATGGGTCCAATAACCTTTAGGCTTTTGTTTAGTCCCAAAGCCTTCAAAAAGAAAGTCAAAACTCAATTTAAAAGACAACTAAAAATAATTCATGGGCTTAGGTTTAGATTAGGGTTGAACTTCAACACTAATCTAACTTGTGAAAATTAAACTTAGGATTAATTAGTAGACTTAACTAATTTAATCACTTAAGTTGATTAGCCTAAATTACTTAAGTTAATTAATAATTAATTAAGTCTAAAGAGAATTAATATTAATATAAGTGTTAATTAAGTAATTAATCTCTAACGACGGTTAAAAACTAATTAATTATAATTTAACCTTAACCAAGCATAATTAAAAACCTTAATCCAAGATTATGGAAGAGATTAAGGGATAATTAGAAATTAATTAGAATCTTAAGTAAGGATTAAGACTTAGTTAAAAAAAAAAAAGATAAGATTAATTGAAATGCGATTAATGAAGACTATTTATGATTAAAGATTAAGCCTAATCTTAGCCAGTCATACAAATAAAATTAGGAATTTTAATGCCTTTCATAAGACATATCCATAAGCCTTAGTAAATTGTAGGACATAAATGAATATAATTATCAATAAAGCTAGCACAAGCTACCTTAAAAGACTATAACCAACACTTTCTCTCTACATAAAACTTGAGAAGCTTGGCAAGAGAGCGTGATTTGGTTTTCCTTAAAAGAAAGACCTTGAATCTACGACGTTTCACCATGGTAAAGTGGTGACGTAAAAAGATTCAATGGGCTTGTCTGTAAGGATGTAATATTGTAAGTGTTTGCGGTGTGACATACATCATGTGCATCAATAATGATTAAGGTTCAAAAGCCTTACGACCTATATGGCAATACCACTCTAGTACAGTGTGAAACTGGATGGGACGGGTGCACTGGGTTTTGCAAAGAACACCAGTGGTCCAGTAAAGGAGACCAGCCCTGAGGATGAGTCAGGTCCCGGAATGGCATAAGTGGCGTAGGCTCGCCCCCTACTGTCGTGCAAACGGGGTACAGGCTTGACTATCCTGTCGCTCTCAAGTTTTCATAATCAGTGAGTTTGTCTGGAAGTCGGAAAATCGTCTTGGCCAGAGATTGAGCAATGCTCTTCGTACTATTTGCTAGTACAAACTATACTCCTAATATATTGTACATATATGGTCGAGCAGTTCCTGTGTGCTCTGCTTTTGGTGTTGTTTTCCCGGGCCCTCATGCATTATATACATATAGCATGGTAGTATCAGCTGCATACTTGTGATTGAGATTATGTGGATGTTTATGAATATTTTATTAGTGCTCTAGTTACTATGTTCTACTTGTTATGAGTTAATATGATGTTCTCACCCTTTCTTCTCTGCTTCTATTCTCTGTTGTCGCGCTCTTTCGCCATCGCCAGTCGGGTTTGGGGAGCTTCAAGATGTCGGCCATGAGGGTTACTCTGAGTTGGGAGCCACGAGTACAGTGGCGGGTCACCGACATTCCTAGACGCTGTATATTCACAGGGGAAGTACACGTCACGATCTCTCATCCTAGCCTTCCCCTTGTGCCAGAGGTCGTCTTCACTGTGCCTGTGATTCTGGAGTTCGAGACACCACCAGGACTTCGTCGTCACACCACTTTCCTTAACCGTCGTCATCGTCCCGTTCCATCTGCTTCTTCCCAGTCCTCTCGGATAGCCACTATAGGAGAGCCGGATTCCCCTCGCTACACTCCTGGACCAGAGTCGTCATCCCCACCGACCATGCGTTTCAGTGCATTCGGTCGTCCTACCGCTATTGAGCCTGATCTGGTCGTCATTGATGATACTTCATCCGAGGAGGAGGATCCAGAGGAGGACCCTGAGCAGGACCCCGAGGACGAGGAGCTGAGGGAGGATTCTTCTGACGGTATTCCTTCAGAGGAATTCAGGATGATTACCCTCCCGGATGCCAGGAGGAGGAGTTGTAGGGTTGCCCCTGCTAAGTCAGATGACGATGAGTAGAGGAGTGTGTCTGGGGTAGTCATGAGTCTAGCAGTAGCAGCTCTGATTAGTGACCTCTTATTTTGGTTGTATTGATAGAGGTTTTATTTATTTTACTGCCAGAACTCTCATTTTGTATGATGGTGTGGTATATCGGGGATCACTTGACACTGTGGTTATGTACATATATGTTTTTCACGCTTCTTCCCTAGTCTCTGCTTTATATTTGCGTGTGTGTTGTGTATGTATGCGGAATGATTGAATCGACTAGATGCTTTCCGAAAACGTATTTCAGAATTAAGGAAGGGATGCTTTCACAAATATCTAAAATGGAATTAGAATGAGATTAGTTGATGATGATTAAACTCTTTTCAAAAAAATATTCCCGTATTTTCTAAGCATACATTTAACATAATCGAGAATCATCAGTTACGTTCGTAATGTGATACTCATAGCGGTATAGCTAAGGGTGTCGCATAGGATACTTCCCTAACAAGGTTAAAGCCACCCATTCTTGTATAAGACAAAGGGTAACTTAGATTAAATTTCTATGGAACCCTTACCTTAAGAGCTTTATAGAATGTGACCCTGAAAACCTAATAAAAGTCAGACACCCTTAGGCTAGTTAGTGGATATTGACTTAATATTTTAAGGATGGTTGTTGCTTGACTTATGATGTGTTTTCAGATGTGTAATGTGCATGATCTGATTGTGTTTGATGAATTACTGTCTGTTTATGACATATTATGTTAGTGTATGTGTGCTTGTTGGGTATTAACTCACAAGGTTAAGTTCTTTTGATTTAAACCCTTGTTTAGGTCATACTAGAATGTATATGGGGGTTGTAGCCCAGATTGAGATAGAAACTTTACTCAGGGTAAACTAGAAGTCGCATAGGCACCCATAGGGATTCCAACCATCGGGGAAGTGTGTAGAGAGTTGTAATCTAAGTAGGCTTAAGACCTTAGCTAAAGCCAACAAACTTTACAGAGACATATAGACATTTAGACCTAAAGTTAGAAGGGTTAGGAAATTGAGGTTTCTTTTGAGGTAATGTAAGAATAGGTGTATTCCCTAGGCCACCTTGAGGGTAGTCAGGAGACTGTCTAGTGAGTGATGATTCCTTCAGCCACTTTACTCTTTGCCTTATCCGTGGATTACATGGACAGGATCCTTATGCCTTACCAAATGGGTGGGTAGTCATGGAGGCTACCATCTCCTCACCCTTCCATCTCACGTTTAGAGAACCCCTATTATCCCTAGAGGTAGTGTCTTGTGACCCTGCCATCCTAGAAACCCTTAGGAGAGGACACTATACCTATACCTTAAGACAACAACATCAATTGATAACCCCTAGGAGTTGGGGACATGTTTAGAAGATGAATAAGTTAGAGATTCATAGTAAAGGTAATGAGTTCTCAGTTATCTAATATTATCACCTTTCCAGGAGTTACAATTAGCAACATCCTTGCACCCTACCCAGTGAGTAAGTTATCACGAGAAAACCATACCTTCACTCTCCTTTTCATCTTTGGAAAATTAACTTCGTCGGAACATCATCCAAGTCACTTAAATGACCCTATTAGTGTTAAGTAAGGGGAACCTTAGTCATAGCCTTTTAGGGGGAAGACCCTTAGTCAATGAGATTAAGAACTTTAGTATAAACTTTTTGGAATAATAATGTAGTACTTACAAACCTAAGTGAGAACGAGATCTTCATGTTAGACCGCATTAGAGATAACCTTATAGAGAGGACATAGGGAGCCACAGAGAGGACTCGGTGCATTAACACACTTAAGATATTCCTAGCTCGAAAGTTAGAATTGAGGAGGGGTAGTTAGGCTCAGCCCCGAGGGTCATGAATGATTGCGAGATTATTAGGCTCATGCATCGGGTTAGAACACCAAGATATTTAGAAGCTCTCACTTATAGGAGAACTAGAGTGTGAATGACATTAGGTCACTCTTCTTTTCAATGAAACATAAAACCAAATTAAGTACAAGCCCTGACCGGTAGGGTGGGGTGGGGAAAGATCCCATTATGGGAAGATAGGAGACTAGGAGAGTTTACCGTGTTTATGCTGTAACCAGTAGGTATTATACCTACGTTTATGGCATGAGTGTTGTTAGGATTTTGCTATTTTCTTAGAAGAATGAGTGATTTTCCTCTCTCTTGGGGGCAGTGTTTGTCTATGTGATTATGTGAACTTAATTCCTGTAACATGACGTGAGTGTTGGATTATTTCGCCAACACAAACCTAGTGATTCGAGGGATTGAGTAATTATGTGTGCATGAAAGATTGTTAGTAATATAGTAGAACTTAAAATATAAACATGTAAACCACTTGAAATTTTCTCAAACCTAGCTAGATCAGTAAGAACATAAGACTTGAAATCAATCGGCAGTTGATGAGTTTGGGTATGGAATTAGGATCCTTACTTAGTTGTTGTGTGAAATCTTTTCCTATGATTAGATTTTATCAAGGGTATTGTATAACCAAGCCAGTCTAGTATACTCAAATAGAGTAGAAAGTCTTTTCATGTGTCTTTCATGATGATACATGAAAGGAGTTTGTTAGAGAAGTTTAGGAACCTAAGTTTAGGTGTAGCAACTGGAGAGCATAGTATCAACTTCTTTTTAATGAGATCACTAGTGAGCTAAGAGTTCTAATCAGGGCGGCTCAGAGTTTGGACTCAAGCCTCCAAGACAGAAGACAACAGTTAGGGTTTCTGAATCAGGAGATGGGATGATTCTCTTCCAAGGGAGAGTCTGTGTCCCTAAGGGGGTAGCTTCAGGCAACAGGTGTTAGAGGAAGACAATAGAGGTAAGTTCTCTGTGCATCCTGGCTTTACCAAGTGTATAGTGTGTCAGCGGGTCAATATAGAGCATCAAAACCATTAGGGAACCTTTTACCGTTAGAAATCTCTGAGTGGGAAAGTATAATTATGAACGTTGTGGAAGGATTTCCTCGAATCCAAACTAGGTTTGACGCCATCTGGGTGATGGAGGATCGACTGACCAAGTCAACTCACCTCCTATTAGTTAGGAGTACCTTTTCCCTTAGCAAGCTAGCAGGTTTGTATGTTAGGGAGATTGTCAGACTCCATGGCATTCCCTCTAACGTCATATCAGATAAGGGACCCTAGGTTCACTTTTAAGTTCTCGGATGCTCTTCACCAGGTTACGGGAACGACTTCCAGAACTTTTTAGTTGAAGCAGTCTTTAAGTTCTGTTTTCTTAATCAATTTTGAGGACAAAATTTCCTGAAGGGGGGTAGAATGTAACATCCCGCAAATTAGGAGCTTTAATAATTAATTAGGTTACAAGCATATAAACATGTGTTAGTAATTGAGAAAAGGTAGGTTGAGGGATTAGGGGTTAAAACTTAGCTATAAAACCAAGTTTTAGGATTTTGTCTAAATAAAATTAGTAAGTTTGGGTTGCTGGTAATCGATTACAGAGAGTTTGTAATCGATTACCAGAGAGCTGAGTTTCTGGTAATCGATTACAAAGAGTTTGTAATCGATTACCTGAGAGCACTAATTGTGGTAATCGATTACTCACAGTCTGTAATCGATTACCCGAGAGCTGAATTTTTGGTAATCGATTACCAGAAGTTGTAATCGATTACCAGATTGCCAGAAAGGATTTTTAGTGTTAATTTCGCTGCTGGTAATCGATTACAATGGGTTTGTAATCAATTACTATCAGTTAAATAACTTAAAATCTGCAACTTAGAACATAACTCATTTTCATTTGCTTTCTTCTCCCTTTTCAACCTAGAGAGAGGGAGAGAGAACCTTAGAGAGAGAAACTTCAAATTGAAGCTTTAGAAGAGATTTGGGGCTAGAAATCATCAAGAGGATCATCTTTAATCATCTTTTCCTCCTTGAAATTGCATGAATTGTGAGTACAACTTACTCTTTATGTTAGGTTTTCATGTGACTCTTGTGCATGCTCCCACCTCTCCTCTTCCCCTTCTCAATTTCATTATTTATGAATTGTATTGGTGTTTTCATGTTGTTTGAAGCGATTATCAATAGGTTGAATATATGAGTATAGAATCGGCCGTCGAAATCCTTAGTTTCGAAGTTTTCGAAACTATCAAATTCCCTCGATTGTAACTTATACTGTTCTTCGAATCAGTTAGTGTTCTTCGTTTAATGCTACTTCGTAGGTTGATATGATTGTTTTAGAGTTTGAATTGAAAATGTGGGATTGTTATTCATAGAGTCGAAACTAGCGAGATTTACGAAACTGTCGATATGCTCAATGTATGAACCCAACCCCTTGATCTCACTTTTTATTTAGTTATTTTGAATGATTTAGTGACGATTGCTTAAGATTAGGTGATTGGTATTAAGTTTTGCATTGGAAAACTTTAGAATATCAACTCTTGATTCATTAAGATTATGTGCACCTGAGTAATATAAGCCGGTTTTAACCGTGAGTTAATTCAAGTCGGCCTTTGCGCTGTGAGTTAAAAATTATGCAAATAAGTAAAACACGACTTCGGTTTAGTTTGGGTGGGATTCATACCTGGGAAAGCCAGTTCCCATAGTCTGAGCTCAGGTCTAACTCTAGAAAGTGATAAGATCATGCCTGCTGGGCACAACAGTGAGTGCATCATGAGCATCATAACTTGCATTACCCAACATTTCACATTAATCGAATTATGTATTGCTTTTAGTTTGATATTGACTAATGGTAATCATGTTTTATGTATTTGGATTCATGAAAGTGTAAGATATGGAGTTTTGTTGAATCGATTTTGTCATTGATATCTGCTCCCTGCATTCATGCATCTGGTTGTATTCACTGGGATTATTATCTCACCCAACGTTTCAGGGACATATTTTAGTGGTGCAGGTACCTTCGGTAAGGTTGAGGCATTTCAGGTGAGGGTGGAGCTGAGTCTTATTTCAGCAAAGAGATTAGTTTAATAGGAGTAGTTCCTAGATTACTTATATTTGTATATTTGGGTATTCACTGAAGTGTATTGATGTAGATTGTATAAGTGTAATTATTTCTGAGTTGGAAACTGAGGTCTAGTTGTACTCTTATAATATGTATGGTATTGAGTTGTACTGGGTTTTGCTGATTTTCAGGTTAAGCTGAATTCGGTAATTGTCCGGTTTTTAAGGGAGACTCTGCCGGATTTCCGGTACGAGTTCATTGAATCACACTCATCTAAGTGTGAATCTTTCCCTGAATTAAGTAGGTTTCATACTTACTTAAGGTCTTTAATGTTTGTCTTGTTTTGGCTTAAGCTAATCGTTGGGAAGTTTAAGCAAATGTATGACGATATCGAAAATTTAACGAAATGATTTCAAGAAATTCAGGAATAGTGTCTCCAACGGGCATTATTTCTGAGACCAGAAATTAGGGCGTTACATTTCTTTTTATTATTTTATATTAAAATATTGTCTCATCATCATGGAGCCCTCCAGTAAATGGAGAGGATTTTATCCATGCAAAATACCTTTACAAAAATGGCATTTGATACGAATTACACATAACATAGGAAAATAATTGATGGCATTAGACGCAGGAAAATGGTCAACAAATATGACTGCCTACTAGCGTTCAACTGACATGTTTTAATGCCCATGAATTGCTACAAATAGAAAATTTTATACACATCAAAATTTTAAACCCCAAATTCAATCCTCTTGAAACCCCAAAACCCCAAATTAATGTAATCAATCAATTACTACAACTAAAATCGACTACTTACCTCTCTTATAACAAATTTGTACGATATACTAATACCATTGTACCCGATTTGCAGACCAGAGTTCCCCATTATGTATGTGTCGTGTAACTTCCCATAAATTAGAGTTTCTAATAATTCATTAGATTAAAAACATAGAATTATGTGTTAGTAATTAAGGGAAAGAAGTTGGAGAAATTAGGAAATAAAACTTAGTTTAAAAACCAAATTTCAGGGTTTTCGCTCAAGCGAAATGGATTCGCTTGAGCGAATTATGCAGAGAAATTTTGAAGTTCAGTTTGCTGTAAAATTGAGTGTAACACCCTAATTCCTAAATTCAAGACTTAGTCCGTTGGAAACTAAATCCTAAGTTTTCGAAACCAAAACGTGCCATTTTGTGTAACATATATCACAATTCGATAAGTAACCAATGATAACTTATACAATTTGTGAATAACTCAAACTTTATATACATACATACAATCTTTAAAAATATAAACAACTGGCCCGAAGGCTACAACCTAAACATCTCTAATGTAAAACAAATATATACATAAGCATCCTATACAATCCAAAAAGACAATAAACATCAACACATGGAAGACTCCTGCTCTAATCTCACTGATCCCTGCCAGGAGGTACCTGCACACCTAGATTGTGTCCACAAAACGCGTGGTGAGACTAATGTCTCAGTGAAGCATAACTATGCATATACAGTGTAGGGAAAATCAATTACTAACTAATAGGCAATTATAATAATGATCATAACTAAAATCAAGTAAATGCACTAATGATGCAACTCACTGTTGTGCCCAACAGGCATGATCTTATCACTTAAACTGGAGTTAGAACTGAGCTCAGACTACGGGAAACGTCTTTTCCGGGGATGTATCCCACCCATTACTGGACCGAAGTCAAGTTTTCACATAATTATTCAATTTTCTTAACTCACAGCACAAAGACCGGCTTATTTAACTCACGGTCGAAACCGGCTTATAATTGAATGCACTGAAAACTGAGAAACAATGTATTTCAAAATCTCATAAGTTTCGTAATCTCGTAATTTCGTAACCTAAGGTTCCGAATATCAATTCAACATGTGTTTACACTTAATCACTTAAATTATCATACAATTATCACTAATTCAACATCAATAAGCATAAGAAAGGGAAAAACAAGATTAGGGTTCATGCATAGAATCAAAGGGATTGAATTGTGAAAGTGTATGAGTTATACTCACCTATTCTTGGAGTTTCAAGGAAGAAGAGTAGGTAATGTGGTGGATTACTTCACGATTCCGTGCTCCAATCTTCCTTCTCAAGCCTCAATTAAGCCATCTCTCTCTCTCTCTAGAACTCAGACCCTCTCTCTAACTTAGGAAGGAAGAAGAAAAGAAAGTGAAATTATGAAATTGAAAGGGAATTCTGGTGACTTAAGTGAATTTTCGCTCAAGTGAAATATTTTCGCTTGAGCGAATGATACTTTGCATGCAAGAAAAGTACCCTCTCTGGACGATTTTTGCTTGAGCGAATTTTCTTTCGCTTGAGCGAAAATTGTCTAGAGAGCCTCTCCCAGACCCCTGATTTTTGCTCGAGCGAATCCATTTCGCTTGAGCAAATTTTACAGCAAACTGAACTTCAAAATTTCTCTGCATAATTCGCTCAAGCGAATCCATTTCGCTTGAGCAAAAACCCTGAAATTTGGTTTTTAAACTAAATTTTATTTCCTAATTTCTCCAACTTCTTTCCCTTAATTACTAACACATATTTCTCTGTTTTTAATCTAATGAATTATTAGAAACTCTAATTTGTGGGATGTTACATGTCGGACTGGTATCCTCTCCAGCACTAGAGAGGACCAGTAGGAGACCCACCATATACCCCTTCTCTTTCTCTCTCCTGCTGGTCCTCTCCAGTACTGTAGAGGATCCAGTTCCGCAAGTCGATGGACTCTCTGACATCCTTCAACATAATGCAATCGCAAGACAAATATGGGTCCAAAATCGTAATTCTCAGTGGAATACGAAACTTTAATTTATCTTCGATCCGCAAATGGCAGGCCCTTCTCTCATATTGAAAATATGATAATGATGTAATGTAACAACCAGTAGTTAGGGTTTTATTAATTAGAGTAAGATTTAGATAGCTAATTATGTGTTAAATAAGTAAGGAAAATTATTTAGGAAGTAAGGAAACACGACTTAGAATATAAACCAAAACCTTGGAATTTCAGCATTCTTACTCAAGCTAGAAATCTCGCTTGAGCGAGTTATGTAGAAAAAGGGGGTAAGTTTAAGTTTCTGCATATCTCGCTTGAGTGATCCAGCTCACTTAAGCGAGATACAGGGGAACAATTGGGAGGCTCTCTGGACAATTTTCGCTTGAGCGAGAAGAGCTCGCTTGAGCAAGAATCATCCAGAGAGGGGGCCTTTTCTGGATCATTCTCGCTTGAGCGAGACAGTTTTGCTCGAGCGAGAATGTGAAAGAAAAGCATGCAACCGACAAGCTCGCCCAAGCGAGAATATCTCGCTTGAGTGAGAAGTCACTTAGAGATAAAAAACTTGTATTTTTGAATCAGAAATCAGATTCCTTCTTTTCCTTTCTCATTTCTAGAGAGATAGGCTCTGAATCTTAGTGAGATAAAGTAGTGTTTCAAGCTTGAAGAAGGTTCAATTCGAAGAATTCTTCCCCCATCTACCTTAGATCAACAATTTCCCCTTGATTTATCAAGGTTCATGTGAGTACAACTCACTTCTCTTGTGCTTTCCTTGTATGTACCAATGAGTATGCTCCCTAATTCTTGCCTTCCCCTTCTCTATTAGGATTAATTGTTAGAAATTGTAATTATTTACTTAATTGATGTTGTACTAAAGGAATTGAGACTTAGAATTGAACTAGGTGTAGTGTAGTATAGAATAGGTACGAAACTGTCGAAAAGGCGTAATTTGAATATGAAATGAATTCTGGATTTTGATATTATTTTATGAATCATTGATAAATTATCATGTTTATGTTAATTGGAACACTTTAAGCCGGTTTCGACCATGAGATTAATTAAGCCGGCTTCGGCCGTGAGTTAAAACAATTTTAAGTATGTTTAAAACACGACTTCGGTCCAGTATGGGTGGGATTCGTCCCCGGGAAAGACGTTTCCCGTAGTCTGAGCTCAGTTCTAACTCCAGAAAGAGATAAGAACATTCTTGTTTGGCACAACAGTGAATGCATCATGTTATGCATATTAGTTTACTTGAATTGTGTTTTATGAAGTATGTATAATCTTTTAATTGTCATTAATATCTGTTCCCTGCATTCATGCATGTGGTTGTATTCACTGAGATTATTATCTCACCACATGTTATGTGGATTATTTAGTTGAACAGGTACCACTTTCTTCTGACTCTCAGACCGGAAACTGAAGTGCTTCGGGATGGACTCTAACTTCCTTTTTGTTTGTTCTGAGTTGTTTTTCATGTATATATGTATATATGATAGTAGGATCCTAGTTTACTTAGATTGTATTTTGTATTTATTAGTGACTTGATGTACATGATAGGTTAATGTTCAGGTTTATATTGGATTTTGCCAGAATCATGTGTTTATCGTTAGAATTATTCGCTAAATTGTTGAATTATCATTGGATTCTTTACAATTTCGTGAATATGTTGATATCCGAATTGTCACGTTTTAAATTCTAAGTTAAAAATTTGGTTTCCGACGGGCTAAATTCTGATTTAGAATTTTAGGCGTTACATTTTTGGTATCAAAGCAGTTCAATTCAATTGGACTGTGGAATTAGAATATTTTGTGGTTTGTTAATGATTCCTTATGTATTATTTTGTGAATTGAGAGACTGACCACCTCGATATTTGCTTAATGATATGTATAGAGTCATGGAAGGCGGCAGAAGAGGTCGTCCAAGGATCAATCCTCCTTCCTCTCCTTCTTCATCTTCTCAGGGTCCTCTTCCGGATCCTGTAGCTGCAACCCTTCAAGCACTCACTCAAATGATGGGGGAACAGATAAATTCCAATCGAGCTCAAGCAGAAGCGGCACGGGAGCAAGCTGCCACTAATGCAGCAGTGCTCTAAGAGATGACTAGGAGGTCAACGCAGCCACCAGCTCCCCCTGCGGTGGGTTCGTTTGCTCTAGGGTTATTCGAGTTTTGGAAGCACAATCCTCCGCAGTTCAATGGAATCTATGATCCTGACGTTGCAGCAAATTGGCTCCGAGACTTGAACTGGATTTTTGATGTAATGAAGTGTGCGGATGATGCTAAGGTTGGTTTTGTAATCTATATGTTGAGAGGGGAAGCTGAGAATTGGTGTAAAACTGCTAGAGTTCGAGCTGCTTAGGCGAAGACCCAATCACATGGGATCTGTTTCAGAACTTGTTCTTGGGAAAGTATTTTCCAGCAACTATCAAAAGACAAAAGGAGACTGAATTTCTACAACTGAAGCAAGGGGACATGACGGTAGGCCAGTATATGGCCAAGTTCGAAGAATTAGCTAAATATTCAAGGGACCTACAAGCTGTTACAGATGAAAAATGGAGGTGTACTCAGTTCGAAGGGGGACTACGACCCGAATTGCTGGATCGGATCGGAACTTTGGAGATTAGAGACTTCTCCACTCTAGTCAGTAAGTGTTACATAGCAAAGAAAAATTTCAAAGGAGCTACACCAACCACCGCGCCATCAGAAAACAAAGGAAAAAGGAAGCCGGATGTGCCCAATCAGGGCAAAGGCCCTAAGCCTAAGTGGCAAGGCATACCAGCCTTGACCACTCAGCCGACCCAACGCCAAGGGGTATCTACATGCTCCAAGTGCGGAAAGGAGCATTCCAGAGAGTGTATGACAGGGAAGAATGTATGCTATTTCTGTAAGCAACCTGGTCACATCAAGAAAGAGTGTCGAAAGATGAAGAACCCCCAGAAACCCCAATCCACTGGAAGAGTCTTTACCCTCAGCGGGGAAGTGGCAGCTTATGCAGATAATCTGTTGCGAGGTATGTGCACCCTAGGAGAACAGACCTTAATTGTATTGTTTGATTCGGGGGCAACCCATTCTTTTATTTCTTTTGATTGTGTGAGCCAGTTGAGTTTACCTGTTGATTCTTTACCCTATGTACTTAGTGTGATTACAACTCCAAGGAGGCTATTTCCACTTCTCTTGTATGTTATCAGTGCCCTATTATTATACAAGGAAGAGTCTCCAAGGTTGACCTAATTTGTTTACCATTGAGGGGCATGGACATTATTTTAGGAATGAACTGGTTATCTTCCAACCAGATTATGCTTGATTGTTTCAATAAGAAAGTTGTGTTTCCACCTCTTCCTCCTCCTTCGAGGGAGAAACCATCTGTACTCCTGTCCAGTGTCACCCAAGTATCCCAATGCCTCAGTGACGGGAGTAATTATTTCATTCTGTTACTTTCCTCAGCTCTAGAGTCCAAAGTAGATTTGAGCAGTGTAGCCACAGTTCGAGAGTTTCAAGATGTTTTTCCTAATGAGGTTACAACCTTACCTCCGGACAGAGAGATAGAGTTCATAATAGACATGATACTAGGCTCAGGACCCATTTCTAAGGCACCTCATAGGATGTCCCCACTAGAACTTAGTGAACTTAAAACTCAATTAGAAGATCTCATAGAAAAAGGGTTCATTAGGCCTAGTGTGTCACCTTGGGGGGCTCCAGTACTCTTAGTGAAGAAGAAGAATGGAAGTATGAGATTGTGTGTAGACTATAGGCAATTAAACAAGGTTACCATAAAAAATAAGTATCCTCTACCCAGAATAAATGATCTTTTAGACCAGCTTAGGGGTACCTCAATGTTTTCCTAGATAGATTTAAGATCAGGGTACCATCAGATCAAAGCTAAGAGTGAAGATATCCCTAAGACAACTTTTAGGACCAGGTATGGGCACTACGAGTATTTGGTAATGCCATTTGGTGTTACTAATGCTCCTGTTGTATTCATGGACTAAATGAATTGAATTTTTCGGCCCTATCTAAATCAGTTTGTCATTGTATTCATCGACGATATTCTGATTTATTCCCGTAGTTTAGAGGAGCACGAGCGTCACCTTAGTGTTGTTCTAGGGATTTTGAGAGAAAAGAGACTATTTGCAAATCCAGTAATGTGTGAGTTTTGGATGGACAGGGTCCATTTCTTAGGGCATGTGATTACCAGTGAGGGTGCATCTGTTGATCCTAGCAAGGTAGAAGCCTTTCTTGAATGGGAAAGACCTAAAACCGTTACGGAAATTAGGAGTTTCCTAGGATTGGTCGGCTACTACCGGAGATTCATTAACGGATTCTCCCGAGTAGCCTTTCCTCTCCTAAGATTGACTCGGAAGGGTCAAGCCTTTGTGTGGGACAAGAAGTGTAGCAGAGCTTTCTGGAGCTCAAAGAGAAGTTAACTACCGCTCCGGTACTAGCATTGCCGGACTTGTCAAAAATCTTTGAGGTGTACAGTGATGCTTCAGGGAAGGGTTTAGGGTGTGTTTTGAAGCATGAAGGGAGAGTGGTAGCTTATGCATCTAGGCAGTTGAGGCCTCATGAGGAAAATTATCCTACTCATGATTTAGAATTAGCAACTATGGTATTTGCCCTCAAAGTTTGGAGGCATTACTTGTTTGGTGTGAGACTAGAGGTCTTTAGTGATCATAAGATTTTGAAATATCTCTTTGATAAAAAAGAACTCAACATGAGGCAACGGAGGTGGATGGAGTTTCTTAAGGACTATGATTTTGAGTTGAAATACCACCCTGGCAAAGACAATGTAGTGGCTGATGCTCTTAGTAGGAAATCCCTTCATGTGTCATCACTAATGGTACATGAAATGAGTCTTTTAGAGGATTTTAGAAATCTGAATCTTAGTGTTGAAGTTGGTGAGTGTACCATCAGGTTGTGTAAATTGGAGATCACTAGTGAGCTTAAAGCTCTGATCAAGGAAGCTCAGGGTTTGGACCCAGATCTTCAAGGTAGAAAACAACAATTAGGGTTTTCTGAGTCAGAGGATGGGATGATTCTCTTCCAAGGAAGAGTCTGTGTCCCTAATGGGGGTAGTGTGAGGCAGCAAATTTTAGAGGAGGCCCACAGGGGCAAGTTTTCTATACATCCTGGTACTTCCAAGATGTATCAGGACTCGAAGAAAATGTTTTGGTGGAATGGTATGAAGAAAGAGATAGCAGAGTACGTTTCCAAGTGTTTAGTGTGCCAGCAAGTTAAAATAGAACGTCAGAAACCATCAGGAACCCTTATGCCTTTAGAAATCCCTGAGTGGAAATGGGAGAGTATAGATATGGACTTTGTCGTAGGGTTACCTCGAGTCCAAGCTGGTTTTGATGCCATCTAGGTCATTGTGGACCGATTGACGAAATCGGCCCATTTCCTTCTAGTTAGGAATACCTATTCCCTAAATAAGTTAGCACACCTGTATGTCAAGGAGATTGTCAAACTCCATGGCATTCCCTCTAGCATCATATCAGATAGGGACCCTAGGTTCACCTCTAGGTTCTGGAATGCACTTCACCGGGCTTTCGGGACTAAACTTAGGTTTAGCACCGCATACCACCCTCAGACTGATGGTCAGTCTGAAAGAACCATCCAAACCTTAGAGGACATGCTTAGAGCTTGTGTGTTAGAGGAATCAGGTAGTTAGGATAGGTACTTACCCCTTATAGAGTTTGCCTACAATAACAGTTTCCATAGCAGTATAGGCATGGCGTCTTATGAGGCTCTGTATGGCAAGAAGTGAAGATCTCCTTTGTGTTGGTTTGAAGTAGGTGAGAAAGCCCTGTTAGGTCCAGAATTAGTGCAGGAAACCACTGAAAAGATTAGGATCATTAGGGAAAAGCTTGAAACTGCCCAAAGCTGGCAGAAGAGCTATGCTAATAAAAGAAGGAAAGACTTAGAGTTTGAGGAAGGAAACCATGTGTTTTTAAAGGTAACTCCTGTCACTGGTATTGGACGAGCCATCAAAACCAAAAAGCTTAATCCTAGGTTCATTGGTCCATTTCAAATCCTGCAGAGGGTTGTCCCTCTGGCTTACAGGATTGCATTACCACCTCACTTGTCTAAAATTCATGATGTATTCCATGTATCTCAGTTGAGAATGTATATCCATGATTTTGCACACGTTGTAAACTCTGAGTCAATACAATTAAGGGAAGATCTCACAATTCCTTCTAAGCACGCACAGATTATGGACAGAAGTGTCAAAACCTTGAGGAACAAGACAATTCCTTTGGTGAAGGTGTTATGGGAAGGTCAAGCACTTGAGGAAACAACCTGGGAGAAGGAAGTTGATATCCACTCCCAATTTCTAGAACTGTTCAGTTAAGGTATAGTCTTTTACCTTTCTCTTAACCAATTTTGGGGACAAAATTGTCTAAAGGGGGTAGTAATGTAACAACCGTTACTTAGGGATTTTATTAATTAGGGTAAGATTTAAATAACTAATTATGTGTTAAATAAATAAGGAAAATGATTTAGGAAGTAAGGAAACAAGACATAGAATATAAACCAAAACCTTGGAATTTCAGCATTCTCGCTCAAGCTAGAAATCTTGCTTGAGCGAGTTATGCAGAAAAAGGGGTAAGTTTGAGTTTCTGCATATCTCGCTTGAGCGAGCCAGCTCGCTTGAGCGAGATACAGAGGAACAATTGGGAGGCTCTCTGGACAATTTTTGCTTGAGCGAGAATCGTCCAGAGAGGGGGCCTTTTCTTTCACATTCTCGCTTGAGTGAGACAATTTCTCTTGAGCGAGAATGTGAAAGAAAACCATGCAAGCGACACGCTCTCCTAAGTGAGAAGTCACTTATAGGTCAAAAACTTGTATTTTTGAATCAGAAATCAGATTCCTTCTTTTCCTTTCTCATTTCTAGAGAGATAGGCTCTAAATCCTAGTGAGATAAAGTAGTGTTTCAAGCTTGAAGAAGGTTCAATTCGAAGAGCTCTTCCCCCATCTACCTTAGATCAACAATTTCCCCTTGATTTATCAAGATTCATGTGAGTACAACTCACTTCTCTTGTGCTTTCCTTGTATGTACCAATGAGTATGCTCCCTAATTCTTGCCTCCCTCTTCTCTATTAGGATTAATTGTTAGAAATTGTAGTTATTTACTTAATTGATGTTTTACTAAAGGAATTGAGACTTAGAATTGAATTAGGTGTAGTGTAGTATAGAATAGGTACGAAACTGTAGAAAAGGCGTAATTTGAATATGAAATGAATTCTGGATTTTGATATTATGTTATGAATCATTGATAAATTATCATATTTATGTTAATTGGAACACTTTAAGCCGATTTTCGACCGTGAGATTAATTAAGCCGGCTTTGGCCATGAGTTAAAAGAATTTTAAGTATGTTTGAAACACGACTTCGGTCCAGTATGGGTGGGATTCGTCCCCGGGAAAGACGTTTCCCGTAGTCTGAGCTCAGTTATAACTTCAGAAAGAGATAAGAACATGCCTGCTGGGCACATCAGTGAGTGCATCATGTTATGCATATTAGTTTACTTGAATTGTGTTTTATGAAGTATGTATAATCTTTTAATTGTCATTAATATATGTTCCCTGCCTTCATGCATGTGGTTGTATTCACTGAGATTATTATCTCACCACACATTATGTGGATTATTTAGTTGAACAGGTACCACTTTCTTCAGACTCTCAAACCAGAAACTGAAGTGCTTCAGGATGGACTCTAACTTCCTTTTTATTTGTTCTGAGTTGTTTTTCATGTATATATGTATATATGATAGTAGGATCCTAGTTTACTCAGATGGTATTTTGTATTTATTAGTGACTTGATGTACAGGATAGGTTAATGTTAAGGTTTATATTGGATTTAGCCAAAATCATGTGTTTATCGTTAGAATTATTCGCTAAATTGTTGAATTATCGGGGTAGGAAGTTGATTTTAGGGAAAAGAACAAGAGAATAGAGGAACATAGTCCCACAGACACTTAGAACCCTTAACCTTATGTGAAGAATAGAGGTGCATGAGATGAGTTTGTTAGAGGAGTTTAGAAACCTAAGTCTTAATGTTGAGATAGGAGAGGGTAGCTTAAGACTCTACAAGCTAGAAGTCACCCATGAACTCAAAACTCTAATTAGGGAAGCTCAGAGTTCGGACCCAGACCTTCAAGATAGGAAGGGAAAACCAGGTTTCTCTGTGTTGGAGGATGGGATGATTCTCTTCCAAGGAAGAGATTGTGTCCCTAAGGGGGATAGTCTCAGGCAGCAGAATCTTGAGGAGGCCCACAGGGGCAATTTCTCCATACATCCTCGCACCACCAAGATGTATCAGGACTTGAAGAGGATGTTTTGGTGGGATGGCATGAAGAGAGAGATTGCAGAGTATGTTTCTAGGTGTTTAGTGTGTCAATAGGTTAAGTTAGAGCACTAGAAACCTTCAGGAACCCTTATGCCTTTAGAGATTCCCGAGTGGAAATGGGAGAGTATAGCCATGGACTTCGTGGTAGGATTGCCTTAGGTCCAAGCAGGTTTTGATGCCATCTGGGTCATTATGGACCGGCTGACTAAGTCGACCCATTTCCTATGAATTAGGAATACCTATTCCCTGAACAACTTAGCAGACCTGTATGTAAAGGAGATTGTTAAGCTCTACAACATTCCCTCTAGAATCATATCAGATAGAAACCCTAGGTTAACTCTAGATTTTGGAGTGCACTCCATCAGGCCTTCGGGACTAAACTCAAGTTTCGTACCGCTTACCACCTGTGAGAGTACTATCCAGACCTTAGAGGATATGCTCAGGGCATGTGTTTTAGAGGAGTAGGGTAGTTCGGTACTTATCCCTCATAGAGTTTGCCTATAATAATAATTTCCATAGCAGCATAGGCATGGCACCCTATGAGGCGCTGTATGGTAGGAAGTGCAGATCTCCTTTGCGTTGGTATGAGGTGGGTGAGAAAACCCTGTTAGGTCCGGAGTTAGTACAAGAAACCACAGAAAAGATCAGAGTCATTAGGGAGAAACTTGTTACTGGCCAAAGCCGGCAGAAAAGCTATGCTGACAAGCGAAGGAGGGATTTAGAGTTTGAGGACGGAGATCATGTGTTTCTAAAAGTAACTCCCATCACAAGCATTGGACGAGCCATTAAAGCCAAAAAGCTTAATCCCAGATTCATTGGCCCATTCCAGATCCTGTAGAGGGTTGGCCCTCTGGCCTACAGGATAGCCCTGCCACCTCACCTTTCTCGCATCCATGATGTATTCCACATTTCTCAGCTCAGAAAGTATGTCAATGAACCTTCACACATCATCAGCTCCGAATCGGTACAATTGAGAGAGGACCTCACAGTCGCCACTAGACTTGCACGGATAATCGACCGGAGTGTCAAGACACTGAGGAATAAGGCAATCCCTCTGGTGAAGGTGTTTTGGGAGGGTCAGACACCTGAGGAGGCAACTTGGGAGAAGGAGGATGACATTCGTCCTCAATTTCTAGAGTTATTAAGTTAACGTAAAGATTGTATTTTTATTTTCTTCTTAGCCAATTTTGAGGACAAAATTGTTTTATGGGGGTTAGAATTGTAACGTCCCATAATTTCAGTTGTAATATATGTTAAAAATAGTAATAAAATGGGTTTTGAGATAAAAGGAATTGTTTTGGTAGTGTTTGGATGTTAGGGGAGTGAATTAGGTAGCAAACTGGACAATTTTAATCTGGTCCGGGCGATCAAGGGCACAGGTGCGCGCTTAAGCGCAAAGGAGTAAAAATTGGGAGTTTTAGCAAAAATTCTAGTCGTTCAACGCCCAGATGCGCGCTAAAACGCCCAGAGGAAAAAAATTAGGGGTTTTGGCAGAAAATATGGGCGCTCAAGCCACCAGGTGCGCGCTCAAGAGACCAAGCCTGATGCTCATGTCTCCCAGGCAGAGACTTTAGGCGCTCAAGCGCCCTAATTGGGCGCTCAAACGCGCGAGCGTGTCTTACTCTCATTAATTCGCTACAACCCTTCCTTTTCTTCTCTTTTCTTCATTTCTTCTTCTTTCTAGGGTTTCTAGTGAGAGAGGGAGAGGGTTTTTAGAGAGAGAAAGTGAGAAGGAGAAAGAGCACAACTAGATTGCATTAAGTCTCAAAAATATTATTAAGTAATTAGTAATGATTTAAGACTCTCATATCCTAAGTTTTAATGAATAACAAATTTGACTAAGTCATTTATACATTTGATGCGTAAAAGTGCTTATATGTTTTCAACAAGAATGGATTTAGCATAAAGAAATGTACTCCTCAAAGATTAACATGCTGAAGTGTGCAACCTCTCTGAAGTGATCAACATGTTAAAGAAACTAACTCACTGAAATGACCTCTCTGAAGCTGTTTGACGTGGCTTGGTCTCCGCACCAATTTCTTTAATCATAGAGACCTCTTAAAGACCTTGTCAAGGTTCGGAGCTGCTCAGATAACTCTGCACATTCTATACTCTCAGCTATGTACGCAGAAAGCCCTCTAAAGTTGTTTTTAAAAAAGGATACCTTAAAGAGGAAGTCTTGTCTGCTGCATGAACAATTGTTCAGAAAAGCAAGTCAGCTCTGCACACCTACTGCGTACTGTAAAACAAGATATTAGAGCTTTGTGTCACAACGGGAGAGAATGCATTTAATGCTATTTCAACGGGAACTAAATTTAGTCTAACGGATTTCAAATCCAACACTATATATACCCATGAAGAGCTCATACAAAGATAGAGGAACAAGCCAACTTGCTAAACGCTGAAATGCTGAATTGTTGAAATATCATCTGCTTATTTTATCTGTACATTCCCAGAGTTTGAGCTTTAAACTTGTGTAGTTTACAAGCTTAGACTTCTGCTTTTAAAACACTGATTTGTGTTGAGCCCGGAGAGGCTTGTTAGTAAAAGAATACTTGTGTAGAGCATGAAAAGGCTTGACAGAAAAGAATACCTGTGTTGAGCCTGGAGAGGCTTGTCTGTAAAAGAATACTTGTGTAGAGCCTGAAGAGTCTTGACAGAAAAGAATACTTGTGTAGAGCCTGAAGAGGCTTGACAGAAAAGAATACTTTTACTACTGATCTGATAGTGGAAAGCCTTTGTTGTTGTTGCATCGGACTAGACGTAGCTCACAGTATTTGTGAGTGAACCAGTATAAATCTGTGGCTAGGTCTTCTAAACCCTTATCTCTCGTTAATTTCAATTATTACTAACAAAGGGGATTTGAACTTGAAGTTATAAAACTCTAAGCGCTTTCATTAAAAGTTTCAACTTTACAAAACAAACTTCTGAAGATACTTCAGAGAGGTTTTTACGAAATAGCAGAAAATAAGTTTTTACAAAAACTTCCAAAAACTCTTTAGAGTTTATATAAACATTATTCAACACCCCCTTCTAGTGTTTACTTGTGTTTCTACAGTTGGTATCAGAGCTTAACCTCGGGTTAAGCATCTCATCGTGCTGAGGAAGTAGATCCATGGAAGCTCCAACCAGCAATCCTCACTATATCACAGAAAGGCGCATATGTGACAAGGCCTCCAACTTTTAATGGAGTTTATTATCATTACTATAGAGATCGTATGAAACTTTTCATTGAAAGCAGCAACATAGATCTGTGGGACGTAGTTACTGATGGTGACTATGTACCAATGCATGGCGGTGTACCTATACCTGACGCCGAATGGACAGGCGATCAAAAGCTCGAGTTCAACAAAATGCTAAGGCAAAACTCTACTTGATATGCTAGCTGAACAAGCCTGAGTATGAGAAAGTGCATGGTTGCTCCACTGCCAAAGAGATCTGGGATACATTAGCTGCATCCCATGAGGGAACTGACAATGTCGAACAATCCAAGATCAGCATGCTTGTTCATCAATATGAGATGTTTAAGATGCAGGAGTTTGAAACCATTGATAAAATGTTTGGGAGGTTTCAAACAATAACAAATGGACTCAAGTCTCTGGGGAGAACCTATGACTCTAGTGACAATAATCGCAAAATTCTTAGGAGTCTTCCAAAGGCTTGGAGACCCAAGGTAACTTCCATCCAAGAAGCTAAAGATCTTAACTCTCTTAGGATGGAAGAGCTTTTGGGTTCTTTTAAGGTCCATGAGTTAGAATTGGTAAAAGATGCACCAGCTAAAAATCTTTAGCGTTGAATTTAAGGTGCAAACAACCTAGGAATGAGTCACATAAAGCCATGCAAGCTGAAGAGACTTCAGAAGATTCTGAAGGTTCAGATGGTAGTTCTGAAGATGATGAAGATCTAGCCCTGTTAAGTAAGAAGATCAAGAAGATTCTTCAAAAGAAAGGAAGATACAGAAAGCATTTTCTGTCATCCTCAAAAATAGGTAAAACAGGTAAAGAAATTTCTGCAAGTGACAAAGTTACGTGTTTTGAATGTAAACAACTAGGTCATGTGAAGGCAGATTGCCCCAAACTGAAGAAACCCTTCTTCAAGAAAAATAAGTTTCTCAAGAAGAAGAAGGGTTTGATGGCAACCTGGGAAGATCTTGATGACTCATCAGAAGATGAAGAATCATTAGACGAGGCCAACCTATGTCTTATGGAAAGCCTTCCATCATCAGATAGTTCTGAGTCTGAGGTAATTCCTCAAACCCTACATGATGAATATAATGATCTGCTGGAAAGCTCAAGAGAACTTCTTAATGAGTACAAGATCTTTCAAGAGCATACACTGAAGTATGTGACATAAATGAACTTATAGATAAAGAAAATATTCTACTCAAAGAGAGACTCTTGATGCAGGAGATTAGTAATTCAAAATATCCTTCTGATGAGATTGAAAGACTCAAAAGAAAGATTGATGAACTTACTAGAGACCTTGCCAGATCTGGACTGGGATTCTCCGAAATCTCATCATCATATTCCTCTGATCATACCTCTTTTATTCCAAGCAAAAAGGATTTGAGAAAAGGTAATGGGTGCTCTCATTGTGGATAGCCAGGACACCATGTGTCTAGGTGCAGACACAAAGGGAAACCTAAGCCCAAAACTAACAAGAAAGGACCCAAGAAACTATGGGTACCTAAAGCTTGATTGTTCCTGTTGCAGATGTGTTTAACAGGACAAAGGACACTCCACAAATGGTATTTGGACAGTGGATTCTCGCGTCACATGACGGGAGAAAAGTATTTGTTCCAAAGCCTTAGACCTAAGAATGGTGGCGTGGTAACCTTCAGTGGCAATCGGCAAGGAAGGATCACTGGCATTGGGTCTGTAGGTATATCACCCTTATCCCTGATTCAGAATGTTCTTCTTGTTGAAGGTCTACAACATAATCTGCTAAGCATAAGTCAATTATGTGATAGTGGTTATATTGTATCCTTCACAAAAGAAGGTTGTATAGTAAAAATTCTTCAAATCAAACCCTCTTTACTGCCAAGAGACACAGTAATGTGTACAAAATTGATATTGAGGAACTTTCAAATCAAAATGTGAAATGCTTACTTTCTGTTGATGATGAAAAAAAGATTTGGCATAAGAAACTTGGGCATGCAAGCTTGAGATTAATCTCAAAGCTTACAAAATACAATCTAGTTAAAGGATTGCCCAGACTATCTTTCAAATCTGATATTCTTTGTGAAAACTGTCTGAAAGGTAAACAAACTAAAAGCTCGTTCAAGAGAAAAAATGTTCTGTCTACCTCAAGACCTTTAGAACTGCTTCACATTGATTTGGTTGGACCTATAAGAACAGAAAGTCTTGCAGGAAAGAAATATGGTTTGATAATAGTTGATGACTATACTAGATTTACATGGGTTATCTTTCACAAAAGCAAGGATGAAACTTTTGAGAATTTCACAAGATTCTGTAAGAAGGTGCAGAATGAAAAAGGATATTGCATTTCTGCCTTAAGAAGTGATCATGGTGGTGAGTTTGAAAACTCAAGCTTCAAAGTGTTCTGTGATGAGAATGGGATATCTCACAATTTCTCAGTGGCAAGAACACCTCAACAAAATGGGGTTGTTGAGAGAAAGAATAGAAGCTTGCAAGAGATGGGAAAAACCATGCTTCTTTTAAGCATCTACCAAAATCCTTCTGGGCAGAGGCTGTTCATACAACTTGCTACATTCAAAACAGAATCTTGGTAAGACCAATTCTCAAAAGAAACTCCTTATGAATTATGGAGAGGAAGGAGACCCAACATCTCATACTTTCATATCTTTGATGTGAGTGTTTTATACTTAACACCAAGGATGATATTGGGAAGTTTGATTCAAAATCTGACAAAGGAATCTTCATGGTTATTCAGAAACTTCAAAGGCTTATATGTATCGCCCTAATTTCTAAATTCAAGACTTAGTCCGTTGGAAAATAAATCCAAAATTTTCGAAACTTAAATCGCGCCATTCCGGATATCATACATCACAATTCAATAAGAAACCAACGATAACTTATAAAATTTGTGAAGAGCTCAACATATATACATATACAAAATCTGTAAAAGTGCACAAAAGGCCCAAAGGCTACAAACGAAACATCTCTAAGATAAAACAAAATTACATAAGTACTCCTACACAATCTAAGAGATACTAAATCGACATATATCAGACTCCTGCCTTCAAATCACTGATCCCTGCCAGGAGATACCTGCACACCTAGATGGTGTCCACAAAACACGTGGTGAGACTAATGTCTCAGTGAAGTATAACTAAGCAATATGTTATATGAGAGAAATAGAGAATGAAATGCAACAATCATCACCAAGCAAGATATACATACAACTAAGCATTTTAAATATAAGGGCATCTAATCGGCATAACCCAGCCGACGGGCTGTGGCGCATACGCCCTCAACTGAACTCAGTGCATACACCATCAACTGGACTCAGAGCATACTCCCACAACTGTACTCAGTGCATACACCATCAACTGAACTCAGAGCATACTCCCACAACTGTACTCAGTTCATTACACCATCAACTGAACTCAGAGCATACTCCCACAACTGTAACTAAATTCTTAACTCACAGCACAAGGTCGGCTTAACTAACACATAATCGAACTAGCACCAATGAATCAATAATAAGAACCGAGATTTCGAACATTTCGAAAGCTTCGTAACTTCGTCATTCCAAGATTGTCCAAAACACTTAAACATTAATTACTCAAACTCAAGCACAACATCATAAATACAATCAATTTAACCAAATAGAAAGGGGATCGAAGGGGTAGGGTTCATACATTGAGCATTTCGTGAATTACGTAATGTCACTACTTTCGTAAACCTCGCTACCCTAAGGTTTTCAACAAAATCACTGATCAAATTACTCATCCTACACCAATTCAACATCTAACTACAATATGCAAATGAAAGGGAATCAAGAGAGTAGGGTTCATATAATGGGGAGAAATCAAAATCAAGGAAAAGTGAGAGTGTGTGAGTTATACTCATCAATTTCTGAAATTCTTAAGAGGAATTGATGGATTAAATGTCCCTTTGATGAATTCTAGCTTCCAATCCTTTCCAGAGCTCTCAATCAAGCGTTTCTCTCTCTGACTTACTCTCTTTCTCTAGGGTTTGCGAAAGGGAAGAAGAGAACTTAGAAAATTTGATTTTGCAATGCCTCGATATATATATTGGATAGTTGTAATCGATTACAGTACCAGAGGTGAAAATTACACTAGAAAACGTTTCTGGGAATCTGGTAATTGATTACAACCATTGGTAATTGATTACCAAAAACTCAGCCCTCAGGGTAATCGATCACAACCTGTGAGTAATCGATTACCTAAAAACTATCTCTCGGGTAATCGATTACAGACCCTCTGTAATCGATTACCAGCAACCCAAACCTTTTATTTTAACTAGAATGGAAATCTAACTTAGTTTTAAACTTAAGTTTAAACCTTCAATTATTCAACTTACCTTCCTTTAATTACTAATACTTAATTCTCTTTACTTTTTGCCTAATGAGTTATTAAAGTTTCTAAATTGTGGGATGTTAC
Source organism: Sesbania bispinosa (assembly GCA_026901365.1). Lineage (NCBI taxonomy): Eukaryota > Viridiplantae > Streptophyta > Magnoliopsida > Fabales > Fabaceae > Sesbania > Sesbania bispinosa. Next base: position 1,692,260 of record QLOH01000079.1, on the reverse strand, counting down.
ATTATAGAGTCTATAACTCTAGAACCTTAGTTGTGGAAGAAACCATCCATGTTAGATTTAATGATGCTAAAGAGACTGATAGGGAACTATCAGATCTTGAAGATGATCTTGCAGGTTTGGGAACTCAATCCAACTTCAGAATGTGCTGAAGCAAAAGACGAGCAAATCATAGATATAACCCTCTGACAAACCTGTTGATAAATCACTAGAACATCCTACTGAAGATCCACTTCATAAAGTTAATGTTGAGTCTCAACTTGAGCAAGTTATGCCCTTCAGAAAAGCATGGAGATACAGAACTCACCATCCTCAAATCAAATCATTGGTGAAACTTCAGAAGGAGTAAAAACGAGGTCAAAACTAAGAAAAGTCAATAACTTGGCCCTACTCTCTGAAATTGAGCCAAAGACATCAACGAAGCTTTGAATGATGAAGGATGGATATTAGCCATGGCAAGAAGAACTAAATCAATTTTCCAGGAGTAATGTTTGGACTCTAGTTCCTAAACCCAGGGAAGTCTATTATTGGAACTAAATGGGTATTTAGAAACAAACTCTCTGAAGATGGAAAAGTAGTCAGAATTGAGGCCAGACTGGTTGCTTAAGGCTACAATCAGCAAGAAGGTATCGACTTTACTGAAACTTTTGCTCCAATAGCTAGGCTTGAAGCTATTAGAATACTTCTCTCTTATGCAGCAAATAATGTAATCAAACTATATCAAATGGATGTTAAAAGTGCATTCTTAACGAATTTATTGAGGAAGAAGTCTTTGTTAGACAACCTCCGGGTTTTGAAGATACTTCCTTTCCTGAACATGTTTTAAATTAAAGAAGGCTCTGTATGGTCTTAAACAAGTTCCTAGAGCCTGGTATGACAGACTGAGCACTTTTCTCACTAAAAATGGTTTTGAAAGGGGAAAGGTGGACACAACTCTTTTTAGAAAAATGTCTAACAAAGATCTTATACTTGTCCAAATATATTTTGATAACATTATCTTTGGTTTAACACATTGTTCTTTATGCAAGGAATTTTCAAGGCTGATGCAATTTGAATTTGAAATGAGCCTAATAGGTGAATTAAAAGTTTTTTCTTAGGACTGCAAATTAAGCAGGAACCTGATTGTATATGGATGATTGCAAGCCCATGTCAACTCCTATGCATCCCTCTACTATCTTGGGTAAAGATGAGGGTGAAGAATGTATTGACCAAACCTTGTATAGAGGCATGATAGGTTCTCTATTGTATCTTACAGCAAGTAGACCTAACATCATGTTCAGTGTATGTCTTTGTGCAAGATTTCAATCAGATCCGAGAATATCTCACTACAAAGTTGTAAAGAGAATTTTCAGATATCTAAATGGTACTACTAATCTTGGTCTTTGCTATAAGAAGAGTAAGTTTTGCAGATTGTTAGGATACTGTGATGTTGACTTTGCTGGAGACAGAATTGAAAGAAAGTCAACCAGTGGAGGATGCCACTTCATTGGAGACAACATGGTTAACTGGTCAAGCAAGAGGCAAAGTACAATTGCCCCTTAACAGCTGAAGCTGAATACATAGTTGTTGCATGCTGTTGCTCACAGCTTCTCTGGATTAAATATCAATTAGAAGATTTTAATATTTCAATTAATTCTATACCTGTGTGTGATAATACTAATGCTTTAAATCTCTCAAAAATCCAATTCAACATTCCAGAGCTAAGCATTTAGAAATCAAACATCATTTTATTAGAAACTATGTTCAGAAGGGAATTATTGATATAAAGTTCATTGCAACAGAATTTCAATGGGCTGATATATTCACTAAACCTCTTACTGAAGATAGGTTTAAATTCATTAGAGATAATCTGAATATTCTTGCATTCTCTGAAAAATAATTTTCTGAAACATTTTCAATTTTCTGATGTTTTGAACTCTCTGAGATAATTGTTCTCTCTGAAAGCTTGAACTTGTTGAATATAAAGAACTATCTGAGATAGTCATTTAGTGATGTGGCACTTTGAGACGGTTGAATTCCTCACTCTTTCCACTACTGCATGTTGCACGATCTTCAATACTATGCAGTCTGTAACTGCCATGATTACAGGTTTAGTGACGGATATTTAAAGCGCGTGAGCTAATGTCTTAATCTTCTCTCACGTCTCCTTGCTCACCAAGTCACTCAACTCTCAGAATACTCTCTGCACTCTTTCTCTCTCAAGTGTTCAAGACTCCATTTTCTTCCTTCTTTAATGGCGTCCAAGAAATCTGTTGTTGCCTCTAAAGCTTCTGGGAAGATAGTGGCTAACCGGGCCGTGAACCTGTCAATGTTAGTTGATTTCAGGTATGACTACCAAGAGGAATTTGAAGTTGTTGGGTGGTCAGATTTCTTTGGCTCAGTAAACTGCTCTTGGCATTCAGGAAGTGTGGTTGAGTTCTGGGAAACTGCTAAAGAAGTTAAAAGGAAAGATGGTTATGTCTCCATCAAGGCCAACGTGCTGAACACTACTGTGTTCGTTGATGCAGATGTTCTGGAGATTGTAACCAGGACGAAGTCTGAAGGCTTGGAGTTCGTGAAAGATTGGGAAAGCCAAAATGGTGGAACCAAAAAGTTTAACCTAATGCTGTACGGAGAAGAAAATCCCTCCAACAAAGACGCTACCAAGATGTTTATAACTCCTCGCATTCTTCATGCCATCCTTGGATGCTGCATCCTACCCAAGATTGGTGGGAAAAATCACGTCTCTGAATTGGAGAGGTTCTGTATAGTGAATCTGATGAGGAAGCAGAAGATGAACCTGCCAAAGATCATCCTTCATCATATGATCAGAAGAGTAAAAGATTCTGCCTCCAGTCTCCCTCATAATACCTTGATCATGGGTATTCTGGAGCACTTCAAGGTGTCGGTTAATAAGTTGATCGACCACAAAGCTCCTGCTTACTTTGGATCCAAAACCCTGAAGCAGATGGGCTTTGACATCAAGCCTCCTCCTCCTTCTTCTCCAACGCTCAAGGAATCTATTGCCATTGACAAAGCCACTGCTACTGGAAGAACTGCACTAGAGATTCTTTAGGATGATCTTGAGGGTGACACAAGGAGAAGTGAGTTTGTTCCATCAGGTCTCACTCCTGTGAAAGTTATCAAAAAGAAGAGGACCAGAGTTATCAAGAAAGCTGTTGAAGCTCCTGCTGCTGATAGACTTCAACCCTCTGAAGAGGTTGCTCAACTGACATCAACACCTTTGACGGTGGCTGATGCAACACAATCCAAAGTTTTTGAACTTGTTCAGAAAGTTCTACATGAACCTATTGAAATTGTGGGTCAGAATGCTGAGGGGAGTGGTGCTCAACTCACTAAACCTATTTCTCCATGAGGAAGACAGACTAGGGTGTTTGAGCATTCAGATGGGTCATTAGAAAAGCCCATTGAAGCAGTACCTGTTGTTGCAAGAAATCCAGATCCTGAACTTCAGAAAGTGGCTGCCATAGCCAATTTGCTTGATGTAGAAGAAGCAAGAAAGACAAAAGAGCAAGAAGAACTGGATCATGCTATTTCTGTTGCAACACAGCAAGCACTGTTTGAAGATGAGAGGTTAGAACAAGCTTCTAGAACCAAGAAAAGAAGGGTCAGTGCATAGAAAAGAAAAGTGAAAAGGAGATTGCTTTCTCCTATCACAGAGGCACCTCAAATGGTTACAATAAGCAGATCGATTCAGCAAGCTGATGCTGTAAGATTTCAGCAAGTTGAAACTGGAAGAGCTCAAAAGGAAGAAGGGAAAGGTTCCTGCTGAAGAAGAACCCCCATACAAGAAAATCCAGGTGGTATTTCAAAATTTGAATCCTTCGAATGAGGAAGATTTGAATAATCTTGCACCACCACCTCCTTAACAGTAGTCTGTTGTAGATACACCAAGCCCTCCTCTATCTCATTCTTTATTCTCTAGAGATTCTGAAGTATCTAAAATGGAACCAGAAGAAAATACAGGCAGATGCATCTGGAAGGGTGGAAACCTGTCCAGAGAAATCCTGCTGAAGCCAAAAACAAGGGATTAGTCTCGACAAAAATCATATGATCCTTGTCCCTTTCCCAAGTATAAGACAGAAATTAGGCTGAGTCAGGAAGAGCCTCAGAAGCCTTACAATATTCCATTGGCTGAAAGGCCCAGAGTTCCCAAGTTTCCAAATATGTTTGAATAGCTGGAATACATCAAGTCCTACCCTCCTTTGCCTGGCTTTGTTGGTTTGCATGTGGATTCTCATGATGCAGCCAGGGCAAGAAGAAAAGGAAAATCTTTGCTCACTGATCAACTGGAGAGGATCAGAAATGAAGTGCAACCCTCTCAAAATTTCTGGAAACCGTTAACGTCTTCTCTGATGATCAAATAAAAATGACTGAGGAAGATTGGCTGGTTGTACGCAAGCTGAACCTTGAGACTGAGCCATTTCAAAGGAATATTCACAAGGCCTTGGGTTGCAAGTACTACAAAGCTCCAAAATCGCTCTCAATGAAGCCATCTACAAGGATTTTGGGCAACCAGATAGGATCATTCCTACGTTACCTCTCACTCCGGGTGACGCTAAAAAGAGAAAAGCAGACAAATTCTATACCACTGGTGATGCCAAGGTTGAACCCATGACTCCTACTGAATGGAAAGCCTTACCTGCTAGTGTTCAAGCAAAGGGTGGCTTAGGTCATACTTATAAAGATTGGGTTTGGGACTCTTACTGGCATGAATGTGAAAAGGAAGGTTCCTCCTCAGGAACAAGATTTGATTTCATTGACTGTGCCACTTCTCGCTCTCCGCAATTTCAAGAATGGGCTACCTTCTTTCGTGGAAGGTTTCCCTACTCAGTAAGGGAATCTTTGATGACCCACGCAATTGGCAGCTGTGAACGTGGACGGGTTATCCTGAGTACACTTGTCTGGTATTTCACCCTGAAGAGTTACTTTCAAGTTCATTCGACGACTGATCTCCATCACCATTGTTGAAGGTACTTCAAGATGAACTTAGAGAAAGAGAAGATGAGGTCAGAAGAACCAGATGACGAGAGGGGAAGTATATGACTAACAAATCTCTGAAGATTGTTTGAAAAACAGATTCATCCCAGGGGGAGCATTGTTCTAAGAAGGATCTGGTTAAGGGGGGAGTATCTCTTACAATTTTAACATATTTTTCCCTTCAGATATTTGATAGACATAATCAAATTTGTCATCATTAAAAAGGGGAGAATGTTGACTCTAAAAAATATTATTAAGTAATTATAATGATTTAAGACTCTAATATCCTATGTTTTAATGAATAATAAATTTGACTAAGTCATTTACACATTTGATGCGTAAAAGTGCTTATATGTTTTCAGTAAGAATGGATTCAGCATGAAGAAATGTACTCCTAAAAGATTAACCTGCTGAAGTGTGCAACCTCTCTGAAGTGATCAATATGTTAAAGAAACTAACTCACTGAAAGGAACTCTCTGAAGCTATTTGATGTGGCTTGGTCTCCGCACCAATTTCTTTAATCATAGAGACCTCTTAAAGACCTTGTCAAAGTTCGGAGCTGCTCAGATAATTCTGCACATTCTCTACTCTCAGTTGTGTACGCAGAAAGCCCTCTGAAGTTGTTTTTCAAAAAGGATACCTTAAAGAGGAAGTCTTGTCTGCTGCAAGTACAATTGTTCAGAAAAGCAAGTTAGCTCTGCCCACCTACTGTGTACTGTAGAACAAGCTATCAGAGCTTTGTGTCACAACGGGAGAGAATTCATTTAATGCTATTTCAACGGGAATTAAATTGAGTCTAACGGATTTTAAATTGAACTCTATATATACCCATGAAGGGCTCATACAAAGATAGAGGAACAAGACAACTTGCTGAAACGCTGAATTGCTGAAATATCATCTGCTTATTTTATCTGTATAAAAACTTTCATATCCTGAGTCTACCTCAGTTATCTTGTACATTCCCAGAGTTTGAGCTTTAAACTTGTGTAGTTTACAAGCTTAGACTTATGCTTTTAAAACACTGATTTATGTTGAGCCTGGAGAGGCTTCTCAATAAAAGAATACTTGTGTAGAGCCTGAAGAGGCTTGACAGAAAAGAATACTTGTGTTGAGCCTGGAGAGGCTTGTCTGTAAAAGAATACTTGTGTAGAGCCTGAAGAGGCTTGATAGAAAAGAATACTTGTGTAGAGCCTGAAGAGGCTTGACAGAAAAGAATACTTGTGTAGAGCCTGAAGAGGTTTGACGGAAAAGAATACTTGTGTAGAGCCTGAAGAGGCTTGATAGAAAAGAATACTTGTACTACTAATCAGATAGTGGAAAGCCTTTACTTTTGTTTCATCAGACTGGAGCCTGAAGAGGCTTGATAGAAAAGAATACTTATACTACTGATCAGATAGTGGAAAGCCTTTACTATTGTTGCATCGGAATGGACATAGCTCACAGTATTTGTGAGTGAACCAGTATAAATCTGTGGCTAAGTCTTCTGAACCCTTATCTCTCGTTAATTTCAATTATTACTAACAAACGGGATTTGAACTTGAAGTTATAAAACTCTAAGCACTTACATTAAAAGTTTCAACTTTACAAAACAACCTTCTGAAGATACTTCAGAGAGGTTTTTACGAAATAGCAGAAAATAAGTTTTTATAAACTCTTTAGAGTTTATATAAACACTATTCAACCCCCTTCTAGTGTTTACCTATGTTTCTACAGATTGAAGGTCTTCCTCCACCATTCCAAGGCTTGGGATCATCTCCTCTTCCTCCACCATCTCCATTTCCCTATCTTTTCTCCACTCAAGTGAGTATAACTCACACACTCTCACTTTCATGGGTATTTGTCTCCCTTATGACCCCTATTCTCTTATTCCTCTTCCTTTTGGTTTGTGGATGTTGATTTATTGTTGGATTAAATGATATGCATGATATGAGTTGTTTATGAGCTTGTATGTGGAACCCTAGGTTAGAGGATTTTGGGATTATGTGGGAATGGTTGTTGTTGGGTGATTTTATTGATGATTCTTGAAGCTCTATAATGATTTAGAAGTTTTTGAGTATACATAATCTATTGTTGATTGTGAATTTATAAGAAAATAAATTTGGCTTCGGCACAATTAAGTTTTAAGAATGATAAGAATAAAATTCAGTTATTGATTTAAGACTTTGGTGAGTAGTACCCAGAGAATAAGCGTGATTAGTACCCAGTGGTGGTGATTAGTACCCAAGGGAGACGTTCCTTGTAGTCTGAGCTCAGGTCTAGCCACACAGTATTAAAGTGATAAGAACCCGCCGACTGGGTTATGCCGGTCATGTGCATCCAAACTTATGTTTCAAATGATATTGAGTCCTTAATTGAATATTGTATTTTTATTATTCTTGTGCATCATTCGCTTATATATCCCCACACTGCATGTTGCATGGTTATATTCACTGAGACATCCTGTCTCACCACACCTTTCGTGGACCAAATTTTAGAAGCCCAGGTACCCCCACGCATAGGCCCATGAGCTGGGAGCTTGGAGTGGCACGCTGTTAGATTTTGCTATGGATTACCGGATCTTTATTTGGACTCGTTGAGTCCATATGATTGTATTTTGATGACTGGATTGTATATTTTGGAAGGATATGCCCGTACATGTGCGTTCCTAGGTTTCCTCTTGTTAGGACACATGTATTCTGGTATCCTTAGCCTTATATTATGTATTGGACAGTTGTACTTATGATGGTATTATGAAGTTTATGTATTTAGTATTCTCATTCATATATCATTTAAGTGAGCGTTGGACTTAAGTTATATATGATTATGCTTTCCAATATCTAAATGGTGCGAAATAATTTCAGAAATTCGGGATTTGGTTTCCAACGGACTGAATCCTTGGATTAGAAATTAGAACGTTACAAAAGTATAGATAGATAGAGCCATAAAAAAGGCTTCAAGACTTTTTTTTAACACTTTCAATAGAAATCTACATATTTCCTCAATGAATTTATAAATAACAAAGACTAGTAAATTTATCATCATCAATTTATTGTTAGAATAGTTTTCTTCAAAAATGTTATTCACGTTACATGAAAATACAAAAAGAAATACATATATATGTATATGTATATGTATGTATATGTATATGTATATGTATATGTATGTGTATGTAGTGTATGTGTATGTGTGTGTATGAGCTATTCATGAGGTTCGAATCCTAGAGTCGCCACTCTTGGGAGGGCATTAACTAACCACACCCCCGCCCCGAGGGTTAAACCCACAACTATGCATGTGGGGGATTCCCGATTAAAGGCCAAAAAAATAAGCTATTCATGAACCCTTTATGTCAAACTTATAAAGCTTAGGCTTGACTTAAATAATCAATTCCATCACTTAAGGTTTAGTTTGTATGTTTAATTAAATAGACAAGTTTGATCGAATATTTTATGAGTTGACCCAAGTAGTGCACAAATAATCCAACACATTTATGCTCATAAAGGATATGTTGTGTAACAGGAAAGTTTGGTCGTATTTTGGCCCAAAAAAGCCAATCCGACCACACTCAAACAAAAAAAAATGTGGTTCATTTCCAACCATTGTGCCAGGTCAATTTTTCTATTTGAAAAAATTGCTATTTTTTTTAGTAAACTAACAAATCAGTCCCTGACTCTGAGGGGATCATGCAGTTTCGTCCCTGACTTTCGAAAATAGCACTTTAGTCCCTAACTTTGTTAAAACATGCATAAAGTGCATGTTTTTCAATAAAGTGAAGGACTAAAGTGCATGCTTTTTAATAAAATAAGGACTAAAGTGCATGTTTTTTAATAAAGTATGGACTAGAGTGCTACTTTAGAAAAGTCAGGGATGAAACTGTATGGTCCCCACAGAGTCAGGGACTGATTTGTTAGTTTATTCGTTTTTTTTTTCTACTCAACATTACATTTTTCAATTCCAAATTGAACATTAAAAAAATCCAAAGAGAGTAGATAATCTTACTCTACATCAAATCAATCAAAGATACAAAGATGCACCACTTACATACAAAAAATCAAGGTTTATATATAGGAGAATAAGATATACACTACTTGTATCAAGGTTGTTCAATACAAAAACATCAAAATCTAAATAGGTCTTCAAGCTATTACGTGAGAAAATAACTTCATGAAGGGAATAACTTAGAAGAACAATATAGCCTTTTGGTGTTTCTATTTCAACCGGATCTAGACCCACCAGGCATGCATGCAACGATTTGAACCCATTCACGACCACCACGGCGTTGCTCTCCATCGCACACACGAAGGCGGTGGTCATTCATAGTGCACCAAAAAATGGGAAAGAGACGAGAGGATGAAGGTGACTAAGGCATAGGTCGTGCAACTTAGTGCGACCTGGGATCATTCATGTGACGAAGATAGAAGGAGCCACAGTGCCTTCGCGGAGCAGAAGATCAGAGAGAGTAACGATCGAAGAGGCTAAAGAGAGGAAAGTCAAGAGAAAGAAAGGGGGAGAAATAAAAAAAATGAGTGACTAGAGTAAAAAAAAAGTGAAAGATTGGAATTTGAAAAGGAGTTAAAGGGATGCTCAAGAAAGAGAGGGATAAACTAAAAGTCAAAAATGCATCACAACAATTCAATCATCGTGCAAGATGTATCACATTCGTTTAAGATTGCACAATCCACGTGCTCAATAATTATCACTTAACGCACGCCACGTGTCAGTCGATTCAGACACTTGCATTAAACATTTTCAATTGTCTTTCTTAACCGGGCAACTCGCTGACCCGATTTGACCCGCCCATCCAATTCCTTTTCCCATGGGTAGCTCAGGTACGGATCAGTGTGGTTTTCTTTCCCACTCGCAATAAAGCGCACTCATCAACATTGAAAAAACTCATTAAAACTTTTTTGAAATGAATGTATCTCATTGTTCTAGAACATTTTAATTGACGTTTAATTTTGACTTTTCGACTACATAAATTAGTTGAATTAATTATAGGAGTCAATATTTCAGGGGACATCACAATATAATTTAATGAAAGAATTAATGATATTGAATATCAATTAATGGCCTTAAAAAAATAGAAGAAAATATTGATGAATAAGTTACTCTCTCATTCATTTTTATCTATTCACTATAGTTAGTATCACATTGATTAAAAATACAATTAATGTTTTTTCGATAATTCTTTTTAAGATTCTTACGATATGTTTTATCTCTCCTCATTTATTTCTTTGTAGTAATTTATTATTTGAAAGCGTGTAGGTAGGTATTACATGAGTATAATTGATAAAACAATAATAAATATCGTCTTGAATTTATAAAATAGACAGATAAAGAGGAACAAGTTAGTATATAGAGCTAAAACTTGTAACTTGACTGTAAAATAAAACATATTTTTATCAACAGTGGTTGATTTATATAGACATACATGATTCTCCTTAAGTAAAAAGGTCAATATTTCAAGCTCTATACATAGAAAAATTCCATACTTTACAAAAAAAATCCCATGGAGAATATTCAACATCCTAAATAAAAAAACTAAAACATCTTTTGTCCAAATTTATCATTAAGAAAACATATTTTGATTGCCAAATATTCCATCCTTTAAACACACTAAGATTTAGATAAACAAGAGATTTATATATAAAGCATTAAGCTTAAATATGTTTTAACTTATGCAAATATATCATCTATTGTTTTTGGTCCTTTTTAATTTCTAGTTTGATTCTAATCCCTCATTGTTTTGAAGTAGCATTTTTTAATTTTTGCCATTTGATATACTTGTTTCGTCCCATTTTGTTTCATTTTTAGCTTTTTTTTGTCTCATTTTGATTGTCATTTTACCACATGAATAAATTATTGATTTTTTTATTTCACCCTTAATTAATGTGTATTTCTTGAATAATGTATTTTTAAAACGAGAGATAAGGGGAATAATATGAAATAATTAATATTTTATGAAACTTAGAACATTAATAACATTGCTTTGTTCCTCATAACCTTAAATGTCAAGACAATGAAAGGGACACTTATTTTTTTAAATAATGATATGACATATAGAATATCACATCATTGATGTCATATGCCATAAAACATCATCGAGGGTAGAGATCACCGAAGTGGGCTTTGCCTATCCCAACAAATTCTTTTCGATATTAGTTCCTTTTTAATATTTTACTTAATAATGGTCTCAGTCGCAAAGCAAACACTTTTAATCGCTAACATCAAATTGTCTTTGTTAAGTGATGGGTGACAAAGGAAGTATCATATTATCAATGAAATCATATTTATGTCTAATTAATTGCATGCTTTAATTTAGGATAGATAACAATATTATATGGCACTCTATTAGTCAGTATGTCACATTATTGCTTAACAAAAGCCACTTAACAATAGGATTGAAAATATCTGCTTTGAAAGAATGAGGGACTAGAGCCAAATAAAAAACTAAAGAGGGATAAAAACCAAAGTGTGATACATTTTTACGGTGGGTGATTTAATTTTCGTGTTAGGATAGACACTTAAAGTTGTCATAGCAAAACCTCATTCCAAGTGGCAACGCTTAGCGCTCTCTCACTCTATGTCGTATAGCTATATATACCTTATCTAGTCCCCTTGAGATTGAACTCAAAGGCAGCCAAAAAAAAGAAAACCATGTCTAGTATTGACGTAAATTTGTCTGGGATAATGTTTGAGCAAAAGGTGGTCTACAAGGAGTGTAGGCACAACCTTGCAGCAAAACACGGTCTAGTTTTCCATGATGGATGCTTAGAGTTTGTCAAAGACACCGCCAATGATGCTATGTTGTGTGTTGCTTGTGGATGTCACCAAAACTTTCACCGCAGACACATTGTTTACAACCCCATAGCCTTACCTCAAGTAACAGACAACAATATGAATGCAACAAGGTCGTCACTTGTGGGCCCAATTGTGCAATTCCACCCCTCAGGCTCAAAGCCACCAATGAAGAAGCGGAGGAAAAGGTTCACATCGGAGCAAAGGAATCAATTAATGACTTTTGCTGAGGGGTTTGGGTGGAAACATCAAATGGCAAACAAGGAAGAAATCCAGCGTTTCTGCTCAGAGATAGGAATCACTCACAAAATATTAATGGTTTGGCTCAACAACAACCATCATCGAGCAACACACAAGAATTAATACACCAACAACCTCATCATCATATTCATACACCAACCCTGGGACATTTGGTGTTTCTGTTAAGCAATTTACAAATTGTGTGTTTCTGTGTGATTTTACTGATGAGAGTCAGTTTCAATTTCCTTTGTCTGTTTAGCTTTGCAAGTCTGTCATCGACGTTTAGCTTTTGTCTATTCTCCCTGTAATTGAAGTATGAGTACCTTAATCACCCCTATTGTGGTTGAGTCTCTGCACCTTCAATTTATGGGGTGATTGTCAATTGCCATTTGTGTTATGTAATCTTATAATGCATTTCTTCTGTTTTCTCCTTTTCCCCTTTGTTGTATTTTCTGAAGTTCTTAAAAAGAATAATGGTGCAATATTGCAAACCCTAAAGATCCACAAAAAAATAGGTATGTATGCTTTTAATATTATGAGTTAATTAATAAAATGTTTTACAAAGGAAGGGTAAAAAAATGAGTCTCCTTTCCTTTTCTAAGTATTATCAAACTCAGTTCATGAAATGTCTTTTTTTAAAGTATTTCAAGAGTGGCAACATTATAAATAAAGTATATTTTAAATTTTTATATTAATAAAAAATTATTTATATTCCGTTGACGTATCAACACGTATATTATCATATATATAATTATTAAGCACAAAAAATATAAGAATGTAATCTTAATATAAAATTATTGCATAATAATTTGAAAAATTAAAATTTCACATTATTAATGATTTAGTCAAACATATTACATAAGATGTTGTCATAGTATTGAATTATCATGTAAAAAAACTCTAACACTGATGGTTCATTAAAACTAACTTAAATTTTAAATTACTTACTTATATTAATATTTTAGTTTAAGTTTTTTAATTTATTATGAAAGATGAACAAGATAAATACTACCTCCCCCGTTTCTTATAGGAGTCATTTTAGAAAAATAATTGCATTCTTATTTATTTACTATTTTAAAAGTTTAAGATAACTTTAATTATTAATTGGTTGTCAACTATATCTTTAATTTTACTTAATTATTTGGTAAAACTGATAATTGTTGAAAGATAATGGATTAAAGAGGTAATATTAGAAAGTTAAACAATACTTTTAATAAAATGCTGGTATTAAGTAGGGGTGTTCGCGGATTGGATTGGATCGGTTTTGAGGGAAAAATCATCCAATCCAATAATTTCGATTTTCTCATTTAATAATCCAATCGGGTTTATTTTTTTTGCAAATCCAATCCAATTTTTATCAGTTTGGATTAGATTAGATTTCGGTTTCTCAAATAAACAAAAAAATGAAGTTATGAAAACAAAATTATGACTTCATTAGTAGTTTCTGAAATCGTTAATCATTGCTCACATAATTAGATTCACTTATGGTAAAGCCAATATGATAAAAACATGCAATTATCTTATCCTATCCTATAACATACAAATTACTTAATGGCTTTCAATCCCATAATTGAATATGTTATTTGTTAAATATAGTTGTACAATAATAATCTTTTTACTTCATCAGAAAAAAATAATATCAAAATGTTTTGAAAAGTTTGGATCGATTTGGATTGGATTGGTTCTTACAGGCAGATCAGAAACCCAATCCAATCCAATAAAAAATTTTGGTTTTGTGCGGTTTGTGATTTTTTCGATTTACGGCTTTTTCGGTTTACTGTTTTTGGATCGGTTGTTGCGATTCCAATTGAATTGGATTGAATTTGAACACCCTTAGTATGAAGTTTTTTCTTTGTATTTTTACTATAGCCTTAAATTGAACTTAAAAGGAACAAAGGAAATAATAATTTAATGAATGGATTTATAATTTATTATAAAAAACTAATTATTGAAACATTTATATGAATTTATTTCTTGCTACAAGAGTTAATATAAAGCTAGATTATTACTACCCCATTGCTATTTATATGTTAATTAAGATAGAAAACACACATATTAGTACATATATAATTAAGGGTCTTCAAATCCAATCTAATCTAATTGGAACCGCAACAGCCGATCCAAAAAATCGCAAATCGAAAAAACCGTAAACCAAAAAATTGCAAACCGCAACAACCGAAATTTTTTATTGGATTGGATTTCGGATCTTCCTGTAAGAACCAATCCAATCCAAACCGATCCAATCTTTTCTAAACAGTTTGATATATTATCATTATTGATATTATTTTTCTGTGATAATGTAAAAAGATTATTATTGTGCAACTATATTTAACGAATAACATATCCAATCATGGGATTGGAAGTCATCAAGTAATTTGTATGTTATAGGATAGGATAAGATAATTGCATGTTTTTATCATATTGGGTTTACCATAAGTGAATACTGTTATGTGGACAATGGAATTGGAATCCACTCTGATATCTAATTAAGTATTTAAAGTTACAACTTATTTGTTCAAGAAATATTAACAATTTGGCAAAGCATAACTTTTCACGCGAATTTAAATTTGTAAATGATTAACGATTTCGGAAACTACTAATGATGTCATTATTTTGCTTTCATAACTTCATTTTTAGTTTATTTGAGAAACCAAAATCCAATCCAATCCATACCAATGAAAATTGGATTGGATTGGATTTGGAAAAAAATTAAAATCGATTGGATGATTAAATGAGAAAACCGAAATTATTGGATTGGATGATTTTTCCTTCAAAATCGATCCAATCCAATCCGCGAATGTAACATCCCGCAAATTTGAAACTTTAAACAACTTATTAGGCTGAAAATAAGAGGGTTAAGTATTAGTAATTAAAGGAAAATAAGTTAAGAGATTAAGGTTAATTGAGGAGCTATGATTTAAAACTCAAGTATAAGACCAAGTATTAGCCTTAACCAGAAGTTTTAATAACTCATTAGGTTAGAAATAAGATTTTGTGTTTGGTAATTAGAGGTTGAGTGTGGATTATGGAAATTAACTTAGAATTCTATTCCAGGTTAAAATGAAGAGTTTTGGGTTCTGGTAATCGATTACAGGGAGTTTGTAATCGATTAACCGAGAGCTAGTTTTTAGGTAATCGATTACTCACAGGTTGTAATCGATTACCCGAGAGCTGAATTTTGTGTAATCGATTACGTAATCGATTACCTGAGGGCTGAGTTTTGGTAATCGATTACCAAAGGTTTTAATCGATTACCAGATTTCCAGAAACGTTTTCTAGTATAATTTTTACCTCTGGTAATCGATTACAGCACTATGGTAATTGATTACCAGCTGTCCAGTATAAATACTCGGACATGTAGAATCTGAAGGGAGCTATTTTCTTCTTCCTTCACGCTTTTTAGAGAGAGAGAGAGTGTGTGTTAACCTAGTGAGAGAAAGCTGATTTGGAAGCTTGGGAAGGAATTCGGAGCTAGAATCATCAAGTGAAACACTTCAATCTTCCATCCTACTCTTGATTCCCAAGGATTGGTGAGTATAACTCACACACTCACTTTTCTCTTTGAGTTTGATTTCTCCCCAATGTATGAACCCTACTCATTAATCCCTCTTTTATATGATAATTGTGGTTAGGTTAGTAATGTATGCATGAATTTGAGTAGTTTGGTTGGTTGTTTCGTTGAAAACCTTAGGGTAGCGAGATTTACGAAAGTAGCGAGATTACAAAATGCTTAATGTATGAACCCTACCTTTTCGATTCCCTTTCTAATTAGTTAATATGATTGAATTGATGAAGTTTATGCTGGAATTGAATAATTCATGCTAGGAATTGATTATAAATCCCTTGGATTTCGAAGTTACGAAAGTTTTCGAAACACTCGAAATACTCGAAATTCTAGTTTTGGGTTATCAATTCATGATTACCGGTTTCGACCGTGAGTTAGTTAAGTCGGCCTTGTGCTGTGAGTTAAGAAATTAATTGATTATGTAACGATATTGACTTCGGTCCAGTTTTGGGTGGGATACGTCCCGGGAAAGACGTTTCTCGTAGTCTGAGCTCAGGTCTAACTCCAGTTTCAGTAATAAGTTCATGTCTGCTGGGCACAACAGTGAGTTGTGATGAGCACAATTTTATTCAAACTTAGTACCTTTAATCTTAGCTTTATTGAAGTGTAATTGTGATGAAATCCACTGATTTAATTGGGATTTACCGAATTGGGCTTAATTGGGCTTTAACTGTAAATGTTGTTTAATTTCGGATTTTAAGCCTCCTGACCTACCTGTATTGTTTTGTAGATATCTGGAGCTACAGGTATCCGATTTGAGTGATTCCAGTGGAATTGGAAAGCTAACTTCCGGGGCTTTAATTTTATATGCTATATGACTATATTCCCATGAAGCAATTAGGCGCAGTTGCAGTTTGAAGTTGGGCTACGGAAACTGTCTCAGAAACAACATTGTTTTAAGACTTGTATTAGTGTATTGGGCCTCATACTTGTTAATTTCGGCGCAAACATCATTTAGATGTGATTAATTAGGAGTAGATCTATAAATAGGGGCAGTTACTCTTTTGGAGGGAACTCTTTCTCATTTTCTAAAAATTCAGATTTGAAGTCTCTTCATTTTCTCTCTTTTTCTCTCTTCTTCTTCTTCTTTCTTCTTCTTCTTCCATTTTCGTTTTTCCTCTTCAACCTCCATGGAAGGCTGAATTCAATGTTGATTCTCAAGTGTTCTAAGCATTGGATCTTGAGGTTTCATCTATGCAATTTCGTTTTACAATTTTCTGCACATTTCTCTTCTCCTAATCTCTAGAATTCTAGGATTTTGAATCTTGAATTGGAATGCATGCTTCATGGTTCTTCTTCTCCTCTTGATCCTAAATTTGAATCTTAGTTTGCTTAATTCTAAGATGATTCTACTGTTTGCTTAATTCAGTAGGTTAGGGATTAGATTCTCACACAAGTTTGCTTAATCCTTATATGAGATAATTGATGAATTGATTGATGCTTAATTGGTTAATTCGAATTTGTGTAGGAATTGCTAATTTTCTGTAAATCAATGAAAGATCCTATGTGAATGATCTTGAGAATTCATCCATTTTTATACATATTTTCTGAATTTCGAATTTTAGCTTTATGTTCTTAAATTTTAAGAAACAACCAAACAAAACCCCCTTTGCTTGATTTTGAATCAACAATTCTTGTGAGTAAATTCGAATTTGCTATTGAATTCCTTGAGAGACGACTTTGGTTAATTTTTCATTAACTACATATTCTGAGTATTAATATTTGGTTGAGTACGACCTCGATCAGTTGCATTATTATTGCATTGTAATGACTTGAGTATTAAGTTTATGAATATGTTATGTTAGTTATCTTTAATTGATATGAATTTGAGTATGATATTTAGCTTTATATTAGTTAGTTAAGTTGATCTTCCCCACACTTTATGCATGTTTAGTTATATTCACTGAGATTATTATCTCACCCCACGTTTCGGGGATTTATTTTAGTTGTGCAGGAAATTCCAAGTGATATGACGGAAAAAGGTGTTGAAAGAGCTGAGTTTTATTCCGAAATGAAAGTTCTTTGTAATAGAAATTAGTTCAATGTATTTGTGGATAATTGATCTAATGATGTATAAACGCATGATCATGTTTTTAGCCATGGAGGCTTAATTATGAGTTTTAAAGTATTCATGTTATTGAATTGTACTGGTTTTTGCTGATTTTCAGGTTAAGCTTAAATTGGTAATTGTCCGGTTTTTAGGGGAGACTCTACCGGATTTCCGGTATGAGTTCAATGAATCCCACTTCTCTAAGTGTGAATTCTTCCATGAACTTAAGTAGGTCTCATACTTATTTAAGGTCTTTAACGTTTGTCTTGTTTTGGCTTAAGCTAATCGTTGGAAAGCTTAAGCTAATGTATCACGATATCGGAAATTTAACGAAATGATTTCAAGAACTTCGGGAATAGTGTCTCCAACGGGCATTATTTCTGAGTTCAGAAATTAGGGCGTTACAGCGAACACCCCTACAATTGACATATGCTATAGGTAATGACTTTTATGAATTACAGGTACCCTTTATGGGAGACAATCCTATTAATATGTCATTTCTTTTTTCTTTTTTTATTTTTTTATCACACTTTTTTTTTTTTATTATTTTATATTAAAATATTTTCTCTCATCATCATGTTTCGTTACAGAAGTGATTTTTATAAATCACGGGTACCATCCACAGGAGGCAAATCTGCTTCTACCATTTTTCTCTTATTTATCAAACTTTACTTTCTTTTTATTATTATTATTATTATTATTATATTAAAAATTTTCTCTCAATATCCATTACTTTTTATTCTCAATTTAGTAAAATAATTTTTTAATGAATCATTGATATCTTCCACGGGAAGTAATCTTCTTGTTGTGTTGTTTCTTTAATCACATTTTTATTTTTTTTTATTATATAAAAATCATTTCTCTCATTATCCATTCCCATTTATTTAATGTTACAAAAAACGTACATTAAAAAATATGATAATGTGTTGATTTACATTAAATTTAATATATTTTTCTAATGTATTATTTTTTTCTATTTTTTATTCATTAATATTTTCACTTATTATATTTCTTATATATTTACTAGGGGTGTAAGTGGGTCTGGGTCGACCCGCGAACCCGGTCGACCCGACCGCGAACTCGGTCGACCCGACCCGAATGCAAATATGCGGGTTGGGTTGGGTTCACGGGTTTGTTTGGTTCTTTTTTAATTAACCCGACCATCTTCGTGTAGGGTCTCGGGTTGGGAAATTTTAAACCCGATGAACCCAACACGACTTGGTATTAACTTAAAAAAAAAACAAAGAGAGAGGAGGCCCAGCTGCCCAGCCCAAAGCAGAAATCCACCCTCTCAGATTTTTTTAACCCTAACAGAGAGAAAGGGAAAGAGAAGAGGAGGGAAGGGAGAGGAAAAAGAGGAATGACCATGAGGGGGAGAGGAAAAGAGAGCAGCAGCGTGAGGGAGGCAAACCAATTGCACGATGCACCGGTAAGGGAAGGGGAATGAGCTCTCCCAGACACAGGAGCCTCACGGCGGCCGAGGCGCGACTTCGCTTGCGGACAACGGCGGGCGGCCTTAGCTTGCAGCGATGGAGGTGCGGCTTCGCTTGTATGACAGCGACGCGACCTCTGCTTGCAGCGATGGAGGCGTGACTTCGCTTGTGGACCACAGCGGCGTGGTCTCTGCTTGCAGCGATTGTGCCGTCTCCCCTTCACTCTCCTTCTTCTTCCCTGTTCTCAATTACTCGTACTTTGTTTTTTGTTTTCAGAAATCGTTCTGTAACTTTTGTTGATTTAAGGTCTGGAGGGTTGGGGGTTGTTGGGTTTGTTGGATTTCTATTGTTTGGAGGTGTGGTGGGTTGCAGGGCTTGCTTGGTTTGGTTGCAGAAAATCTGGTGATGATGGGGTGTTGGGGTTTGGTTCTGCAGATCTGGTGGTGGGGGTTGCTGGGTTTGATGGGTTTTTTAATTTTGTTTTACATTTTTTCAAAAAATTTGAAAATAGGTTTAGGACCCGACCACCCGACTGACCCAACTGTTGACGTTCGGGTTGGATCGGTTCGGGTTAACTACTCAAAAAATTAAAAACTGAACCAACCCAACCGTTTAGATTTGATGGTTTGGATTTCGCATCGCCTTAAACCGACTCGACCCGACCCGTTTACACCCTAATATTTACTATATATTAACATTATTCCCATGGTAACACATATTTTCATACTTGGGTTTTTTTAAGATTTTTATTCTCATTTCAGTAAAATGATTTTTTTTTCAATGAACCACATCTACCATTCATGAGAGGTAGTTATGCTCATGTCATTTTATTTTCCTTTGCTTTTGTTTCTTATCACAATTTTTTTGTTATTATTATTATATTATAACATTTTTTCTATTATCCGTTTGGATTATCTATTACATTGAGGAAGTTTTTTTGTTCACTGGTCATTAGAGAGCTTATTTTATTGTCCGGTCAAAATCATTTGTGGATCATTGACTTTTCTAAAATTGGGTTTTCTTATTGGGCTATGCATGTAGGTGGAAGTGTGGAACCAATTAATATGTTATAGGGCATACTTTTATGAACTATAAGTACCCTTTATGAGAGACAATCCTATTAACATGTCTTTTTTTTCTTTTTTTATCACACTTTCTTTTTCTTTTTATTATTTATATTAAAATATTTTCTCTCATAATTATGGAGCCCCTCCAGTAAATGGAGAGGATTTTATCCATGCAAAATACCTTTACAAAAATGGCATTTGATACGAATTACATATAACATAGGATAAATTGATGGCATTAGACACAGGAAAATGGTCAACAAACATAACTGCCTACTAGTGTTCAACTGACACGTTTTAATGCCCCATGAATTGCTACAAATAGAAAATTTTATATACATCAAAACGTTAAACCCAAATTCCCCTCTTGAACCCCAAAACCCCAAATTAATGCAATCAATCAATTACCACAACTAAAATCAACTACTTACCTCTCTTATAACAGATTTGTACGATACTAATACATTGTACCCGATTTGCAAACCAGAGTTCCCCGTTATGTATGCGTCGGACTGGTATCCTCTCCAGTACTGGAGAGGACCACTAGGAGACCCACCAACCCCTTCTCTTTCTCTCTCCTACTGATCCTCTCCAGTACTAAAGAGGATCCAATTTGCAAGTCGATGGACTCTCAACATCCTTCAACATAATGCAATCGTAAGACACAATATGGTCCAAAATCGTAAATCTCATTGGAATATGCAACTTTAATCTATCTTCGATCTGCAAATGGCAGGCCCTTCTTACATATTGAAAATATGATAATGGGTTTGTAACATCCCAAAAATCATGATCTGGAGAATACAACAGAAGTCTTAGGTTATGAATCCTATGCAAGAAGGAAGTTAGAAGTAATATGAGTACTTAGGGATTTTAGGTGAAAAAAAACAAGAGTGAGGGAATCGGTTAAGAATGTGAGTTTTAAGGGAACGAGGCGGGAAAAACCAAGTATTAGGCCAAACATGACCGTAGAGTTAACTAGAAGGAGTAGCAGCCGGTGGTGGAAAGGATAGCATGGTGAAGACGTGAGGAAGGAACTAAGCTTAAATGAATTGGCGGGAAGGAAGAGGAGAGGTGTAGACAGAAGGAACCTGTAACATCCCACATGTTAGGCTCATAAGTTATTAAGTTAAGGGTGATATATGTATGTTAAATTTAGAAACAGAAAATGATAAGAAAACTAGGTTAAAACCCTATTACAATCAAATTTATGTTTTAACTTAAGTGATTTTGATGATATTGAGTTCTGGTAATCGATTATAAGGAGTTTGTAATCGATTACCCGAGAGCTAGTTTTTAGGTAATCGATTACCTGAGATCTGAGTTTTGGTAATCAATTACAGGGTGTCTGTAATCGATTACCCGAGAGCTGTATTTTGTGTAATCGATTACCTGAGAGTGATATTTTGGTAATCGATTACCAGAAAATCTGGGTTTGTCAGTAATCGATTACCATAGATGGTAATCGATTACCAGATTACCAGAAGGGCTTTCTAGTGTCTTTTTAGCCTATGGTAATCGATTACAGTAAGTCTGTAATCTTACCATCAGTTAATATATATACCTGGTGCGAAAAATCAGAACATTTTACTTTCTTCTTCCCCTTTTTCGACCTAAACAGAGAGAGAGAGGACCTAGGAGAGAAACTTAAATTGAAGCTTGAAGAGGGTTTTTTGGGCAAGGAAACACCAATTAGATCATCCACAACATCCTTTCTTCCTTGAATTGCTTGAATTGGTGAGTACAACTCAATTTCTTGTTAGGTTTTTAAGGATCCTTATGCATACTCCCATCACTTATCTCCCTTTTCTCTAATTTTGTTGATTGTGGATTTTATTAGTAGATTCTATGTGTATTGATGTAGTAATTGGTGGATTGGAAATATGGATTGAGAATCGAGCATTGGTATCCTTAGTTTCGAAACTATCGAAACCACTGATTACATTTATTTTCTTATCCGAATCAATTGCAATTCCTTGTTTACTTATAGTTATTGAATGATATGGCTTGTATTAGAGTTGAAATCGAAGTTTGGAGATTTATATTCATAGGGTCGAAAGTCTCGTTTAGTCGAAACTAGCGGAATGCATCTAGCTACTATGTAAACCTTTTGCATTGGCATATTACTATGAATGTAAATCATTGAAGTAAATTAAGCCGACCTTTGTGCTGTGAGTAAAAAATAAATGTTGTATGGTAATGAAAACATGGCTTCGGCCCAGTTGGGTGGGATTTGTCCCCGGGAAAGCCGGTTCCCGTAGTCTGAGCTCAGGTCTAACTCTAGAAAGTGATAAGAATATACTGCTGGGCACAGCAATGAGTGCATCATATTGCATTTTCATTTGGTTATTGATGGTTTGGTGATTTTATGAATATGTTTGACATGAATTTCTTATGCCTTACATCTGCATGTGTTTGTAATCACTGAGATTTTATCTCACAACACGTTATGTTGATTGTTTTAGTTGAACAGGTACCTCCTTTGCCAGACACCCAGTCCGGGAAGTAAAGAGCTTTGGGATAGACATTAGTTTCCTTTATGTCCGTTCTTAGATTACCATGTATATATGTATATATCTTAGCATATTTGAAGTTTTCTTAGAAAGTTTGTTTTGTATCCTTAGTGGCTTGATAGACAAAGGACTTATGTTTATGTAAATGTGAATTTAGTTTGGATTCATGTGTTATTACTTATAATGTTTCACTAAATTGATGGATTTCGTTGGATTTACAATTTCGTGATTAAGTTGATATTCAAAACGTTACGCTTCAAATCTAAGTTAAGACTTGGTTTCCAACGGACTAGGTTCTTAGCTAGAAATTTAAGGTGTTACATTTTGGTATCAGAGCAGTTCAATCCATTGGATGTGAATGTGAAATTAGGATATTCTGTGGTTTGTTAATGATTCCATACGTATTATTTTGTGAATTGAGAGACTGATCACCTCGAAATTTGCTTGATGATATGTAGGGAATTATGGCAGGCGGCGGCAGAAGAGGTCGTCCAAGGGTCAACCAACTTCCATCATCATCATCATCATCATCATCTTCATAGGATCCTACCCCCGATCCTGTGGCGGCAGCTCTTCAAGCTCTGACTCAAATGATGGGAGAGCAAATGAATGCTAATCGAGTTCAAGCGGAAGCGGCACGGGAGCAAGCTGCTACCAATGCAGCAGTGCTTCAAGAAATGACTAGAAGTTTCACAGAGCCACCACCAACCCCTGTTGTAGATTCTTTTGCTGTGGGATTGTCAGAATTTAGGAAGCATGCTCCTGCAGTTCAACGGAGTTTACGACCCTGACGTTGCTGCTAATTGATTACGGGACTTGATCGAATATTCGAAGTGATGAAGTGCATGATGAGGCTAGGTGGGCTTTGTAGTCTATATGTTAAGGGGAGAGGCCGAAGACTGGTGGAAAACTGCTAAGGTTCGGGCTGCAGAGGTGGAAGCTCCTATGACTTGGGAGGTATTTCAGAATTTGTTTTGGGGAAATACTTTCCAGCTACCATCAAGAGGAAAAAGGAGACCAAATTTCTGCAACTCAGGCAAGGAGACATGTCAGTGGGTCAGTATGTGGCAAAGTTTGAGGAGCTAGCCAAGTATTCTCGTTGCCTTCAAGCGTGACTGATGAGGAGTGGAGGTATGCTCAATTGAGGGAGAACTGAGACTGAACTGTTGGACCGGATGGAACATTAGAAATTAGAGACTTTTAGTTGTTAGTGAGCAAGTGCTACATTGCTGAGAAGAATTTCAAGGGAAACTTACTCATCTACACCAATGGAGAATAAAGGAAAGAGGAAGTTTGAGGGCCTCTTCGGGCAAAGGCTCCAAGCCTAAGTGGCAAGGCAAACCAGTCTTGCCCACTCAACAAGCCAACGCCAAGGGGACTTAAGTGCAACAAGTGTGGAAAGGAGCATGCTGGGGAGTGTATGATGGGGAAGAACTTGTGCTACTTCTGTAAGCAACTGGGTCACATAAAGAGAGATTGTCCAAAAATGAAGAATTCCCAGAAACCTTAATCAACTGGAAGAGTTTTTACCCTCAGTGGGCAAGTAGCAGCTTCTGCAGACAATCTGTTGAGAGGTTATGCACCCTAGGAGAGAAGACTTAATTGTATTGTTGATTCTGGGCAACCCATTCTTTCATTTCTTCTGAATGTGTTGAACTGTTAAAATTGTCTGTTGTCTTTACCTCATATTCTTGATGTAATTACTCCAGCTAAAGAGTCTATTTCCACTTCTTTTGTGTGTTCTAAATGTTCTATGTTATTCAGGGTATGGTTTCTGTAATTGATTTGATTTGTCTACCTTGGGGGTATGGACATTATTTTGGGGATGAACTGATTATCTTCCAATCAGGTTACATTAGAGTTTCAATAAAAAGGTTATATTTCCCCCTTTTCCTCCTCCTCCTCCGAAGGAGAGACCCCCTATGCTTTTATCCAGTGTCACCCAAGTTAACCACTGTCTCAGGGATGGGAGTGAATGTTTTATTTTTCTACTTTCCTAACTTAGAATCTAAGGTAGATTTAAGCAGTGTAGCTACGATTAGGGAGTTCCAAGACGTTTTTTCTAGTGAAGTTTAACCTTACCACCGGACCGAGAGTTAGAGTTTACCATAGAATTAGTACCAGGTGCGAGACCCATTTCTAAAGCTGCATATAGAATGTCTCCACTAGAAAATGAACTTAAAACCCAACTAGAAGATCTTATAGCTAAAGGGTTCATTAGGCCTAGTGGTCACCCTGGGGAGCTCCAGTGTGTTAGTGAAGAAGAAAATGGGAGTATGAGGTTGTGTGTAGATTGTAGACAATTGAACAAAGTCACCATTAAGAACAAGTACCCACTTCCTAGGATAGATGACCTTCTAGACCAACTTAGGGGTGCCTCGGTTTTTCTAAGATAGATCTTTAGTCGGGTTACCACCAGATTAAGATTAGAAAGGAAGATATCCCTAAGACAACTTTTAGGACTAGATATGGGGACTATGAGTATCTAGTGATGCCATTTGGTGTTACTAATGCTCCTATTGTATTCATGGACACATGAAATCGAATCTTCCGGCCCTTTTTGGATCAGTTTGTAGTGGTATTCATTGATGACATCTTGATTTTTCTAGTAGTCTAAAGAACATGAAACTCACCTTAGGATGTTTTAGAGATCCTGAGAGAGAAGAGACTGTTTGCTAATCCTGAGAAGTGTGAGTTTTGGATGGACCGGGTTCATTCCTAGGGCATGTATCACTAGGAGGGGGTATCAGTTGATCCTAGTAAGGTAGAAGCCGTTCTTGAGTGGGAAAGACCTAAGACCGTCACAGAAATTAGGAGTTTCCTAGGATTGGCCGGCTACTATCGGAGATTCATTAATGGATTCTCCTGTTTAGCTTTGCCTCTCACAAGATTGACTTGAAAGGGTCAAACTTTTGTGTGGGACAAAAAGTGCGAACAGAGTTTTCTAGAACTCAAAGATAGATTGACTACCGCTCTATTGAGTCTCAAAAATCATAAGGAAGATTATGATGATTTAAGACAGCTCAATCCCTAAGTTTTAATGTTTAACAAATTTGGTTAAAAGAATTATCATGGATACATATGTTTTTAATGTTTTATCTATGATTTCAGCAAGCCACTTTAATCTTAATAAAGACTGTCTGAAGGTTCAACCTGTCTGAAGTGTTGAAGTCGTCTGAAGGTTCAACCTGTCTGAAGTGTTGAAGCCGTCTGAAGTCGTATTTTATGACGTGGCACATCTTGCTGAAGTTGTGAGAAGACTTGTCTGAAGTTCTGAAGAGTCAAATCTCTCTCTGCTGCACGCAACTTTTCAAGGCTTATTTTGGCAAAGACACAGAGACCTTTCCTGGGTTGTTTGAATTTCATACACCATTTGGGAAATCTCTGCAGCGCAGTTTTTGCAGCAACAGCTGTGGCAGCTTTTGTCAGCAACCTTGGACGTTGTCAGAAAAGTTTCAGAACGCACAGAATGCTCAGGAGCATGTCTCACAACGGATTAAAAAGCATTAAATGCTATCTCTAAACGGTGATTTTTCAACGGATTGAAGACTGGGTATAAATACCCTTCATCTGAAGATCATTAGAAGAACAAGAGATTACATTTCAAGAGAAACAAAACGCTGCTAGTTTTACTCTGTAAAACATACTCTGATAAAAATTCTTTGTACATCATTTCATATATTCTGAGTATACCTCAGTTATTTGTACATTGTAACAGTTTAAGCTTCAAACTGGTTTAGTTTTAGAGCTTAAACAATCTTTTCTCTGTAAAATTGTTTTTGAGCCTGGAGAGGCTTGTTGTCTAAAGAATACTTGTTTGTAAGAGCCTGGAGAGGCTTGACTGAAAAAGAATACTTGGTTGTAGAGCCTGAAGAGGCTTGACTGTAAAAGAATACTTGTAATCTGGTTGAGATTAAGAGAAAATCCAAGTGCTCGTTGGCATTGGGACTGGACGTAGCTCACAGTGGTAGTGAGTGAACCAGGATAAATTCTGTGGCTAAGTTTTCTTACCCTTATCTCTTGTCAAATTCGTTTATTCTAATCAAAGGGTGTTGAAAAACTGTTCTGATAATTTATAAAAGCAAGAAACGTTTTAAAAACATATTTTCAGAACCTGTCTTAAGAAACTTCAGACAGCCCCTTTAACCTGTCTGAAATTTCATTATAAAAGCTGTTTGCGAAAAGCTTTCATAAGTTATTTAAGAAACACTATTCAACCCCCCTTCTAGTGTTTCCCTGTGTTTCTACAGTTGGTACCAGAGCTTAACTCAGGGTTGAGCACCTAACAAGTGTTGAGGTTTAAAGATCCAGATGGAAGCACAACCAAACACAGCCACTACATCACAGAAGGAGCCTCTGTGACAAGGCCTCCAGCTTTTAATGGTGTAGACTACCATTACTGGAGAGATCGCATGAAGTTGTTCATTGAAAGCAGCAACATCAGTCTCTGGGATATAGTAACTGAAGGTGACTATATTCCCATGCGTGGTAATGAACCCATTCCTAGGTCTGAATGGTCCATGGAGCAGAGAGCTCAGGTTCAATTAAATGCTAAGGCAAAACTCTACCTGGTATGTTCATTGAACAAAGTAGAGTATGAGAAAGTTCATGGATGCTCCTCTGCCAAGGAAATCTGGGATACATTGGCATCAGCCCATGAGGGAACTGATAATGTCAAACAATCCAAGATAAGCATGCTTGTTCATCAATATGAGATGTTCAAGATGCATGAGTCTGAAACTATTGACCAAATGTTTGGTAGGTTTCAGACAATAACAAATGGACTGAGATCTTTGGGAAGATCTTATGAATCTGGAGATAATAATCGAAAGATTCTGAGAAGCCTTCCCAAGGCTTGGAGACCCAAGGTTACTGCCATTCAAGAGGCTAAAGATTTAAACACCTTGAAAATGGAGGAACTATTGGGCTCTCTCAAAGTCCATGAGTTAGAACTTGGAGAGGATGAATCCAAAACTAAATCTCTGGCATTGAACACCAGGACCAGACAGACTAGGCATGGGAACATAAAAGCCATGCAAGCTGAGGAAACTTCAGAAGCAGATGAAGACTCTGAAGATAGCTCAGAAGAAGATGATGATCTTGCTCTTCTCAGCAGAAAGATCAAGAGGATGCTGCAGAACAGAGGAAAGTTCAGAAAGAACCAATCCTCTACCTCTAAATCAGGTAAATCAGGTAAGGATTTACACAATGACAAAATTATATGTTTTGAGTGTAAACAACCAGGTCACATGAAGGCAGAATGCCCAAGACTAAAGAAGAATAACTTCAAGAAGAAGAAGTTCTTAAAAAAGAAGAAGGGTCTGATGGCAACATGGGAGGATCTTGATGAGTCTACCTCAGAAGAAGAGGAAGACACTTCAGAAGAGGCCAATCTATGTCTTATGGCCAGCCTGCCCTCATCAGACAGCTCAGAATCTGAGGTATTTCCTTTAACCCTTCAAGAGATGTATGATGACCTGAAGGAAAGTTCCAAGGAACTCTTCAAAGAGTATAAGAATCTGTCCAAAGCCCACACAGAAATGTGTAGTAAATATGAGGCTCTTGAGATAGAAAATATTATGCTCAAGGAGAAGATCCTTGTATCTGAAAACAGTAGTTCACAAACTGTGTCTGAAGAAAATCAAAAACTTCAGAAACAGGTTGAGGAACTAACAAGAGACTTAGCCAAATTTGTCAAAGGAACAAAAAATCTTAATATAATGCTTGGAAATCAAAGGCATTCCCTTGACAAAAGTGGTTTAGGCTTTTGTGATCACAACATCTCTGAACCTCCTACTGTCTTAAATTTTACTAAAGGCAAAAAGAAGGTTATTGGGTGTTCTCACTGTGGCAAGCCTGGACACAATGTGGCTCAGTGCAAACACAAGAGAAAAGCAAGGCCCAAAGCTAACAAGAAAGGACCCAAAAGAATATGGGTACCTAAAAACTTGATCATTCCTGTTGCAGATGTGTTTAACAGGACAAAGGAAACCCCACAAATGGTACCTGGACAGTGGATGCTCGCGACACATGACAGGAGAAAGGTCTTTGTTCCAAAACCTTAGGCCCAGAGCAGGAGGTGTGGTCACCTTTGGTGGAAACCAGCAAGGGAAGATCACAGGAATAGGGACTGTAGGTATGTCTCCTCTCTCCCTCATTAAGAATGTTCTTCTGGTAGAGGGACTGCAACACAATTTACTGAGCATAAGTCAATTATGTGACAGTGGATATGTGGTCTCCTTTACTAAAGAAGGATGCATAGTCAAAGACTCTCTTGATCAAATCCTTTTTACTGCTAAAAAGACACAGTAATGTGTACAAAATTGATCTAGAGGAGCTAGCAAGTCAAAATGTAAAATGTTTTATCTCTGTTGAAGATGAAAAACAGATTTGGCATCAAAGACTTGGGCATGCCAGCTTGAGATTAATCTCAAAGTTAGCAAAACACAACCTTGTTAAAGGACTGCCTAAGCTTTCTTACAAATCTGACATTTTATGTGAAAGCTGTCTGAAAGGGAAACAAACAAGACACTCTTTTCAGAGTAAGAATGTTGTTTCCACTAGCAGACCTTTAGAACTGTTACATATTGACTTGTTTGGTCCTATTAGAACAGAAAGCATTAGTGGTAAGAAATATGGTTTGGTCATTGTTGATGACTATTCTAGATTTACATGGGTGTTA
Source organism: Sesbania bispinosa (assembly GCA_026901365.1). Lineage (NCBI taxonomy): Eukaryota > Viridiplantae > Streptophyta > Magnoliopsida > Fabales > Fabaceae > Sesbania > Sesbania bispinosa. Next base: position 1,662,959 of record QLOH01000079.1, on the reverse strand, counting down.
TTCCTAAGAAGCAAGGATGAGACTTTCAGGAATTTCACAATATTCTGCAAGAAGGTACAAATGAAAAAGGATTCTGTATATCTGTCATCAGAAGTGATCATGGTGGAGAGTTTGAGAATGCAAACTTCCAACTGTTCTGTGATGAGAATGGGATCTCACACAATTTCTCTGTGGCTAGAACACCTCAGCAAAATGGGGTTGTTGAGAGAAAGAACAGAAGCTTGCAAGAAATGGGAAGAACCATGCTCAACTCTTGCAACCTACCAAGATCCTTCTGGGCAGAAGCTATTAATAAGCTTGCTACCTTCAGAACAGAATATTGGTAAGACCAATTCTGAAAAAGACTCCTTATGAATTGTGGAAAGGAAGAAAACCCAACATATCATATTTTCATCCTTTTGGATGTGAGTGTTTTATACTCAACACTAAGGATGATCTTGGTAAATTTGATGCAAAGTCTGATAAAGGATTTTTCATAGGATATTCTGAAACATCTAAAGCCTATAGAGTATTCAACTCTAGAACTTTAATTGTGGAAGAATCAATTCATGTAAAATTCAATGACAAGAAAGAGACTGATAGGGAACTATCAGATCTAGAAGATGATTTTGCAGGTATGGAGCTGAATGATCATAACAGCTTGAAGGATGAACAGGTGTCTGAAGCACCATCTGTCACTGAACCTCTTCAGACAAATGTTGAGTCTCAGACAGATCAGACAGTATCTCAGAAAACTAACTGGAGATACAAGTCACATCATCCTAAGGAGCAAATCATTGGCAGCACTTCAGAAGGAGTTAAGACAAGATCAAAATTCAAGAATCTGAATTTTCTTGCTCTCCTGTCTGAAATTGAGCCAAAGAACATTGATGAAGCTCTGCATGATGAAGGGTGGATCCTAGCCATGCAAGAAGAGCTAAATCAGTTTGCTAGAAGTGATGTATGGACTCTTGTTCCTAAACCCCATGGGAAAACTATTATTGGAACCAAATGGGTGTTCAGAAACAAGTTGTCTGAAGAAGGTAAAGTGGTCAGAAACAAGGCAAGATTGGTGGCTCAAGGATACAATCAACAAGAAGGTATTGACTTCACTGAAACCTTTGCTCCAGTTGCCAGGTTAGAAGCAATTAGAATTCTTCTATCTTATGCTGTAAATAATGGCATCAAACTATATCAAATGGACGTTAAAAGTGCCTTCCTCAATGGGTTCATTGAAGAAGAAGTTTTTGTTAGACAACCCCCTGGTTTTGAAGATACTGCTTTTCCTGATTATGTTTTCAAACTGAAAAAGGCTCTTTATGGTCTGAAACAAGCTCCCAGAGCATGGTATGACAGACTGAGCATTTCTTATCAAAAATGGTTTTGAAAGAGGAAAAGTAGACACAACCCTTTTCAGAAAACAGTCTAACAAAGACTTTATACTTGTTCAGATATATGTTGATGATTATTTTTGGTTCAACTGATTCTTCCCTATGTAAGGAGTTTTCTGAGTTGATGCAATCAGAGTTTGAAATGAGTTTAATGGGAGAATTAAAATTTTTCTTAGGGCTTCAGATTAAGCAAGATTCTGATTGTATATGGATCCACCAGGAAAAGTATACAAAAGAAATGCTTAAGAAGTTCAACATGAGTGATTGCAAACCCATGTCAACTCCTATGCATCCCTCTGCATCTTTGAGCAAAGATGAAAAGGAAGAACCAGTGAATCAAACTTTATACAGAGGAATGATTGGCTCTCTGTTGTATCTAACTGCAAGCAGACCTGACATAATGTTCAGTGTTTGTCTCTGTGCTAGATTTCAATCAGATCCAAGAATTACTCATTACAAAGCTGTAAAGAGAATTTTTAGGTATCTGAAAGATACTACTAATCTTGGTCTGTGCTATAAGAAGAGCAAAGATTGCAGGTTAATAGGATATTGTGATGCTGACTTTGCTGGAGATAGAATGGAAAGAAAGAGCACCAGTGGAGGATGTCATTTCTTTGGAAATAACATGATCAGCTGGTCAAGCAAAAGGCAAAGCACCATTGCTTTATCAACAGCAGAAGCAGAATACATCTCAGCAGCCAGTTGTTGTTCACAACTGCTATGGGTGAAGTATCAGCTTGAGGATTTTAACATTCCTATCTCTGCTATACCTGTTCTTTGTGATAATACAAGTGCTATTAATCTGTCCAAGAACCCCATCCAACATTCTAGGGCAAAGCATATAGAAATCAAGCATCATTTCATTAGAGACTATGTTCAGAAAGGTGTTTTTGATATTCAGTTCATTGACACAGAGCATCAATGGGCTGACATATTCACAAAACCCCTAGCTGAAGATAGATTTAAGTTCATACGCAATAATCTGAACATACATGCATTTTCTAAATGATTGTCTGAAATATGTTGTCTGATATATTAAGTGTGTCTGAACTTATAGCTTGTCTGAACTTTGTGTGGGTGTCTGAAATTCTCATATGTCTGAAATAACTGCTGACGTGGCTATCTGAGACGGTTGATTTCCATTATTTTAAAGTTTTGTCTCTTCCACTTCGCACGTTACCCGAAGTCTGCGCAGGGTACAGAGAATCATTGCATCGTGGGTCTATAAATACAGTAGTAAGTGTGTCGAGGAAGTTTTTACAGCTCTCACACTATCTCTCTCTCTTCAACAGTCAAGAAAGTTTTCTTCTCTCTCTCGAAGCTTTTTCTCTGCAACAACAATGGCACCTAAGGCATCTTCTGCAAGAAATGTGGTCAGAACCAAGGGTGTTAACCTAGAGGAGCTTCAAGACCTTGGTATGGACTTGGTTGGTGAGTTTGATGGAGCAGGATGGACTCCATTCTTTGAGAACATCTACACTGCATGGCATGAACAAAGTGTGGTGGAGTTCTGGACTTATGCTAGAGGTATTCCCAACTCTAAGGGAGTATATACCAGCATCAAGTCTACTGTGCTTGGTATCCCTGTGTTCGTTGATGAAGGGATTCTTTCCACCATTCTGGGTGTGAAAGCTGAAGGTGTTACCTTCACTCCAGGCTGGGAGGTGAAGAAAGGTGGGCACAAGGAGTTCACCAAGTTGCTGTATGGAACAGAAGAACCAGAGAGCATGAATGCAAAATACATGCTGGAGAAAGTCAGGGTTCTTCATGCTATCTTGGGGAACACCATAATCCCTAAGAGTGGAAGCAGGGATCATGTTTCAGAACTGGAGAGGTTCTGTCTGATAAACCTGATCAAGAAAAAGAAGATGAATCTTCCCAGCATCCTTTGTTTCACATGCAAAAGAAGATCAGAGATTCTGCATCCAGTCTTCCCACAACACTCTCATCACAAGAATCCTTCTGCACTTCAAGGTTCCCATAGAAAGGGTTTGATCACAAAGGCCCAGTTTTCTTTGGAGAGAACAACCTGAAGAGCATGCAGATAAAGCTGACTCCAAGGCCTCCATCTCCCTCTCTGAAGGAGAGCATTCTGTCTGAGAAAGCTGCAAGGAGGAGAACAACCTTAGAAGTCCTTGAGGATGAGCTTCAGGGAGATATAAGGAAGAAGGAGTTCAAGCCTTCCAAGCCTTCCCCCAGCAGAAGAGAAAGAAACTCCCTGTGAGGAGCTCAGCAAAAGTTTCTCTGGAAGCTTTACAGACTCAGGGATCTGAACCTGTTCAGAAGGCTCTGACAAAGTCGTCTGAAATTGTGGGTCAGACATCTGAAGCTGTTAAGCCTCTGTCTCCTAAGCCTACTTCTGAACCAGGAAAAAGCTCAAGAGATGGCTGAGATTGCTGACTCTGAGGCAGTACCAGCAGAACCCTTAGCTGCATGTCCATCAGATCCTGAACTGATTCAGGTAGCAGCTCTTGCTACTGCATTAGAGCAAGAAGAGTTGGAGAAGAAGGCAGAACAAGAAAAATCTGACTATGCTATAGTTGTGGCCTCTCAGCTTGCTATTGCTGAAGATGATAGGCTAGCTACTATAGCCCAAGCATCTAAGAAAAGGAAAAGATCAAGTGCTCAGCAAAGGAAGAGTGCAAGGACAAAGCTGTTTCAGACAGCCCCTGCACCACCTGCCAGAGTAACAAGGAGCACTGCCAGCCAGCTTGAGGAAATGGATGAAGCTGGTAAGTACCAAAATTTCGTTAAAGCAAACCTCTTTTTCAAGAGGAGAAGAGAGAAAGAAAAGGAAGCTGTCAAAGAAAAGGAATCTGAGGTTGTGAAGCCTCCTGTAAAAAGGCTCAAGGTAAGGTTTGACAATGTTACACCATCTCACCATCCCATGAGAAGAAAGAGGAGAAGAAGGAAGAAGAGAAGGTTGTAACTGAACCTGAGAAGAAGGATTCAGAGATTCAAGAAGAAGAATCTGCACATCACCACCATCATCACCATCATCATCCCTATCATCTTCAGAAGCTACTACACAGTCTGAAGATTTCTTAGAAGATCAACATGAAGAAGCCCTTTCTCAAGTCTGGAAGGGAGGTATGCTGCCTGAGCAGCTGAGGCTAGGTCCTAAAAGTAGGGATTTCTTCACAGAGCCTACTTTTGACCCCTATGCATGGCCCCTTACTGATTGGCATTTTGAGTTAGCCTCTGAAGTTCCACACATCAGGTAATGAAGGCCTGTTTACTGAAAGGGTCAGGGTTCCCAAATTCCCTAATCTATTTGAAGAGCTTCAATACTTCAGAGATGAGCCCCCTATCTCTCGGCATCAAGGTCTTATCAGCAGACTGCAGCTGAAGTAAGAGCAAAGTACCAAGGAAGTTCAGATGAGGCATATTATGGTCAGCTGGAGAAGATCAGACAGGGTAAAGGCCCTGCTCATAAGTGGGCTCCTCTTAACCCTTTTTCTACTGACTCTTTGAAGCTGTCCAATGAGGATTGGAGCTTGCTAGGCAACTATCAACAGAGGCTGAGCTGTTTTAAAAGGACTATCTGAAGCTGGTAGGCATAGAGGGTACAAGTCCCCAAGGGCAATTTCCATCAGGCCATCCACAAAGATCTTAGTGCAACCTGATAGAATCATTCTCAGGTATCCCCTGGAGGAAGGCCCTGAAGACAAGTTTAAGGAGCTCAAGACTTATCCTAATTATCTGCAGAATGTATGAGTTCTTGTCTGAAGCTGCCTGGAATAAGAAGTTCCCTGCAATGATCAAGAAACAAGGTGAGGCTTAGATCATTCTTCTAGGGATTGGATGTGGACATCCTACTGGAATATCAGAGAAGGTGCTGGATCTTCTTCTGGTACTCTTCAGGACAGGATGAAGACTCCATGGCATATCCTGGTGCCTCTACTCTTGTAGATTATCAGAATGTCAGAGGCAGATTCCCTATGGCTTCTTTTATACAGAGGATTGGCCTGTCAGGATTCCAATTCATAAGTTCCACTTTGTTGTCAGCCATCCTGAAAACTATCATCAGCCACAAGGGTTCAGGGTTTTCAGATTCTATCAGTGAGAGCATCAAGATTGTGCTATATATGTTGAGAAGGACCCTGAAGAAGAGAACAGAAGACTGAAACTGCAAGTCAAGAGGTTAGAGAAGAAGAATGCTGATCTGGTTGCTAAACAGGATCAGATTCTCCAAGAACAGTTGGCAGATCAGAACTGGGCAAAAAGAACTGAAGGCTACTGTTATCTCTCAGATTGAAAAGGCTAAAGAAGAGATTTCTGCTTTACTGATAGCAGCCTTACTGAAGAAGCATAATGAATAGTCTATGATGTGTAGCCAGTGTGATGTTATTTTCAGGTTTTGTGTTAATTTTCAGATTCTATATTTTTTTTGTTTGTCTGAATATTTCTTTAATACAATCAGTTGTTGGTATCATGTGTTTTATAAGCTTTGATTGCTTTGATTATATTGTTTGATCTGATTGTTATTCTTGATCTTGATTTGGTGATTAGTGCTCTGAAGTTCCCTTTGATTTATGACAAAAGGGGGGAGTATTAAAATCAAACAAATCTGAATCTGAAGTGGTTACAGGTCTCAGGGGGAGTATTTGAGAAATATCAGAAACTGTTAGACCTGAGAAGTATTTATCTGAGGGGGGAGTTATACTTATATTACACTTATGATAATTTAAAACTTCTTTCAGATTTATTTATTTTAAGCAAATTTGTCATCATTAAAAAGGGGGAAAATGTTGAGTCTCAAAAATATCATAAGGAAGATTATATGATTTAAGACAGCTCAATCCCTAAGTTTTAATGTTTAACAAATTTGGTTAAAAGAATTATCATGGATACATATGTTTTTAATGTTTTATCTATGATTTCAGCAAGCCACTTTAATCTTAATAAAGACTGTCTGAAGGTTCAACCTGTCTGAAGTGTTGAAGTCGTCTGAAGGTTCAACCTGTCTGAAGTGTTGAAGTCCGTCTGAAGTCGTATTTTATGACGTGGCACAGTCTTGCTGAAGTTGTGAGAAGACTTGTCGAAGATCTGAAGAGTCAAATCTCTCTTTGCTGCATGCAAACTTTTCAAGGCTTATTTGGCAAAGACACAGAGACCTTTCCTGGGTTGTTTGAATTTCATACAACCAATTGGGAAATCTCTGCAGCGCAGTTTTTGCAGCAATAGCTGTGGCAGCTTTTGTCAGCGGCAACCTGGACGTTGTCAGAAAAGTTTCAGAGTGCACAGAATGCTCAGGAGCATGTCTCACAACGGATTAAAAAGCATTAAATGTTATCTCTAAACGGTGATTTTTCAACGGATTGAAGACTGGGTATAAATACCCTTCATCTGAAGATCATTCAGAAGAACAAGAGATTACATTTCAAGAGAAATAAAATGCTGCTAGTTTTACTCTGTAAAACTACTCTGATAAAAATTCTTTGTACATCATTTCATATATTATGAGTATACCTCAGTTATTTGTACATTGTAACAGTTTAAGCTTCAAACTGGTTTAGTTTTAGAGCTTAAACAATCTTTTCTCTGTAAAACTATTTTTGAGCCTGGAGAGACTTGTTGTCTAAAGAATACTTGTTTGTAAGAGCCTGGAGAGGCTTGACTGAAAAAGAATACTTGGTTGTAGAGCCTAAAGAGGCTTGACTGTAAAAGAATACTTGTAATCTGGTTGAGATTAAGAGAAAATCCAATGTTCGTTAGCATTGGGACTGGACGTAGCTCACAATGGTAGGGAGTGAAGCCAGGATAAATTCTGTGGCTAAGTTTTATTACCCTTATTTCTTGTCAAATTCGTTTATTCTAATCAAAGGGTGTTGAAAAACTGTTCTGATAATTATAAAAGCAAGAAACGTTTTAAAAAACATATTTCAGAACCTGTCTTAAAGAACTTTGAGACATCCCCTTTAAACCTGTCTGAAATTTCATTATAAAAGTTGTTTGTGAAAAGCTTTCATAAGTTATTTAAGCAACCTATTCAACCCCCCTTCTAGTGTTCCCTGTGTTTCTACACGCTCCGGTACCTACGGCGTTGCCGGATTTGTCCAAGACCTTGAAGTGTATAGTGATGCGTCGGGTAAGGGGCTTAGGATGTGTTTTGATGGCAGGAAAGGAGAGTAGTGGCTTATGCCTCTAGGCAGTTGAGGCCTCATGAGGAAAATTAATCCTACTCATGATTTAGAATTAGGAGCTGTGGTTTTTGCCCTCAAAATTGGAGGCATTACCTGTTGGGTGTAAGGTTTGAGGTCTTTAGTGATCACAGAGTTTGAAATATCTCTTTGATAAAAAAGAACTCAACATGAGGCGAAGGAGGTGGATGGAATTTCTTAAAGATTATGACTTTGAGTTGAAGTACCACCCGGGCAAGGCCAATGTAGTGGTTGATGCTCTCAGTAGGAAATCCCTTCATGTATCATCTATGATGGTACATGAAATGAATCTTCTGGAGGATTTTAGGAACCTGAGTCTTAGTGTTGATGTTGGTGAAGGCAGTATTAGGTTGTGCAAGTTAGAAATTAACTAGTGAGCTTCAAGCTCTGATTAAGGAAGCTCAGGGTTCGGACCCAGAACTTCAGGGTAGAATTGGACAAGCAGGATTTTCTAAATCAGATGACGGGACCATTCTTTTCCAAGGAAGAGTTTGTGTCCCTAAAGGGGGTAGTGTGAGGCAATAGTTTTATAGGAGGCCCACAGGGGCAAGTTTTCCATACATCCTGGCTCTTCCAAGATGTATCGGGATCTAAAGAAGATGTTTTGGTGGGAAGGGATGAAGAGGGAGATAACTGTGTATGTTTCTAAGTGTTTGACCTGTCAACAAGTGAAAATAGAGACCAGAGGCCATCAGGAACCCTTATGCCATTAGAAATTCCTGAGTGGAAATGGGAGAGTATATCTATGGACTTTGTGGCAAGATTGCCACGAGTCCAGGCTGGCTTTGATACCATCTGGGTCATTGTGGACCGGTTAACTAAATCGGCCCATTCTCTTCCAGTTAAGAATACCTATCCTCTGAAGAAGTTAGTTGACTTGTATGTCAAGGAGATTGTTAAGCTCCATGGCATACCCTCTAGCATTATATCTGATAGGGACCCTAGGTTCACCTCTAGGTTCTGGAATGCACTTCATCAGTCATTTGGGACTAAAACTTAAGTTTAGCACCACTTACCATCCTCAGACCGATGGTCAGTCTGAGAGGGCCATCCAAACCTTAGAGGATATGCTAAGAGCTTGTGTGTTAGAGGATTCGGGCAGTTGGGATAGGTACCTACCTCTCTTAGAGTTTGCCTACAACAACAGTTTCCATAGCAGTATAGGTATGGCGCCTTATGAGGCTCTATATGCTAGGAAGTGCATATCTCCTGTGTGTTGGCATGAGATTGGAGAGAAAGCCCTGTTAGGTCCAGAGTTGGTGCAGGAAACTACTGAAAAGATTAAAACGCATTAGGAAAAATCTTGTACTAACTGCCCAAAGCCGGCAAAAAAGCAATGCTAATAACAGAAGAAAGGATTTAGAGTTTGAGGAGGGAAATCATGTTTTCTAAAAGTAACTCTTGTCACTGGTCTTGGAAAATCTGTGAAAATCAAAAAGTTGAGTCCTAGATATATTGGTCCATTTCAGATCCTGCAGAGGGTTGGCCCTCTTGCTTATAGGATTGCTCTTCCACCTCATATGTCCAAAATCCATGACGTTTTTCATGTGTCTAAGCTGAGAAAGTAGATTCCTGATCCTTCTCATATTCTAAACTCAGAATCAATACAATTGAGGGAAAATCTCACACTTCCTTCCAAGCATGCATAGATTGTGAGTAGAAGTGCCAAAACCCTGAGGAATAAAACAATTCCATTGGTTAAAGTTATTTGGGAAGGCTTGTCATCTGATGAAGCAACTTGGGAAAAAGAAGAAGATATTCGGAGTCAATATCCTAACTTATTCCTTTGAGGTATTATATTCTACCTTTGGTATCTTAATCAATTTTGGGGACAAAATTGCGTTAAGGGGGGGTAGAATGTAACATCCCACATGTTAGGCTATCATAAGTTATTAAGTTAAGGGGTGATCTGTGTATGTTAAATTTAGAAACAGAAAATTATAAGGAAACTATAGGGTTAAAACCCTATTACAATCAAGTTTATGTTTTAACTTAAGTGATTTTGAGTGATATTGAGTTCTGGTAATCGATTACAAGGAGTTTGTAATCGATTACCCAAGAGCTAGATTTTAGGTAATCGATTACCTGAGAGCTGAGTTTTTGGTAATCAATTACAGGGTGTCTGTAATCGATTACCCGAGAGCTGTATTTGTCTAATCGATTACCTGAGAGCTGATATTTTGGAAATCGATTACCAGAAAATCTGGGTTTGTCAGTAATCGATTACCATAGATGGTAATCGATTACCAGATTACCAGAAGGGCTTTCCAATGTCTTTTCAGCCTATGGTAATCGATTACAGTAAGTCTGTAATCGATTACCATCAGTTAATATATATATACCTGGTGTGAAAAATCAGAACATTTTACTTTCCTTCTTCCCCTTTTTTCGACCTAAACAGAGAGAGAGAGAGAGGACCTAGTGAGAGAAACTTAAATTGAAGCTTGAAGAAGGGTTTTTGGGCAAGGAAACACCAATTAGATCATCCACAAACATCCTTTCCTCCTTGAATTGCTTGAATTGGTGAGTACAAACTCACTTTCTTGTTAGGTTTTTGAAGGATCCTTATGCATGCTCCCATCTCTTATCTCCCTTTTCTCTAATTTTGTTGATTGTAGATTTTATTAGTAGATTCTATGTGTATTGATGTAGTAATTGGTGGATTGGAAATATGGATTGAGAATCGAGCATTGGTATCCTTAGTTTCGAAACTATCAAAATTATCGAAACTATCGAAACCACTTGATTACATTATTATTCTTATCTGAATCAATTGCAATTCCTTGTTTACTTATAGTTCTTGAATGATATGGCTTGCATTAGAGTTGAAAATCGAAGTTTGGAGATTTATATTCGTAGGGTCGAAAGTCTCGTTTAGTCGAAACTAGCGAATGCATCTAGCTACTATATGTAAACCTTTTGCATTGCCATATTACTATGAATGCGAATCATTGAAGTAAATTAAGCCGGCCTTTGTGCTGTGAGGTAAAACAATAATGTTGTATGGTAATGAAAACATGGCTTCGACCCAGTTTGGGTGGGATTTGTCCCCGGGAAAGCCGGTTCCCGTAGTCTGAGCTCATGTCTAACTCTAGAAAGTGATAAGAACATACCTGCTGGGCACAGCAGTGACTGCATCATATTGCATTTTCATTTGATTATTAATGGTTTGGTTGATTCTATGAATTATGTTCTGACATGAATTTCTTATCCCTTGCATTCATGCATGTGTTTTGTAATCACTGAGATTTTATCTCACCACACGTTATGTGGATTGTTTTAGTTGAACAGGTACCCTCCATTGCCAGACAACCCAGTCCGGGAAGTAAAGAGCTTTGGGATAGACATTAGTTTCCTTTATGTCCGTTCTTAGATGATTACCATCTATATATGTATATATCTTAGTATATCTGAAGTTTTCTTAGAAAGTTTGTTTTGTATCCTTAGTGGCTTGTTAGACTAAGGACTTATGTTTATGTAAATGTGAATTTAGTTTGGATTCATCTGTTATTACTTAGAATGTTTCACTGAATTGATGGATTTTCGTTGGATTTCTTACAATTTTGTGATTAAGTTGATATTCAAAACGGTTACGCTTCAAATTCTAAGTTAAGAACTTTGTTTCCAACGGACTAGGTTCTTAGCTAGAAATTTAAGGTGTTACAGAACTAGGTTAGGAAGTTGATTTTATGGAAATGAACAAGAGAATAGAGGAGCATAGTCCCACGGACACTTAGAACCCTTAACCTTAACCTTATTGAAGTGAATTGATGATTTACATCATGGTTCATGGGAAGAATAGAGGTGCATGAGATGAGTTTGTTGGAGGAGTTTTGAAACCTAAGTCTTACTGTTGAGATAGGAGAGGGTAGCTTAAGACTCTACAGGCTAGAAGTCACCCATGAGCTCAAAACTCTAATTAGGGAAGCTCAGAGTTCGGACCCAAACCTTCATGATAGGAAGGGGCAGCCAGGTTTCTTCTCTGTGTCGGAAGATGGGATGATTCGCTTCCAAGGAAGAGTCTGTGTCCCTAAGGGGGGGTAGTCTCAGGTAGCAGATTCTTGAGGAGGCCCACAGGGGCAAGTTCTCCATACATCCTGGCAACCACCAAGATGTATCAAGATTTGAAGAGGATGTTTTGGCGGCATGGCATGAAGAGAGAGATAGTAGTAGAGTATGTTTCTAGGTGTTAAGTGTGTCAATAGGTTAAGATAGAGCACCAGAAACCTTCAGGAACTCTTATGCCTTTAGGGATTCCCGAGTGGAAATGAGAGAGTATAGCCACGGACTTCGTGGTAGGATTGCCTCGGGTCCAAGCAGGTTTTGATGCCTTCTGGGTCATTGTGGACCGGATGACTAAGTCGACCCATTTCCTACGAATTAGGAATACCTATTCCCTGAATAAGTTAGCAGAGCTGTATGTCAAGGAGATTGTTAAGCTCCACGACATTCCCTCTAGCATCATATCAGATAGAGACCCTAGGTTCACCTATAGGTTTTAGAGTGCATTTCATCAGGCCTTCGGGAGTAAACTCAGGTTTAGTACCACTTACCACCCACAGACTGATGGTCAGTCTGAGAGGACTATCCAGAACTTAGAGGATATGCTCAGGGCTTGTGTTTTAGAGGAGCAAGGTAGTTAGGTACCTACCCCTCGTAGAGTTTTCCTACAACATTAGTTTCCATAGCAGCATAGGCATGGCACCCTATGAAGCGTTGTATGGTAGGAAGTTCAGATCTCCTTTGTGTTGGTATGATGTGGGTGAGAAAACCCTGTTACGTCCAGAGTTAGTACATAAAACCACGGAAAAAGATCAGAGTCATTAGGGAGAAACTTGTTACTGCACAAAGCCGGCAGAAAAGCTATGCTGACAAGAGAATGAGGGATTTAGAGTTTGAGGAAGGAGATCATGTGTTTCTAAAAGTAAGTCCCGTTACAGGCATTGGACGAGCCATTAAAGCCAAAAAGCTTAATCCCAGATTCATTGGCCCATTCCAGATCCTACAGAGGGTTGGCCTTCTGGCCTACAGGATAGCCCTGCCACCTTACCTTTCCAGCATCCATGTTGTATTCCACATTTCTCAGCTCAAAAAGTATGTCCATGACCCTTCACATATCATTAGCTCTGAATCGGTAAAATTAAGGGAGGACCTCACAGTCGCCACTAGACCTGCATGGATCATCGACCGAAGTGTCAAGACACTGAGTAATAAGGCAATCCCTCTAGTGAAGGTGTTTTGGGAGGGTCAAACACCTGAGGAGGCAACTTGGGAGAAGGAGGATGCCATTTGTCCTCAATTTCCAGAGTTATTCAATTAAGGTAAAGATTGTATGTTTATTTTCTTCTTTAGCCAATTTTGAGGAGAAAATTGTTTTAAGGGGGGTAGAATTGTAACATCCCATAATTTCAGTTGTAATATATGTTAAAAATGGTAATAAAATGGGTTTTGAGATAAAAGGAATTGTTTTGGTAGTATTTGGATCTTAGGGAAGTGAATTAGGCAGCAAACTGGAAAACTTTAATCTGGTCCGGGCGATCAAGCGCCCAGGTGCGCCCTCAAGCGCGCAAAGGAGTAAAAATTGGGAGTTTTGGCAAAAAATATGGGCGCTCAAACGCCCAAATGCACGCTCAAAGCGCGTAGAGGAGAAAAATTAGGGGTTCTGGCAGAAAATCTGGGCGCTCAAGCCCCCAAGTACGCGCTCAAGCGCCCAAGCCTGATGCTCATGTCTCCCAGGCAGATACTTTAGGTGCTCAAGCACCCTAATGTGGGCGCTCAAACGCGCCAACGCGTCGTACTCTCATTAATTCGCTACAAGCTCTTCCTTTTCTTCATTTTTCTTCGTTCTTCTTCTTCTTTCTAGGGTTTCTAGTGAGAGAGGGACAGGGTTTTAGAGAGAGAAAGTGAGAAGGAGAAGGAGCACAACTAGATTGAAGGTCTTCCTCCACCATTCCAGGGCTTGGGATCATCTCCTCTTCCTCCACCATCTCCATTTCCCCTCTTTTTTCTCCACTCAAGTGAGTATAACTACACACTCTCACTTTCATGGGTATTCATCTCCCTTATGTCCCCTATTCTCTTATTCCTCTTCCTTTTGGTTTGTGGATGTTGATTTATTGTTGGATTAAATGATATGCATGATTTGAGTTGTTTATGAGCTTGTATGTGGAACCCTAGGTTAGAGGATTTTTGGGATTTGGGAATATGTGGGAATTGTTTCTGTTGGGTGATTTATTGATGATTCTTGAAGCTCTATAATGATTTGGAAGTTTTTGAGTATACATAATCTATTGTTGATTGTGAATTTATAAGAAAATGAATTTGGGCCCTTAGCCACCACACTCTTATTAATAAGCTTTGGCTTCGGCGCAATTAAGTTTTAAGAATGACAAGAATAAAATTCAGTTATTGATTTGAGACTTGGATGAGTAGTACCTAGAGAATAAACGTGATTAGTACTCAGGGTGATTAGTACTCAGTGGTGGTGATTAGTACCCAAGGGAGACGTTCCTTGTAGTCTGAGCTCAGGTCTAGCCATGTAACATCCCGGAAAAAATAGAACCCAAGATCAACTAAAGGTAGTTATAAAGGGAGTGAGAAGTTGGGGAAAGAGGAAGGATTTTGAGTAAGATTATGAGGATAATGAGAATTTATGGGCATTAAAGGATATATTTAAGAGAGTAATTAAGATTGGAATGTGTTTTTAGCAAAGGAAACTAGGAATGACAGAGTAGGTGAGAATTAGGAGGAGCTAAATTATGATATATAGGTGTTAGAGTCCTTGTTCAAGTAACAATCCGGTAGTTAAGATTTAGGATGAGTTAGAAGAGATTGGAATAAGGATATGAATGAGTAATAGCCAAGAAAAGAGTATTTAGGGATTTTCTTAATTAGGGGAAGATTTAGGTAAGTAATTATGTGTAAAACAAGTAAGGAAAATGGTTTAGAAAGTGAGGAAACGAGACTTAGACTACAAAAGCAATTTTGAGTTTTAAGCCCTATGACCTTTGCTCACTAAATTGCGAATATCTAGAGTTGTAGGTGTCCAATTAAGGTGATTCCAATTGGGATAGAAAGCTAAGGTCCGGGGCTTCAGTTTGATAGGTTATATGATAGGGTTTCGATCAAAATTTCATCTTCAAACAGACTCATTTTCGCTCAAGCGAAATGGATTCGCTTGAGAGAATTATGCAGAGAAATTTTGAAGTTCAGTTTGCTGTAAAATTCGCTCAAGCGAAATGGATTCGCTTGGCGAAAATCAGGGGTCTGGGAAAGGCTCTCTGGACAATTTTCGCTCAAGCGAAAGAAAATTCGCTCAAGCGAAAATCATCCAGAGAGGGGTACTTTTCTTGTGTCATTTTCGCTCAAGCAAATTTGATTCGCTTGAGCGAAAATCAACTTAAAGCCCCAAATTTCATTTTAGAATCAGAATTTTTCCACTTCTTTTCTTCCTCCACCTTAACCTAGAGAGAGAGGCTCTGGAATTCCAGAGAGAGGAAGTGTAGATTGAAGCTTGAAAAGGGAAATTGGAGCAAGGAATCATCAAGTGAACTGCCCTTACTCAATCTTTCTTCTTTGAGCTTCAATATTAGGTGAGTATAACTCACACACTTTCACAATTCAATCCCTTTGATTCTATGCATGAACCCTAATCTTGTTTTTTCCCTTTCTTATGCTTATTGATGTTGAATTAGTGATAATTGTATGATAATTTAAGTGATTAAGTGTAAACGCATGTTGAATTGATATTAGGAACCTTAGGTTACAAAATTACGAGTTTATGAAACTTTCGAGATTTCGAAATACATTGTTTCTCAGTTTTCAGTGCATTCAATTATAAGCCGGTTTCAACCGTGAGTTAAATAAGCCGACCTTTGCGCTGTGAGTTAAGAAAATTAAGTAATTATGTGAAAACTTGACTTTGGTCCAGTAATGGGTGGGATACGTCCCCGGGAAAGACGTTTCCCGTAGTCTGAGCTCAGTTCTAACTCTAGTTTAAGTGATAAGATCATGCCTGCTGGGCACAACAGTGAGTTGCATCATAATTGCATTATATTGAGTTGATTGTGATGTATGAGTTTTATGTCATAACTATTATGTAATAGAATTGTATACATATCCTTACCTTGAGTTAAAATAAGTTATTCCTTGTAAAGGATTAGAATTTAGTATAAGCTTGGTGCTGCATTTGTTGTAAATGTTTCCCCTAACTACATTTTGCATAGTTGTACTCGCTGAGACCGTAGTCTCACCCCACGCTTCGGGGATATACTCTAGTTTGTGCAGGGAAATTCCAGATTAATGTTAAGGAATGGAAAGAAACTGTGGAGAGGAACTCTACTCTCAGTGAGAAGACATTCTTAGTAGAAGTAGATTCTTTCAATAATGATAGTTAACTAATTTTCATTGTATTTGAATTCTGTTTAGCCACGGAGGCTTGGTCATAAATATTAATTATATTTGAGATATTCATGTATGTAATTAGTACCAGCTTAAGCAATCGTTGGATAGCCTAAGCGATTGTTTGATGATATCAAAATCGAAGCGAAATAATTTCATATATTCAGGAATAGTGTTTCCAACGGGCACTATTTCTGAGCTTAGAAATTAGGACGTTACAAGCCACACAGTATTAAAGTGATAAGAACCTACCGGCTAGGTTATGCCGGTCATGTGCATCCATGCTTATGTTTCAGATGATGTTGAGTCCTTAATTGAACATTGTATTTTTATTCTTCTTGTGCATCATTCGCTTATATATCCCCACACTGCATGTTGCATGGTTATATTCACTGAGATATCATGTCTCACCAAGGAGCATAGTGAGTGATAGGGACTTGAAATTTTTGGGCCATTTTTGGATGACCTTGTAGGGAAAGCTTGGAACCAAATTGTTATTTTCTACTACTTGCCATCCCCAAACTAATGGTCAAACAGAAGTAGTTAATAGGACACTAAGTACCTTGCTTAGGACCATTTTGAACAAAAACATTAATTCTTGGGAGGATTGTTTGCCTCATGTTGAGTTTGCTTATAATAGGGTTGTCCATAGTACTACAAACTGCTCACCTTTTGAAGTAGTTTATAGATTTAACCCATTAACTCCACTTGATATATTACCTTTGCCTAACATTTCTGTGTTTAAGAATAAATAAGCGCAGGCTAAGGCTGATTTTGTCAAGAAGATGCATGAGAAAGTTAAAGCTCAAATTGAAAAGAAAAATGAGAGTTATGCCAAGCAAGCCAACAAGGGAAGGAAGAAAGTGGTGTTCCAACCTGGAGATTTGGTGTGGGTACACATGAGGAAAGAGAGGTTCCCTGAGCAAAGAAAGTCAAAACTCTTACCTAGGGGAGATGGACCTTTCCAAGTGCTTGAAAGGATAAATGACAACGCCTACAAAATTGACTTACCTGGTGAGTATAATGTCAGTGCTACTTTTAATGTTTCTGATTTAACTCTTTTTGATGTAGGTGAGGACCCTTCCGATTTGAGGACAAATCCTTTTCAAGAAGGAGGGCGTGATGCGGACGTCAGTCAAGTAGTTAAAAGGCTAGGGGGACCCATGACAAGGGCGCAAGCTAGGAAAGCAAAGGAGGCTCTACAACTTGTCATAAAAGATGTTCAACTTCAAAACATCAAGAGCATTAATGAAAGTGATCAGTTCATTAATTGCATTCAAGTTGAAGAAGGAGGAGCCATTGATGAAGTGACAGTTGCCATTAATGCAACTACAATTTGAAGAACCATCAAGAGCTTTGGAGGAGGCCATGTGGGCGGCCAACTCACTCATCATTTTGCAGAATTATTATTTTTATTTGCTTTCAATAAAGATTAGGGAGTTACAAAGACAAGGGTTTAATTTTCTGGTGATTACAAAACAAGGTTGTAATGTTGTTTAATTGCATTAAAACTTTGTCTACTAGCCGTTGGAAGATGTTTGCTAGATGCGCATGAACCTGACCATTTTTGGAGCCACATGGAAGCCTAATACATCATCATAGTGTGGCGGCCAACATGTGCACAATTGGTTGAACAAAGAGTCTTCAAAGAGGTTCCAATAAGGATGTAAATTGGAGAATGAAGAGCTATCAAGGTGACGACCAACATCATGAAGAGGGGCGTTACATAATAAATGGAAAATTGATGAATGGGGGTTGTTACATGCGACCACTTATTGGCTGATTCATTAGCCATTTTAATCCATGTTTGGTGGTTACAATTCAAGGAATAATGCATCCACATGTGCCCAAAATTCTAGTTGGAAAATGCGGCCAAATAAGCTTACTTAGGTTGAGGTTTATTAGCTATTTTGTCTCTTTAATTTATTTATTTTCTAGTAATGTATTTAGGGTTGCATGGGAAGTGTGTGAGGGGTAATTTAGGAAGGATTGGGCGTGTAAACTAGCTGGTTGCATGGCCTTTGATTTTCCTTGTAATTTTTATAAATACATGCTTCATGCATGCAAGAAAGGTTAGAATGTTTATGCAGAAAATTTTATCATACTTTGAGAGCGTCTCTCTAAGTTTCTTGCTAGTCAAGAGTTGAGATTTATCAAAGGTTCCTTGCCTTTGTGTGTGTGATCTCAAGGACTTATCTTTCAAGCCTTGAAAGTGTGATGTCCACCTATTTCTTCTTCATTCTATTCTACTAATTTTATTGAAAAGAACCTATAATCTATGCGTGGAAGCTTGATTGTATGTGAATTACTTTTCAAGTGTTAAGGGCTGATTAGAAGTTTTTATCATGAAAAGTTTGTCATCTTCTTATTTCAATTATTTCATTGTTCAAATCAAAAGAAAGAAAATCAAAGAAAATAGAAAAAGAAAAGAAAAGAAAAGTATTGTTCAAGAAAATATTTGTTATCAAGAGAAGGTGCTACTTCAGTTAGATATTTCTAAGGTCCATAAAATTCGAACCTAAAGGTTCATATCAGAGGGCCTTCTAGGTTGACCTAATTTGTTTGCCATTAAGAGGCATAGTAGTGATTCTTGGCATGAACTGGTTATCTTCAAATCAAGTCATGCTCGATTGTTTTAATAAGAAAGTTGTTTTTCCACTTCTTCCTCCTCTTCCGAGGGAGAAACTATCGGTACTTTTGTCCAACATCACCCAAGTGTCCGAATGCCTTAGTGACAAGAGTAAATGTTTATTTTGGTATTTTCCTCAACTCTAGAGTCCAGGGTAGATTTGAGCAGCATAGCCACGGTTAGGGAGTTTCAAGATGTTTTCCCTAGTGAGGTGACCACCTTACCTCCGGACCGAGAGATAGAGTTTACCATAGATTTGGTACCGGGCACCGGGCCCATTTCTAAGGCACCTTATAGGATGTCCCCACTAGAGCTTAGTGAACTTAAGACTCAGTTAGAAGACCTTATAGATAAGGGGTTCATTAGGCCTAGTGTGTCACCTTGGGGGGCTCCAGTGCTCTTAGTGAAGAAGAAGAACGGGAGTATGAGATTGTTTATGGATTATAGGCAGTTAAATAAGGTTACCATCAAGAACAAGTATCCCCTACCCAGGATAGATGACCTTTTAGATCAGCTTAGAGGAGCCTCGGTTTTCTCTAAGATAGATTTGAGGTCTGGTTATCACCAGATCAAGATTAGGGGTGAGGATAAACCTAAGATAGCCTTTAGGACTAGGTATGGACACTACGAGTATTTGGTGATGCCATTTGGTGTAACCAATGCTCCTGCTGTATTCATGGACTACATGAATCGGATCTTTCGGCCCTATCTTGATCAGTTTGTCGTAGTTTTCATCGACGACATTATGATCTACTCCCACAGCTTAGAGGAGCATGAGCGACACCTTAGGATCGTCCTGGGAATTTTGAGAGAAAAGAAGTTGTTTGCCAACCCGGAGAAGTGTGAGGTTTGGATGGACAGGGTCCATTTTCTAGGACATGTGATTACCAGTGAGGGTGTGTCAGTTGATCCTAGCAAGGTAGGAGCCGTCCTTGAATGGGAAAGGCCTAAGACCATTATGAAGATTAGGAGTTTCCTAGGATTGGCCGGCTACTACCGAAGATTCATTAAGGAATCTCCCAGCTAGCCTTGCCTCTCACAAGGTTGACTCGGAAGGGTCAAGCTTTTCTGTGGGGCGAGAAATGTGAGTGGAGCTTCTTGGAGCAGAAGGATAGGTTGACTACTGCTCCAGTACTAGCGTTACCGGACTTGTCTAAGACCTTCGAGGTATATACAACGATGCCTCGGGGAAGGGCTTAGGATGTGTTTTGATGCAGGATAGGAGAGTGGTAGCTTATGTATCTAGGCAGTTGAGGCCTCATGAGGAGAATTATACTACTCATGATTTAGAGTTAACAGTTGTGGTATTTTCCCTCAAGATTTGGAGGCATTACCTGTTTGGTGTGAGGTTTGAGGTCTTTAGTGATCATAAAAGTTTGAAATACCTCTTTGATCAGAAGAAACTCAACATGAGGCAGAGGAGATGGATGGAATTTCTCAAGGATTATGATTTTGAGCTGAGATACCACCCCGACAAAGCCAATGTAGTGGCTGACGCCCTCAGTAGGAAGTCCCTCCATGTATCCTCGATGATGGTGCATGAGATAGGTTTATTGGAGGAGTTTAGGAACCTAAGCCTTAGAATAGAGGTCAGAGAGCGTAGTTTCAACCTCTGCAGGTTAGAGGTCACCAGTGTGCTCAGAGCTCTGATTAAGCAGGCCCAGGGTTCGGACCCAGACCTCCAAGGTAGAAAAGGGCAGCTAGGATTTTCTGAGTCGGAGGATGGGATGATTCTCTTCCAAGGGAGAGACTGTGTCCCTAAGCGGGGTAGTCTCAGACAGCAGATTTTAGAGGAGGCCCACAGGGGCCAATTCTCCATACATCCTGGCACTACCAAGATGTATCAGGACTTAAAGAGGACGTTTTGGTAGGATGACATGAAGAGGGAAATAGCAGATTATGTTTCTAGGTGCTTAGTGTGTCAACATGTTAAGACAGAACACCAGAAACCATCAGGAACCCTTATGACTTTAGAAATCCCTAAGTGGAAGTGGGAGTGTATAGCTATGGACTTTGTGGTAGGGTTACCTCGAGTCCAAGCTGGGTTTGATGCCATTTGGGTCATCATGGACCAACTGACTAAGTCGGCCCATTTCCTACCAATTAGAAATACCTATTCCCTGAATAAGTTAGCAAAACTATATGTCAAGGAGATTGTTAAGCTCCATGTCATTCCCTCTAGCATCATATCAGATAGGGACCCTAGGTTCACCTCTAGGTTTTGGTGTGCACTTCATCAGGCCTTCGGGACTAAACTCAGGTTAGTACCGCTTACCACCCTCAGACTGACAGCCAATCAGAGAGGACCATCCAGACCCTAGAGGATATGCATAGAGCTTGTGTGTTAAAGGAATCAGGCAGTTAGGATAGGTACCTACCTCTCATAGAGCTCACTTACAACAATAGTTTTCATAGCAGTATAGGCATGGCACCCTATGAAGCTTTGTATGGTAGGAAGTGCAGATCTTCATTGTGCTGGTATGAGGTGGGTGAGAGAACCCTGTTAGATCCGGAATTGGTACAAGAAACCACAGATAAGATTAGGATCATTAGGGAAAAGCTTGCAACTGCCCAAAGCCGACAGAAGAGTTATGCTGACAAAAGGAGAAAGGACTTAGAGTTTGAGGAAGGGGACCATGTGTTTTTAAAGGTAACCCCTGTCACGGGCATTGGATGAGCCCTCAAGACCAAAAAGCTCAATCCTAGATTCATTGGCCTGTTTCAGATCCTGCAGAGGGTTGACCCTTTGGCTTACAGGATAGCCTTGCCACCTCACTTATCTCGAATCCATGATTTATTCCATGTATCTCAACTGAGAAAATATGTTCATGATCCTTCACATGTCATTAGCTCCGAATCAGTACAATTAAGAGAAGATCTGACCATTCCCTCTAAGCCTGCACAGATTATAGACAGAAGTTTCAAGACCTTGAGGAACAAGACAATTCCTTTGGTGAAGGTGTTTTGGGAAGGTCAGTCACCTAAGGAGGCAACTTGGGAGAAGGAAGATGACATCCGTGCCCAATTTCCAGAACTATTCAATTAAGGTAAAGATCTTTTCCCTTGTCTTTAGCCAATTTTGGGGACAAAATTGTTCCAAGGGGGTAAAATTTTAACATCCAAATAATTAAGACTAATTAAGAGAATAGGATGATGATTTTTAAGAATGATATTAAGTAAAGGGTAAAAATGATATAAGAAGAAAGACTTAGAATAAAAACTAAGTTTGGAAGTTTCAGCATTCTTGCTCAAGCGAGATATTCTCGCTTGAACGAATTATGCAGCAAAAAGGGTGAATTTGAGTTTCTGCATATCTCGCTTGAGCGAGCCAGCTCGCTTAAGCGAGATACAAAGGAGTTTAGGGAGGCTCTCTAGACAATTTTCCCTTAAGCGAGAAGGGCTCGCTTGAGCGAGAATCGTCCAGAGTGGGGGTCTTTTCTGGATCATTCTCGCTTGAGCGAGACAGTTCGCTTGAGCGAGAATGTGAAGAAAAGGCATGCAACCGACACGCTCGCTCAAGCTCAAGCGAGAATATCTCGCTTGAGAAAGAATCCACTTAAAGGTTCAAAACCCTTAATTCAGTTTCAGAATTCACACGTCTTCTTCTTCTTCTTCTTCTTCTTCTTCTTCTAATCTAGAGAGAGACAGAGGGATTCTAGAGAGAAGAAGCGTTCTTTGAAACTTGGAGAAGGAATTTAAGCCAAGAATTCTTCGTTCATCACTCTCCCATTCCTTCTATTTCCTTTCCATTATCAATTTTGAGGTGAGTACAACTCACACACTCTCACTTTCTATGGTAGTGTACCTTGAGTATCATCCCAACTCTTTAATTCCTCTTCTTCTTACTCTATAGATGTTGAATATCAATGATTATATGCATTTTGTAAACTATGAAGGATTATGTATTGATTATGTAATACCCTAGGTTATGAACTTAGGAAATTAGGGTATTTATTCACATGATTCTTATTATTTGTTAATTCATTGATATTATGAGCATTGAGTTAATTTATACCAGTTTTGACCGTGAGTTAATATAAGTTGGCTTCAGTCGTGAGTTAAAATAAGTAATTATGTGAAAACTTGACTTCGGTCCAGTAATGGGTGGGATTCGTCCCCGGAGGAGACGTTCTCCGTAGTCTGAGCTCAGTTCTAACTCTAGTTTAAGTGATAAGATCATGCCTGCTGGGCACAGAAGTGAGTTGTATCATAAGTTGCATATATTTGAGTTGATTGTGATGTGTATGCCTATGTTATAACTGTTGCATATCATTCAATTATGATCCCTACACTGCATTTGCATAGTTGTACTTCACTGAGACATTTGTCTCACCACACGTTCTGTGGACACAATCTAGGTGTGCAGGTACCCGCCACACACTGATTCTTAAGCTAGGAGCAGGAGCATGCTTTGAGTTGGAGTTCTAGCTTTTAGTTTTACTCGTTTTGTGTAGTTGTATATATGTATAGGCTAATTCTTTTTTTGAGATGTAAGTTTGTAGCCTTCAAGGCATGTCATGTATATACATATATTTGTATATAGTCTGAGTTTCACAAATTGTTCTAGTTGTCGTTGGTTACTTAACAAGTTGTGAACGTTGTCGATATTCAAAATGGCACGAATTAATTTCACGAATTTTTGGATTTAGTTTCCAACGGACTAAATATTGAATTAGAAATTAGGATGTTACAGACAACAAGATGGGTAAGTTAGGTAAAGAAACTTTTTCTTCTGACAAAATTATCTGCTATGAGTGAAGACAACCTGGGCACATGAAAGTTGATTGCCCAAAGTTGAAGAAGCTATCTTCAAAGAAGAAGAAATTTCCGAGAAAGGAGAAAAGCTTCATGGCCACTTGGGAAGATCTTGATGATTTAACCTCTGAAGAAGATGATGAAGCTGAAGAAGCTAACCTCTGCTTGATGGCTAGCCTCCCCTCATCAGAAAGTTCAAAATCTGAGGTAATCCCTCAAATCCTTCAAGAAATGTATGATGATCTACTGGAGAGTTCTAAGGAACTTTTCCACGAGTATAAGGATCTCTCTAGAGCCTACACTGAAACAGTGAATCTCATACTTAAGGAAAAGCTTCTGAAAACTGAAACTAGTAGTTCAGAGGACTTGCTGAAAGAAAATGAAAAACTTAAAAAGCAAGTTACTGAACTTACTAAAGATCTTGCCAATTTTTTCAATGGAACTAAGAACCTTAACAGAATGTTGGGTTGTCAGAAAGTCTCCAAAGACAAAAGTGGTTTAGGTTACTCTGACAGTGAATCATCATACAACTCTATTTCTAAATCAGTTGAAAAAGTTAAGAAAGGGAAAAGTTGTTCTTACTATGGCAAGCCTGGACACTGTTGAGTCTCAGAATTAATTTAAGTATTTAAATTAGATATTAAGACTCATTAGCCTCAGGTTTTAATGATTAACAAATTAGATCATATAAGAACAGGTTCTATTGAGAAAGGTATTGTTTTGTGCATTGTGTTTCAGGTTACAGGATGAAGCATCCATCTGAAGAAAAGAAGATGAAGATAGCCAAAGAAGCAAGCAAAAGACAAGAATAGGAAATCTGAAGAAAGACAAAGCAAATCTGAACAAGAAGAAACGCTGAAAGAAGAAATCTAATAAAGAAGAACAAAGCAACAAGAGCATTGAAGCAACTATCTGAACGTGACCAACCATCGGAAGAAAATGTGGAAAGAAGAAGTATATCTGTGGAATCAGTAATAAAGACAAGCTTAAAACCCATGAAAGTTTGTCAATCAAAAGAACATTACTTTCATTTAGACAAACATACTTCAGATCATTCATTCAGAAGATGCAAGCATACTTCAGATCATTTATTCAGAAGATGCAAACATACTTCAGATCATTCATTCAGAAGATGCAAGCATACTTCAGATGATTCATTTCAGACAAATAAACAATATACCATGTAGAAGCAGCTCAACCTTCTGAATCAAAGATAGACTTCAAGAGAAGTAACCGACCAAAGTAGCAAGACATAACTGAAGTAAGAACAAAGAGGCAATATGCTAAAGAAAGGAACTTGCCAAAAATCAACCAACCTACTAAACCAAACAATGAGTCTAGAAGAAAAGAAAGAGTACATCTGGAGAAAGCGGAAATGAAGATAAACTACATGCTCCTGAAGAATGAAGAAGAAAGAAGCAAATATCCTAAGAAGAAACTCGCTGAAGGAAGGAACTCGCTGAAAGCATCCCTAAGATGAAAAGCTAAATCAAGTTGATGTACTGCAACCTACTGAAAGTGTGTGTATACTAAAGTTGAACCTGCTAAACACATACTTTCTGAATGTGATGATGTGGCATTTCAGACTCTGAAGAAGAAGAAGCCAGACACGTCATACAACTCTCTGAAGATTTATGAGTCAACGTGAACAACCTATTAAGAGACTCGAATCTCATCAAACATGAGTGGTGAAGCTAAATTTATGCAAAGAAAAACAAAGGCCTTCAGCTCAGCTTCCGAACCTAACATGAAAGAGGAAGCCTACTGTAGAAAATCAAATAGATGTTAGAGATAGGTCAGCGCTGCTGTACACCTACTTCTGCATCTTCTCTGCAACACGCTATCAGAGGCATGTACCTCAAGTGAAAAGAAAAGCAGAAAGCACACCTGGACAAAAGTGAAGTCTAACGTTGTCATTTCTAAATACTTCCTTTGTAAAGAAATGAGAAGAAGAAAGAAAGAAGCAAGGCAAGCAAAAAGAAGCAGAACTCACAACGGTCAAAAGGAGTAGACTAACGGATCTTTATAAGCTATCTCCTTACACTCTGAAGAAGAAAAATGAAGAAAAAAGTGAGAAAGAAGAAATATAAACCTGTTGAAGACGAAGAAAATCTCTCATGATTAAGAGCTTATCTACAGTGTATCAGAACCAAGTCATCTGCACACCTAATTTTCTTGAGAAGAAGCAAACGAATGAGAAGCTATTTCACAACGGCTATATGAGCCAAATCATTTCTTCTCAACGGTAAAATTAACAATTTTCAAACGGCTATATCTCCAGAACATATAAATAGACTCAAGAAAGTCTAAAAAAAAAGGAAGAGAGACGTTGGCCGAGCTTGCAAGATGAATCTCTAAAAAGTGTCAACCAAAAACAGAAGAGACAGCCATGCATTCCTGAATTCTATTTCTAATCATGGTTTATTATAAACCTTCAAAGAAGAAATTAACCAAGCTCAATACAGATTTTATAAAGCCAACATTCTGATCCTACAGAGATGCATTAGAGCTTAGATTTAAACACTTGTATCTCTATTATACCTTGTACTTAGATTTACTCCATGTATCATGAGTAGTACTCAGTTAACCTATAGTACAAGATGAACCTCAATTTAAGTTTCTAGGAAACTTAAACATCTCATTGTAAACACTATTATGTGTCTGAAAGCCTGGATAGGCTTGGAGGAAGAAGGAATACTCTGAGAGCCTGGAGAGGCTTGCAGGAAGAAAGAATACTTGGTTTAAGCCTGGAGAGGCTTGGTTAAGAAAGAATACTCGGTTTAAGCCTGGAGAGGCTTGGTTAAGAAAGAATACTCGGTTTATGCCTGGAGAGGCTTGGTTAAGAAAGAATATTTGGTTTAAGCCTGGAGCGGCTTGGTTAAGAAAGAATACTCGGTTTAAGCCTGGAGAGACTTGGTTAAGAAGGAATACTTGATTGAGAGCCTGAAGAGGCTTGATGATAAAAGAATACTTGTATCTGTGTTCAGATAGTGGAAAATCCAGTGGTGGTTTGCCCTAGGACTGGATGTAGCTCACTGGATTAGTGGGTGAACCAGGATAAATTCTTGCCTGAATCTTCTCTATCCCTTAAGCTATTATAATTCAATCTTCATCTAACAAAGGGAATCTAAAAGTATTTAGGTAAGAACTTTTCCTCTAAATTAAACTTGTTTTCAAACTACTTTGAGTCTAAACCCAATTTAGAAGGTAATCAAAACTTCAGACTGACACTCATCGTCTGAATCTTTTCAGAACCTATTCTCTCTACCCTTAACACTTCACTCTCCGCTATTATCTGATTATTTCTAACTAGGAAAGAATTTGAAAAGTAAAATCATTTTAAACAAGAGTACTTACTGAACCTTCTGAAGTTGGTTCAACAAGTTCTTTAACAAATCAGTTTTCAGCAAGTTACTGAAACGATTAATACATTAGTGAAACTCATTTTTGAAACAACATGTTTCCTATTTTGACGTCTTTACTTATCAAAATGAGTTTATGTAACATCCCGCAAATTAGAA
Source organism: Sesbania bispinosa (assembly GCA_026901365.1). NCBI lineage: Eukaryota > Viridiplantae > Streptophyta > Magnoliopsida > Fabales > Fabaceae > Sesbania > Sesbania bispinosa. The sequence continues at coordinate 1,636,120 of QLOH01000079.1, read as the reverse complement.
GCTCTAATAATTCATTAGGCGGAAAACAGAGAATTATGTGTTAGTAATTAAGGAAAGGAAAGTTGAGGAATTAGGGGTTAAAACTTAATCATAAAACCAAGTTTCAGGACTTCGCTTAAGTGAATTTAGTGAGTTTGAGTTTCAGGAAATCGATTACAGTGAGTTTGTAATCGATTACCAGAGAGCCGAGTTTTTGGTAATCGATTACAGTGAGTTTGTAATCGATTACCAGAGAGCTGAGTTTTTGGTAATCGATTACAGTGAGTTTGTAATCGATTACCATAGAGTTGAGTATTTGGTAATCGATTACCAGGGGATGGTAATCGATTACCCGAGAGTTGAGTTTTTGGTAATCGATTACCAGGGGTTGTAATCGATTACCAGATTCCCAGATAGGTTTTCTAGTGTCTTTTTTGCTGCTGGTAATCGATTACAGTGAGTCTGTAATCGATTACCGTCACTTAAGTATATAAGGGTTGGTGCTAAAAAAATCAGATATTGCATGTTCTTCCTTCTCCATTTTCGAACTATAGAGAGAGAGAGAGAGAGAAAGCTTGGATTTGAGGTTGGAAAAGGGAATCGAAGCTAGGATTCATCAAGTGGACATCTCTACTAATCATTCCTCTCTTGAATTTCAAGAATTGGTGAGTATAACTCACACACACACATTCCCTTTGATTTTTGAATTTCTCTAATGTATGAATCCCACTCTCTAATTCCCTTTCTATATGATTATTGTGGATAGATTAGTGATGTTTGCATAAGATTGAGCAATTGTGCTAGGTGTTGCATTGAAAACCTTAGGGTAGAGAGATTTACGAAACTAGCAAGATTTACGAAACTGTCGAAATACTCAATGTATGAACCCTACTCTAAAATTCTCATTCTATTTAGCTATTTTGAATGGATTAGTGATGTTTACATGAGATTGGGTGATTTTTTCATGGTTGTGCATTGAAAACTCAGAATATCGAAGTTTGCGGAACTTGCGAACTTACGAAATTTATGAAACTATCGAAATGCTTTAATTTTCAATTTTAATAAATTGATTCATGTATGTCGGTTTTGACCGTGAGTTAAATAAGCCGACCTTTGTGCTGTGAGTTAAGGAAATTGTATATTTATGTGAAAATTGACTTCAGTCCAGTAATGGGTGGGATACATCCCCGGGAAAGACGTTTCCCGTAGTCTGAGCTCAGTTCTAACTCCAGTTTAAGTGATAATATCATGCCTTCTGGGCACAACAATGAGTTGCATCATTAGTGCATTTATTTGATTCTGTCATGATTATGAGTATTGTTGCATATTATTTAGTGATTGATTTCTCCCTTACACTGCATCTGCATAGTTATGCTTCACTGAGACATTAGTCTCACCACGCGTTTTGTGGCCACAACCTAGGTGTGCAGGTACCTCCTGGCGGGGATCAGTGAGATTAGAGCAGGAGTCATCTATGTGTTGATGTTTTATCTTTTGGGTTGTATAGAATGTTTATGTATATATATTTGGTTTACATTTGAGATGCTGAGTTTGTAGCCTTTGGGCCAGTTATATATATATATATATATTACAGATTGTAAATATGTATATAAAGTTTGAGTTATCCACAAATTGTATAAGTTATCATTGGTTATTTATCGATTTGTGATTTATAATAGTTGAAATGACGTGTTTTGGTTTCGAAAATTTAGGATTTAGTTTCCAACGGACTAAGTCTTGAATTTAGAAATTAAGGCGTTACATTTTGGTATCAGAGCAGTTCAATCCAATTGTACTGTGGTAATAGAATTTTCTTGTGACTTGTTATTCTGATTTATGCATTATTTTGTGAATTGAGAGACTGGTCGCCTCGATGTTTACTTAATGATGTGTAGAGAATTATGGCAAGTGGCAGGAGGGGTCGTCCTAAAGTTAATCCTCCTTCTCAGGATACACCTCCAGACCCAGTAGCAGCAGTTCTACAGGCATTTACACAAATGATGGGGGAACAGATGAATGCTAATCGGATTCAATCTGAGGCGGCTCGAGAACAGGCTGCTGCCAATGCAACCTTACTTCAGGAGTTGACCCGAAGGACAACGGGGACACCTCATGCTCCTATGGTGGATCCGTTTGTTCATGGGTTAGCGGAATTTCAGAAACACATCCCTCCTCAATTCAATGGAGTCTATGATCCAGATGTGGCATCCAATTGGCTTAGGGATCTCAATAGGATTTTTGATGTGATGAAGTGTGTTGATGGTTCTAAGGTTGGTTTTGTTATTTACATGCTGAGGGGTGAAGCTGAAGACTGGTGGAAGACCACTAGTATTAGGACTGATGTGATGGAGACTCCGGTTACCTGGGACATCTTTCAGACCCTATTTTTGGACAAGTATTTTCCCGCTACTGTCCGAAGACAAAAGGAAGCATAATTTCTACAACTGAAGAAAGGGAGTTTGACCGTGGGCCAGTATGTGGCCAAGTTCGAAGAATTAGCTAAATATTCAAGATATCTCCAAACGGTAGCTGATGAGGAGTGGAGGTGCACTCAGTTTGAAGGAGGCCTCCGACCTGAGTTGCTGGATCGGGTTGGAACACTTGAGATCAAGGTTTTCCCCACCTTAATTAACAAGTGTTACATTGCGGAGAAGAATATCCGAGGAACCACCACTTCGAAACCACCTGCTGACAACAAAGGAAAGAGGAAGATAGATGTGACAAATCAGTTTAGGGCCCGAGGCCTAAGTGGCAAGGCGCCTCGGCCTTGACTACTAGACCGACCCAACGCCAAGGGGTACCTACTTGCCTTAAGTGCGGGAAAGAACACTTTGGAGAATGCTTGACGGGGAAGAATGTATACTACTTTTGCAAGCAGCCTGGTCACATGAGGAACGAATGTCCAAAAAGAAAATATTTACCAAAACCTCAAACCACTAGAAGAGTCTTCACTCTCAGCAGGAAGGTGGCAGCTTCTGCAGATAATCTAATGCGAGGTATGTGCACCCTAGGAGATCGAACCTTAATTATGTTGTTTGATTCAGGAGCCAATCATTCTTTCATTTCTCATGATTGTGTTAACCAGTTGAACTTGCATGCTATATCTTTGCCTTATGTTCTTAGTGTTACCACTCCCGCCAAGGAGGCCATTTCCACTTCTCTTGTATGTATTTAGTGCCCCATTGTGATACAAGGGAAGGCCTTCGAGGTTGACCTAGTTTGTTTGCCATTAAGGGGTATAGATATCATTCTTGGTATGAATTGGTTATCTTCAAATCGAGTCATGCTTGACTGTTTTAATAAGGTTGTTTTTCCACCTCTTCCTCCTCCTTCGAAGGAGAAACCATCAATCCTTTTGTCCAATGTCACCAAAGTGTTTGAATGCCTTAGTGATGGGAGTGAGTGTTTTGTTTTATTACTTTCCTCAACTCTAGAGTCTAAGGTCGACATAAGTATTATAGCTACGGTTAGGGAGTTTCAAGATGTTTTCCCTAGTGAGGTAACTACCTTACCTTTGGACCGAGAGATAGAGTTTGCCATAGACCTAGTACCAAGTACGGGACCCATTTCCAAAACACCATACAGGATGTCCCCACTAGAACTTAGTGAACTTAAGGCTCAGTTAGAAGATCTTATGTCTAAAGGGTTCATTAGGCCTAGTGTGTCACCCTGGGGGGCTCCAGTACTTTTAGTGAAAAGGAAGAATGGGAGGATGAGACTGTGTGTAGACTATAGGCAATTGAACAAGGTTACCATTAAAAACAAATATCTTTTACCCAAAATAGATGACCTTTTAGATCAACTTAGGGGAGCCTCAGTTTTCTCTAAGATATATTTAAGGTCCGGTTACCATCAGATCAGAATTAAGGGGGAGGATATACCTAAGACAGCCTTCAGGACTAGGTATGGGCATTATGAGTATTTGGTGATGCCATTTGGAGTAACCAATGCTCCTGCTGTATTCATGTACTACATGAATCAGATTTTTAGACCCTATCTAGATCAGTTTGTCGTTGTGTTTATCGATGATATTCTGATCTACTCCCATAGTTTAGAAGAGCATGAGCAACACCTTAGGATTGTGTTAGAAGTTCTGAGGGAGAAGAAGTTATTTGTTAACCTAGAGAAGTGTGAGTTTTGGAGTGATAGAGTTCAATTTCTAGGACATGTAATTACTAGTGAGGGTGTATTTGTTGATCCTCGCAAGGTAGAAGCTATCCTTGAATGGGAAAGGCCTAATACCATTACAGAGATTAGGAGTTTCCTAGGATTGGCCGGCTACTACCGGAGATTCATTAATGGATTCTCTGAGCTAGCTTTGCCTCTCATAAGGTTGACTCGGAAGGGGTAACCCTTTGTGTGGGATGAGACCTGTGAGCGGAGCTTCGTGGAGCTCAAGGAAAGGTTAACCACCGCTCCGGTACGGGCGTTACCGGATTTGTCTAAGGCCTTTGAGGTATACTGTGACGCTTCGGGAAAGGGTTTAGGTTGTGTTCTAATGCAGGATAAGATAGTAGTGGCTTATGTATCTAGACAGTTGAAGCCTCATGAGGAGAATTATCCTACTCATGACTTGGAGTTAGCAGCAGTGGTCTTTGCCCTCAAGATTTGGAGGCATTACCTTTTTGGAGTGAGATTTGAGGTCTTTAGTGATCACAAGAGTTTGAAATATCTCTTTGATCAGAAAGAACTCAATATGAGGCAGAGGAGGTGGATGGAATTTCTCAAAGACTATGATTTTGAATTGAAATACCATCCTGGCAAGGCAAATGTGGTGGCTGATGCCCTCAGTAGAAAGTCCCTTCATGTGTCTTCCATGATGATACATGAAATGAGTTTGTTATAGGAGTTCAGGAACCTAAGTTTAGGTGTTGCAGTTGGAGAGCATAGTGTCAGACTTCATAGAATTGAGATCACCAGTTAGCTAAGAGCTCTAATTAGAGAGGCTCGGAGTTTGGACTCAAGCCTCCAAGAGAGAAGGCAACAGTTAGGGTTTTCTGAATCAGAAGATGAGATAATTCTCTTCCAAGGGAGAGTCTGTGTCCCTAAGTGGGGTAGCCTCAGGCAGCAGGTTTTAGAGGAAGCTCATAGAGGTAAGTTTTCTGTACATCCTGGCTCTACCAAGATGTATCAGGATTTGAAAAGGATGTTTTGGTGGGATGGTATGAAGAGAGATATAGCAGATTATGTTTCTAAGTGTTTAGTGTGTCAACAGGTCAAAATAGAACATCAGAAACCATCAGGAACCCTTTTACCATTAGAAGTCCCTGAGTGGAAGTGGGAGAGTATAGCTATGGACTTTGTGGTAGGATTTCCTTGAGTCCAAGCTGGTTTTGATGCCATCTGGGTGACTGTGGACCGACTGACCAAGTCAGCCCACTTCCTACCAATTAGGAGTACCTATTCCCTTAGAAAGTTAGCAAATTTATATATTAAAGAGATCGTCAGACTCCATGGTATTCCCTCTAACATCGTATCAGATAGGGACCCTAGGTTCACTTCTAGGTTCTGGAATGCACTTCACCATGCTTTCGGGACCAAACTTCGGTTTAGCACTGCTTACCACCCTCAGACTGACGGTCATTCTGAAAGAACCATCCAGACTTTAGAAGATATGCTCAGGGCTTGTGTTTTAGAGGAGTCAGGTAGTTGGGATAGATTTCTGCCTCTCATTGAGTTTGCGTACAATAATAGTTTTCATAGCTGTATAGGCATGGCACCTTATGAGGCACTGTATGGTAGGATGTGCAGGTCTCCTTTGTGTTGGTGTGAGGTAAGTGAGAGAACCTTTTTAGGCCCAGAGTTAGTGCAGGAAACCTCATATAAGATCAGGATCATTAGGGAAAAACTTGTAACTGCCCAAAGTCGACAAAAGAGTTATGCTGACAAAAGAAGAAAAGACTTAGAGTTTGAGGAAGGGGACCATGTATTTTTGAAAGTAACTCCTGTCACAGGCATAGGATGATCCATTAAGACCAAAAAGCTCAATCCTAGATTTGTTGGTCCATTTCAGATCCTGCAGAGGGTTTGCCCTCTGGATTATAGGATAGCTTTACCACCTCAGTTGTCCAGGATACATGATGTTTTCCATGTGTCTCAGTTAAGAAAATATGTTCATGATCCATCACCTGTCATTGGCCTTGAATCAATACAATTAAGAGAAGATCTCACCATTCATTCTAGACCTGCACAGATTATCGACAGAAGCGTCAAAACCTTAAGGAGCAAGGCAATTCCTTTGGTGAAGGTGTATTGGGAAGGTCAATCTCCAGAAGAGGCAACATGGGAGAAAGAAGATGTCATCCGGGAGCAGTTTCCGGAACTTTTTAGTTGAGGTAGTCTTAAATTTCTGTTTTCTTAAACAATTTTGAGCTCAAAATTGCTTAAAGGGGGGTAGAATGTAACATCCTGCAAATTAGAAGCTCTAATAATTCATTAGGCAGAAAACAAAGAATTATGTGTTAGTAATTAAGGAAAGGAAAGTATAGGAATTAGGGGTTAAAACTTAATCATAAAACCAAGTTTCAGGACTTCGCTTAAGTGAATTTAGTGAGTTTGGGTTTCTGGTAATCGATTACAGTGAGTTTGTAATCGATTATCAGAGAGCTGAGTTTTTGGTAATCGATTACAATGAGTTTGTAATCGATTACCAGAGAGCTGAATATTTGGTAATCGATTACCAGGCGATGGTAATCGATTACCCGAGAGATGAGTTTTTGGTAATCAATTATCAGGGGTTGTAATCGATTAGCAGATTCCCAGATAGGTTTTCTAGTGTCTTTTTCGCTGCTGGTAATCAATTACAGTGAGTCTGTAATTGATTACCGTCACTTAAGTATATAAGGGCTGGTGCTAAAAAAATCAGATATTGCATGTTCTTCCTTCTCCATTTTCGACCTAGAGAGAGAGAAACCTAGAGAGAGAAAGCTTGGATTTGAGGCTGGAAAAGGGAATCAAAGCTAGGATTCATCAAGTGGACATCTCTACTAATCATTCCTCTCTTGAATTTCAAGAATTGGTGAGTATAACTCACACACACACATTCCCCTTGATTTTTGAATTTCTCTAATGTATGAATCCCACTCTCTAATTCCCTTTCTATATGATTATTGTGGATAGATTAGTGATGTTTGCATAAGATTGAGCAATTTTTCTAGGTGTTGCATTGAAAACCTTAGGGTAGAGAGATTTACGAAACTAGCGAGATTTATGAAACTGTCGAAATACTCAATGTATAAACCCTACTCTCAAATTCTCCTTCTGTTTAGCTATTTTGAATGGATTAGTGATGTTTGCATGAGATTGGGTGATTATTTCATGGTTGTGCATTGAAAACTCAGAATATCGAAGTTTGCGAAACTTGCGAACTTACGAAATTTATGAAACTATTGAAATGCTTTAATTTTCAGTTTTAGTCATTGATTCATGTATGTCGGTTTCGACGGTGAGTTAAATAAGTCGGCGTTTGTGCTGTGAGTTAAGAAAACTGTATATTTATGTGAAAATTGACTTCGGTCCAGTAATGGGTGGGATACGTCCCCGGGAAAGACGTTTCCCGTAGTATGAGCTTAGTTTTAACTCCAGTTTAAGTGATAATATCATGCCTTCTGGGCACAACAGTGAGTTGCATCATTAGTGCATTTATTTGATTCAGTCATGATTATGAGTATTGTTGCATATTAGTTAGTGATTGATTTTTCCCTTACACTGCATCTGCATAGTTATGCTTCACTGAGACATTAGTCTCACCACGCGTTTTGTGGCCACAACCTAGGTGTGAAGGTACCTCCTGGGGGGATTAGTGAGATTAGAGCAGGAGTCATCTATGTGTTGATGTTTTATCTTTTGGGTTGTATAGAATGTTTATGTATATATATTTGGTTTACATTTGAGATGCTGAGTTTGTAGCCTTTGGGCCAGTTATATATATATATATATATATATTACAGATTGTAAATATGTATATAAAGTTTGAGTTATCCATAAATTGTATAAGTTATCATTGGTTATTTATCGATTTGTGATGTATAATATTTGAAATGACGTGTTTTGGTTTCGAAAATTTAGGATTTAGTTTCCAACGGACTAAGTCTTGAATTTAGAAATTAAGGCGTTATAGTTAAAACAAGTTTCTAAAATGTTTTCATTAAATCATCTGAAGTGATCTCAGAAAGCAGATTTGTACTTATTAAGTTGAGCAAGTCTATGAAAAACTCTCTTTCACTCTCTTTTAATAGCCCTTGCGTAAAGTTTTAAAACATTATTCAACCCCCCTTCTACTGTTTCCTGTGTTTCCAACAATTGGTATCAGAGCTCACCTTCGGGTTGAGCATCTAACAAATGCTGAAGGAGTAGATCCTCAAAACATGGAAACCTCATCAAGCTGAAGCAACTCTGAGATAAAGTGAAAAACGAATGAGTAAAGAGTATATTCTCTTAAACTCATTATTCAAGTTGTTGAAGCATCTTTCAGAAGGGCATAATGAGAAAAGGAAAGCACGTTCAATTCAAATTCCCTCATTGGTAACATACTTCCTATCTCAACCTATATGCAATTATGTGATATATATTTATAAGATCATCTGAAAGTTGCATATAGTCTCTGTTATATAAGAAATGTACATGCGGATATATGTTTGTCTGAAATGTGCTTACTTGCTGAAAATCGTTTATCAGATTATCCTTTTTGTTTAAGTAATTATGTTAAATCATTTTTTTTAAATTGAAAGGTCTTTAAAATTTAAACAGTTTGTCAAAACTATGATCTGGATCTATGTGAATTAATGGATTATCAATCGTCTCCTCATAGTGGCACGATGCACATCTCTCCATAACTGTTCAGTTCATGTAACCACCGTCATCAATGTCTCAAGCATGGCTATTTATAGGGATTGAAGGAGTATCATGAGAACCACACTCTAATCAGAAAATCTTCAGAGCAGAACTTCATCCTCTCCAAGTACCTTAACTTTCGAAGTTCAAAAAACATTGCTCAAATGGCTGCTGAGTCTGCTACTTCATGTGATTCAAATCAATCAAGGATTAATGAGAGAATCATTCCTTCGAGGATGGTTCGTCTCTCTGAATTTGAAGAAGCAAAAATCAGTATCTCTAAGTACTTTGATGTTGTTGGATGAACCCCATTCTTTAACAATATTTCCTCTGCATGGAATGAGGAAAGTGTTATGAAATTTTGGAACCACTCTAAAGTTGTTTCTGATCTAGAACACACTGGGATCAACACGACTGTAATGGGGAAATCCATCTTTGTGAACTGCAAAGTGATTGCTAAAGTAATTGGTGTTCCTTCAAGGGGAGAAAATTTCTGTAAGAATTGGGAAGTACACCATGGAGGCTTCCTGATATTTGATCAGTTGTTGTTTGGTCGAAGACGCTCTGGTCCCACCAAGCACTCCCAACTTATGAATATTCCCAGAGTTTTCCTTGTTGTTCTTAACTGTTGCATCCTTCCTAAAGGAAGTAATAACTTTTTCATCAAGGAAATTGAAAGGTTTGTGGTGGCAAACTTGCTGTTAAAGAAGATCAATCTTCCATGGATTCTTCTATATCAGATGATGTTCAGAGAAGAGTTGGATGTTAAGCATCTCTTCCCCCACAACACCTTTATCATGAAAATCTTGATTTCAAGCACCTCCTTCCTTCTTCACTCCGGTTATGTTTACTCAGTCAGACTGAACTCTATCTGAAAGAGAAGAAGCCCTAGAGAACAAGATAGTTGAAGTTCCTTTTGTGGCATCCCATGTCAAAGAAAGAAGGACAAGAGTCTCTGGTCATCTGGGTGATCACGGAAGAATTAGAAAGGTGCTTGTTGCATACAATGTGAAATGTCTGCACGCTCGTGTGAATCGGTTAGCAAGGAGGTTGAAGAAAACTCAGAAGGAGCTAATGAAGCTTAAAGCAGAAAAGGAGAGTGCCAGTGCTAATGAGGAACTACCTACTAATAGTCCTTAATCCATTCAAAGAGCATTGAAGCAACTATATGAACGCGACCAACCATTTGAAGAAAATGTGGAAAGAAGAAACATATTTGTGGAATCAGAAATAATGACAAGCTTAAAACCCATGAAAATCTATCAATCAAAAGAACATCACTTTCATTTAGACAAACATACTTCAGATCATTCATTTAGAAGATGCAAGCATACTTCAGATCATTTATTCAGAAGATGCAAACATACTTCAGATCATTCATTCAGAAGATGCAAGCATACTTCAGATGATCCATTTCAGACAAATAAACAATAAACCATGCAGGAGCAGATCAACCTTCTGAATCAAAGATGGACTTGGAGAGAAGTAACCGGCCAAAGAAGGAAGACATAACTGAAGGAAGAACAAAGAGGCAATATGCTAAAGAAAGGAACTTGCCAAAAATCAACCAACCTACTGAACCAAAGAAAGAGTCTAGAAGAAAAGAAAGAGTACATCTGGGGAAAGCGGAAATGAAGATAAACTACATGCTCCTGAAGAATGAAGAAGAAAGAAGAAAATATCTGAAGAAGCATCTCGCTGAAGGAAGGAACTCGCTAAAAGCATCCCTAAGATGAAAAGCTAAATCAAGTTGAAGTACTGCAACCTGCTGAAAGTGTGTGTATACTAAAGTTGAACCTACTAAACACATACTTTCTGAATGTGATGACGTGGCATTTCAGACTCTCTGAAGAAGAAGAAGCCAGACACGTCATACAACTCTCTGAAGATTTATGAGTCAATCTGAACAACTTATTAAGAGACTCGAATCTCAGCAAACATGAGTGGTGAAGCTAAATTGATGCAAAGAAAAACAAAGGCCTTCGGGCTTAGCTTCAGAACCTAACATGAAAGAGGAATCCTACTATAGAAAAGCAAATAGATGTCAGAGATAGGTCAGCGCTGTTGTACACCTAATTTTGTATCTTCTCTGCAACACGCTATCAGAGGCATGTACCTCAAGTGAAAAGAAAAGCAGAAGGCACAACAGGACAATAGTGAAGTCTAATGTTGTCATTTCTAAATACTTCCTTTGTAAAGAAATGAGAAGAAGAAAGAAAGAAAGAAGCAAGGCAAGCAAAAAGAAGCAGAATTCACAACGGTCAAAAGGAGTAGACGAACGGATCTTTATAACCTATCTCCTTACACTCTGAAGAAGACAAATGAAAAAAGAAGTTAGAAATAAGAAATATAATCCTGCTGAGGACGAAGAAAATCTCTCGTGATTAAGAGCTTATCTACAGTGTGTCAGAACCAAGTCATCTGCACACCTAATTTGCTTGAGAACAAGTAACCGAATGAGAAGTTATTTCACAACGGCTATATGAGCCAAATCATTTCTTCTCAACGGTAAAATTAAAAATTTTCAAATGACTATATCTCCAGAACATATAAATAGCCTCAAGAAAGTCTAACAAAAAAGGAAGAGAGACGTTGGCCGAGCTTGCAAGATGAATCTCTAAAAAATGTCAACCAAAAACAGAAGAGACAGCCATGCATTCCTGAATTCTATTTCTCATCATGGTTTGTCATCAATCTTCACAGAAGATATTGGCCAAGCTCAATACAGATTTTATAAAGCCAACCTTCTGAACCTACAGAGATGTATTAGAGCTTAGAATTAAACACTTGTATCCCTATTATACCTTGTACTTAGATTTACTCCATGTATCCTGAGTAGTACTGTGTTAACCTATAGTACAAGATGAACCTCAGTTTAAGTTACTAGGAAACTTAAATTTCTCATTGTAAACACTATTAAGTGTCTGAGTGCCTGGAGAGGCTTGGAGGAAGAAAGAATACTCTGAGAGCCTGGAGAGGCTTGGAGGAAGAAAGAATACTCTGAGAGCCTGGAGAGGCTTGGAGGAAGAAAGAATACTTGGTTTAAGCCTGGAGAGGCTTGGTTAAGAAAGAATACTCAGTTTAAGCCTGGAGGGGCTTGGTTAAGAAAGAATACTTGGTTTAAGCCTGGAGAGTCTTGGTTAAGAAAGAATACTCGGTTTAAACCTGGAGAGGCTTGGTTAAGGAAGAATACTTGATTGAGAGCCTGAAAAGGCTTGATGATAAAAGAATACTTGTATCTGTGTTCATATAGTGGAAAATCCAGTGGTGGTTTGCCCTAGGACTGGATGTAGCTCGTTGGATTAGTGGGTGAACCAGGATAAATTCTTGCCTGAATCTTCTTTATCCCTTAAGCTATTTTAATTCAGTCTTCATCTAACAAAGGGAATCTAAAAGTATTTAGGTAAGAACTTTTCCTCTAAATTAAACTTGTTTTCAAACTACTTTGAGTCTAAACCCAATTTAGAAGGTAATCAAAACTTCAGACTGACACTCATCGTCTGAATCTTTTCAGAACCTATTCTCTCTACCCTTAACACTTCACTCTCTGCTATTATCTGATTATTTCTAACTAGGAAAGAATTTGAAAAGTAAAATCATTTTAAACAAGAGTACTTACTGAACCTTCTGAAGTTGGTTCAACAAGTTCTTTAACAAATCAGTTTTCAGCAAGTTACTGAAACGATTAATACATTAGTGAAACTCATTTTTGAAACAACATGTTTTCTATTTTGATGTCTTTACTTATCAAAATGAGTTTAAACAAGTTTCTAAAATGTTTTCATTAAATCATCCGAAGTGATCTCAGAAAGCACATTTGTACTTATTAAGTTCAGCAAGTCTCTGAAAAACTCTCTTTCAATAGCCCTCGCGTAACTCTGATATTATTTACTACCTTGGCAAAAGAGTTTTACACAATAGCCTATCTAGGTTAATTGTTTAATAAGATGATTTTAAAAAGGGGTTTCCAAATATTAGCGTAAAGTTTTAAAACACTATTCAACCCCCCCCCTTCTAGTGTTTCCTGTGTTTCCAACAGACACCATGTGTCTAAATGCAAGCACAAGAAGAAAAACAAACCTAAAACTAACAAAAAAGGACCCAAAAGAATATGGGTACCTAAAACTTTGATCATTCCTATTGCAGATGTGTTTAACAGGACAAAGGATGCCAAAAATGGTACTTGGACAGTGGCTGCTCGTGACACATGACGGGAGAAAGGTCTTTGTTCCAAAACCTTAGACCTAAGGATGGAGGAGTGGTGACCTTTGGAGGGGATAAAAAAGGAAAAATCACTGGCGTTGGTTCAGTAGGTATATCTCCTCTATCTGTTATCAACAATGTCCTTTTAGTTGAAGGTCTCCAACATAATCTGCTGAGCATAAGTCAATTATGTGACAGTGGTTTTGTTGTATCCTTCACAAGGGATGGCTGTATTGTTAGAGACTCCTCTGATCAAATATTTTTTACTGCCAAGAGACACAGTAATGTGTATAAAATTGATCTTGAGGACCTTGCTTATCAAAATGTGACTTGTCTTATTTCTGTGAAAGATAAAAAACAGATTTGGCATCAGAAACTTAGGATGTCAGCTTGAGATTGATCTCAAAGCTTACAAAACAAAATCTTGTAAAAGGATTACCCAAGCTTTCTTTCAAATCTGATATTTTATGTGAAAATTGTCTAAAGGGGAAGTAAACCAGAAATTCTTTCAAAAGCATAAATGTTGTTTCAATTGCTAGACCCTTAGAACTTCTTCACATTGATTTGTTTGGTCCTACAAGAACAAAAAGTCTTGCTGGTAAAAAATATGGTTTGGTCATTGTTGATGATTATTCTAGATTCTCATGGGTTATATTCCTCAAAAGCAAGGATGAGACTTTTGAGAACTTTGCCAAATTCTGTAAAAGGGTGCAAAATGAGAAAGGATTTTGCATTTCTGCCATTAGAAGTGATCATGGAGGTGAGTTTGAAAACTCAAGCTTCAGTATGTTCTGTGATGAGAATGGGATCTTTCACAATTTCTTAGTGGCTAGAACACCTCAACAAAATGGGGTTGTCGAGAGAAAGAACAGAAGCTTGTAAGAGATGGGTAGAACCATGCTCATTTCATGCAATCATCCAAGGTCATTCTGGGCAGAGGCTGTTTACACAGCTTGCTATATCCAAAACAGAATTCTGGTAAGGCCTATTCTCAAGAAGACTCCCTATGAATTGTGGAGGGGAAGAAAACCCAACATTTCATATTTTCACATCTTTGGCTGTGAGTGTTTCATACCCAACACCAAGGATGATCTGGGTAAGTTTGATTCAAAATCTGACAAAGGATTCTTCATTAGTTATTCAGAAACCTCTAAGGCATATAGAGTTTACAACTCTAGGACCCTAGCTGTTGAAGAAACCATTCATGTTAGATTTAATGATGTTAAAGATACTGATAGGGAACTATCAGATCTAGAAGATGATTTTGCAGGAATGGAACTGAACCCTAGTTCAGAGACTTCAAAGGCTAAGGATGAAGTACCTGCTGAAGGACCCTCTGAAACACCTGCTGAAAAATCAACTCCTCAACCTGCTGAAACTGATACTCATCAGAGAGTTGTTGCTGAGTCTCAAAATGAGCAAGTTTTCCCTCGCTAGCGTGAGTGCAGATACATAACTCATCATCCTCGAGAGCAAATCATTGGTGACACTTCAGAAGGAGTAAGAGCAAGATCAAGACTTAGAGAAGTCAATAATCTTGCCTTCCTTTCTGAAATTTAGCCAAAGAATATTGAGGAAGCTCTGCATGATGAAGGGTGGATCCTAGCCATGCAAGAAGAGCTAAATCAATTTGCCAGGAGTGATGTTTGGACTCTTGTTCCTAAACCCCATGGGAAAACTATTATAGGAACCAAGTGGGTGTTTAGATACAAACTCTCTGAAGATGGTCAAGTTGTTAGAAACAAAGCCAGACTTGTTGCCCAAGGATACAACCAACAAGAGGGTAATGATTTCACTGAAACTTTTGCTCCAGCAGCTCGGCTTGAAGCCATTAGGATTTTACTTTCCTATGCAGCAAATAATGGCATCAAATTATATCAAACGGATGTTAAGAGTGCCTTCCTAAATGGTTTCATTAAGGAAGAGGTATTTGTTAGACAACCCCCTGGTTTCGAAAATGTGACTTTTCCTGAGCATGTTTTTAAACTGAAAAAGGCTCTGTATGGTCTGAAACAAGCTCCCAGAGCTTGGTATGAAAGACTGAGCAATTTCCTACTCAAAAATGGTTTTGAAAGTGGAAAAGTTGATACAACTCTTTTCAGAAAAATGTCTAATAAGGACCTGATCCTAGTCCAGATATGTGTTGATGATATTATTTTTGGATCAACAAATTCCTCTCTGTGCACTGAGTTTTCAAGGCTTATACAATCTGAATTTGAAATGAGTTTAATGGGTGAACTAAAATTTTTCTTGGGACTTCAAATTAAGCAAGATTATGATTGTATATGGATCCATCAAGAGAAATATACAAAGGAAATGCTTAAAAAGTTCAATTTGCATGATTGCAAGCCCATGGCAACTCCAATGCACCCTTCATTTGTATTAAATAAAGATGAAGGAGAAGAACCTGTTGACCCAACCATGTATAGAGGTATGATTGGATCCTTATTGTATCTTACAACAAGTAGGCCTGATATTATGTTCAGTGTATGCTTGTGTGCAAGATTTCAGTCTGATCCAAGAGTAACTCATTACCAAGCTGTAAAAAGGAATTTCAGATACTTGAAAGGTACTACTAATCTTGGTCTGTGCTATAAGATGAGCAAGGATTGCAGGTTAGTAGGATTCTGTGATGCTGATTTTGCTGGAGATAGAGTTGAAAGAAAATCAACCAGTGGTGGATGTCAGTTCATTGGAGGAAATCTGATAAGCTGGTCAAGCAAAAGACAAAGCACAATAGCTCTTTCAACTGCTGAAGTTGAATATATTGTTGATGCATGTTGTTATTCACAGCTACTCTGGGTAAAATATCAATTAGAAGACTTCAATATTCTTATTAAATCTATTCCAGTCTTCTGTGATAATACTAGTGCAATCAATCTTTCCAAAAATCCAATTCAGTACTCTAGAGCAAAACATATTGAAATAAAACATCATTTTATAAGGGACTATGTTCAGAAAGGAGTTATTGATATATAATTCATTGATACAGAGCATCAATGGGCTGATATATTCACTAAACCACTTGCTAAAGATAGATTCAAATTTATCAAAGAGAATTTGAACATTCTCACACTTTCTGAAAATTAATTTTCGCTGAATTGGTGATTTACATCATGGTTCACATAAAGTGTACCCCGTTGGGCTTCAACCAAGGTTGTTGCTTAATTTTTGGTTTTAAGCCTAATGACCTTGGTACACTAATTCGAAAATATCTAGAGTTGTAGATGACCAATTGAGGTGATCCCACTTGGATTAGAAAGCTAATATCTGGGGCTTCAGTTTGATATGTTATGCGATAGTATTCCGATCTCATTTGCACCTCCAAACAAGCGTATTCTCACTCAGGCGAGAAATGGTCACTTGAGCGAAAATATCAGCAAAATTAGGATTTGAAATGCTGTCAATTTCGCTTAAGCGAGAATCCTCTCGCTCAAGCGATATTATTTCGCTCGAGCTAAAATACGCGAGGCCAACTTTTAAAAATAGAGTTCTAGGGTTTCTTTTCTCATTTCTCACCTTCCCTACACCTTTTAGAGAGAGACTAGAGAGAAAAGCTCGTCCAAGCTTGGAGAAGGAGGAGGAGGAGGAGGAGGCTTGCTCATCCACACCCCTCACCTCTCACTTTGCCTTCCTCTTTGAGCTCCCTTTAGGTGAGTAAAGCTCACACACTTCCACTCCATCTTGCGAATGTTCTCCCTTATGAGCCATACCTCTTATCTTCCCTTTCTTGAGGTTGTATGTGATTGTTTAGGACTATCTACCGATTGATTTTTGTGTATTGTATGTTTGAAGGAGATAGAGTTAGAAAACTCTATCTAGGGCTTGAAATTGGGAATTTTGCTAGATTTAGGCACTAGCTATTGCTCTTGCTGACTATGATGGTTGTATTCCATGCATTGGTGATGTTATGCTAGAGAATTCTCATTTATGGTTTGATAATGAAAGTTTTTACTATGATGAGCATTAATTGTTATTCTGTCATTTTGGTAATACAATATAAAGGTGAAAATGTGTAGATTCATCATGAGACATGTGTTATTTGTAATGTTTGAGCCATTGCATATTTTGGCCTCTGGCCTCAGTTAAGACTGAGAAAAATGATTTTTGGCTTCGGCCCTGAGAAATTGGCTTCGACCCATTTTGGCTTTGGCCTGAGTTAACCTAAAGGGATAAGATTGATTTCAGAAATTGAGTTAAGACTTGGGTGATTAGTACCAAGTTAATAAGTGTAACATCCTAATTTCCAAATCCAAGAATAATGCCCGTTGAAGGCACTATTCCGATTTTTCGAAATTATTCGCTACTTTATCAATACCGTCAACCATTACAAATAATTACTTAGGCAATTCCAATGTTTGCTTAAGTTTACATATAGTCATACATAAATCAATTTAAGGAATAACTTACATCTCCCACCGGAAATCCGGCAGAGTCTCCCCTGTAAATGGGGTTTTTACCAAATTCTAACTTAACCTGAAAACCAGAAAATTTACCAATACAGTTGATAAATGTACAATGATATAACAATCCTTATCTAAGCCTCAATGGCCAAACTACAATTTCAACTCTATTACACAAATCCACATTTGAATTACAAAGTACTATACTTAATGCTTTACTTAAAATGAGTCCTCGACTCCTCGCTCCAAACACGAACGACAACCTACACAGCTGAAAGATAATTCCCACATCGTGGGATGAGACTACGTCCCAATGAGTGAGGTAATTGTGTGTGTGATGTGGGGAGGCAAAACACATGGTATTCAACACTATAGCATAACTAAAACAATTCAGAAAGAGCATTCATAATGACAATCCCAAAACATGTAATGTCAATCATTCCATAGAAATCACATGTGCAGTAATGGTCATGCAGAGTAATGAACATGTCAATGCAACTAACATCCAATCTATCTATCATACTTATTCTGAAGTGTTTTGTTATTCCCCAACACCCAAGGGTTCTTTTCACTTATAATTTCTGCCTGGAATTGAGCTCAAAACCGTACAAGGAACGTCTCCCTTGTGGCCACTTAACCTCTTGTCTTAATTAGCAAACATTTACATTTTCATTCTTAAACATTTTCAGCACAAGACCCCCTCTTTGGACTGAAGTCCCCTCTTTGTTTTCATTATACATTCACGCATTTGTTTACATATTCAATTCATGAGATGATAGTATTCACAGTCAAACAGATTACCTTAGCCTTTAACATGAGAGAGGAAATAGTTAGGGTTTACAACATTGATTCATTACCTCAAACCCTAACCATCTCAACCCACACATGTTCCTTCAATTATGAAATAAGAGTAATTTCAAATATAGGCATTTACAAGTCCCCATCCTCAAACAATGAAGCTTTTCCACAAAATCGCCAATTTCCTGACCTAGGGTTTGAGCATTTAGGGTAAAACACCAATCAATCCAAACATTCAACCAATCCAAACCTATACATACCATTTCCAAGCATAACAATCAATAGAAAAGGGAATAAAAGAAGGGGGATCATGCAAAAGATATCATATATACAACATTGAGTGAGTGGAGCACCACACTCACCTCTAGGAGTACCCAAAGAGAGGTTTAAGGGAAGAGTTGAGGTGAGAGACCCTTGAGAAAGAGGAAATCTTCTTCTTTCTCATGAATTTCAAGCCCTAAGTCCCTTTCTCTCTCAAGGAATCCGCCCTCTCTCACTCTAGGAAGAAGAAGAAGATGTAAAAATGAATGAAAAACTCAGTTTTTAGTGTTTTTAAAGCAACTGACGCTGCATCGCTACGCTTCAGCTGCGCTCAGCGCATTTAAAGCGTAACTCTTCCCCAAAGCTTTATGTTTTCTGCGCTTCAGTTGCGCTCAGCGCAGCTTGGAGCGCAGAAAACAGAGAGGAATTGAGGACATTCCGCTGTTTCACGACACCTTTCTTTCCTGAGCAAGAATGTGTCTGTTTGGGGTGTAAACATGCTCGGAATACTATCATATAGCATATCAAACTGAAGCCCCGAATCTTAGCTTTCTAATACAAGTAGAATCAACTAAATTGGACACCTACAATTCTAGATATTTCCAAATTAGTGCACTAAGGTCATTAAGCTTAAAACCCGAAATTAAGCAACAACCTTGGTTTTTTGCCCCTCTTTGATTCCAAATCAAATCTCTCCTTCTCAAACCTATTTCCTCTCCATAAATACTCCTCCTAGCTTCGTCCTTCTCACCCAAATCTATTACCACTCTAATTCTTGATAAATCAATTCTCTTGACCTTAAGGCTTATTCTTTCACACTTAATGGCTAAGATCTAGGATGTTGCTCTCCTCTTTAACCCCTTCTTGTGACACTTCCTTCCAACTTAGTCCTTCTTTACCTAACCTCATTTCCTTATTCTTAAACCATTATATTTCTCTTTGATATAGGGTGCGATTCCTTCTAAGTTCGACCTACAGTTTGATTGGCTTAACTCTTGGTCTCTCTTCTAAACTCTTTTAAACTTATGGTTCCTAATGATTTCCCTTAATTTCTCATCTGACACGCTATTAACCTCTGAATCCTTATCCTAATTTTAACTTCCTTCTCAAGGCTGGGTTCACCACCTAAGGTTTCTCTTATATATCCTAGGCCTAATTTTTCGGGATGTTACAATAAGGGTGATTAGTACCCAGAGATTAAGGGTGAGTAGTACCCAGGGTGATTAGTGTAGAAACCACAGGAAACACTAGAAGAGGGTGTTGAATAGTATTATATAATTTTCAAACTGATTTTGGAAAACCTTTAATAAGCAGTACTTTTCACAATAAATATTTTTCAATTTGCTGAAACTAAGAGTTAAGTACTTGCTGAAGTAACTTCAACAGGTCCAATAAAACAGTTTTGCAAACTTGTTTTTTAATATGTTTAGTTTGATTTTCAGTTTCAATGTTATAAAACAATGTACTCAGAACCTTCCAAGTTAGTATAAATCAAATATAAAGAGATAAGGGTAAGAGAAGACTTAGCCACAGATTTATACTGGTTCACTCACTTCCACTGTGAGTCCCAAAACCAAATAGCTAAGGATTTCCACTATCTGAACAGATACAAGTATTCTTTTACAATCAAGCCTCTTCAGGCTTTACAACAACAAGTATTCTTTTATAGTCAAGCCTCTTCAGGCTCTAAACCAAGTATTGTTTAAACAACAAGCCTCTCCAAGCTCAAACAGAAAATTGTTTATGAAAAAAGAGATATCTTAAGCTTTTTAAACTACATAAGTTTAAATCCTAAACTGGGTAAGATGTAAAAGCAACTGAGTATGACTCAGGATAAGAAAGTTGTGTACAAATGAAATGAATGAACAATATTTCACAGAGAAAGTTTTGCAGCACTTCAGCAAGTTCACGTGTTCTCTCACTCTCTTCTTTGAATGAGGTCTTGTATTTATAGAGAGAAGGATCTTTAAACTGGTTATACTTCTCTTAAAATCCTGTTGAGAAATAACCTTCTTCCTGTTGAGACACAAACCTCTGATAGCTTGTAGCAATAGGCACAACAGGAGTAGGTGACAGCAGCGCTGACTCTACTTTTCTGAGCAAGGTGTACTTTTTCAGCGGGAACTACCTTTTTGGTAAACAGTGATTTGAAATATGCCAAAAAGCTTCTATTTTTCCTTGCCAGAAAGAGGGGTGTGCAGACAGCTGGCAGAAAGCTATGAAAGGCTTGAGTCTTCAAAAACTCTTAGGAGTGAGTTTGTCTTAACGAAGTTAGTAGCTTACCACTTGATAAGAGAATAAAGTTTACCAAAGAGCTTATCCTAAGAACAAGACCCATATCCAAAGCACCCTATAGGATATCACCCCTAGAGCATAGTAAACTTAAGGCCTAATTAACAAGATGGATAAAATAATAATTATAATTGTTTGAAATTGAATCTTTAAGATTAAGATTTCTTTTAGTTAATTTTAAATTAAGAAATACAACTAACAATATAGATAGATATGGGTGTGTGTGTGTGTGTGTGAATTTGTGGTAAATTAAATTTGTCTGGTGGAGAGTACATGTCGAATGATTGATATTGATTGCTTGAATACACATTTGATAAAAATTTAAAAGCCTTTAATGAGATATCTTTGTGCAATATAGCTTGATAATGTTATTCAAGTATTAATATTAGAAATGAAAATTAGTTCATTGTTGTATTATAATGGTTTGTTTATGGAGTTTAACCATGTTGTAATGTTGTCACACTTTAATAATGAATGATATTAATATGGATTCTAAAAGCTTGTTATGGAGAGATGAGAACTTCAATTACAAGCCATTGGGATATGGACTTCCAAATTTCAAACTTACTAGACTGCATATCATAAAACATGTGGTGCTTGTTCAATTATTGTTCCTCTGTTGAATATAAGAAAATGGAGATCTTTTGTCTTGTGGGTTTATGTTGTTAATATAATCACCTAATATTTTGTTGCATGTGTGGTCTAATCTAGTGTGATCAAATCTGCACTTGGTGCTTGGAAATAGACTTTTGGTGATTTCAAAGGAGGCTAAGAGTCTTGCCTAGGTTCTAGGTTTGCGAGATTTTTTTGCTTAGGATTATTGGATCTCCCAACCCAAATTTCTGAGTAAATATTGATAATACACTAGCTACTTTCTTTTCCATTTATCCTTTATATTCTTGTTTTGTTTTGAAAGTTTGTGTATTATATAAGTGAACTATAAATTGAGTTTTTATACCTCTTTTCTTATAACTGTTGTGGAATTGTTCACGAAGAGTGATCGAGGTCGTACTCAATCAAATAAAAGAATTAAAGTGTAGTAGAATTGAATCAACCCCAAGTCGTCTCTCAAAGGAATGTAATAAAAATTTAGATAATCAAACTTCAGATAATAGTTTCAAATGACAAACTTCAGACACGTGAACTTAAGACAAGTACTTCAGATAGGTCTTTAGAAAGGGTCTTCAGATAGGTACTTCAGATAGGGTCTTCAGATAGGTACTTTAGACACCACTTTAGATACCAACTTCAGATAGCACATTTCAAACACTTTCTTAAGACAACAAATTTTAGACAAACGCTCGTAACAGAAACAAGGGGGATTTCATTTGTTGTTTAGAAATAAAAATTCACAAGTAAGAATGTAAGAAAAAAATAGTGTAAGAAAACAGATTGATTTTCTTGTTCATTCACAATTGGTTCTCTCATCATCAGTTAATGTATCAACCTCTATTCCCTAACAAATTCAAATTGACCAATGATGCATCAATCAATTTATCAATTATCTCATTCAAGATTTATGCATTCTTATATGAAATTCATAATCCTTTACCTTCTGAATTAAGCAAACAGTTGGTTGTTTAGAATTAAGCAAACTAAACCAGAATTCAAGATCAAGAACAAAGTTGAATTATAATCAAGCGTGCAATCCAATTCTATATTCAAAACCTAGCTAGAATTCTAAAGGAGAAGGTGAAACGAAACCTGTTGGAAAAATTGAATACAAATTTGAATTAAAGAAAACTTGAAGATCCAATATAAAATCCCTTGAGAATCAACCCTCAAACATTCAGCCTTCCATGGAGGAAACTCAAAATATGAAAATTACATAGAAAGAAGAAGAAGAACGTAGAGAGAAAAAGAGAGAAAAGCCAAGAGTCTCAAATTGAAAATCTGTAAAATGAATTAAAACTCCTAACAGAAATGTAATTGCCACTATATATACAACTCATCCTAACCATGTTATTAATCCGATCAAAATGAAAATTAGCCCTTGATTAACAAGTATCAAGCCCAATACACTAAAACAACCTAAAAAATAAGTTGTCTCCTCCGTCAGCTGCAGTAGACGAACTTCAAAAGTAAACTGCTCCTAGTTCCTTCATTGAAATATCATCATGCAATATATCAAAATGAAGCCTTGAATCTTAAGTTTCCAACGCTACTAGAATCACCTAAATTAACCACCTACCACTCCAGATATCGGCAAAACAATACAGATAGGTCAATAGGATTAAAATCCAAAATTATTCAACAATTGCAATTAAAGCCCAATTAGGTAAATTCTAATCAAAATAGTGGAATTAATCACATTACAACCCAATAAATCTAATATTAATAAAAATATGCTCATCAAATTCCCCCACACTTGCCCTTTTGCACTCAGGGAAAATACCACAAGAACTCATTAACCAACAAGGGAACACAATACAAATACAAATGGCATAATCACCAAGAGATCTTAGGAATGCATAGGAGTAGGCAAAATACAACATCCAAGGAATCAAAGAATCATGAAAAATATGAATGACATCCCCCACAATTTAGCAAACAAGAGAGTTAATCAAATCAAAGGGTGAATCCATGGTGTTAGAAACCTCACAAGACATACTCTCCAACTCTCAAGTGTTCAGGCTTGTGTATATACACTCAAAGCACTCATGAAAGCAAATACTACCATAAGCTTGGCAAGACTCTAATATACATACTCGAATCACATGCAAACATAGATAAAAAGGACTTCGTATAGGATGTAATGGGGCCAAGGCAAAGGTAGGAAAAATGAAGGATAAGAAGTTATGAACCAAAGAGAAAAGAGGAGCAATGGGGAATAAATCCAAAAATAAATGCAAGTAGCATACTCCTCAACAATGCAATTAAACTCCTCTTTTCTACCTTTGGACTTAATTTTTTTTATTTCAAACACTCTATTTCTTTGACTTTTTTTTTACACTTTTCTTTGTATTTTTTCTTTATTCTTAATTTTTCTTTCTTTCCTTTTCCATAATTTTTTATATCTAGCCAAGGGTTATCCACATGAGGAGATAAGCAAATGAAGTACGCCCCTACACTTATTTAAGAACCTATTCCCAAAACAATTCCAAAGCTCCTTTATCCTCTAAGGTAGGAGCACATCATGGTTTTTCTCTTTAAGGCTTGTAATGAGCTTATAAATCAAGAAATGGGACGCATAGGCTCAAAGGGGCTATCAAGTGGATTAACATCAAGGTAGGCTCATATGGATAGTAGCTCAATATCAATAAAGAATGTCTAAATCATCTCAATACATGCATGTGAGCCAAGTTTCAAATTAAAGAATTAAGCCAGGTTCTAGAGCACAAGCAAATATGAGCGAAATCACACACGAAAAATAGAGAATGACATAGAATTGTCCATCCATCAAATAGGCTCAAAATCTTACCAAGGACAACTCTATCACATAAGATTCAACCCTTTAGCTCTTAAAACCAACTTGATATTCCAAGAATGCAAAGAATCCAATCAACACAAGTCATAAAACCAATTATCCAAGAATTATGAAAATGCCAACCACTAAAATAATTCCTAAAAATCCAAAGAAAAAAATGCTATACGTATTTTTTACTGTTAAAAATCAGTTTCTGTTGCAAAAAAAAATCTACTGTCAAAATTTTGTTGGAAAAATTTGTTGTAAGAAAAACATGTCTGAAAATCTGTTGTAAATAACAACAGTAAAACGCTTCAGCAGCATATAGTAACATCAAAACAACAATTTCAGACAACTTACAATTACTTCAGACAGAAAAATATATGGGACCTAACAAAATCCACAACCTCTCGAGCATCATTAGTCCTTGCGCCTATAGCCACCCACTTGTAGACATAGTCCACAACAAGAAAAATATATGAATAACCAAATGAAACAAGGAAAGAGCCCATAAAATTGATACCCCATGAATAAAAAATCTCACAGAAAAGCAGGGGCTGCTGAGGAATCTCCTGTCTCCTAGTAATGACAGCCCAAACTCTCTGGCACTGCTCACAAGTAGAGTAGACTCTCTAGGCATCTCTGAATATGGTAGGCCAATAGAACCCACAATCCGACGCCTTTTGCCCTGTCCTCTAGGGTCGAAGATGTCCTCCTACAGGTGAGGCATGACAGAAATGAAGTACAGATTGGATCTCATGGTCTGGAATACACCTACGGACAACCTGGTCACTACAAAAATGCCATAAATAATATTCATCCCATACATAATACTTGGCATCACTCTTAAGTCTCTCTATCTAATCTCTAGATTCCAAGGGTGGAAAAATAGATGCAACAAGATAATTTACAATCTCAGTAAACCAAGGGGTAAGGGGAGAAGGATGGGAATCATGTAAAACCATAAGATGCTCATCCGGGAAGTTATCCCGGATAGGAAATAATCATCCTCTCTTTCAATGTTGCTCAAATGGTCTGCTACAAGGTTATGTGTACTGCTCCTATCCTGAATAGCCAAGTCAAACTCCTGGAGCAGTAGCATCCACCTAATCAGCTTAGGTTTGGAATCTGTCTTCTTCAAAAGAAATTTAAGAGCAGCATGATTAGTGAAAACAACTACTCTACAACCTAGCAAATAAGATCTAAATTTATCAAGTGCAAAAACTATTGCTAAAAGATCTTTCTCAATAGTAGTGTAATTTACTTGTGTTGCATCGAAAGTCCTAGATGCATAATAAATCACATGAGACAACTTACCAACCCTCTGTGCTTGAACATATCCCATTGCATAGTTTGATGCATCACACATCAACTCGAATGGAAGTGTCCAATCTAGTGGCTGAATGATAGGGGTGGTGGTGAGAGTGAGGCAATATAAAATGCCTCTCTACACCGCTCTCCAAACACAAATATGGCATGCTCCTACAACAAGTTGGATAGAGGAAGGGCTATCCGACTGAAATCTTTAATAAACTTGGGATAGGAACCTGTATGACCAAGAAAAGATCGTACCTCTCGCACGCAAGAGAGGTAAGGCAAATGTGCAATAACCTCTAATTTAGAAGGATCTACCTATATGTCCATCTCAGAGATAATATGCCCTAAGACCGTACCATGATATACCATAAAAGGACATTTTTCATAATTAAGCACAAGGTTAGTCTCAATGCATCTACCTCGCACTCTGCTGAAACTATCCAAACATGCATCAAAGGAGGAGCCATAAACAGAAAAATCATCCATAAAAACCTCTATGCAATGCTCAAGTAAATCAACAAATATACTCATTATGCATCTCTGGAAAGTCCAAAGAGCATTGAATAGACCGAAAAGGCATCCTCCTATATGCAAAAGTGCCAAAAGGACAGGTAATGTAGTCTTATGATGGTCCTCTAGTGCAATACATATCTGAAAATATCCAGAGAAAGCATCTAGAAAGCAGTAGTGAGATTTACCTACCAGGTGCTCCAGCATCTGATCAATGAATGGTAGTGGGAAGTGATCCTTTCTGGTAGCCTGGTTGAGTCGTCTGTAATAAATGCAGATTCTCCAATTATTTTGCACTCTAGTTAGAATCAACTCATCCTTTTCATTCTTTACCACCGTAATGCCTGATTTCTTTGGCACTGTATAAACCACAGGAAACACTAGAATGGGGGTTGAATAGTATTTTATAAATTTCAAATTGATTTTGGAAAACCTTTCACAAGCAATACTTTTCACAAACATGTTTTTACAACTTGCTGAATCTGGGAGTTATATACTTGCTGAAGTAACTTCAACAGGTTCAATAAAAATAGTTTGGAAAACTTGTTTTCAATCTTTTTAAGATAGTTTTTCAGCTTTAAGTTATAAAACAATATACTCAGAACCCCCCTTGTTAGTATAAACCAAATATATAAAGAGTTAAGGGTAAGAGAAGACTTAGCCAAGATTTATACTGGTTCACCCACTTCCACCGTGGGCTACGTCCAATCCCAAAGCCAAACAACTAAGCATTTCCACTATTTAATCAGATATACAAGTATTCTATTACAATCAAGCCTCTTCAGGCTCTATTACAACAAGTATTGTTTCCTACCAAGCCTCTCCAGGCTCTACACCAAGTATTGTTTAAACGACAAGTCTCTCCAGGCTCAAACAGAAAACTATTTAGAAGAAAGATTGCTTAATCTTTGAAACTACACAAGTTTAAAGCCTAAACTAGGTAATATGTACAATCTACTGAGTTGAACTCAGAATATGAAATTTGTGTACAAATGAAAATAGATGAAAATATTTCTCAGGGAAATTTTGCAACACTTCAGCAAGTTCACGTTTGTTCTTTTGTTTTTTTTCTTCTTTGCATGAAAACTCGTATTTATAGAGAGAGAGAGAGAGAAATAAGACCGTTTAGACTCTCTATAAATCCCGTTGTGAAATAGCTTTATTTTCGTTGAGACACAACGCTTCTGGTAGCTTGCAGCAGCAGACATAGCAGAGGTAGGTGTGCAGCAGCGCTGACTCTACTTTTTCTGAGCGACGTGTACTTTCACAGCAGGGACTACCTTTTTGGTGAATAGGAATTTGAAATATACCAAAAAGCTACTGATTTTCCTTGCCAGAGAGGGTGATGAGCAAACAACTGGCAGAAAGCAACGAAAAGACTTAAGTCTTCAAAAGGGATAAACAGAGAGTCACTCACTAGTCCAAGAAGATACAATTCTCAGTACGACGTCTCATGACTTCAGAGAGTTCATTGGCTTCAGCAGGTCCTGATACTTTAGCAGATCCCTCTCTTTCAGAAGGTTACACCACTTCAGAGGGTTGCATAACTTCAGAGAGTTACTCTTTCAGAAGGTTGCTGAAACACAGAAAAAGCCTTTAAGAGAATTTGTTCCTTCTTTCAGAAAACTTTAACCAAATTTGTTATACATTAAAACTCAGGATTATGAGACTTAAAACATTATTAATTTCTTAATAACATTTTTTAGACTCAACAGGCACTACCTGAACTAGGCTCACCCAAGTGTTGTATGAAATAGGATATATGATGCTAGCCTGCAGTAACTTGGTGACCTTTTTCTTTACCACTTCTAGTATCTGCAGATTTAGCCACCTTGGTGGTTGTCTCACAGGTTTAACCCCATCCTCCAATAATATCTAGTGCATGTACATGGAATGGCTAATATCCAGAATGTCTGCCAATATCCACCCAACTGCCTTCTTATACTTCCTGATCACTTTCAACAACCTCTCCTCCTGATCAACAAAAAGACTGGTGGAGATAAGTACTGGAAGTTGCCAGGAATCCTCCTCCAAGTAAGCATTCTTGAGGTGGCTAGGGAATGGCTTAAGCTCCAATGATGGTGGTTGCACAACAGATGGAAGTAATATGGAACTAGAAGATGAATCTACAACCTGAACATCAACAACGTCAGATTTATGTGAAATTGTTGTAACCAACCTGGTGCATTTTGACTCTATTGATTCAGCATCCACAACCACTATATCATTTCCAGAACCTACAAAATCCGTAAGCAACCCATTTGCATAATCACTAATCATAAACTGGTTAATTTCAGTGCACATGCTACATAAAGCAGAATTAGTATTCATGTATGTATGTGTGTATATATATATATATCACTAAAATCGACCAGTAAAGGAAAATCAATATCACCTACAAATTCAGATAAATTATCATCAACAAACTCAGCAAGTAAATCAATTTCGAAGACAGAATGATCCTCTACGGATGCATCATAGCATCAAGAATTTGAACCTTACCACAATGTCTCTAAACTCCATAGAAAGTGTGTCTGCATACACATCTATCTTAGTCTGAGTTGTTTTGAGGAAGAGCCTACCCAAGATGATAAGGGTTGCACTAGTGAGTGATTCTCCCTCCATGTTTAAAATATAGAAGTCAGCATGAAAGATGAGGTCATTCGCTCGAACCAGCACATCCTCAACTAGGCCTGTAGGGTGGGTTGTGCTCCTATTAGCCAACTGTATAAGAATTCCTGTGGGCTGCAAAAAACCAATAGGCAAAGAAATGTAAATAGATAAAGGCATAATATTAATAGATGCTCCTAAATCAAGCATAGCATTTCCAAATTTGTTACTTCCTATAATACAAGGAATGATAAATGTCCTAGGGTCTTTGCATTTCTCAGGAATGGTTGTCATTGGCCTCTCAATAAGTGCAAACGCATTCTTTCCCATATTGATCCTCTTATTGCCCTTCAACCACCTCCTATGTGTGCACAGATCCTTCAAGAACTTGGAATATCTTGGTATTTGTTTTATGGCCTCAAGTAAAGGTATATTAACCTCTACTTTTCTGAATGTTTCCCAGATTTTCTTGTCATCCTCTTTCATTTTTTTGCTATGTACTACTCTCTAAGGAAATGGAAGAGGAACAGAAGGATGCTCACTGCCTGTAGAGCTGGGGTGGTATGAACTGGGGCATTCTGAACTGCTACTGCTACTTTACACAGGTTTTTCTGCAGCTGTATTAGCTTCATCTTCCTGCACAAAATGTTGTCTCTTAGATGCTTGCACATTCTTTCCAGATCTTATAGTTATGGCACTGACATTTGGATTAACAACTATATGAACAGGAAGCTTGTCTGAACCTTGTGAATGCAATTGATTCAGAGTAGTAGTCATTTGTCTAATCTGATTTTCCAAGTTCTAAATGGTTCCTTTTGTTCTCTACTGGAAGTTCAGATTATTAAGAGCCATCTGTCTCATCAACTCTTCTAATGTAGGCTCATTCTTGGAAGGTGCAACAACTTGTTGTTGTGGAGGTTGTTGTTGTTGTTGTTGCTGTATTGGTGGAGGTTGGTATGGTCTACTTGGTCCAGCAGAATGAGTCTGATGAGAAACATAAAGTTGTTGTTGTTGCTGTGTAGAATTCCCCCATCTCAGATTTGGATGATTTCTTCAACCTGGATTATATCTGTTGGAAGAAATATCCATGTTGTACTGATGCTGAGGAGGTCTATTATTACAATAGATATTCGCAACATAAGCTTGAGGAGGAACACTATCACCTTGAGACTCATGTAATGTAGGACAAGAATCAGTGGGGTGCTCAGGTGATGTAAACATCCCACACAACTTTGCAATCTTCAGAGATACTACCAATTGCTTGACCAATGAAGCTAGATCATCAAGTTTGTTCTCTAATTTTCTGTGATCAGTTTCATATGAAGCCTCTACTTCATGCACACCTCTAGTAACAATCAGTGAGTTGCTTCTAGTACTAAACTGTTGACTATTTGAAGCCATGTTCTCTTGCAGCAATAGGAATTTTATCAACCAATGCTCCTTTACTAGCTGCATTAATCATCAGCCTATCCATGGATGTAAGGCCTTCATAGAGATACTGGATGAGGAGCTGCTCATTTATATGGTGATGCGGACATCTTGCACATAGTCTCTTGAACCTCTCCCAGTACTCATATAAACTCTCTTTATCAATTTGCCTTATGCCATAGATTTCCTTGATGATTGTAGTCACTCTGGATGTAGGGAAGATTTTTCCAGAAACATGCTCTTCAGATCATCCCAGCTAGTGATTGATCCGGGTTGTAAATAATACAACCAATCTTTTGATGAATCTACCAGGGAGAATGGAAATGCTTTCAGCTTTATATGATCCTCAGGAACTCCTGGTGGTCTCATGGTGGTACAAACTATATGAAATTCCCTGAGGTGTTTATGAGGATCCTTACGTGCAAGACATTGAAACTTGGCCAACAAAAGTATTAATCCAGACTTAAGATCACAAGGTGTAACATCCCAAAGTTTAAAATCATGATTTTAAAAGAAAATAGAAGTGCAGTAGGTTTTTATAAAAGAATGTAGGAAAAAGAAGGTTTAAAACTGAATTAGAAGGGTAAGTCTAGAGCTTGATCGCTCAAGCGAGAGTCTTCTCGCTTGAGCGAATCTATCGGTAAAAATCAGTGTTTTGGTTACTGATAGTCTTGCTTAAGCGAGAAGCCTCTCGCTTAAGTGAAATTGGTCCAGAATTAGGGGTTGATCTCTGACTTGATTTCGCTCAAGTGATAAGAGGCTCGCTCAAGCGAAATACTGAATTTCCGTTAAGCGAGAAGATTCTCGCTTGAGCGAGAAAAAGTCAGAGAGGGAGTGGTTTTTCTTGAGCAATTTCGCTTAAGCGAGAAGAACCTCGCTTGTGCGAGAATGCAAGAATCAAATCACTTAAAACCTCTCGCTCAAGCGAGAAAACGCTCGCTGGAGCGAGAGATCGCAGAATTGGTTTTTAAAAGCATTCAATGAGTCATTTGATTCGTAACTTCTAAATCCCTCTTTTCCCCCTTTCTTACCCTAGCAACCCTTGTGAGAAGAAAAAGAATCTTGTTGGAGATCGCACCAAGTGAAGGAGGCTCAAGACACCTTCCCTCTCCTATCTCCTACCTTTGTGTTATTCTTGAGGTGAGTGAGGTTCACCCACTCACT
Organism: Sesbania bispinosa; assembly: GCA_026901365.1. Taxonomy (NCBI): domain Eukaryota; kingdom Viridiplantae; phylum Streptophyta; class Magnoliopsida; order Fabales; family Fabaceae; genus Sesbania; species Sesbania bispinosa. Next base: position 1,604,917 of record QLOH01000079.1, on the reverse strand, counting down.
CCATTTCGTATGCTTTCCTTCAGTGCTCCCTTCCTTATCTCCCTATTTTATCTTGCTTGTGTTTGTATATATTGCTGTGGTTATTACTGAAATGTTTGCATGGATTGGATGTTAGGGTTTTGTAAAATTTAGGGTTTGAGGGGAAAGGAATATAAATTGTTATGCCCTTGCTTATTACCCTTGCCCACTTGATAGAACCCTTGAGGAATATGCATGACTTGAATCCACCCTTATATCGTGAATTTGATGCATATTATAAGAGGAAAACTTATGGGTCTTCGGACCATGAGAAAAATGGGTATTTGACCTAAGAGGAATTATGTTAGTTTCAAATGAATACTTGACTGCTAAACTAAGACATGACGATAAAAGGCCGCAAGGAAGTCGTTCCTGGTATGGATACTAAGCTCAGTCTGGGTCAGAGGATTAAGTGATAAGACCCCACTAGTGTTGGGTAGTACACCAAGAGGTTATTTGTTAATTAAATTGTCTTGACGTACTTAAATGTTATATACTTCATCCGTTGTGCATTTACATCTGTATGAATCCCTACACTGTTTGCATGATCACTCTCACTGGGACTTTAGTCTCACCACACATTTGTGGTTTATTTTAGATGTGCAGAGCTCTCAACCGGGTGCTTGATCAGGGCATTCGGGAGTCTTTTGTTGGGCCATGCTTGGCCTTTCCTATTTTGATATATTTAGACACTTTTGTATAGGCATTTTTTATTGTATTCTTTTGGCGGGATATGATCATGGTACATGTGATGCCCTCAGGGGCTTTAATTCCACCTTGTTAGGACACATGTATGATAGTATACCCACCATGTCTATGTTTATGTATTTGATTATGTCGTGCCACCCATTGGCCATTGTATATTGGATTATGTATGTAAATGTTTTTATATTGAGGCTTAAGTGACGTTTTAACACCTAAACATTAATGTAATATGATTGTATGATGATACTCATAATCACGCGAAATAATTTCATAAACTTGGGAATATGTCTCTCCAATGGACATTATTTCTGAGCCCACAGAATTAAGACGTTACACAAGGCACCTCTATATCAGGATATTGAATGCATAAAGTTTGAATAGACACATCAGGTGCAACAAGCTCTTTCAAAGTTTTCTTAGCCATAATATTAGAATTAGAATGAACTAAATCAGAATGAAAAGAAATGGAAGAAATAGAAATAAAAGTAATCCTATATTTCCTAATTTGCCTATGATATGTCTTATCAACTTCTGGATCAAATGAATGCAATTGATATGGATTTGCTCTAGTCATACACCAAATGAAAACAAAATGCACCAATCGAACAGTAAAATCAGCATATATGACAGAAAGAGTGCATATAAAGGCAGGTCACATCAAATGAGCAGAAACCAATGGGAGAGATATATGAAAATTACTCTAATATCATATTATTGAACCACAAAAAATTTCATAACGAAACTCAAAGCCTAGCTATGCAGACTACCTCAGACAAAGTGGGAAAATTCAACCAATATAACTTCAAAAATAAAAAAGAAATAGTTAATAAAAATAATATAGTTAATAAAAATAAAATGCAAGTCAGGATCAGGAGATGGCACTAGGAATAGGACACTCACATTACACGCTTTGTTGGTTTTGATAATTTGTATATTCGCGTTTCGGTAAGAGAGGGACACGTGTGTTGTAACACCCCATTCCTCTCCTGGCACCCCCTCTCAGGGCCCAGGACTTCACTGAGCATGTTACCGATAACACCCCAGCCCTCTCCTGGCATCCCCTCTCAGGGCCCAGGACTTCACTGAGCATGTTACCAGATTTTGCTTTAGCACCCCCTGAAGTGCCTTATTCCCCCTCTCAGGGAACCTCCGTGGGTTTCAATCCCAAGACCTCAGGGATATAGTCTTAGATTCCTCAAACCATCTAAGACTATGTGTGTGTGGTTGAAAGGGGGCGTGAGGGGTTTCTAAAACTCTGATCCCTATTTTTTATTTTATTTACTTTAATTTTTTTATAGTGTTATATTATTTATGTCTGTGAATAAGTAAATCTATTATAATTAAATCTTGAGTGTATTATAAATGTTATTTCATATATATGTAGATTAGTCAATTTTCTTTTTATGTTGTAAATATTTTATGATTGAGGTTTTTATTATATTTAAACATTTAATTGTAAATATTAGTCTAATATGTTTTGTTTATGTAAATATGTGTCACTTATATCTGGTATAAAATTATATTTGTAAATATACACATAATTTAATTTTATATCCCATCATAAATTGTTTTTACAATTAAATAAATCAAATAATAAATATAAGGATGTTCGGTTTTAATCTACGCAACGACGAATGAGGTTAATTGAACCGTGGATATTGGCTTTAATATCATTTGGATCGTGAGAGTTTATTGAGCAAACCAAGTGTTTGACTTGAACCATGTGCAAGTAGACTCAAGCCCAAAAAAATAAAATTCTTTCCAAAAATTATTTCTTTAAAAATAAAAACAATTCTAAATATTTTTCAATCCTTTTTTTAAAACAAAAATCAATCATTCTTTAAAAGAAAGATCTTTTCAAAATAAAAACAAGTCAAAATAGCTTTCAATCTTTTTTAAAAAACAATCATTCTTCCCAAAAGAATCTTTCCAGATAAAAACAAGTCAAAATATTTTTCAATCTTTTTTAAAATAAAAATCATTGTTTCAAAAATTGATTCCTTCAAAAATAAAAACAAAGCAAAACTTTTTTCAATCTTCTTTCCAACCGAAAAAATCAATCCTTCCAAAATCCAAATCAATCAACCAATAATCCTTCAGAACTACGTGGCTTTGATTTCTCCATTGCAATCGGGGGTACGTAGGAGTGGGAACTGGACCCGTCAAGTCAAAATAAATTTTCAAAATGTTTTTCCTTGTTAATAAAAAAACCAATCATTTTCTTAAATAAGTTTTTCTCAATTAATATAAAAATACATAAAAATAAAAATTTGAAAATATAAAAAAAAAGAATTTTCCAAAATGTCCTTCTCCTTTTAAATAATAAAAATCAATCATTTTTCTTAAATAAATTCTTTCATTTTCTCAAAAAAATATCAAAAAAGTAAAAATAAAAAATTACAAAAATAGTCTAATTTCTTTATCAATTTTCATGGGGTAAAATAAATATTTTCAAAGTTAACCAAATTTGCACAATTAATGAGAGGTAACCATCTTATAACGGATGTCATCGGGTGTTAATACCTTCCCTACACATAATCGACTCCTGAATCCAAATATGGTTACCAAGATCATTTTCTTTATAAAAGGGTTTTCCCGAAATTTTCCCTTTAAAATAAATTTTGGTGGCGACTCCATTAAACCAAAATTTTTTTCTGATTCGGCTCGCCTCCCCATCATGATCCCGGTTGTGACAATGTGAATAGGTCAAAGACAAAAAATAGAGACAAATGATGGAAGCAAATTAATGTAAACTTGAAAAACCATGTCAAATTCCCATATTCCCTAAAGGAAAATCATTAGAATCTTATGACAAGTCTTTTCTTGATAATTTGTCAAGCATAGCAATAAAGCAACTACCATAAGGAAGACTACTATGGGAAATTCACATGGTCAATTACCCTACAAGTGAAGCATCTAGCACAGTTGTAACGTCCTAATTTCTTAATTAAAAAAATAATGTCTATTGTGAGCACTATTTTCAAATTCGTGAAATTATTTCGCGCATTATCAATATCAACATATAATACATCACATCGCTTAGGTAATCCAATAGTTACTTAAGTAGGAATCAATCTCATTAATACAAGGATACAACTATTGCCAACAATGGCTCAACATACCAATGACAATCAACTGGACATAACGGGATAAGGCAATACATAGGTTTTGAGAGCCCAACATGTATAATCTATCCTAATAACACAACAATCACCTGCCCATTGTCGCAACCGGGGTCACGAAGGGGGGGCGAGCCGAAATGAGAAAAAATTAATGGTTTTTCAATGGAGTCGCCACCAAAATTTATTTAAGGGAAAATCTCTGAAAAAACCCTTCAAAGAGTAAAATGGTCTGCGAAATCAGAGTTGGATTCGAGAGTCGATTACACGTAGGGAAGGTATTAGCACCCTATGACGTCCGTCCTAAGACGGTTATCTCTAATTAATCTAGCAAAATTAATTAACTTTGAGAAATACTTATTTTACCCCAATTCAAATAAAAAACATCTTTTTGGTTTAGTTTTTTGGTATTTTTTAGAATAAATGACAAAACTTATTAAAAAGAAACTCAATTATGGATTAATAGGGAAAAAAGCATCTTTATTTATTTTGGCTTGACGAGGTAACCTCGCTCCTACGTATCCCCGGGTGCAATGAGGAAATCAAAGCTACGTAGTTCTTGGATAAGTGATTGGGAAATTGGTTGGTTTTAATTTTGAAAAAGAGAATTTGAAAACATTTTAATTTTGATTTTTTGAAAGAGATTTTTTGGAAAGACTTTTGTTTTGATTTTTTATGTTTTTGATTTTTAGAAAATATTTTTTTTTATTTTTCTTAAGATTTTGGAAAGAGAACCTTAAAAAATGGGGAACTTCATTTATTGATTAAAACCACGTTGCAGAGGATGAACAAATATTTACAATTATTAAGAGCAAGTAAGGTAAAGAAAAACAAATATTTACAAGAATACAAGATGGTGCGTAAAAAATAAATAATAAAAAAATGATAAATAATAACAAAGAGGATAAAGATGCATTTAAAATAATTCACACATAGTGAAATAAAGTTGGGCCTCAAATTACATCATTGGCCGAAACACATGACAAAACAAACAAGATAATCAGCAAAAGGGGTGGCTACGACTCAGGAACTGAGCTCGTGACGGAGGGGCCGCGCACGGGGGCGGCTGCGCAGCTACGGTGGCTGCGACGGAGGAGAGGTGTCCCCCCCCACGCGCTCTCTGAACAGGGAGGTGGCTCTCACAGCGGAGGAGGGCTATGCAGCGACCGATGGTCCCTGCGGTGGCTCGCGCAGCTGGGGACGGAGCGCCACAACGGCGACGGTCACGGCTGAGGTGGTGGCTGGTGGCTCTCCTCTCCTACTCTCCCTTTTTCTTAATTTGGGTCTTTCTGATTTGGTTATTTGGTTGCAACAGGTAGAAATAGGGAAGACCGGAGCAGTGGGCTCACGATGGTGCAAGGGCGTGTCGGTGGTGGTGGTTTACGGCGGTGGCCGCGAAGGAGGGGGAAATTTCTACCATTCTTTCTCTGTTGTTGATTCCTCTGTTTTACTGTTTTAATTTTCTGTAAAATTTTTCTTGCTTCACTTGCTGTTTTTAAACTGGATACAGCCAAGTACATCAAGGTTTAAGGGTCCTCTGTTTCAGATATTTCATTTTCTTCCTTTTCATGCTTAGATGCTGAGAATGTATATGGATTGTTAAAGACATTATATTTGATTGTAGAACGGCTGTATCTTTAATAAGTCACTTGTGATAAGCTTAAACACATAAGATGAATGCAAGAATGATTTCAGATTTTAAACTGATTTAAAAGCATGATGAAAATGCAAACAGGGAAGGCACAATACAATTTCGACCAAGTTCTAAAGTTTGTAGAAATACCAAGGTTCTATGATATGTATGTGGTGTGCCCTCTTGGTCTTTCCCCTTTGCTTGCTTCAATCTATCCAGAACTCTTGCTATTAATTCTTTCTCTATTTACTACTGATATTAAAAGTGATTCTCAGTAGGTAAAGTATTTTTTTCTATCCTTTGTTTTCAGCCCCCCTTCTTTAAATCAAAATCAGCCTATCTATAAGAAATTTCAACAACCCTTCTGAGTACAACTTGCACTGCAGAACCAGTTTTTTTTTTTTTTTTTTGCTTTTTTTTCATACCGTCGCACAGGTTCAGTGCAAGTTGCGCAACTTGCAACTTGTTTCAGGCACTCATTCTTTTTCTTTCCCTGTTTTTTTTTCTGACAATAGGCCAAATTAGCCCAATCACGCCCTTTTTTTGGTTCACAAGCAATGGGTTTGGCACAAATACTTTTTTTTAAAAAAAAAATCTGAAAACTATTTTTTTGTTAAACAGTTTCATTAATCGATCAATTAATTAACTATCGATAATCAATTAATCAAGTAATTAATTAATCCATTTTTTTCTATTTTAAACCTCCTTCTTTTTACCATTTTTGGATAACATGAAAACGAAAGGATTAAGATCAAACAAAAGGACCGGAAAAAATTGGGTGCTGACACCCATATAAATGAAAATACATAAACTGAAGGAGTTGAGCCATCACAGGCCCAACCAAAACTCCTGCAGCTCCCGGATAAAACACTCGGACAACAGCCCTGCACATCTGAATATAGTTCCCACATCATGGGGTGAGACTAGCGTCCTAGTGAGAGTGATAAAAACATGTAGCGTAGGAATTCATATGTATGAAGTGCAACAATTCAACATAATCCACAATATCAACACAGGCATAAACAATGTGAAATGATGCAAAACCTAACTATGGCGTGTTTTTACCCGACACCCGGGATCTATTCTCTAACCGTGACTGTGATTGAGCGTTCGACCATGTGACCAAGGATCGTCGTCCAAGGCCACCTAAAAATTAAATTTTATTATCAATGAATAAACAATGCATGTTGTCATTTTTAGCTTGAGGACCCCCCATCTCCCTGTTGGTCGAGAGTTCGATGTGGTTACCTCGTATTTTTATAAATGATTGCCTAAAGGCCTCTGGTGGTCCGAAGACCCTGTTATGGTCCGAAGACTCTATGATAGTCCGAAGACTCTATGATATGTTCTTTGATGGCCAATGGCCCATGAATGCTTGAAAGTATAGTAAATATAATCAACAATCCAAGAATCCCCAAATCTCCTATCCTAAGGTTAGGGACATGTAACATCCTAATTTTCTAATTCAGAAGTTAGCCCGATGGAAACCAATTTCTGAACTTAGAATTTAAAGCGTGACATTTTGGGTACCGGTATATTCACTAAATTGTAAAGTAACCAACGATAACTCGACAATTTATGAATAAGAACTAACCTATATAAGATAATTAAGTTAAATCCACTATTTACAAAACAAATTTATACTTTATACACCACTGATCACTTTTAAACTCAAACCTATCTACATGATAATATACATAAACACCTAGATATCCATTTCATTAACAAAGAAAAATGCCACATTTATCCAATGAAGGTTACTTCAACTCTCGGTCCGAGAATCCGAGTGTAGTGGTACTTGTACATCTATATTTATCCACATAACGCGTGGTGAGATAATAATCTCAGTGAATACAACAATGCATATGAAATGCAGGGAATCATGTATCAATGGTAGTTGAAGAATTTACTACAATTCACATAACATTATCAAGCTAAGATTATACAATTCATGATGCACTCACAGTTGTGCCCAGTAGGCATGTTCTTATCTCTTGCTGGAGTTAGAACTGAGCTTAGACTACGGGAAACGTCTTTCCCGGGGACGAATCCCACCCATTACTGGACCGAAGTCGTGTTTTAAACATAATTTCTTAATTTTAACTCACGGCCGAAGCTGACTTGAATTAACTCACGGTCGAAACCGGCTTAGAATGTTTCAATTATCATAAACATAATATTTCATCAATGATACTAAATATATGAACAGAATCAGGATAATTTCCATGAGCATAACTTATAATTTTCTCCTATTCAATCCTAATTCCAATCATACTTCTAATTCACAATTACAATATCCATTAAGCATACAATTATACAATCTAAAAAGAATTCAGTAAAAGGGAAGAGGTAGAGGGAGAATTAGGGTTCATGCATCCAGCAAACATATGAGAAAACATAGTGGAAAGTGAGTTGTACTCAGTTATTACTTGACAATTAGAGCGGAAAGAAAGGAATGAAGGTAGATTGGTGAAGAATTCTTGTGCAGAACCCCTCCTCAAGCTTCAATCCAAGCTCCCTCTCTCTAAGACTCGAAGTTTCTCTCACTAAACTAAAAGAAGAAGAAGAAAGAAATTTGAATTATGATTCTAAATGAAGGGTTTTGTACCTATAAGTGAATTCTCGCTCAAGCGAGATATTCTCACTTGGGCGAGCGTGTTAGTTACATGTTTTTCCTTCACATTCTCGCTCAAGCGGAGGAAATGCCATGTGTAAAAAGATGAATCAAGGCAACTTCGTCTAAAAGAATGTCTAATTGTGATATCATCTCCATTGTATGAACCTATTCAAACAGTTCACAATGAACTTACTGAAATTGTGGGTCAGAAATGTTAAGATGGTTGATACACAAAGCACTGAGCCTACCTCTACGCTTGAAAAGATAATTTTGACTTAGTAACATCTCTACTTTCTGAACCTGTTCAGAAGGCTCTCGGTGAACCTCCTGAAATTGTGGGTCAGGAATGTTAAAGTAATGGAAACTCAAGTCATTAAAGTCTATTTCAAACCTTGAGGGACAGGTTAAGATGATTGTTCAAAGATTCTCTGAAGCACAAAAAGACAAAAGACTAAAAGGAGGATTTGCAGACATCAAGCGACCTCAGAAGATGAAAAGTCTTCAAAGAAAGGTGCAATGTCAGAAAAGCTTTCTTCCATCCAGAGAATAATGAGGAAATCTAATGGTAACATCACTTCACCTTAAAACTTAAATATCTGTGAAAAATTGTTCTCTAGTAAAGATTTTAATCAACAAATAAAAATTTAATTAATGATTAAAAACTTAAAAGACTCAACATATTAAAAGCTTCTCAGATAATAATAAACATAAAATCCTTTGTTCTGATACCATAAAAATCTGTTTTTAAAAAGTTTTTTTTAATGTTTTCTCACATTCTATTCTATTTTTTTCTTTCTTTTCTATTTCTAAAAAGGTGTTTCGAAAAAGTATTTTCAAAAATATCTTCAAATATGTTTTATGTCTCTTCTTAATTGTTTTTCAAAAAGGTTTTCCAAAACTTACTTTATCCATGCTAATGACTCAGTTTCGTATAAGGCTTCATCTATGACCAATCAATGATGCACGTTTCGATACCTTCAAGGTCTGAAACTGTCATCATGAAAAGCTACCTGAGCCCATACACATCACGTGAACAACAATCCAAAGGATTCATTCTCCTTACTTCTCTATTTTACCCCTGCTTCAAAGTCCTATAAATTCACAAGAGCTCTTCACACTAACTCACATCTTCAAAGCTCTTTTATAGCTTTGTCTAAGGTTCTGAGTAAGTGGCTCCCAGAAGGATGATGAAGAAGCAAAGGAAAACAGAAGAAGGACCTCTGGAACATGTTGAGGCAAAGATCAAGTCATCTTGGATGATGTATGGAATGAAGAGTAAGGGAAAGGGTTCATCTGAAAACCCGTTTCTCTATACTTGGACCATGGTGATCTTGCTGCATCACAGGTGGACTGGAAGATCACTGGGAGATCCCAGAATAGTCAATCTTATTAAGAGAACTACTAACAAAGTGGTTCTTAGAAGTAAGGTGGTGGCTAATGATCGCGACACAGTCTTACATGATGCACCTCCATCGTCCCAGCGACTAGAAGGAAAATGCGTGCAGCAAGGCACGGTTGGGATGAAGTCTGGGGCTCTGAGGCAACTCCTGAAGCTTTTGCAGCAGAAGGAGTGGTGATAGCTTTAAAAGAGATGAAGTCTATAAGGCTATGCCTCAGGCCTTCGAAGGAATCTCTGGAGGAAGCAATGGATGGATACATTCTATTTTTGGAATGTAACTTGTTTTTCTTTTAGAGATTTCTTTATCAAATGTTTCGAAAAAATTTAAACTTGTGTATTTCTGTTTTTATTTCAGTTTATTTTGTTTATCAAAAGTTGTTTCATTCATTAACAGTTGGTGTTTATTTAAAATGTATTTCAGTTTCTCTTGTTTCATTTATTAACAGTTTGTATTTATTTCTTAATCTTTGGTATCTGAATAATAATAATAACAATTTGAGTAATAACGTCCCTGCAAAATTAGAACAACTGATTCAGACAATGTGTAAAAACTTTAATGTAAGATAAAAAGGGGGAGAAATATAATCAGTAAAGAAATACAGCTAAATGAACTTAAAATAGGGTGATATATATGAAAGTCAACAATATGAAACCATGAACCTTTTTAATTAATGACAAAATGGGGAGAAATATAAAACTCACAAAATGATGGTAATATTGTGTGTACTGAAAGAATATAAAAGGGGAGAAATATAAAAATAAGGGAAAAATATATAAATAATAAAATGATGTATGTCAGAAAATAACAATTGGTATATGAAATAACAGTGTAATTATATAACAATCGGTATCTGTGATAAGTTAACAATATGTGGTAATATTAGTTTTCAATGAATAACAAACAATAATAATTGGTATCTAAAAAGATTAACATTTGATTAATAATTGGTATCTAAAAGATTAACATCCAGTTTCTAAGAAGTACTAACATTTGGAATCTAAAGATTAACATCTAGTTTCTAAAGGATAAGTCAACAAAATGTATCTAATCTTGTTAGTAGTTAGAATAATAACAATTGGCAACTTTTAACAAACTAAAGAATAAATGTTCTTCTCAGGGGGAGTATTATAGATAGAGGGAGCCTTCTATATACTTAACCATCTTTCCTTAAAACATTTTGTAAGTTATACATATCTTATTTGTCATCATTAAAAAGGGGGAGATTGTGAAGTCTATTAATCAGTTTGAGCATTCAAACTTGACTCAAAGACTTAATATCCTTTAGTTTTAATGATTAACAAATAAGAATATATAAAGAACATATAAGAACATAATAAGATTATATAAACAGATTCTACTGAGAAAGGTATTGGTTTGTTGATTGTGTTTCAGGTTGAAATATTCATTAGAAGAAGAAGAAGATTTGATGAACAAAATCAGAATCAGAAGATAAGGATCAGAAGAACAAATGCAGGATTTAATATAAAGTTTGTTTGAAGTAAAGCAACTCGTCTGAAGTGCAGAAGCTGTCTGAAGTAAGCAACTCGTCTGAAGCATAGAAGCTGTCTGAAGAACGCAAGCCGTCTGAAGTGCTGAAGCCGTCTGAAGTGCTGAAGTTGTCTGAAGTGCGCAAGCCGTCTGAAGACGTGAAGACCATCTGAAGACGTGAAGACCATCTGAAGACGTGAAGACCGTATGAAGACGTGAAGACTATTTGAAGAAGCCTACAAACAGAATCAAGAATTTATCTCTTGAAGACGTTGCTAAAGTGTAAAGCACACTCTACCAAAATGGAGTACACTTATATCAGTATAAAAACTAAACATGCTTTTATGCCTCGATCAAAGTTTTGCACAAATAAGGATACTCTGCAAAGACTTTCTGCAAAGCCTGGTGCACCTGCAACAAAAGGCATTTTTGTGTGCGCAGACCTACTGCACCTGCACCTGCTGGCTGCCCAGAACTGATCAGAAGACTGAGAAAAAGCAACCAGAAAGATGTTTGAATAAAATACAATTGATTCAACATCTTTATTCATCTACATCTCAGAAGAAGAAGAAGTTGCAAAGAAGAACAGAATAGCAATCAGCTGAAGTAGAAGAAAAGCTGGAATTAATATGATATAATATTCAAGCTGAAGAATTGAGAAAAGCCTGAATTATATAAGATGAGCACATGTTGAAGTTGATGAGATAAAAGCAAGCATTTGAGTATATGTGAAGAAATTAATTGTCTGAACATATAAGCTCTCTAAGTGCATGGAACAAATTTCAACATTAAAGAAATCAATACATAAGCTAAGACTATATGATACAATGACTATAATATCATATGTCTTTATTCAAAGAAGAAACTGCAACAACAACTATCTGACAAGACACCTCACTCAAAGAAGAAAGAAGAAATGGTGTCAGGAAGCAAACAGAAAAGGAGCATATACAAAATAAGCAAAAGGACAAATCCAACGGATACCTCCTCATATACACTCCTAAGAAAAGCAGAGGAAATCAGAAATCAGCTGAGGAACGCAGAAGAAATCACAAGACAACTGAAGAAAAGCAAAAGGATATCAAGAGAGAGAACATGCAAAATAATATCAAGAAAATCTCTCTAAAGAGCTCATCTACAGAAGTGTCAGAACAGGACTGTCTGAACACTTATTTGCTTAAGAAGAAGCAACCGTTTGAGACACTATTACATAACGGCTATATGAGCCACATCATCAACATCTTAACGGTATTATGAATCATCTTCAAACGGCTATATTCCAACAGAACATATAAATAGCCTCAAGGAACAATTTGAAGATGTTGAACTCATTTTCACTTGGTTCAATCAGTTGATCAAAATGTATTAGAAAAACCTTATTGGTTGTTGACAGTGCTTACTTGAATCAACCAAGTTGAGAGAGTAGAAAAAGAATCAACCATGCTGCTGATCTATTGATCAGTTAGTAAAAGTTCTAGTTGTTCAGTTGAACAACCAACCAGGCTGTGCTTAATCTCAAATGAACCAAGAATGGTTTGAAGCCGCAAGTATACCTTGGTTATTCCAATGATACGGGTGAGAATGTAGCCCATGGAAACCAATGGTTGGAGAACAAGGCTGAAGCTCAAATCCAGTATCTATTTAGCCAATTCTCAGAGGATGTCATTCCTAACATCAGAGACAGGATTGTACCTAACTTATATACTTGTATCACTGTCTTAACCTTGTACTTAGAATTCAACCTTTGTATCTTGAGTAGTACTCAGTTAACCTCTAGTACAGGAAGAAATTAAGTTTATGTTTCGTGGAAACTTAAACTTAGTTCAAATTGTATACACTTTATGTGTCTGAGAGCCTGGAGAGGCTTGGTGGAAGAAAGAATACTCATACACTACTGTAGTTAGTGTCTGAGAGCCTGGAGAGGCTTGGTGGAAGAAAGAATACTTAGTTGCAAAGCCTTGAGAGGCTAGACTGAAAAAGAATACTGCATATGTTGCCTGGAGAGGCAGTTGAAAACAGAAGAATACTTAGTCGTAAAGCCCGGAGAGGCTAGACTGAAAAAGAATACTGCATAATTTGCTTGGAGAGGCAGTTAAAAACAAAGGAATACTTGGTGTTGTCTGGAGAGACTGTACTCGTGTTGTCTGGAGAGACTATACTCGTGTTTTCTGGAGAGACTGTACTCATGATGTCTGGAGGGACTGTACTCGTGATGTCTGGAGAGACGGTACTTGGTAGAGCCTGGAGAGGCTTGCCTGAAAAAGAATACTGCATGAGTTTCCTGGAGAGGCAGTTGAAAATGAAAGAATACTCATTGTGTTGGCCTGAAGAGGCTGTGAATAATACTTGTATCTGAGTTCAGATAGTTGAAAATCCAGTGGTTGTTTGCCTCTGGGACTGGATGTAGCTCACGGGTTTGTGGGTGAACCAGGATAAATTTTGTGCCTAAGTTCTCTTTCCCTTAATCTCTTTATTTACAGTTTTCATATTTATGTTGGGGATTGAAAAGTTATTTTCATAACAAACTTAACACAACGATTTCAATAAAATGATCTTTCATAAGAACAAAACATGAGATGTTTCTCATATCACTTGAAGCATTACAAAGAATGTCTTTTGAATTACTTCTGAAACAATTATCTGAAGTGAGTCTGGAAAGACCTCAGTTCAGAAATCTGGAACAGACTTCAGAAAACCTATAGTCATCTGAAGTATTTCAGAAACAGTTTTGAAAAACATTCAATGTAATAATCTTCAGAAGATATCTTGAGAAGTATCTATTTAAAATAATCTTAAGACTTAAAAGAAACTTTATTTTTCTTATCTTGCACACGTTTTAATTATCTCTGATCTTAAGATTCATTTTAAACATTATTCATCTTCATGATTTAAATAAAAGATTTACAAGATTGACACGAAAAGCTTAAAACACTATTCAACCCCCCCTTCTAGTGTTTCCTGTGGTTCTAACAGCTCCCTTGAAATTTTTCTCTGCTATGTAACACTTACTGACCAGGGTGGAGAAGTCCCTAATCTCCAAAGTCCCGACCCGATCCAACAATTCAAGTCGTAGTCCCCCTTCAAACTGAGTGCACCTCCATTCTTCATTTGAAATTCTTGCAGGTACCTTGAATATTTAGCTAATTCCTCGAACTTGGCCACATACTGGCCTACCGTCATGTCCCCTTACTTCAGTTGTAGAAATTCAGTCTCCTTCTGTCTTTTGATAGTTGCTAGAAAATATTTTCCCAAGAACAAATTCTGAAACACATCCTACGTGATTGGGGTCTCCGCCTCAGCAACTCGAACTCTAGCAGTTTTCCACCAATCCTCAGCTTCCCCTCTCAACATATAAATTTCAAAATCGACCTTAGCCTCATCTGTACATTTCATCACGTCGAAGATTCGATTCAAGTCTCGGAGCCAATTTGCCGCAACATCTGGATCATAGATTCCATTAAACTTTAGAGGATTGTGCTTCCAAAACTCAGACAACGCTAGAGCAAACGGATCCACCGTAGGGGGAGGAGGTGGCTCCGTTGGCCTCTGAGCCATCTCCTGAACCACTGCTGCATTAGTAGCAACCTGCTCCCGAGTTGCCTCTGTTTGAGCCCGATTGGAATTCACTTGCTCTCCCATAATCTGAGTAAGTGCCTGAAGAGCCGCAGCTACAGGATCCGAAGGTGAATCCCGAGAAGAAGGAGAAGAAGGATTAGCTCTAGGACGACCTCTCCTGCCACCGACCATAATTCTCTACATATCATTAAGCAAATATCGAGGTGATCAATCTCTCAATTCACAAAATAATACATAAAGAGTTAACAACAAACCACAGAAATATCCTAATTCCACAGTCCAATGGGAGTGAATTGCTCTGATACCAAAATGTAACGTCCTAATTTTCTAATTCAGAAGTTAGCCCGTTGGAAACCAATTTCTGAACTTAGAATTTAAAGTGTGACATTTTTTATACTGGTATATTCACTAAATTGTAAAGTAACCAACGATAAGTCGACAATTTACGAATAAGAACTAACCTATATAACATAAATAAGGTAAATCCACTATTTACAAAACAAATTTATACTTTATACATCATTTATCAACTTTTAAACTCAAACCTATCTACATGATAATATACATAAACACCTAGATATCCATTTCATTAACAAAGCAAAATGCCACATTTATCCAATGAAGGTTACTTCAACTCCCAATCCGAGAATCCGAGTTCGGTGGTACCTGTACATCTATATTTATCCACATAACGCATGGTGAGATAATAATCTCAGTGAATACAACAATGCATATGAAATGCAGGGAATCATGTATCAATGGCAGTTAAAGAATTTAATACAATTCACATAACATTATCAAGCTAAGATTATACAATTCATGATGCACTCACAGTTGTGCCCAGTAGGCATGTTCTTATCTCTTACTGGAGTTAGAACTGAGCATAGACTACGGGAAATGTCTTTCCCGGGGACGAATCCCACCCATTACTGGACCGAAGTCGTGTTTTAAACATAATTTCTTAATTTTAACTCACGGCCGAAGCCGGCTTGAATTAACTCACGGTCGAAACCGGCTTAGAATATTTCAATTATCATAAACATAATATTTCATCAATGATACTAAATATATGAACAGAATCAGGATAATTTCCATGAGCATAACTTATAAGTTTCTCCTATTCAATCCTAATTCCAATCATACTTCTAATTCACAATTACAATATCCATTAAGCATACAATTATACAATCTATCAAGCATTCAGTAAAAGGGAAGAGGTAGAGGGAGAATTAGGGTTCATGCATCCAACAAACATATGAGAAAACATAGTGGAAAGTGAGTTGTACTCAGTTATTACTTGACAATTAGAGCGGAAAGAAAGGAATGAAGGTAGATTGGTGAAGAATTCTTGTGCAGAACCCCTCCTCAAGCTTCAATCCAAGCTCCCTCTCTCTAAGACTCGGAGTTTCTCTCACTAAACTAAAAGAAGAAGAAGAAAGAAAGTTGAATTCTTATTCTAAATTAAGGGTTTTGTGCCTATAAGTGAATTCTCGCTCAAGCGAGATATTCTCGCTTGGGAGAGCGTGTCGGTTGCATGTTTTTCCTTCACATTCTCGCTCAAGCGAAATGTCTCGCTCAAGCGAGAATGATGTAGAAAAAGACCCCCTCTCTGGATGATTCTCGCTCAAGCGAGCTCTTCATGCTCAAGCGAAAATTGTCCAGAGAGCCTCCCAAAAGTTCCCCTGTATCTCGCTTAAGCAAGCTGGCTCGCTCAAGCGAGATATGCAGAAACTCAAACTTACCCCCTTTTTGCTGCATAACTCGCACAAGCGAGATTCTAGCTTGAGCGAGAATGCTGAAACTTAAAAGTTTTGGTTTTTATTCTAAGTCTTGTTTCCTTCCTTCCTAAATCATTTTTCCTCACTTATTAACACATAATTAGCTATCTAAATCTTACCCTAAATAATAAGATCCCTAAGTACCAGATGTTACAGGACACATGAGCATACAACCAATCAATCGAACCATACACCCTAGATTTATTTCAAATCAACCACAATCAAGCAATATAAGCAAGGGGAGTGAGAATAAGGAGCATACATGGGTATTCATTCAAAATGAAAGTCAGTGGGTGAATCACACTCACCTCAAATGCGGAAGAAATAGGAGAAATGGAAGGAGAAGTGTGATGATTCCAAGCCCCATGGGTGGTGGAGAAGCCTTCAAGCTAGCTCTTCTTCCTCTTCTAACTCTTTCTATCTCCGAGTTTCTCCCCCTCTCTCTAAAATCGTAAATGGGGGTAAAAATGAGTGGGGGATGTTGAGTCTCAAAATTATCATAAGAGAAAATATGATGTTTAAGACAACTCAATTCCCAAGTTTTAATGCTTAACAAATTTGAGTTAAAATATTTATCATAGATACATATATGTTTTAATGATTTATCTGTGATTTCAGCAAGAGTCACTATGAGCCTACATAAAAAGACTAAGTGTTGAAGTTGTCTGAAGAAGCAGAACTCGTATGAAGAGTTGAAGCTGTCTGAAGTAGCTCAACTCGTCTGAAGTATCAGTGCTGTCTGAAGTCTCACTTATGACGTGGCACTCTCTGCTGAAGCTTGTGAAGAATTTTCTGAACCTCTGCTGCACGTACCTTTTCAAACACGTTTACGGCAAGGAACACAGAGACCTTTCCTGGTGATTTTGAAATTTCATACACCACTGAGGAAATCTCTGCAACGCAGCCTCTGCAACAACACTTGTAGCAGCCTTAATGCAAGAGAAACCTTGTATCGTGTCAGAAATATCAGAGCTCTCAGAAGCATGTCTCACAACGGATTAAATAGCATTTAATGCTATCTCTAAACGGTGGTATTCCAACGAATTAAAGATTGGGTATAAATACCCCTCTATGAAGACCATAAAAAAAAAAGAAGTGAAAAAGAGAAAAATCAATATACAAGAAAGCCAAGAGAAACATCACGATGCAAGTTTTTACTCCGTAAAAACTCTCTGATAGAATTCTTTGTGCACATCTGTATATCCTGAGCATACCTTTGTTTTTATTGTACATTATATTGGTTTGAGCTTCAAACTTGATAGTTTAAAAGCTTAAACCCCTTTCTTTGTAAACCTTGGTAGAGCCTGAAGAGGCTTGACAGAAAAGAATACTTGTGGTAGAGCCTGAAGAGGCTTGACAGAAAAGAATACTTGTGGTAGAGCCTGAAGAGGCTTGACATAAAAGAATACTTGCTTGTGTCTGGAGAGACTGTACTCGTTGTGTCTGGAGAGACTGTACTCGTTGTGTCTGGAGAGACGGTACTCGTTGTGTCTGGAGAGACTGTACTCGTTGTGTCTGGAGAGACTGTACTCATTGTGTCTGGAGAGACTGTACTCAAATTCAAGCTTGTAATCTGAATATTCATATAGTGGAAATCCAGTGGTTGTTTGCCATTGGGACTGGACGTAGCTCACAGTGGTAGTGAGTAAACCAGGATAAATTTCTTGGCTAAGTTTTCTTACCCTTATCTCTTGTCAATTCTTTTTATACTAATCGAGGGGTTAGAGTAATTAACCTGATATGTTATAAAGACATAAAACATTGTTAAATCAGTATCTTTTATACCGTCTGAAAACTTCAGACAGTCCTTTAAGAGTCTGTCTGAAATCGTGTTTTTAACACCTGTTTGCGAAAAGCTTTCAAAAATATTCAGAAACACTATTCAACCCCCTTCTAGTGTTTCCCTGTGTTTCTACAGTTGGTACCAGAGCTCTACTCAGGGTTGAAGCACCTAACATTCAATGGAGTGGATTACCACTACTGGAGAGATCGTATGAAGTTGTTCATTGAGAGCAACAACATTGATGTTTGGGAGGTGGTCAGTGATGGAGATTATGTGCCTATGCAAAATGGCTTGCCTATACCTAAGACTGAATGGACCCTGGAGCAGAAGACTAGAGTCCAGATGAATGCTAAAGCCAAACTCTATCTGATATGTTCATTGAATAAATCAGAATATGAGAAGGTCCATGGATGCACTTTTGCCAAGGAGATTTGGGATACTCTTGCAGCAGCCCATGAAGGGACTGAAACTGTCAAGCAATCCAAAATCAGCATACTTATACATCAGTATGAGATGTTTAAGATGGAAGAAACTGAAACTATTGACCAAATGTTTGGGAGGTTTCAGACCATAACCAATGGACTCAGGTCTTTAGGAAGAACTTATGAATCTGGAGACAACAACAGAAAGATTCTAAGGAGTCTACCTAAGTCCTGGAGACCCAAAGTCACTGCCATTCAAGAGGCAAGAGATCTGAACTCTCTAAGAATGGAAGAACTGTTGGGATCTCTCAAAGTCCATGAACTTGAGCTTGGAGAAGATGACAACAAGAAGAAGTCTCTGGCTCTAAACTCCAAAGTCAAACAGTCTAGGCATGGCAGCATGAAGGCTATGCAAGCTGAGGACAGTTCAGAAGCAGATGAAGATTCTGAAGACAGCTCAGAAGATGAAGATGATCTTGCTCTTTTAAACAGAAAGATCAAGAGAATGCTACAGAACAGAGGAAAGTTCAGAAAGAACCAACCGTCATCATCCAAATCAGGTAAGACAGGTAAAGAGTCTAACCCTGATAAAATTACTTGCTTTGAATGTAAGCAACCAGGACATATGAAGGCTGATTTCCCAAGACTGAAGAAAAACAACTTCAAGAAGAAGTTTTTCAAAAAGAAGAAAAGTCTCATGGCAACATGGGAAGACCTTGATGAATCAACCTCAGAAGAAGAAGAAGAAGACACTTCAGAAAAGGCAAATCTGTGTCTCATGGCTAGTCAACCATCCTCAGACAGCTCTGAAGCTGAGGTATTTCCTCTTACTCTACAAGAAATGTATGATGATCTGGTAGAAAGTTCTCAAGAACTTTTCCAAGAGTATAAGAATCTATCCAAAGCCCACACAGAAATGTGTAACAAATATGAGGCACTTGAGATAGAACATATTATGCTCAAAGAAAAGGTTCTTGAGACTAAAAACTGCAGTTCACAAGTTGTGTCTAAAGAAAATAAGAAACTTCAGAAGCAGGTTGTGGAACTGACAAAAGATCTGGCCAAATTTGTCAAAGGAACTAAAAATCTGAATATAATGCTTGGAAGTCAAAGGCATTCCCTTGACAAAACTGGACTAGGCTTTTGTGATCATAACTTGTCTGAACCTCCTACAGTCTTGAATTTTTCTAAAAAGAAGGTTACTGGGTGTTCTCACTATGGTAAGCCTGGACACAATATGGCTCAGTGCAAACACAAAAGAAAGACAAGGCCCAAAGCTAACAAGAAAGGACCTAAAAGAATATGGGTACCTAAAAACTTAATTATTCCTGTTGCAGATGTGTTTAACAGGACAAAGGAGACCCCACAAATGGTACCTGGACAGTGGGTGCTCGCGACACATGACAGGAGAAAGGTCTTTGTTCCAAAACCTTAGACCTAGAGCTGGTGGAATGGTCACCTTTGGTTGAAATCAGCAAGGGAAGATCATTGGAATAGGGACTGTAGGTATATCTTCTTCATCCCTTATTAAAAATGTACTTCTAGTGGAGGGACTACAACATAACTTACTGAGCATAAGTCAATTATGTGACAGTGGTTATGTGGTAGCTTTTACTAAGGAAGGATGCATAGTCAAAGACTCCTCTAAGCAAATCCTCTTTACTACTAAGAGACACAACAATGTGTACAAAATTGATCTAGAGGATCTAGCAAGTCAAAATGTAAAGTGTTTCATTTCTGTTGAAGATGAAAAACAGATTTGGCATCAAAGACTTGGGCATGCCAGCTTGAGATTAATCTCAAGATTAGCAAAACACAATCTTGTTAAAGGATTGCCCAAGCTTTCATACAAATCTGACATTTTATGTGAAAGCTGTCTGAAAGGGAAACAAACAAGACACTCTTTTAAGAGTAAAGATGTTGTTTCAACTACCAGACCACTAAAACTTTTACACATTGACTTGTTTGGTCCTATTAGAACAGAAAGTCTTAGTGGTAAGAAATATGGCTTGGTCATTGTTGATGACTATTCTAGATTTACTTGGGTGTTATTCCTAAGAAGCAAGGATGAGACTTTTAGGAATTTCACAATATTCTGCAAGAAGGTACAGAATGAGAAAGGATTCTGTATTTCTGTCATCAGAAGTGATCATGGTGGAGAATTTGAGAATGCAAACTTTCAAATGTTTTATGATGAGAATGGGATCTCACACAATTTCTCTGTGGCTAGAACACCTCAACAGAATGGGGTTGTTGAGAGAAAGAACAGAAGTTTGCAAGAGATGGCAAGGACCATGCTCAACTCATGCAGCTTACCAAGATCCTTCTGGGCAGAAGCTGTTAGCACAACATGTTACCTTCTAAACAGAATATTGGTAAGACCAATTCTGAAAAAGACTGCCTATGAACTGTGGAAAGGAAGAAAACCCAACATATCATACTTCCACACCTTTTGGGTGTGAATGTTTTATACTCAACACCAAGGATGATCTTGGAAAATTTGATGCAAAGTCTGATAAAGGATTTTTCATTGGATATTCTGAAACATCTAAAGCCTATAGAGTGTATAACTCTAGAACTTTAACTGTTGAAGAAACTATTCATGTTAAATTCAATGATAACAAAGAGACTGATAGGGAACTATCAGATCTAGAGGATGACGTTGCAGGAATGGAGCTGAATGACCACAGCAGCTCGAAGGATGAGCAGCTGTCTGAAGTACCTACTGTTACCAAACCTCTTTAGACAAATGTTGAATCTCAAACAGAACAAACAGATGTGATACTTCCTCAGAAACCTGATTGGAAATACAAATCACATCATCCTAAGGAGCAAATCATTGGCAGCACTTCAGAAGGAGTCAAGACAAGATCAAAATTCAAGATTCTGAATTCTCTTGCTCTCCTATCTGAAATAGAGCCATAGAACATTGATGAAGCTCTGCATGATGAAGGGTGGATCCTAGCCATGCAAGAAGAGCTGAATCAGTTTGCTAGGAGTGATGTCTGGACCCTTGTTCCTAAACCCCATGGGAAAACTATTATTGGAACCAAATGGGTGTTCAGAAACAAGCTGTCTGAAGAAGGCAAGGTAGTCAGAAACAAGGCAAGATTAGTTGCTCAAGGATACAACCAGCAAGAAGGTATTGATTTCACTGATACCTTTGCCCCAGTGGCCAGGATAGAAGCAATTAGAATTCTTTTATCTTATGCTGTAAGTAATGGCATCAAGCTATATCAAATGGATGTTAAAAGTGCCTTCCTCAATGGTCTCATTGAAGAAGAAGTCTTTGTTAGACAACCCCCTGGTTTTGAAGATATTGCTTTTCCTGAACATGTTTTCAAACTCAAAAAGGCTCTCTATGGTCTGAAACAAGCCCCAAGAGCTTGGTATGACAGATTGAGCAGTTTTCTAATCTCAAATGGTTTTGAAAGAGGAAAAGTGGACACAACTCTTTTTAGAAAACAGTCTAACAAAGATCTTATACTTGTTCAGATATATGTTGATGACATTATCTTTGGTTCAACTAACTCTTCATTATGCAAGGAGTTTTCAGAGTTAATGCAATCAGAATTTGAAATGAGTTTAATGGGTGAACTAAAATTTTTCTTAGGACTTCAGATTAAGCAAGATTCTGACTGTATATGGATCCATCAAGAAAATATACAAAGGAAATGCTTAAGAAGTTTAACTTACATGATTGCAACCCATGCCAACTCCAATGCATCCCTCTACATCTTTAAATAAAGATGAGAAGGAAGAACCAGTGAATCAAACTTTGTATAGAGGAATGATTGGATCATTACTATATCTAACAGCAAGCAGACCTGACATAATGTTCAGTGTATGTCTGTGTGCTAGATTTCAATCTGATCCAAGGAGCACTCACTACAACGCTGTAAAAAGAATTTTCAGATATCTTAAAGGTACTACTAATCTTGGTCTGTGCTATAAGAAAAGTAAGGATTGCATGTTAATAGGTTACTGTGATGCTGATTTTGCTGGAGACAAAATTGAAAGAAAAAACACTAGTGGTGGATGTCATTTCTTTGGAGAAAATATGATTAGCTGGTCAAGCAAAAGGCAAAGCACAATTGCCTTATCAACAGCTGAAGCAGAATACATCTCAGCAGCCAGTTGTTGCTCACAACTGTTATGGGTGAAGTATCAGTTAGAAGATTTTAACATTACTATATCTGCTATACCTGTTCTGTGTGATAATACAAGTGCTATCAATTTGTCTAAAAATCCCATCCAACATTCTAGGGCTAAACATATAGAAATAAAACATCATTTCATTAGAGACTATGTTCAGAAAGGTATTGTTGATATTCAGTTTATTGATACAGAGCATCAATGGGCTGATATATTCACAAAACCTCTGACTGAAGATAGATTTAAGTTCATTAGAAATAATCTGAACATACATGCATTTTGAATGTGTGTGATCTGATCTGTCAAAAATGATGTATCTGAAATTTCAGCCTGTCTGAAAACAGTAACTTGTCTGAAATTTAGGGTTGTCTGAAATTCATATGGGTTTCTGAAATCTGTCACCTGTCTGAAGTAAACAAATGACGTGGCTTTATGAGACAGTTTAATTTCATTTATTTTGTCTCTTCCACTTCGCACGTTTTCCTATGTCTGCGCACCCAGTACATGCCATCATTGCTTTATGGATCTATAAATACGAAAGCTAGTGGGTCACAGAACTTCACCGTTCACTATTCAGTAGTCATCTCTTGAAATCCTTCTTCTACAAGAAATTCTTTTTCTCTATCAAGTTCTTCAGAAAACTCTCCAATGGCCCCTAAGAAATCTGCTAGAAGCAACATAATGAAGACTAAGGGGGTAGTTCTGGAAGATCTTCAATCTCTGGGAATGGACTTGTTTGCTGAGTTCGATGCAGTTGGGTGGACTCCGTATTTCAATCACAACTTGACACAGTGGCATGAGCAAAGTGTGCTGGATTTCTGGGCTTCTGCCAGAGGAGTACCCAATCCTCAGGGTATCTACACTAGCATCAAGGCCACAGTACGTGGTGTTCCTGTCTTCGTTGATGAAGATATCATTGCTCACATCTGTGAGGTCAGAACTGAAGGAGCTGTATTCACTCCTGGCTGGTAAGCAAGAAATGGAGGACAGAAGCAGTTCACAGAGTTTCTGTATGGCACCTCTGAACCAGCAAGCTTGGATGCAAAGCATATGTCAGACAAGGCTAGGGTTTTGCATGCCATCTTAGGGTGCTCTATAATCCCTAAGAATTGAAGCAGAAACCATGTTTCTGAGTTGGAAAGATTTTGTCTGATTCACCTACTGCAGAAGAAGAAGGTGAACCTCCCCAACATCATAATGTACCACATGCAGAAGCGTCTCAGAGACTCTGCTGGGAGCTTCCCTCACAATACCATCATCACCAAAATCTTGCTGCATTTCAAAGTTCCTATTGAAAGGCTTTTTGATCGCCTTTCACAACCTATGTTTGGTGAATCAAACCTCAAGAGCATGGGAGTGAAGCTGACTCCAAGACCTCCCTCTCCGTCCATGAAGGAGAGCCTTCTTCTTGAGAACGCTGCAAGAAGGCAGACAACAATGGAGGTTCTTGAGAATGAACTCAGAGGAGACATAAGGAGGCATGAGTTCAAGCCATCAAAACCCTCTCCTCAAGCAAAGTTGAAGAAGCTACCTGTAAGGAGTGCTGCTAAGGTAGCATCTGCATCTGTGCAGAGTCAGGTGTCTGAACCTGTTCAGAAGGCATCACAAAGGCCATCTGAAATTGTGGGTCAGTTGTCTGAAACATGGTTTCTGCTTCCATTCTTAGGGATTATAGAGCACCCTAAGATGGCATGCAAACCCTAGCCTTGTCTGACATATGCTTTGCATCCAAGCTTACTGGTTCAGAGGTGCCATACAGAAACTCTGTGAACTGCTTCTGTCCTCCATTTCTTGCTTCCCAGCCAGGAGTGAATACAACTCCTTCAGTCCTGACCTCACAGATGTGAGCAAGGATATCTTCATCAACAAAGATAGGAGCACCACGTACTGTGGCCTTGATGCTAGTGTAGATACCCTGAGGATTAGGTATTCCTCTGGCAGTAGCCCAGAAATCCAGCACACTCTGCTCATGCCAATGTGTCAAGTTGTGATTGAAATACGGAGTCCACCCAGCTGCATCAAACTCAGCAAACAAGTCCATTCCCAGAGATTGAAGATCCTCCAGAACTACACCCTTAGTCTTCACGATGTTGCTTCCAGCAGATTTCTTAGGGGCCATTGGAGAGTTTTCTGAAGAGCTTGAGAGAGAAAAAGAATTGCTTGTAGAAAAAGGATCTCAAGAGATGACTACAGAATAGTGAACGGTGAAATTCTGTGACCCACTAGCTTCTGTATTTATAGATCCATAAAGCAATGATGGCATGTACTGGCTGCGCAGACATAGGAAAACGTGCGAAGTGGAAGAGACAAAATAAATGGAATTAAACCGTCTCATAAAGCCACGTCATTTTGTTTACTTCAGACAAGTGACAGATTTCAGACACCCATATGGATTTCAGACAACCCAAAATTTCAGACAAGTCACTTGTTTAAGACAAGCTGAAATTTCAGATGCATCATTGTTGACAAATCAGATCACACACATTCAAAATGCATGTATGTTTAGATTATTTCTAATGAACTTAAATCTATCTTCAGTCAGAGGTTTTGTGAATATATCAGCCCATTGATGCTCTGTATCAATAAACTGAATATCAAAAATACCTTTCTGAACATAGTCTCTAATGAAATGATGTTTTATTTCTATATGTTTAGCTCTAGAATGTTGAATGGGATTTTTAGACAAATTAATAGCACTTGTATTATCACACAAAACAGGTATAGCAGATATAGTAATGTTAAAATCTTCTAACTGATACTTCACCCATAACAGTTGTGAGCAACAACTGGCTGCTGAGATGTATTCTGCTTCAGCTGTTGATAAGGCAATTGTACTTTGCCTTTTGCTTGACCAGCTAATCATATTTTCTCCAAAGAAATGACATCCACCACTAGTGCTTTTTCTTTCAATTCTTTCTCCAGCAAAATCAGCATCACAGTAACCTATTAACATGCAATCCTTACTTTTCTTATAGCACAGACCAAGATTAGTAGTACCTTTAAGATATCTGAAAATTCTTTTTACAGCTTTGTAGTGAGTACTCCTTGGATCAGATTGAAATCTAGCACACAGACATACACTGAACATTATGTCAGGTCTGCTTGTTGTTAGATATAGTAATGATCCAATCATTCCTCTATACAAAGTTTGATTCACTGGTTCTTCCTTCTCATCTTTATTTAAAGATGCAGAGGGATGCATTGGAGTTGACATGGGTTTGCAATCATGTAAGTTAAACTTCTTAAGCATTTCCTTTGTATATTTTTCTTGATGGATCCATATACAGTCAGAATCTTGATTAATCTGAAGTCCTAAGAAAAATTTTAGTTCACCCATTAAACTCATTTCAAATTCTGATTGCATTAACTCTGAAAACTCCTTGCATAATGACGAGTCAGTTGAACCAAAAATAATGTCATCAACATATATCTGAACAAGTATAAGATCTTTGTTAGACTGTTTTCTAAAAATAGTTGTGTCCACTTTTCCTCTTTCAAAACCATTTGAGATTAGAAAACTGCTCAATCTGTCATACCAAGCTCTTGGGGCTTGTTTCAGACCATAGAGAGCCTTTTTGAGTTTGAAAACATGTTCAGGAAAGGCAATATCTTCAAAACCAGGGGGTTGTCTAACAAAGACTTCTTCTTCAATGAGACCATTGAGGAACGCACTTTTAACATCCATTTGATATAGCTTGATGCCATTATTTATAGCATAAGATAAAAGAATTCTAATTGCTTCTAACCTGGCCACTGGGGCAAAGGTTTCGGTGAAATCAATACCTTCTTGCTGGTTGTATCCTTGAGCAACTAATCTTGCCTTGTTTCTGACTACCTTGCCTTCTTCAGACAGCTTGTTTCTGAACACCCATTTGGTTCCAATAATAGTTTTCCCATGGGGTTTAGGAACAAGGGTCCAGACATCACTCCTAGCAAACTGATTCAGCTCTTCTTGCATGGCTAGGATCCACCCTTCATCATGCAGAGCTTCATCAATGTTCCTTGGCTCTATTTCAGATAGGAGAGCAAGAGAATTCAGAATCTTGAATTTTGATCTTGTCTTAACTCCTTCTGAAGTGCTTCCAATGATTTGCTCTTTAGGATGATGTGATTTATATTTCCAATCAGGTTTCTGAGGAGGTATCACATCTGTTTGATCTATCTGAGACTCAACATTTGTCTGAAGAGGTTTAGTAACAGTAGGTACTTCAGACAGCTGCTCATCCTTCGAGCTGCTGTGGTCATTCAGCTTCATTCCTGCAAAATCATCCTCTAGATCTGATAGTTCCCTATCAGTCTCTTTGTTATCATTGAATTTAACATAAATAGTTTCTTCAACAGTTAAAGTTCTAGAGTTATACACTCTATAGGCTTTAGATGTTTCAGAATATCCAATGAAAAATCCTTTATCAGACTACAGTCCCTATTCCAATGATCTTCCCTTGCTGATTTCCACCAAAGGTGACCACTCCACCAGCTCTAGGTCTAAGGTTTTGGAACAAAGACCTTTCTCCTGTCATGTATCGCGAGCACCCACTGTCCAGGTACCATTTGTGGGATCTCCTTTGTCCTGTTAAACACATCTGCAACAGGAATAATTAAGTTTTTAGGTACCCATATTCTTTTGGGTCCTTTCTTGTTAGCTTTGGGCCTTTCCTTTTTCTTGTGTTTGCGCTGAGCCTCATTGTGTCCAGGCTTACCACAGTGAGAACACCCAGTAACCTTCTTTTTAGAAAAATTTAAGACAGTAGGAGGTTCAGACAAGTTATGATCACAAAAGCCTAGTCCTGTTTTGTCAAGGGAATGCCTTTGATTTCCAAGCATTATATTCATATTTTTAGTTCCTTTGACAAATTTGGCCAGATCTTTTGTCAGTTCCACAACCTGCTTCTGAAGTTTCTCATTTTCTTCAGACACAGCTTGTGAACTGCAGTTTTTAGTCTCAAGAACTTTTTCTTTGAGCATAATATGTTCTATCTCAAGTGCCTCATATTTTTTACACATTTCTGTGTGGGCTTTGGATAGATTCTTATACTCTTGGAAAAGTTCTTGAGAACTTTCCACCAGATCATCATACATCTCTTGTAGAGTAAGAGGAAATACCTCAGCTTCAGAGCTGTCTGAGGATGGTAGACTAGCCATGAGACACAGATTTGCCTCTTCTGAAGTGTCTTCTTCTTCTTCTTCTGAGGTTGATTCATCAAGGTCTTCCCATGTTGCCATAAGACTTTTCTTCTTTTTGAAAAACTTCTTCTTGAAGTTGTTTTTCTTCAGTCTTGGGAAATCAGCCTTCATATGTCCTGGTTGCTTACATTCAAAGCAAGTAATTTTATCAGAGTTAGACTCTTTACCTGTCTTACCTGATTTGGATGATGACGGTTGGTTCTTTCTGAACTTTCCTCTCTTCTTCAACATTCTCTTGATCTTTCAGCTTAAAAGAGCAAGATCATTTTCATCTTCTGAGTTGTCTTCAGAATCTTCATCTGCTTCTGAAGTGTCCTCAGTTTGCATAGCCTTCATGCTGCCATGCCTAGACTGTTTGACCTTGGAGTTTAGAGCTAGAGACTTCTTCTTGTTGTCATCTTCTCCAAGCTCAAGTTCATGGACTTTGAGAGATCCCAACAGTTCTTCCATTCTCAGAGAGTTCAAATCTCTTGCCTCTTGAATGGCAGTGACTTTGGGTCTCCAGGACTTAGGTAGACTTCTTAGAATCTTTCTGTTGTTGTCTCCAGATTCATAGGTTCTTCCTAAGGACCTGAGTCCATTGGTTATGGTCTGAAACCTCCCAAACATTTGGTCAATAGTTTCAGTTTTTTCCATCTTAAACATCTCATACTGATGTATAAGCATGCTGATTTTGGATTGCCTGACAGTTTCAGTCCCTTCATGGGCTGCTGCAAGAGTATCCCAAATCTCCTTGGCAGAAGTGTGTCCATGGACCTTCTCATATTCTGATTTATTCAAGGAACATATCAGATAGAGTTTGGCTTTAGCGTTCATCTGGACTCTAGTCTTCTGCTCAAGGGTCCATTCAGTCTTAGGTATAGGCAAACCATTTTGCATAGGCACATAGTCTCCATCAGTGACCACCTCCCAAACATCAATGTTGTTGCTCTCAATGAACAACTTCATACGATCTCTCCAGTAGTGGTAATCCACTCCATTGAATGCTGGGGGTCTTGTGATAGAGGATCCTTCTGTGATATATTGCCTGTTGCAGTTAGAAGCTTCCATTTGGATCTTTCAGTCCTCAGACACTTGTTAGGTGCTTCAAACTTGAGTAGAGCTCTGAAACCAACTGTAGGAACACAGGGAAACACTAGAAGGGGGGTTGAATAGTGTTTCTGAATATTTTAGAAAGCTTTTCGCAAATAGGTGTTAAAAGCATGATTTCAGACAGGCTCTTAAAGGATTGTTTGAAGTTTTCAGACGGCCTAAAAATACTGATTTTAAAAGATGTTTTTGTGCCTTTATAAAATATCAGATTAATTACTCTAATCCCTTGATTAGTATAAAAAGAATTGATAAGAGATAAGGGTAAGAAAACTTAGCCAAGGAATTTATCCTGGTTCACTCACTACCACTGTGAGCTACGTCCGGTCCCAATGCCAACTAGCACTTGGATTTTCTTTTAATCTTTCAAGATTACAAGTATTATTTTACAGTCAAGCCTCTTCAGGCTCTACACCCAAGTATTCTTTTGCAGTCGAGCCTCTCCAGGCTCTACAACCAAGTATTCTTTTAGCAACCAAGCCTCTCCAGGCTCTACAACCAAGTATTTTTTTATCAACCAAGCCTCTCCAGGCTCTACAACCAAGTATTCTTTTATCAACCAAGCCTCTCCAGGCTCTACAACCAAGTATTCTTTTATCAACCAAGCCTCTCCAGGCTCTACAACCAAGTATTCTTTTATCAACCAATCCTCTCCAGGCTCTAAACAAGGTTTACAAAGAAAGGAGTTTAAGCTTTTAAACTATACGAGTTTGAAGCTCAAACCAATACAATGTACAATAAAATCTGAGGTATGCTCAGGATATACAAATGTGTACAGCGAATTTTATCAGAGAGTTGTTACAGAGTAAAAACTTGCAGTGTGATGTTTCTCTGGACTTTCTTGTATACTTAATTTTTTTTCTTTTTCGCTACACTCTATCTTTAATGGTCTTCATGGAGGGGTATTTATACCCAAACTTCAATCCATTGAAATACCACCGTTTAGAGATAGCATTAAATGCTATTTAATCCGTTGTGAGACATGCTTCTGAAAGCTCTGATGTTTCTGACACGGTGCAAGGTTTCTCTTGCCATAAGGCTGCTGCAAATGTTGCTGCAGAGACTGCGTTGCAGAGATTTCCTCAGTGGTGTATGAAATTCAAAAATCACCAGGAAAGGTCTTTGTGTTCCTTGCTATAAACGTGTTTGAAAAGGTACGTGCAGCAGAGGTTCAGAAAAGTCTTCACAAGCTTCAACAGAGGGTGCCACGTCATAAGTGAGACTTCAGACAGCACTGATACTTCAGACGGGTTGAACTACTTCAGACAGCTTCAACTCTTCAGACGAGTTCTGCTTCTTCAGACAGCTTCAACACTTAGTATTTTTATGTAGGCTCATAGTGACTCTTGCTGAAATCATAGATGAAGCATTAAAGCATGTGTGTATCTATGATAAGTAATTTAAGTCAAATTTGTCAACCATTAAAACTTTGGGAATCTAGTTGTCTATAAACAACCTTATGATATCTTTGAGACTCAACATTTCTTTATGGATCAAGTGCTTACCATCAGGCCAAAAGCTATAGCTGATAGCAAGGGCGCAACTTTATTTCCTTAAGGGATAGAGCCGCATTTAGCTTAAGGGGTTGCGCCCGTTAGAGGCGCCATGGGTTGGGATGTTAAGCCCATCGAATCCTAAGGGTGACGCTGACAATTAAAGCCAACAATCTCCCCCCCCAGTGTCAGCCGGGGGATTCGAACCCATGACCTTGCTCTGATACCACTTTATGGATCAAGCGCTTACCATCAGGCCAAAAGCTATAGCTGATAGCAAGGGCGCAACTTTATTTCCTTAAGGGATAGAGCCGCATTTAGCTTAAGGGGCTGCGCCCGTTAGAGGCGCCATGGGTTGGGATGTTAAGCCCATCGAATCCTAAGGGTGACGCTGACAAGTAAAGCCAACACCCCTCAGCAGCAACAATATAATTAGGATCTTTCTTCCAACAGGTATAATCCAGGTTGGAGGAATCATCCAAATTTGAGATGGGGGAATTCTTCTCAGCAGCAGCAGCCATCACAGCAGTCTTATGTACCCTATTAGTCACATGTTGTTGGTCCTAGTAGACCCTACCAACCTCCACACTTGCAGCAGCAGCAGCAACCTCCACCACCAGCTACTGCACCTTCCAAGAGTGAGCCTTCTTTGGAAGAATTAATGAGGCAAATGACAGTCAACAATCTGAATTTCTAGCAAAGGACCGAAGAAACTATTTAGAGCCTGGAAAATCAGATTGGTCATATGGCTACCACTATTAATCATCTGCAGTCTCAGGGTTTAGACAAGCTTCCTGCTCAAACAGTTGTCAACCCTCAACAGAATGTTAGTGCAATCACCTTAAGATCAGGTGAGAGTCTGCAAGTGTCTGAAAGGCAACAGTCTGAACATGAAAATGAGATTATTATAGCTTCAGATAGTACTGTTTCAGCAGGTACAACTTCAGACAACCCTGTACATGCGAGAGCTTGTCCTAGTCCTTTGAGCAGCCCTAGTTCTTCAAGCACTGTACAGCCTTCTATTCCTCTTCCATTCCCTCAGAGAGTTGTGCAGAAGAGTAAAAAAATGGAAGAGGCTGACAAGGAAATCTTAGAAACTTTCAGAAAAGTGGAGGTCAATATACCTCTACTTGAGGCCATAAAGCAAATTCCACGATATGCCAAGTTTCTGAAGGATTAGTGCACCCATAGGAGGCGGCTGAAGGACAATGAGAGGATCAGTATGGGAAGGAATGTCTCTGCACTCATTGAGAGACCAGTGACTACTATTCCTGAAAAATGCAAGGATCCAGGGACATTTTCTATTCCTTGTGTTATAGGCAGTAACAAGTTTGATAATGCTATGCTTGACTTAGGAGCATCTATTAATGTTATGCTTTTATCTGTTTTCACCTCTTTGTCCCTTGGTCCTTTGCAGACTACAGGTGTTGTCATTCAGTTGGCAAATAATGTTGAGACAAACTCACCTCCAAGAAAGTTTTTAATATGTCAAACCACTAAAGTTTAAAATATATGATATGCTTTCTTTGTTGTTACTAACTGTTTGCTCAAGTTTGTGGTAGAACATTGTTAGAATTTATATTGCAGATCTTAACATTATAAATAGAAGCACCATGTGAAAGAAACAAGGAAGAAATGAAGAGCCTAAAGCATAAGATGAAATACAGATTCAGCAACAACTTGAGATTCGTCTCAAGAACAGATGCAAGGCCATGAGACTACCTCAAGGAAAAGAGACAAGTCTATCAGTACAGTATGAACTATATTAAGAATGTCAAACAAGAACCATGAGACTTGAAATTAGAAATAAGGAAGAGATCAGCCCAAGAAAAGATCAGATGCAAGAGCAGCTTGAGATGTTGTCTTATGATCAGACGCCATCTCAAGGTCAGATGTTGTCTCAAGTTCAGATGAGAAGAGTTAAGTGCCATGCAGAAAGAAAGAGTCAGATCCTGTGAAAAGGCTCAAGTACAGTCTAAAAAGTCAAGCTATCAAGTCAGAATAAAGTAAAGACTAGTACACTGTGCAATTGTCAACAGTAACATATGTACTTGCTGTAACACCCGCGTTTTTACCATTTTGCCGTATTGTGTGTTTTATTGAATTTTGAGTGATTAAAATTATTTTTAATCATCAAAATTTATATTTTTGAGTTTAGGAATGAATTTCCTATTTTCTAGAATTTTTGGGAATTTTTGGGATTTTTCTGTGAAAAATGACCTTTTTGCCCCTATTGTCCCTTGAACCGGGCCCGAATACTCTTGATCTGGGCCAGAAAAATTGCCAAACCTCCCCTTGGCTTCTCATGCAAGCCGTGCATGTGTAGGCATGGTGCATGAGAGACACTTGTCTTTCTTTTTCTTTCTTTCCAAGCCATGTGCTAAGTTAGGAAATTATCACATTAACCATTAAAACATTCATTTTTCATTTCCCACACATGCAAGTCTCCAAATTTTCTCTCATTTATCTCTTCTTCTCTAAGCCAAAACCGTGAGCCCCTCCCCCATTTTCTCCCAAAATCTTTCAATCTTCATCAAACACATTCAAAGCCAAGGTTCCATTTTTGAACCTAAGCTTAAACACTTTGCCTTCTAGCCTTGCAAAACTCTTGTTGGTGACCAAAGGAAGAATTTTTGGGACTATTTTGGGAGCTGTTTCAAGGGTTGTTGCTGCACCTTATTTTGAGGAAATTCCTTAGGTAAGGGGGGAGAACTTGAACTCTAGTCGGATTGGTGACTAGAGTCAAGAATTGCCCTTGATCCTTGTCTTTAATCTTATTTTTCCCTTGAAAAATGAGTTGTTGGAACCTATCTCTTGGGAGATATGGTTCAGCTATTTCACTATAGCCTTGCATGGTGATTTTGATTTGTTGATGATGCTTGAAAAATGCTTGGATGATGTTTTGGTTTACATGCAAACCATGTTTTTTCTTGAAAAAAATTCTCCATTTTTCTTCCTATATGGTTCGGCTATTTTGATTCAATGGGGATGCATGTTTCTAAAATTTTAATTGATGATGGAAATGTGTTTTGATGATGGATTTATGAACATGCATGAGGTTGTTTGAATTTATGAAATTGTTTTGGATGTTGATTCTTGAAAAATGATGTTTATGAGCTTAGAAATAAAGTTATGAACTTGAATATGTGTATGGATGATTTTGGATGAATTAGAATGATATTTGTTGTTTATAATGCTTGTGGATGATTGTGTTGAAATTTGGTAAAGTTTGGATGTTGTTGGAAAATTGGTGTTTTGATGAACATTCAAGGTGTTCTTGATGTTCTTGAGGTTGTTCTTGATGAAACTCATCAAGAATGCTTTTTGATCTTGAAAAGTTCAAGTGAAGATGAAAAATATGTTTTTGGGCCTAAATGGTCCAATAGGTTAAAACACTAAATTTACCAAAAGGATTTTAATTTAATTAATAAATTTTGGAAAATATAAAAGGAACTAAATTCGGATTCCAAGTGTAATCCAAATAAAAGTCAACACAAAAGTCAACATTTTGACTTGTCATGTGTAAAAATGGGCTCCTATGAGTCATCCAACCTTTGGGCCTTTGGTTCAGGCCCAAAACCTTCAAAAAGAGAGTCAAAGACACATTAAAAGTCAACCAAAAATAATTTATGGAATTGGGCTTAGATTAGAGTTGGACTTCAACTCTAATCCAACCTATTAAAATTAAAACTTAGAAATTAATTAGTGGGCTTAGCTAATTTAATTATCTAAGTTAATTAATCTAATCTACTTAAGTTAATTAAGTAAAGAATAATTAATTAAGGCTAAAGTTAATTAACCTTAATGAAGTATTAATTAAGTAATTAAGCCTTAATGATGATTTAGAACTAATTAATTATGATTAACCTTAATCAAATATAATTAAAAGCTTAATCCAAGATTAAGGAAGAGATTAAGGGATAATTAGGATCTTAAGTAAGGATTAAGACTTAATTAAAGGGGATTAAGATTAATTATAGTTCAGTTAATGAAGATTAATTATAATTAAAGGTTAAACCTAATCTTAATTAGTCGTACAAGATGAATTAGGGTAAGTAATACTATCCATAAGACACTATCATAAGTCTTAGTAAGTTATAGGATTCAAGTGGAAATGAATACTGATTCAAAGAAGAACATTAGTACAAACTACCTCAAAAGATTATAACCCACACACTCTTTCTGCATAAGACTTGAGAAGCTTAGTGAGAGAGTGTGGTTCCAACCCAAGATAGGGTTCGGTTTTCCTTGAAGGAAAGACATTGAATCGGGTCGTACCACGGGTAAGTGGTGACGTTGAATGATTCAATGGGCTTTGCCTGTAAGAACTGTGTATGCTGAGAAAGCATTGTCTGGTTTTCCTTGAAGGAAAGACATTGAATCGGGCCGTGCCACGGGTAAGTGGTGACGTTGAATGATTCGATGGGCTTTGCCTATAAGGATGTGAATGTTGTAGGAATTGTTGTGTGACATGCATCATAAAGCATTGTTGATGATCAAGGTTGAAAACCTTGCGACCTATATGGCAGTGACACTTGGTACAGTGTGAAACTGGTAGGGACGGGTGCACTGGGTTTTGCAAAGAACGCCAGTGGGTCCTCGAGGGGGCCCTGAGGATAGTCAGGTTCCAAAATGACTCAGGTGACGTAGGCTCGCACCCTACTGTCGAGTACGCAGGGGATCAAGCTTGACTATCCTGTCGCTCTCAAGTTTTCAGGGTCAGTTGAGATTGTCTGGAAGTCGGATAAAATTGGCCAAAAGAAAAATATAAGTACCACGCTAGTACAGACTCTAACTCCTGATACGTTGTGCATATATGGTCGAGCAGTTGTTGTGTGCACTGCGGATGGT
Source organism: Sesbania bispinosa (assembly GCA_026901365.1). Lineage (NCBI taxonomy): Eukaryota > Viridiplantae > Streptophyta > Magnoliopsida > Fabales > Fabaceae > Sesbania > Sesbania bispinosa. The sequence continues at coordinate 1,569,606 of QLOH01000079.1, read as the reverse complement.
GATGTTTCCCTGGGCCCGCATGCATTAGTCTATATGCATCATGATGATATAAGTTGTATTCATTGTTGATTGAATTGTGTGAATATCCTATGTGTGTGTATGCTCTAGTTTACTGTGTCCTACATGTTGTGAGTTCATACGATGTTCTCACCCGTCTTTTCTATCTCTTGTTGCTGTGTTCTTCTCATCACGTCGATAGCCGGTATCGGAGATTTCAGTTATGACATCGATGCAAGTGCGGCTACGGTGGATGCCGAGGGGCACCTGGAGGGTGACGGACATCCCTCGCAGATGTGAGTTTTCGGGGGAAGTCTGTGTCATCATCTCTCTTCACGGACTTTCTCTTATACCAGAGTTGGATTTCATTGTGCCTGTGACTCTCGAGTTCCCGACGCCACCTAACTTGGTGCACTACACTACCTTCCGTCCTTCACGTCGTCACCCCGCTTCTTCTTCGTCGTCGCGGTCATCTCGGATGGCTGACATGGTCGGACTAGACTCTCTTAGGTACTCACCTTCTTCTGAGGCGTCAGATTCTCAGCCTATGCGTCCTGATGCGCAAGGCCGCTCTCTCACAAGTAAGCTAGATCTGATTGTGATTGACGACACCTCGGATGAGGAGGAGGCCCCGAGAGAGAATTCAGAGGAGGAGGAGCCGGAGGAAGATCCGTCTAGTGACGAGTAGGACTAGTGTGGTTTGAGTCTAGGTAGTATCAGCTCTTATTTAGTGACCTCTCATTTTGTATTTTGTTCGAGGTCTTGTTTATTTTGGTCTACTACCAGAACTCGTATTTTGATGTGGATATCTGGATAGCTCGAGAGATACACTGAAGTTATGTTGTATGTATATATTCATGTTGTTTCCTTTTCTTATGCTAATTTTATAACTGCATGTATGTTGTGTATGTGTGTGAGGAAATAACCGTCTAGATGTTTTAGGAAAGCGAGTTTCAAATTAAGGAAAGGATATTTCGTAAATACTTAAAATGAAATTAGAGATGTAATAGGTTGGTGACGACTAAACCCTTTTAAAAAAAATTCGTATTTTGACGTTTCTGAAAACAGTAATTTCGTTGGTCACGTGTCATACATGTGATGTTCTTAGTGGTAAAACTAAGGGTGTCGCACTTGGAAAGCAACTTGTCACATCTAGGAAGAATGGGCTGACTCATGTCTAACGGCTCTCCAACGGTCATAAACGGCCAAATACTCTTTGATATAAAAGGCTGAAGGCTACAGTAGAAATGTGAGAGACTACGCTGATTATTGAACATCAACTGCATCTCATCACATCTCAAGTAACATCTCAAGCGCACGTCTCAACCTATTTATACTCACACCTAATCTCAACTTGAGATTCCTATTAGTCTCTATCCATCTCTCTTCTCTGATGGTAATATTGTCATTTCTTTTAGAAGAGAGTATTTCTAGCTAAGCCTACCGCCTATCCATACACTTTATGTTTGTAAGCTAGATTCATCACAACTACAAATTCTTGTAATCTGTCTCAACCAAGATAGGGAGTGCCTAGGCTTGGTGTGCGAGACGTCCTGAAGAGGCTATAAGAATACTTGTGGCTCAGCCAAGATAGGGAGTGCCTAGGCTTGGTGTGAGAGACGTCCTGAAGAGGCTGTAAGAATACTTGTAATTGACGGGTTGTCAATAGTGGAAATCTCACGTGTTGTGAGGACTGGACGTAGCCCAAGGTGTGGGTGAACCATGATAAGATCCCTGTGCCATCTCTCTTCCTTATCTCTTCATCTTGCTTTATACATATCTCATCTCAAATCTGGAAACAACTAAGTAATTGCTTTGAAACATAACTGAATTTGATTTGAGATTCAAGACCACTAGAACATAATTAAATCAACTGAAATTGAAACTGTTTATAACATGTCTTAACTGAGACCCTAAGTCAGCGGACTTGAGATCACGTCTCAACTTTCAATTTCAGTGTGCAAACTTCAGGAACAACCCTTTTTAAAGAGTCTCTATTCAACCCCCCTTCTAGAGACATTCAGCCAACTTCAGTTGGTATCAGAGCTCGGCCTCTTTGGGGTTGAGCACACCTACGTGTGAAGAGGAAAAGATCCATGGCTGGACCAAGTGCAAGCTTGTTCATTCCTGAAGGAGCATCTACCAACAGACCATCTGCCTTTGATAGAACTGACTACTACTATTGGAAGGACGGGATGAGACTGTTCATTGAATCTTAACATGCTGATCTGTGGGAAATCATTGAGATGGGACCCTATATGCCCTACATCACAGATGATCTTGGGCTCAGGGCAACTAAGCCTAGAGAAACATGGACAGATGCTGAGAAAGCAAGATATGTACTGAATTCAAGAGTAAAATACCTACTCATCTGTGCCTTAAGCAGAAGTGAATATGACAAGGTGACTGGATGTGCTACAGCTAAGAAACATGGGATGCTCTTGAGATAGAGCATGAAGGAACAACTCAAGTAAAAGAAGCCAAAATCAACATACTGGTCAGACAGTATGAGCTCTTCAAAATGAATGAGGATGAAGGCATTGAGGACATGGTGAGACGGTTCACTATTATTACAAATGATCTCAAGTCATTAGGAAGAACCTACTCAAACCAGGACATGGTAAGAAAAATCCTGAGGATCCTGCCCAAACCCTTGAGACCAAAAGTTACAGCTTTCCAAGAAGCCAAGGATCTTAGCACTCTCAGATTGGATGAACTCCTTGGATCTTTGAAGGTTCATGAGCAGGAGCTAATGGAAGAAGACCTCATCAGACGTCCCAAGACAATAGCCTTGAAGGCATCATCCAACAGCTCCAAAGGTATAAAGGTAAGCTCATCTCAACAGACTTCACTAAACTCATCTCATGACACAGAAACTGAGGAAGATGAAGGAGATGATGAAAGTGAGATGGATGATGAGCTAGCCTACATCTCAAGAAAGATCAGACGTATGTGGAGAGCTAAGGAAAGTGGAAGAAGAAGCTTTCCATCAAGAAGAGTAGAAATCAAATCTGACTGAAAAGGCCAATTCATATGCTTTGAATGTAGAAAACCTGGACACATCAAGTCTGAATGCCCACTTCTCATAAAGGAAGTAAAGAAAAGTCCAAAGAAGAAAGCAATGTTGCCACTTGGGAAGACACAGAAGGAGATGATAGCCAAGATGATTAATCAGCTAATCTGTGTCTCATGGCCAATGGAGACTCATCTGATGAAGAGGTATATGAGTCTGACTCTGAACTTTCATTCAGTGAACTTAAGTCTGCTTTTGAAAATCTTCTATATGATTCAAACCTTCTTTTCTCAAACAGCTCCTTATTAAAATCAGAATTAGACACAGCTCTTGAAAAGGTAAAATTTCTTGAAAAAGAGAATGAAAGCTTGAATCATAAAAACAGTAGTCTCATGTTGTCTCACATGAGACTGTCTGAACTTGTTAAAGCAAAGACTCAAGTTCATGATGAGCAAGAACTAAAAAATCTCTCTGAAGAAAACCATAAGCTCAAAAGGCAAAACAGAATTCTCATAAATGATCTAGCAAAATTTGTAAAAGGTACAAAAAACCTTGAGAGACTCATTGGGTCTCAAAAAGGAATTTTTGACAAAGCTGGATTAGGCTATGAAAAATCTTCTAGTGAGGTCTGGTATAAAGATTTCTTTATTCCTGCAAGAAAAAGGAAGAAGGAAAGATGTTCTTGCTGTAGCAAATTTGGCCATAAGTCCACAGAATGCTACTTGAGACAAGTAGCACCAAAGAGAAGGGTAACTAACCATGAAGGACCCAAATATAAGTGGGTACCAAAAATTAAATCTCTTGATGTAACAGATGTGCCTGGCAGCAGCAAGATCAAAAAGGATGTGGGTGTTGGACAGTGGATGTTCAAGGCACATGACAGGAGACAAAAGCAAGTTCCTGTCACTTGAAGAGAAAGCTGCAGGGGTTGTCTCACTTGGAGACAATAGCAAAGCCCAAATCAAGGGCATATGTAAAATAGAAAAAGGTGGATGAAGAAATTGAGGAGATGGTGGGAGAATTGAGAATCTCAGCTCAGGAAGCTGAACAGAATCAATGAATCATATTTGAATAAGCCAGTTATGGATGATCTTCCTAGTGGACCTAAGGCTTTTGAGCTTGCAGCAAATTCTACTATGGAATTACTATTAATTTAATAGTAAGAAATATCCCTGGGCTAAGATGTGCTGCTAAGTGCCTTGAAATAACAAAGGACCTAGAAGAAGACCATCGAAAAGTTTCTAGCCCAAAATGAAATGTCATAAAAGATTCAAGTACGAATCAACTGGTGCCTCCTGATTAGTGATTTGAAGATATTACAATCCTTAGGATTGATCACTTTATTAAAGTCATTACTGCCATTAAGATTGGAGGTTGAAATTGCTTATACACATACAAGGAACGCCCATTGGTAATATCAATCTCTCTTATCACTCCTTGCATTTGAACCAAAACATACTTGATCAAATCATTGATAAATTCTGTTATATGTCTCTACTTGTTTTAGTTGCATCATGGTTGTAAGTATTTTAATATACATGCATGCTAGATTTGTAGATACCTTGTTTGCAAAAAAGACATCTATTTGATCATCATCTATGGCCACTGCTGTTGTTATTTAAAATTCTGAACAGCAAATCAAAATCATATTTTTTCTCCCTTTATCAAATGGTTAAATGTCTTATATGCTCATTTAGAGTTTGGAGTGTCAAATTGATAGATATCCTCTTGTTGGAAAGTGCCTAATATATTCATACCCTTGAAATCTGAAAATTTTCTGAACATGTTATAAAGTAATTATAGAGTCTGCAGTCTCATTATACAATGTGTAGAAGAAAGCATGCATGATAATTTGATAAGACTAATCCTACACTTGAGATGAGAAAAGCTTGCAGATATGTAGACAAAATGGAATACTTGGATCTCAACAAGAAATATATAGGAAAATCTTCAAAAAGAGCATATCCAAGTCTAAGATGTTCAAAAATGAAAAAGATAAAAGAAGAAATCAGAATTTGTGGCTGCACTTGGGGAAGACACATCTGAGTCTCAGGTTGAGACTAGACTGAGACTTGGATGGAAATATATGAGAAAGAACAGCCAAGTGAGACTCCTACTACAGCTATGTTTCTGACAGCACAAAAAGGAAATCCATGAATCACAGTTAGCTTATATAATGGCTACTGCACAAGAGGGCAAGTTATCTCCCACAAGATGAGAAAGAGAAAGAAGCTTCTACAAGATGAAAGCACAAAGAAATGACTAAGTTTGAAAAGAAAATGCAGAAGCTGAGCCCATCTCTACAATATATCAAGCTGCAAATTCTTAAATCTTGTGGATCAAATGACAACTTGAGGATTACTTCATGAGGTACTCTGAAACTCTAATCTTCATGATGATGCATATGTGATATTGTCACTCTAAAGATCAAAGTTGAATGCAGAATTTAGGATTCATATTTGTTCGTTTTTGACTGATTCTATGTTGCTTGGATAATTAGAATTCTGAATGATGTTTTAACCTTAAATACAGTTTTGAATCTCAACTATTGTGAGTATGCTGTAATGCAACATATGCTTAAGTTATGATCTTGCATCATGTAAGAATTTGAGTTTGAAATCTAAGTATGATGAAACATGAGCTGATCATATGAAAAGATATCCTTGAGTCAATTTCATGATAAAAGAGAAAAGAGTAAACTTGGAAAGATTGAATTGTTTAGGAGAAACATCTCTACAAGCCAAGCCTATATGCTCTCCATTTCTTTAATCAAGTCAATCTTCTAAGTAATTGATATAAAAGGAAATTATGAGATTGAAGACTCATAAAAGGATTTTGAAATAAGTGAAAGTTGAAGGCAAAGAGGTTATTGCACTGTATGCAGAAATGTTTCTGATATAGCCTGACTAAAATGATCATAACTTGAGCTACAAAATTGATTTTTGAGTAAAACCAATTTTTTTGGAAGGCTAACTCATAAGGGTGCAAAACTGGAAAGTTTGAAGCTGTTATACTAAGCACAGAAGTACCAGAAAATTTGTTAACACAGCTGCAGTTTTACAAATACTCATAGAAACCTGTTTACTTAAAATCATCATAACGGGAGCTGTAGAAATAATTTTTCTGTGAGACCAATTTTATTGGAAAGATAATTCAAAATAGTATCAAACTGGAATTTTTGAGATTTTTATACTAACCACAACAGTGCCAGTAAATTCGTGAACATAGTGTCACTGATACAAAGACTGATATAAACATGTTCACTTAAATTGATCATAACTAGAGCTATAGAAATGATTTTTGAGTGAAACCAGTTTTGTATGAAAGCTAGCTCATATAAGTATTTGACTGGAAAGCTTCATAATTTTTCATCGTCTGCATAATTCCCAGCAAATATTTCAAGTTGACTGATCTCTCATCTGATCAAATCTGAACACATCTGTTTTGAATGCTTATATCTAGAGCTAGGAAAATTCTTTTCAAATGAAACCAGTTGGATTTGAAAGATGTTGTTAAATGGTTTAATAGTATTAATTTTCACTATTTTTGGACTCATAGATTGATCACAGTGAATGAGAAACCAGACCTGTCACAGTAAGCACTCTATTATAAAACTGCCAACTTTAATCACTCATATCTTATGATAGAAAACTCCAAATGAAATGACTTTTATACCATTAGAGAGCTTGTGATGTCTAGTTTATTGTGTTGAAATCTCTTATTTTTATAAACTGAAAATAACTCACAAGTTCAGATTAAAGTAGCTAAAGTCAATGGATGTTTTCTGATTTGGTGCTGAAACTTCAAGTTAAAATATCTTTAACTGTACCAATCCAAATGAGTTGATTTTTGTGGCATTGGAAAGTTGTCATGATATGGTTTATTGTGATAGAATATAAATTTCTAGATCAATCTATGATAGGAGCAGTACTTGTCAAAGATTAAGGATACATGATAGAAAAATAGTGAAACTCGATCTCTTGAAAGTGATACCCTTGTCAAAGCCCCATTGATTCCCAAATCTATGATAGACTATGGTATATCAAATGTGGAAATTATTTTTGTTGATACTAAAAATCAACTAGCTAATATCTTCACTAAGGCTTTAGTGGAGGAAAGATTTGTTGAAAATCTAAAATTATTGAATGTATGCTCTCTTAGTTAAAATTTGTGCTTGTAATTGAGATTAGAAGAGATGAGACTGAAAAGTAGTATGAGAAGAGATGACGTCTCTTGAAGCCATCAGACGATGGGTCTCTCACAATGCATCTCAACTCACGTCTCATCAATTAATGAGACATTACTAAGAGTTAAAAAGAGTCGTTAAATAACGGCTAGTAACTCCTCACTTACTAGCAAACTAGTCGTTACTATATAAAAAGAAGAGCCAACCACCCTCAACCGTCTCATTAACTGGTGCACCTGCCCCTTGCGCACTCATTCTCTCTCTCCCTGAAATCTCTCCTTATTTAAACAATCTCGCAACTCCCTGTCTCATCTTTCATTCTATCTCAATGCGTATCAAAGTCATTGGGCTCAAACTTCCCTACTCTGACAAATCATCCTCCTCTTCTTCCCCCGAAACCAAAATGTCTTCTAATGATGAACAATCTGAATCCATCAGCGTTCAATCAAGCCAAGAGCGTCTCAGTCGCTCTCCATCTCCTTAAACTAGCACTGAATCTGAACCCTCTCAAGCAAAATCCCAAAAATCTTCTGCATCAAAATCCACCTCCTCTAAGAAGAATACTTCTCTTCCTCCAAGAATGAAATCCCAGAGGATTGCATCTAACGTAGCCCAAACCACTTCACAAAAACCCCTTAAATCTCCAGTACACATAGATCTCACTCAACCTGAGCCCTCCAGAAAAGGAAAAGCAAAAGCTGTTGAAGGGAGAAAGCTTTCCTTTCAATCTAACCTATTTGAAAACAGAGAGGCTGAAGATAAGTTCGTTCAGAAGTTTATTGACAAGAAGATCATAGTGGGAAGGGTTATCTCCACTCAAGAATTACGAGATGGAAATTGGGACATTGGTCCTTATCTAAGGAAGCAAGGCTGGGAAGACTATTTGTCAATGACAGAGCAAGTCTTTCATAGGATGAGCAAAGCATTTTATGCTGTGTGCTACAGAGCCAAGGGCTCATCTCAAGGCTTGCCTCATGTTATCACAAGCCTCAAGGGAGTCCATATGGAACTAACTGAAGAGACTCTTGGGGGCATTATCCAAGCTCCTGTAGGAGGAAATAGGTTCTACAATGAAGAATAATGGTGGAATCAAGTTGGCATTCCTGCAGCAAATGTGGGAACCTCTCTGTTCAAGGAAGGAGTCATCTCTGATTCAGCCTCTTCCCTCAATCTTTTTGGTAAATTCCTCTTTCATCTCATTTCCAAGTGTATCATGCTCAGGGCAGGAACCTTCAACAAGGTTTATAATCAGGATATGATGGTAATGTATCATCTGAAACATGGTATCCCTCTCAACCTGCCCTTTCTCATTTTAAGACATATGGAACATGCATTTCACAATGCAAAGATCACTGCTTCACTTCCTTTTGGTATGCTAGTAACCAGAATTATGAAACACTTTAAAGTTAATTTGAGTGGGTGTGATGTGCCTGCTGAGAAACCTGGATATATAGGAAAGTAAATCTGAAGTCTCTTGGCCTAGATGGTAAGGTCATTCCTGCTCCTACTTTTCCTCTTGACAATCCTCCTATCATTCCTGTTGCTGCACAAGCGTCTCCTTCATCCAAGATGTCTGATACTCATAAGAAGAAGAAAGTTGCAAAAGACAACACAGAAGGGTCTCAAGCAGATGCTGAGATCACAAAAGGAGACAGGAAAAGGAAATCTCATCAGTCTGTCTCAACAGAGACAGAGACCAAGAAGAAGAAGAAAAATAAGATCACTTCTGAGCACGTCTCATCTTCCCTCACCCAATCCGAACCTCAACCTCTCACCTCTCAGGCACCTCACATAGAAGAACCTACACCTACTATGCAGGAACCTATTCCTGAGCCTCACCCCTCATCTCCTCCACCTCATACTGTGATCCTTTCCGCAGCACAAGCCACCACTCAAGTTGAAGCTTCACCTACCACCAAAATTATTGCTGAGACTCTGGTGAGCTTGGAAAAGGAAAATCCTACTCCCACACATGATGAGATGCAGACTGCTCAAGTAACCTCTGATGAGGTCCCTGTTAATGAATTCTTCACTAGTGAGATCCCCACTGGTGCATTTCCTACTGCTGAGATGCCTACTGTTGATGCTCCTACCACTCAAAAGACTCCTCAAAGATATGAGCCATCTTATTCTCAACAAACCTCTTTCCCAACTCCCGGGAAATTCTTTGTGGATACTGTGCAGCTTGATTCTCCTCAACCTAAGTATGATCAATCTGCTCCTCAAACAGCACAACCAAAACAAGCCCCATCTTCTGAGCCCTCCATTCCTACTCACATCTCACCATCCATCAACACCTTTCTTAACCAGCTTCAGCAAGAGCAGTAACAGTATCAACAAGATCTCAACACCAGACTTGAACAAAATCAGAAGAAGATCTTGAAGAAGCTTAAGCATCACAAGAAAAGGAAAGAGGCCATTCTTGTTGGATTTGACACTGTCCTTCAAGCAATGCGTGCATCAAATGAATTTCATAAACAGATGAACCTTCATCTTTCCAATCTGCCTCCTATGCCTGACATTCCAAAAGCTGTGTTGCGCCCCACTGGACCAGACTATGACTCATCCTCTTCTCCTTCCTCCTAGGTGTTCCTAGTACCTTTTGATAATGGCAAAAGGGGGAGAGTTGGTTAGATATTGTATCTGATGAGAGTCTTAGTTTGATATTTTATTCAACCTTGTAGCTTAGTGGTGCTGAGTAGTTAAAGATGTAATAGCATCTTTTCTCTGTGTTGATGAGATGCAGTGGCATCTGTAACTTTCTTTTATATGCAATGATGTACTTTCCTCCTTTCAAATTAATGAAATGACTCTCTGTTCACATTAGTTCTTTTTAACTGACTATGATATGGAAAGATCTCTTAACAGATTGGATCCCTAACTCAGGGGGAGCACATCTCTTTAAAAATAAAAATATCAGGGGGAGTTGGTTTCTGCAGATAAAAATCTAAAATTTCTTTTAAACTCTATGGTTTGCCATCATCAAAAAAGGGGGAGATTGTTGAGACAAACTCACCTCCAAGAATGTTTTTAATATGTCAAACCACTAAAGTTTAAAATATATGATATGCTTTCTTTGTTGTTACTAACTGTTTGCTCAAGTTTGTGGCAGAACATTGTTAGAATTTATATTGCAGATCTTAACATTATAAAGAGAAGCACCATGTGAAAGAAACAAGGAAGAAATGAAGAGCCTAAAGCATCAGATGAAATACAGATTCAGCAACAGCTTGAGATTCGTCTCAAGAACAGATGCAAGGCCATGAGACTATCTCAAGGAAAAGAGACAAGTCTATCAGCACAGTACGAACTATATTAAGAATGTCAAACAAGAACCATGAGACTTGAAATTAGAAATAAGGAAGAGATCAGCCCAAGAAAATATCAGATGCAAAAGCAGCTTGACAAGCTGTCTTATGATCAAACGCCATCTCAAGGTCAGATGTTGTCTCAGGTTCAGATGAGAAGAGTTAAGTGCCATGCAGAAAGAAAGAGTCAGATCCTGTGAAAAGGCTCAAGTACAGTCTAAAAAGTCAAGCTATCAAGTCAGAATAAAGTAAAGACTAGTACATTGTGCAACTGTCAACAGTAACATATGTACTTGGAAAGCAACTTGTCACATCCAGGAAGCATGGGCTGACTCATGTCTAACGGCTCTCCAACGGTCATAAACAGCCAAATACTTTTTGATATAAAAGGCTGAAGGCTACAATAGAAATGTGAGAGACTACGCTGATTATTGAACATCAACTGCATCTCATCACATCTCAAGTAACATCTCAATTGCACGTCTCAACCTGTTTATACTCAGACCTAATCTCAACTTGAGATTCCTATTAGTCTCTATCCATCTCTCTTCTCTGATTGTAATGTTGTCATTTCTTTTAGAAGAGAGTACTTCTAGCTAAGCCTACTACCTATCCATACACTATATGTCTGCAAGCTAGATTCATCACAACTACAAATTCTTGTAACCTGTCTCAACCAAGATAGGGAGTGCCTAGGCTTGGTGTGAGAGTCGTCCTGAAGAGGCTGTAAGAATACTTGTGGCTCAGCCAAGGTAGGGAGTGCCTAGGCTTGGTGTGAGAGACGTCCTGAAGAGGTTGTAAGAATACTTGTAATTGACGGGTCGTCAATAGTGGAAATCTCACGTGTTGTGAGGACTGGACGTAGCCCAAGGTGTGGGTGAACCAAGATAAGATCCATGTGCCATCTCTCTTCCTTATCTCTTCATCTTGCTTTATACATATCTCATCTCAAATCTAGAAATAACTAAGTAATTGCTTTGAAACATAACTGAATCTGATTTGAGATTTCAAGACCACTAGAACATAATTAAATCAACTGAAATTGAAACTGTTTATAACCAGTCTTAACTGAGACCCCAAGTCAGAGGACTTGAGATCATGTCTCAACTTTCAATTTCAGTGTGCAAACTTCAGGAACAACACTTTTTAAAGAGTCTCTATTCAACCCCCCTTCTAGAGACATTCAACCAACTTCAGTTGGTATCAGAGCTCGGCCTCTTTGGGGTTGAGCACACCTACCTGTGAAGAGGAAAGCTCCATGGCTGGACCAAGTGCAAGCTTGTTCATTCCTGAAGGAGCATCTACCAACAGACCACCTGCCTTTGATGGAACTGACTACTACTATTGGAAGGACAGGATGAGACTGTTGATTGAATCTCAACATGCTGATCTGTGGGAAATCATTGAGATGGGACCCTATATGCCCTACATCACAGATGAGCTTGGGCTCAGGGCAACTAAGCCTAGAGAAACATGGACAGATGCTAAGAAAGCAAGATATGTACTGAATTCAAGAGTAAAATACCTACTCACCTGTGCCTTAAGCAGAAGTGAATATGACAAGGTGACTGGATGTGCTACAGCTAAGAAACATGGGATGCTCTTGAGATAGAGCATGAAGGAACAAATCAAGTAAAAGAAGCCAAAATCAACATATTGGTCAGACAGTATGAGCTCTTCAATATGAATGAGGATGAAGGCATTGAGGATATGGTGAGACGGTTCACTATTATTACAAATGAATTCAAGTCATTAGGAAGAACCTACTCAAACCAGGACATGGTAAGAAAAATCCTGAGGAGCCTGCCCAAACCCTAGAGACCTAAAGTTACAACTTTCTAGGAAGCCAAGGATCTGAGCACTCTCAGATTTGATGAACTCCTTGGATCTTTGAAGGTTCATGAGCAGGAGCTGATGGAAGAAGACCTCATCAGACGTCCGAAGACAATAGCCTCGAAGGCATCATCCAACAACTCCAAAGGTAAAAAGGTAAGCTCATCTCAACAGACTTCACTAAATTAATCTCATGACACAGAAACTGAGGAAGATGAAGGAGATGATGAAAGTGAGATGGATGATGAGCTAGCCTACATCTCAAGAAAGATCAGAAGTATGTGGAGAGCTAGGGGAAGTGGAAGAAGAAGCTTTCCATCAAGAAGTGGAGAAATCAAATCTGACAGAAAAGGCCAATTCATATGCTTTGAATGTAGAAAACCTGGACACATCAAGTTTGAATGCCCACTTCTAAGAAAAGGAAGTAAAGAAAAGTCCAAAGAAGAAAGCAATGATGGCCACTTGGGAAGAAACAGAAGGAGGTGATAGCCAAGATGATCAATCAGCTAATCTGTGTCTCATGGCCAATGGATACTCATTTGATGAAGAGGTATATGAGTCTGACTCTGAACTTTCATTCAGTGAACTTAAGTCTGCTTTTGAAAATCTTCTATATGATTCAAACCTTCTTGTCTCAAAGAGCCCCTTATTAAAATCAGAATTAGACACGGCTCTTGAAAAAGGTAAAATTTCTTGAAAAAGAGAATGAAAGCTTGAATCATAAAAAGAGCTGTCTCATGTTGTCTCACATGAGACTGTCTGAACTTGTTAAAGCAAAGACTCAAGTTCATGATGAGCAAGAACTAAAAAATCTCTCTGAAGAAAACCAGAAGCTCAAAAGGCAAAACAGAATTCTCATAGATGATCTAGCAAATTTTGTAAAAGGTACAAAAAACCTTGAGATACTCATTGGGTCTCAAAAAGGAATTTTTGACAAAGCTGGATTAGGCTATGAAAAATCTTCTAGTGAGGTCTGGTATAAAGATTTCTTTATTCCTGCAAGAAAAAGGAAGAAGGAAAGATGTTCTTGTTGTAGCAAATTTGGCCACAAGTCCACAGAATTCTACTTGAGACAGGTAGCACCAAAGAGAAGGGTAACTAACCATGAAGGACCCAAATATAAGTGGGTACCAAAAATTAAATCTCTTGATGTAACAGATGTGCCTGGCAGCATCAGGATCAAAAAGGATGTGGGTGTTAGACAATGGATGTTCAAGGCACATGACAGGAGACAAAAGCAAGTTCCTGTCACTTGAAGAGAAAGCTGTAGGGGTTGTCTCACTTGGAGACAACAGCAAAGCCCAAATCAAGGGCATATGTAAAATAGAAAAAGGTGGATGAAGAAATTGAGGAGATGATGGGAGAATTGAGAATCTCAGCTTAGGAAGCTGAACAGAATCAATGAATCAATGAATCATATATGTAAAATAGAATAAGGGTTTGATGATTTGGGATTTTGATGGAATAACTGTGCAAATCTGTGTAAAGATTGGTGTTTTTACTGAGTTTGTTTGATATAAATGTGCATGATTGATGTATTAACCTTAAGGATTGATTAGAGGTTGAATAAGAGGGTTTAAAACGGGTAAAAATTGCAAGAATTGTCATCTCGTTTCGCGGGTAATCAATTACAGAATGTTCTGGGCAGCAAGGGAGTGATTTTGGCTTGCTGGTAATCGATTATAGGGGTCTGTAATCGATTACTAGAGAGTTTGTTTGCTGGTAATCGATTACAGAGGGTGTGTAATCGATTACCATAGTTTTGACAGCTTTCTCTCCTGAGAAAGAATGCGTTTGTTAAGGGTGCAAACGAGCTCGGAACCCTATCATATAGCATATCAAACTGAAGCCCCGGATCTTAACTTTCTAATAGAAGTGGAATTATCTTAATTGGAGAACTAGAACTCTAGATATTTCCAAATTAGTGCACCAATGTCATTAAGCTTAAAACTTGAAGACTCCAAAATTGAGGAATCGCCTCTGGTAATCGATTACAGCTATTTGGTAATCGATTACCAGGTCAAAAATGAGTATGAGAGTGTTGTTATTGTAATCATTGTGATCCTTTAATTATTTGGTGTTAATTATATAATTTGTTTGTGGAATTAAGAGAGTTAAGTGGTTGTTTATAGAGTATTGATTGTGGATGAGTTGATGATATGAATATCCCATGTGATGTTAGATGTTTATAATATTGAGATGTATGATGATAATATATTGATGTATTGAGTTTACGATGATGATGTATTGATGTATTGAGTTCATGATGATGATGTATTGAGGTATTGAATTTATGATGATGAGGTATGAGATGTGTGATGATGATATATTGATGTATTAAGTGTATGAAGTATGAGGTGTATAATGATTATATGTTGATGCATTGAGCATATAATGTTTGTTGTGATAATGATGATATAATGATGCATTGAGCATGCGATGAGTGTTATGATCATAATGATGGTGATTAATTATGTTTATGATGATTTATGATGAGGATGACTGATGATGATTTTATGATGATGATGATGATGTACTTGTTATTATGATGTTGATTATGCATTGAGCATATGAATTGTTGTACTTGAGATACACAAGTCCAGTGAGGGGTGGAGTGTAACTCAGGGAGGTGATTGTACTTGAGATACACAAGCCTAGTGAGGGGTGGGGTGTACCTCAGGGAGGTGATTGTACTTGAGATACACAAGCCCAGTGAGGGGTGGAGTGTAACTCAGGGAGGTGATTGTACATGAGATACACAAGCCCAGTGAGGGGTGGGGTGTAGCTCAGGGAGGTGATTGTACTTGAGATACACAAGCCTAGTGAGGGGTGGAGTGTAACTCGGGGAGGTGATTGTACTTGAGATACACAAGCCCAATGAGGGGTGGGGTGTAGCTTAGGGAGGTGATTGTACTTGAGAGACACAAGCCCAGTGAGGGGTGGAGTGTAACTCAGGGAGGTGATTGTACTCGAGATGCACAAGCCTAGAGAGGGGTGAAGTGCAACTCGGGGAGGTGAACTATTTTGGGTGTGCATGATGATAGATAAACATGCAATGTATTTAATGATGATGTTGATGATGTTTTGGTGTGAATGATGATAGATGGACATGCAATGTATTTAATGATGATGTTGATGATGCTTTGGTGTGCATGATGATAGATGAACATGCAATGTATTTAATGATGATGTTGATGATGTTTTGGTGTGCATGATGATAGGTGAACATGCAATGTATTTCATGATGATGATTGATGATGTTTGGGTGTGCATGATGATTGATGAACATGCAATATGATTAATGATGTTGTTGAATTATATTATGATGTTATGAGAATTATTGATGAGATGAGTATAAAGTATTGAGGATGTGCTTGATGATTTATAAAGTGTGATTCATATAATTGTGATGAGATATGATGTTTGATAATAAAGGTGTAAGATGTTCTGTGTATATTATTACTTGATGAGTATGATGAAAATATGTGGGTGAGGATAGGGTAATCTTCTATGTGTATGTATGAGTTGGTATTCTTTTCCTCACCGTTACACTGTGGTTAATTTTACAGGGGTTGAAGATGACACGACTGGTGTCGAGTAGTAATTGAAGGGAATGTCGCTCTGATACTTGTGACATTAGGGCCTACCATTGGGGTTTTTACTTTATGTTTTTTGTTAGGAAGAGATTTTGTAAACTGTTGGAGTGCCTTACATGGCCAGTAGGTTATTTTGATGTTGATTCCCCTGCTTAAAATATTTTGAAACAATTGACTGCTATTTCTATTTTAAATGAGTTTACTTTTGAAATAAATGACGTTTTATACGATGAGAATTGTGAACCTTTTTACCCGTTGTGGGACGTTACCTTCATATATTTCAATTTATTTAATGTATAAGAGTTTGGGGTAGAAGGGTGTCACAATGCACAGGCTTGATTACAGCAATTACAGATACATCTGACTTGGTTGATTTGCAGGTTGCAGAGGTTTCCACCAGTACCAGATTGCTACCTTCTATTATCTAGCCACCATCATTGGAGCTGAAGCCACTTCCCTCTCACCTTAAGTATGCATATTTGGAGGATGAGCAGAAGCTTCCAGTGATTATCTCTACTGCTCTCTCAAATGATCAGGAGCAGAGGTTGTTGCATGTTATTAGAGAGCACAGGAGAGCCCTTGGCTAGACCTTGATAGATATTCTGGGTATTAGCCCCTCCATATGTATGCACCGTATCTTGTTGGGGGATGGGGTTAAACCTGTGAGTCAGCCTCAGAGAAGGCTGAATCCCCAGATTCTTGACGTGGTCAAGAAGGAGGTCACCAAGCTGCTACAGGCCGGTATCATATATCCCATATCAGATAGCACTTGGGTGAGCCCGGTACAGGTGGTACCGAAGAAATTTGGGATTATAGTTGTAAAGAATGAGAAGGATGAGCTGATTCCTGCTAGAGTGCAGAACAGCTGGAGAGTCTACATTGACTACAGGAGGCTCAACCAGGCGACCAGGAAGGATCACTTCCCACTTCCTTTCATTGATCAGATGCTGGAGCGCCTGGCAGGTAAATCACATTACTGTTTCTCAGATGGTTTCTCTAGTTATTTTCAGATTTGTATTGCACCAGAGGACCAACATAAGACTACTTTTACCTGTCCTTTTGGTACCTTTGCTTATAGGAGGATGCCTTTTGTTCTATGCAATGCTCCTGGTACTTTCCAGAGATGCATGATGTAACATCCCATAAATTAGTGCCTTGAAACTATAGTGAGAGCTTTAGGCTGTTGTTCCGGTCAAGTAACAGAGAATTGGAAGTGGTATGAGATGTTGGGGAATTGAATGAGAATTTAGATAGGAATTTGGTAAAGAAACTAAGAGGATAAGGAATTGATTTCAGGGTTTCTAGGGAAGGTTTGGGGGTTAGAAAAGCTTGGAATGAGTAAAGGCATCAAAAACCATAAAATTGGATTCCGATGGTTGCACGCTCAAGCGGTGCACAGGTAGAATGCTTCAGCGTGCTATAATAGAGAGTGAGCGCTTGAGCGGTGCACAGGTAGCATGCTTCAACGTGCTGTAACAGAGAGTGAGCGCTAGAGCGGCACACTGGACCCACGCTCGAGCGTGCGCGCGACAGAAGCGAGAGGGAGAGGGTTTCAGAGAGAGAGGGGGGGGCTTAGAGATGGAGAAGGGCTTGATTCAAGGTGCTCCATCATTCCTAAGGCTTGGATTTCCACCATTCCTCCATCATCTTCTTCCTCCTCTTCCTCCATTGTTGCTCCTTTGAGGTGGGTGTGGTTCTCACTCACTTATTTCTTAGTTATTCTCCTATGTATGCTCCCTATTCTTCCTCCCCTTGCTATTATAGTTGATTATGTATGAGTTTATGCAAAACCTAGGGTTGATTACTAGATTAATTGAATATATGAATTGTTGGCCAAACCCTAGGTTAGGAAAGTGGGGATTTGAGGATTTTCTTTCATGATGGATGATTGAACCTTGATTATGTGATTATTGGAGGTTAAAAAGAGGATTTATGTATGGATTGCTTTGGATTGCCTTGGATTGCTTGATTTTGGATAAAACCCATTTGGGGGTTTCATGAAATTGGAGGTTTGGGATGTTGATTATGCCTATAATTGCTTATGTTCATTCTTATTATCATGTTTATGCACTGAATGAATGTTTGTACATGTTTCTAACCCCCACCATGTTCATGCAAAATGTTTTGGGTCTTTGACCTCATGAAAATGGAAAAAGAAATGTTTTGGGTCTTTGACCTCATGATAATGGTAAAGGAAAATGATTTGGATCTTTGGACCTCATGGAAATGGTTTTGGGTCTCATGACCTCATGAAAATGTTTTGAGTCTTTAGACCTCATGTAAATAATCATGTTTTGGTCCCCGGACTAATGTTTTTTAGACTCCGTCTTCGGTCCTTGGACTCATGTTAATTAAGCAAGATTTTGTCCATGGACTCATGTTTTAAGGCCTTGCTTGGTCCATGGACTCATGTTAAAGAATTAAGTAAAATTGTTTGAATCTATCACAGTTAATGGGTTAAGGTCTTATGGCCTTCAGGGACGACGGTCTCTGTTAGTCTGAGCTCAGTCTAGCCTCACAGATAAGTGGAAAGACCCCTTGGGTGTTGGGTAAAACACTTCATGACTGACACTGTATTTATGATTGTCATTGGATGACTAACATTACATGTCTCTAATTGTCATTATAAATGTTTTCTTAATTTATCAAGTGATGTATATTGTTTTATATCTTGTGCTTTGCCTCCCCACATAACACACATTGTTACCGCACTCACTGGGACGTAGTCTCATCCCATGCTGTGGGAAATATCTTTCAGTGTGTAGGTCATTGTTCTGGTACTTAGCAAAGGAGCTGAGGACTGACTTGAGGTAGATTATGAAGACGGTCATTGGAGTTCTTTTAGTGTAGTTATTGGTTTACTGATGTAAATTAATATAATTCTTCAGTAAAGGATTAAGTGTAGTTACAATTAATTGGTAATTGGTGTAGAAACCTGTACTTGGCCACGGAGGCCCATTTTCCTTGGAATTAGATTAGAAATCATATTATTATGAACTGTATTGGTGGTTTTGCTGGTTTTCAGGTGAAGCCGAAAATAAGGAAACGTCCAGTTTTCAGGGGAAACTCTGCCGGATTTCCGATAGGAGTTTTGGGGAACCATGACACTCTGTGTCTAGGTTCATTTCCCTTAGATTTGAATTTAATGTTTCATGTTGTATTGTAGATTGAACTGTAGTGAAGGCTTAAGTAAGCGTTGGATTACCTAAGCGATTGTATGATTTGTTCACCGATATCGAAAATGGCGCGAAATAATTTTGGAAATTTGGGAATAGTGTTTCCAACAAACATTATTCTTGAATTGAGAAATTAGAACGTTACACATGGTGAGTATATTTGGTGATTTACTTGAGCATTGCATAGAGGTTTTCATGGATGATTTTAGTGTGTATGGCTCCTCCTTTGATGCATGTTTGGATAGCTTGACTAGAGTGCTTGATAGGTGCATAGAGACTAACCTTGTTCTGAATTATGAAAAGTGTCATTTTATGGTAGAGCATGGTACAGTCTTAGGCCACATTATCTCTAGGAAGGGCATTGAGGTAGATCCTGCGAAATTAGATGTTATTTCACACTTGCCTTACCCCTCTTGCGTGCGAGAGGTTCGATCTTTTCTTGGACATGCAGGTTTCTATTGCAGGTTTATTCAGGACTTCAGCAGGATAGCCCTTCCATTGTCCAACTTGCTTCAGAAGGATGTGACATTTGATTTTGGAGAGCAGTGCAGAGAGGCATTTGATCGCCTCAAGAGAGCTCTCACCAGCTCTCCCATTATTCAGCCACCAACTTGGACTCTTCCATTCGAGTTGATGTGTGATGCATCAAACTACGCTTTGGGAGCTGTTTTGGCTCAGAGGGTTGGTAAGCTGTCTCATGTGATTTACTATGCATCTAGGACATTGGATGCAGCACAGGTAAATTACACTACCACTGAGAAAGAGCTGTTAGCAATAGTTTTTGCATTGGATAAGTTCAGATCTTATTTGCTTGGCTCTAGGGTAGTTGTTTTTACTGATCATGTTGCTCTGAAGTTCCTTCTGAAAAAGACAGATTCCAAACCCAGGTTGATTAGATGGATGCTACTCCTCCAGGAGTTTGACTTGGATATCCAGGATAGGAGTGGTGCACATAATTTAGTAGCAGACCATTTGAGCGGCATTGAGAGGGCAGAGGATGCATTTCCTATTCGGGATGACTTTCCGGATGAGCAGCTATTGGTTTTACATGATTCCCATTCCCCTCCCTTTACCCCTTAGTTTACTGATATTGTTAATTATCTTGTTGCATCTGTTTTTCCACCCCTGGCATCCAGAGCTCAGAGAGATAGACTTAAGAGTGATGCCAAGTATTATGTATGGGATGACCCTTATTTGTGGCGTTTTTGCAGTGACCAGGTGATTCGTAGGTGCATTCCAGATCATGAGATCCAGTCTGTACTTCAGTTCTGTCATGCCTCACCTGTTGGAGGACACCTTGGACCTCATAGGACAGGACGGAAGGTGCTGGATTGTGGATTTTATTGGCCTACCATTTTTAGAGATGCCTGGAGAGTCTCCTCTACATGTGAGCATTGTCAGAGAGCAGGAGCGGCTATTTCTAGCAGGCAGCAGATGCTCCAGCAGCCTATGCTATTTTGTGAGATCTTTGATGTATGGGGTATTGATTTCATGGGCCCATTTCCTATTTCTTTTGGTTTTGTATATATATTGCTTGCTGTGGACTATGTCTCCAACTGGGTGGAGGCTATAGCCACAAGGACTAATGATGCTCGAGTTGTTGTGGATTTTGTAAGGTCTCATATCTTTTGCAGGTTTGGAGTGCCTCGAGCCATTGTTAGTGATCAGGGGACCCATTTCTGTAACCGGTCCATGGAAGCTTTGCTGAAGAAGTATGGGGTGGTGCATAGAGTTTCTACACCATACCACCCCCAAACTAATGGACAGGCTTAAATCTCCAATAGAGAGATCAAGAGGATTCTTGAGAAGATGGTGCAGCCTAATAGGAAAGATTGGAGTCACCGCGTTGATGATGCTCTTTGGGCTCATAGGACTGCCTACAAAGCACCCCTTGGGATGTCTCCCTTCAGAGTTGTTTTTGGTAAGGCATGCCACTTACCTGTGGAGATAGAGCATCGGGCATATTGGGTAGTTAGAGCTTGCAACTTAGATTGTGACCAGGCAGGAGAACAAAGGAAGCTTCAGTTGCAGGAGCTTGATGAGATTCGCCTGGAGGCTTATGAGAACTCTAAGTTCTACAAGGAGAAGACTAAGAAATTTCATGATCAGTCTATTGCTAGAAAAGAGTTTATTGTAGGCCAAAAGGTTTTGTTGTTCAATTCTAGACTTAAGCTCATGCCTGGTAAGCTTCGTTCTCGTTGGGTTGGACCTTTTCTTGTTAATCATGTTTATCCTTATGGTGTTGTAGAGCTGACAAGTGAGTCCACCAACAAGACCTTCAAGGTCAATGGCCACCGTCTCAAGCTATTTCATTAGAGCCCCACTTTGGTTGACGAGACGGTTGAGGAGCTTGGCTTCGAGCTTCCCCAATTCCCTCAAGTGAAAATATTTCCACCTTGATGAGGGAGTCTCTTTCCCCACTTTTTCATTATACTATGTCTCTTGTTCTCCAATTTCATTATTTTTACATTGAGGACAATGTGTGATTTAAGTGTGGGGGGGAGAATTGTAGTTTTAGGACTTTAGAATTGATTTTAGGAATTAGTTTGTGGTTATGATTTAATTGATTTGTGTTAGCAATTTTAGGATTATATAAAAAAAATAATATAAAAACTGTTTGTTGTTTCTGTAAAAAAAATTGTTGATATTGTTTATTGTCTGAAACTACTTGCTGAAATTTGTTGTTTCTGAAGCTGTTAGCTGTTGCGTAGTTATTCTGTAGCTATTGTTGTCTGAATTTTACTGTTTATTGTCTGAAAGTGTTGTTTACTGTTACTGTATGTTGTTTATGCATTTTTCTGTTGTTGTTTACAGCAGAATTTGAGACAGTACGTTTTTCCTTGACAGCAGAATTTATTTTAACAGCAAAAACATATTTTTGCCAGTAGAAAAATACATTTGACATGCTTTTCATTGGAATTTTAGGATTTGTGTTGGTAGTTTGCATTTTCATCATTCTTGGATAATTGATTTTTTGACTTTTATTGATTGCATTCCTTGTAATTTGGTGAATAAGTTGGTTTTGATAATTATTGGGTTGAATCTTTTGTGATAAAGTTGTCCTTGGTGAGATTTTGAGCCTTATTGATGGATGGACCATTCTATGTCATTCTCTCTTTTTCTTGTGTGATTTCACTCATGTTTTCTTGTGCTCTAGAACTTGGTTTGACTCTCTTGATTTGCAACTTTGTTCACATGCATGTATTGAGATGATTGAGGCATTTTGTTGATAATTGAGCTACTAGCCATATTAGCCTACCTTGATGATTTTCCACTTGTTAGCCTCTTTTGAGCCTATGGATCCCATTTCTTGTTTTTGAAAGCTCATTACAAGCCTTGAAAGTGAAAAACCATGATTGTCCTTGCCTTAGAGGATAAAGGAGCTTTGGAATTGTTTTGGGAATAGGTTCTTGAATAAGTGTGGGGTGTACTTCATTTTCATATCTTATCTCCTCATGTGGATATCATATTGTTGATCTTTGGCTATTTACTGTAACACCTGCGTTTTACTGTTTTTGCCGTTTTTGCCGTTTTAAGTGTTTTATTGGATTTTGAGTGATTAAAATTATTTTTAATCATAAAAATTTATAATTTTGGATTTAGAATTAAATTTCCTATTTTTAGGGAATTTCTGGGAATTTTTGGGGTTTTTCTGTGAAAATGACCTTTTTGCCCCTCCTGTCTCTTGAACCGGGCCCGAATACTCTTGATCCGGGCCAGAAAAATTTGCACAACCCTTCCTTTCCTCCTTCTAGAAGCCGTGCATGTCTTGTGTGTGTGCATGAAGGACATTTGTCCACTTCACACTTTGTTTCTAGACAAGTGTCAAGCTTAGGGAAAAGTAAGACATTAAAACACCAAAATTCATTACTCTTTCTTTTTCCACATGCAAAGCTTAGAAATTCTCTCATTTTCTCTCTTCCTTTTCTCTCTTGGTTGTGAACTATCCATCAACTTCTCTCAAAATTTTTCATCTCCCCTTAAACACATCAAGCCAAGGTTCCATCTTTGAACCAAAGCTTCCATTTCTAAGCTTTCTAGCCTTGAAAAATCCTTGTTGGTGACTAAAGAGGCATCTTTGGGGGCTGTTTTGGGACCAGAATTCTGCACTCATTTTCTTGGAAATTTGAGGTAAAGGGGGGGAGAACTTGAACTCTAGTAGGATTGGTAACTAGAGTCAAGGATTTGCCCTTAAAATCCTTGTTTTTACTCTTGTTCTCCTTGAAAAAAATCACTTTTTGAGCTTTTCTTTGAGCAAATGTTTTGGATTCTTGGAGCTGGGTTGTTTACATGTTTTTAAGTTTATTTTGATGCTTGGAATGTGCTTGGATTGTGATTGTTGGTGCATGCAAGCCAAGAAACAATTTTGGAAAAATTTTCCCCTTTTTCCTCTAATAGCTCTCGGCCTTGAGGGATTTTGGGGCTGCATGTGTTTCAAAATTTTTTTGGTGCTTGGAATGTGTTTGTATGATGAATCTATGAACATGCATGAAGTTGGTTGAAGGTATACAATTGTTTTGGATGATTGATCTTTGAAAAATAGTGTTTATGAGCTTGAAAATGGAGTTATGAACTTTAATGTGTATGTGGATGATTTTGAGTGGATTAGTATGATATTTGGCATTTAGATTGTTTGTTGATGAATGTGTGAAGTTTTGGTGAAGATTGGATGTTGTGAAAAATTTGAAGTTTTGATGAACATTCAAGTTGTTCTTGATGTTCATGAGTTGTTCTTGATGAAACTCATCAAGAATACCTTTTTGATCTTAAAAAGGTCAAGGGTATGTTGAAAACATGTTTATGGGCTTTGGTGGTCCTAAAGGACTAAGAAGCAATTTTACAAGTAAAAGGACTAAAGTGCAATTAAGAATAAGTCTTTAAAAATAAATAAAACAAATTCGGATTTCCAATTCCAACCAAGTAAAAGTCAACTTAAAGGTCAATATTTTAGGTTGCCATGACTAAAAATAAGTTCCTAAGAGTTATAAAACCTTTAGGCTTTTAATTTTAGTTTAAAACCTTTAAGAAAAGGAGTTAAAGACTCATTAAAAGTCAATCAAGATTAGATTATGAAATTAAAAGTTAGATTGGAGTTGGACTTCAACTCTAATCCAAGTTATTAAGAAATTAAAACTTAGAAATTAATTAGTAGACTTAGCTAATCTAATTACCTAAGTTAAATTAACATAATCTACTTAAGTTAATTAAGTAACGGATGATTAATTAAGGTTAAAGTTAATTAACCTTAATAAAAGTATTAAGTAATTAATTAGGAATGATGATTAAGAATTAACTAACTATGATTAACCTTAATCAAATGTAATTAAAAGCTTAGTCCAAAACTAAGGAAGAGATTAAGACTTAATTAAGGAGGATTAAGATTAATTATAGCCCAGTTAATGAAGATTGATTAAAAGTTAAATCTAATCTTAATTATTTATACAAGAAGAATTAGGATAAGTAATACCATCCATAAGACACAATCATAAGTCTTAGTAAATTATAGGACTTAAGTGGACATGATTATTAAGAACATTAGTACAAACTACTATAAAAGATTATAACCAACACCCTCTTTCTTCATAAAACTTGAGAAGCTTAGTGAGAGAGTGCGGTTCCAACCCAAGGTAGGGTTCGGTTTTCCTTGAAGGAAAGACATTGAATTCAGGCCGTGCCACGGGGATGTGGTGACGTTGAATGGTTCAATGGGCTTTTCCTGTAAGGATGTGAATGTTGTGAGCATTGTTGTGTGACATGCATCATGAAGCATTGTTGATGTTCGAGGTTGAAAACCTTATGACCTATATAACAGTAGCACTTGGTACAGTGTGAAATCGGTTGGGAAGGGTGCAACTGGGTTTTGCAAAGAACGCCAGTGGGTCCTCAAAAGGGACGCCAGCCCTGAGGATAGCCTAGCTCCCGGAAGATCTCAGGTGACGTAGATTAGCTCCCTACTGTCGAGATTGGGGAACCCAGCTTAGCTATTCCTGTCGCTCTCATGATTTTCGGGTCAGTTGAGATTGTCTGGAAGAACGCTTAAATGATTTGGCCAAAATGTATGAGCAATGCTCTTTGTACCAATGCTAGTACAGACTCTAACTCCTGACGTGCTGTGTATATATGGTCGGGCAGCTGCTATGTGCTCTGCCTATGGTGATGTTTCCCTGGGCCCGCATGCATTAGATATTGCATTATAATAGTAAAAGTTGCGTTCATATGAGTACACCATGATGAGATGTCGTGATTGCTTATTGATTCGACTGTGTGGATTGCCTCTGTGTGTGTGCTCTAGTTTGTTGTATCCTACATGTTGTGAGTTCATGCGATGTTCTCACCCTTCTTTTCTATCTCTTCTTTCTATGCTCTTCTCGTCACGTTGACAGTCGGTATCGAGGATTTCCGTCATGACGTCGATGCAGGTGTGAATCAGATGGTTGCCGAGGGGCACCCGGAGGGTGACGGGTATCCCGCCCAGGTGTGAGTTCTATGGGGGGGAGTTTGTGTCACCATCACGCACCCCAGACTTCCTCTTGTACCTGAAAAGGACTAGGTTGTGTTGAGTCTAGGTAGTACGCAGCTCTGATTTAGGAATCTCTTCTTTTGTATTTTGTTAGAGGTCTTATTTATTTTACTACCAGAACTTATGTTTTAATGTGGTCATGTGGGTATTCGAGAGGTACATCGATGCTACTTAATATGTATGTATGTATTTATGTCATACTGTTTTATGTTCTCTCAAAGTCTTTAACCATGTGTATGTTGTGTATGCGCGTAAGGTGTTAATTCTTTCGACGCTTACGGAAAGATAAGTTTTGGAAAGGGAAGGAAGGGATATTTCATAAGTACTTAAAATAAAGCTAGAGAGGTAATAGGTCAATGACACCTAAACCCTTTTCAAAAAAAAAAAAAAACTTCCGCATTTTTGACGTTCTACTTCGTTGGTCACGTGTAATGCATGTGGTACTTTTAGTGGTAACTAGGGGTATCACATTTACAAAAAGAAAAAAATGGAAAAGGAAAGAAAGAAAAGAAAAAAAAAAGAGAGAATAAAAAAAAGCTCAAAAGAAAAGTGTATAAAAAAAAAGCAAGGAAATTAAGTGCGCTTGAAAAAAAAAGAAAATGGGTCAAAAGGTATATAAGAGGAGTTTAATTGTAATCTTGAGATGTATACTACTTGAATTTATTCATGGATTTATTCCCCATTGCTCCTCTATTCTCTTTGGTATATAGCTTCTTATCCTTCATTTTCCTTACCTTTACCTTGGCCCCATTACATCCTATTTGAAGTCCTCTTGATCTCTGCTTGCATGTGTCTCAATTGTTGTGGATATTAGAGTCTTGCCAAGCCTATGGTAGTGTTTTCTTTCATGAGTGCTTTGAGTGTATACACAAGCCTAAACACTTGAGAGTTAGAGAGATTGTCTTGTAAGGATTCTACCACTCTTGATTCACCCCCTTTGATTTGATCTACTCTCTTGTTTGCTAAATTATTAGGAATTTCATTCATATATTTCTTGACTCCATGACTCCTTGGATGTTGTATTTTGCCTACTCCTATGCATTCCTTGGATCTCTTGATAATTATGCCATTTGTATTTGCATCTTGCTCCTAATTAATCTTTGGTTTCATGTGGTGTTTTGCCCGGAGTGCAAAAGGGCAAGGGTGGGGGAATTTGATGAACACATTTTTATTCACACTTTGCATAATTAATCTTAGTTTTCTCGGACTCTAATTGTGATTATTTCCATTGTTTTAATTGGAATTTATCAAATTGGACTTAATTGGGCTTTAACTAGAAATGTTGTTTAAATTCGGTTTTTTAAGTCTATTGATCTACCTGTCTTGTTTGCTTGATATCTGGAGCTTTAGGTGTCCGATTTGGGTGATTTCAGTGGCATTGAAAAGCTAAGATTCGAGGCTTTTAATTTGATATGCTATATGCCTATATTCCATTGAGAGACGAGGTGCAGTTTGCAATTTGAAGTTGACATTCAGAAGCTGTCTGAGGCTGAGCGGGAACAACAAGTTTCTTAAGTAGTTGCTGGAGTAGTTTTAGTCTTTTGGGCCTGAAACCTATTAGTCTGGGCCCATTTTACCTCTGCCATTAGATTAATCTTGTGGTTTAGGAGAATAGTATAAGTAGAGGCAGTTACAATTCTATTAGAGGGCTTTTCACTTTTTGCCATTTTTCATTTTTTACGGATTGAAGAAAGAGACGCTTGCTCTCTCTCATTCTCTCTGGTTTGCTGGTTTCGTTCTTCTTCTTCTTCTGCAACTTTCATTTTCTGTTCTTCTTCTTATGGATTGCTAAACTTCTGAGGATTGATTCTTGAGTGATTTTACATTGTATTCTGAGGTTTCTTTCTATTCAAATTTGTATTTCAATTTCTGCAGTAGATTCAATTTCATCTTCTCCTTTAGAATTCTGGTTTTGAATCTTGAATTGGATTTGAACGCTTGTTGATGATTCAATTATGTTCTTCATTAAGAATTTTGGTTTGGTTTGATTAATTCTGAACAACCTACTGTTTGCTTAATTCAGGAGGTAAAGGATTAGAAATCTCATAACCAGTACGCTTAGTCTGGTCTCGCAAGTTTGCTTAGTTCTTGAGTGAGGTTATTGTTGAATTAATTGACGCTTGTTCGGTTAATTCGAATCTATTCTGGAAATTGAGTTCGATGTATTTTTAACCAATGAAGGATCCAATTGTGAATGAATAAGAGAATCAATTTGTTTTCTTAAATTGTTTTACACTTGTAGTTTTATTTGCGAATTGATATTCTTGAACAACCAACAAATCCCCCCTATTTTTGTTACATTCTGCAATTTTGTGCTCCTAAGACAGTCGCTGAAATTTGAGTCTGAAGTTGGTATATGAAAGACCGTCTAAAGTTCGTCAGTCTGAAATCATGATCTGAAGTATTATCTGAAACAAGGACCGTATGAAGTATCTGTCTGAAGTTTATCTTCTGAAGCACTATCTGAAGTACACAGTTTGAAGTATCATCTTAAGTACCATCGTCTGAAGTTCTGCAGTTTGAAATCCTATCTGAATTCTAATATTCTAAATTGTTATTGAATTCCTTGAGAGACGACTTTGGGTTATTTAACCCTCACTACACTTAATTCATATTATTTGATTGAGTACGACCTCGATCAACTATAGAGGCCAGGTAGAACTCATGAGCAGTTAGAGGAACCTAATACCATTGGTAAGGGAGAGTAACCCTAGTTCCTAGGTTAAGTTGCTTACCAATAGATGGATGTAACCCTAAGTACAATTCGAGGAATTGAACTAGGTTCTTGATCTCACTTTTAGTTGTGAAGTCTATTAATCAGTTTGAGCATTCAAACTTGACTCAAAGACTTAATATCCTGTAGTTTTAATGATTAACAAATAAGATTATATATAAACAGATTCTACTGAGAAAGGTATTGGTTTGTTGACTGTGTTTCAGGATGAAATAATAATCAGAAGATTAGGATCAGAAGAACAAATGCAGGATCAAGGATAAAGAAGCTGTCTGAAGACGTAAAGACCATATGAAGACAACATAAAGCAGTCTGAAGAAAAGAAGCTGTCTGAAGCAAAGAAGCATTCTGAAGAAAATAAGCTGTCTGAAGAAAAGAAGCTGTCTGAAGCAAAGAAGCCTTCTGAAGAAACGAAGTTGTCTGAAGAGTTGGAGCTGTCTGAAGTAGTTCAACCCGTCTGAAGTATCAGTGCTGTCTGAAGTCTCACTTATGACGTGGCACTCTCTGCTGAAGCTTGTGAAGACTTTTCTGAACCTCTGCTGCACATACCTTTTTCAAACACGTTTATGGCAAGAAATACAGAGACCTTTCCTGGTGATTTTGAATTTCATACACCACTGAGGAAATCTCTGCAACGCAGAAATTGCAGCAACAACGATGGCAGCTTTATAGCAGCACCAACGTTGTACTCTGTCAGAATTATGAAGACACCCAGAAGCGTGTCTCACGATGGATTGAACAACATTCAATGCTTTCTCTAAAGGGTGGTATCACAACGGAAATATCATCATCACCAACTCAAAAGAAAGCACAAGAAAAGCTCAGGAGACTAAGCAGAAGCAACAAAGAGAAATGTTTGAATAACATATTCAAACATACTTTATCATCTGCAAGAAACAGCCATTGAAAAAGACACCTCACTCAAAGAAGAAAGGAGAAATGGTGTCAGGAAGCAAACAGAAAAGGAGCTTATACAAAATAAGCAAGAGGACAAATCCAACGGATACCTCCTCATATACACTCCTAAGAAAAGCAGAGAAAATCAGAAGTCAGCTGAAGAAAAGTAAAAGGATATCAAGAGAGAGAACATGCAAAATAATATCAAGAAAATCTCTCTAAAAGAGCTCGTCTACAGAAGTGTCAGAACAAGACTGTCTGAACACATATCTGCTAAAAAAGAAGCAACCGTTTGAGACACTATTAAGTAACGGCTATATGAGCCACATCATCAACATCTCAACGGTATTATGAATCATCTTCAAACGGCTATATTCCAACAGAACATATAAATAGCCTCAAGGAAGAATTTGAAGATGTTGAACTCATTCACATGGTTCAATCAGTTGATCAAGATGCATCAGAAAAATCCTATCGGTGTTGACCACACTTACTTGAATCAACTATGCTAGTCAAAATAGCAGTTGTTCAGTTGAACAACCTACCAGGCTGTGCTTAATCTCATATGAACCAAGAATGGTTTGAAGCTATAAGTATGCCTTGGTTTTTCCAATGATACGGGTGAGAATGTAACCCATGGAAACCAATGGCTGGAGAACAAGGCTAGAGCTTAAAGTCAAGTATCTACCGAGCCCATTCTCAGAGGATGTTATTCCTCATATCAGAGACAGGGATTGTACTTAAACTTATATACTTGAATCACTGTCTTACCCTTGTACTTAGATTTATCCATTGTATCCTGAGTAGTACTCAGTTAACCTCTAGTACAGGAAAAGATTAAGTTTATGTTTCGTGGAAACTTAAACTTAGTTTAATTTGAAAACACTTTATGTGTCTGAGAGCCTGGAGAGGCTTGGTGGAAGAAAGAATACTCTACACTTGGATAAGTGTCTGAGAGCCTGGAGAGGCTTTGTGGAAGAAAGAATACTCGTGGTAGAGCCTGGAGAGGCTTGATAGAAAAGAATACTTGTGGTAGAGCCTGGAGAGGCTTGATAGAAAAGAATACTTGTGGTAGAGCCTGAAGAGGCTTGATAGAAAAGAATACTTGTGGTGTCTGGAGAGACTGTACTCGTTGTGTCTGGAGAGACTGTACTCATTGTGTCTGGAGAGACTGTACTCGTTGTGTCTGGAGAGCCTGTACTCGTTGTGTCTGGAGAGACTGTACTCGTTGTGTCTGGAGAGACTGTACTCATTGTGTCTGGAGAGACTGTACTCGCTGTGTCTGGAGAGATTGTACTCGTTGTGTCTGGAGAGACTGTACTCATTGTGTCTGGAGAGACTGTACTCAAACTCAAGCTTGTAATCTGAATATTCATATAGTGGAAATCCAGTGGTTGTTTGCCATTGGGACTGGATGTAGCCCACGGGTTTGTGGGTGAAACAGGATAAATTCCTTGCCTAAGTTCTCTTACCCTTATCTCTTATCAATTCTTTTTATACTAATCAAGGGGTCAGAATAATTAATCTGATATTTTTGAAGGCACAAACCATCTTTTAAAAATAGTTTTTACAAGCCGTCTGAAAACTTCAGACAGCCCCGTAAACGTCTGTCTGAAGTCTATATGCCTAAATTCTCTTTTCTTTAATCCCTTTATTTCCAGTTTTCATATTTATGTTGGAGTTTGAAAAGTATTTTCTATAATAAACTTAACACAAATATTTCAATAAAATGACCTTTCATATGTATAAAACATGAGATGGCTCTTATATCTTTTGAAGCTTTACAAAGAATGTTCCTTGAAGAACTTCTGAAATAAATTCTCTGAAGCAAGTCTGAAAGAGATCAGTTCAGAAATCAGGAACAAACTTCAGAGAACTTCTAGTTGTCTGAAGTATTTCAGAAACCGTTCTGAAAATACTCCTTGTAATAATCTTCAGAAGACACTTTAAGAAACCTCTGTTTAAAACAATCTTAAGCTTCAGAAGAAACACTATTTTTCTTATCTTCCGCATGTTTCAACTATCTCTGATCTTAAGACTTGTTCTTAACGGTGCTCATCTTCATGATTTAAATTAAAGATTTCCAAAAACTATCAAAAAGCTTAAAACAGTATTCAACCCCCCCTTCTAGTGTTTCCTGTGGTTCTAACAATTGGTATCAGAGCTCACCTTCGGGTTGAGCATCTAACAAATGCAGAAGGAGTAGATCCTCAGAAGATGGAAATCTCACCAAGCTGAAGCAACTCTGAAGAATGATAATGAGAAAATAAAACCACTTTCTTAAAACTCATTACTCATACAAGGCATCTTCCAGAAGGATATAGCTGGAAAAGGAAAGTGTATCTATCTCTAGATCACAACCGGGTAACACATTTCCTATCTTTGTGTAAATCTAAATTTAAATATAATTGTTTATTTGGTGAATGTTTTGTTTTATCGAAATTACTATTACATAAGAGTACTTGTGTGAAAATAAATTATTGTATAATAAATGTCCTACATATGTATACGTATTACTTGTTTTGTGTGTAAATTATCTGAATTATATGTGTAAATATATGTGTATAATTATTTTAGTAAATGAAGAGTCATGTATGTGCATCATGATTATCATTAAATGTGATACGGCGCAACGAGGATCAATGTATCATCAACCGATTTCTCATAATTGGCACGATGCACAACTCTCAATAACTGCTTGGTACATGTAACCGTCTTTCTTCATTGAACGAAGCAATGCTTGATTGCCTATTTAAGAATTGGAAGGTCATCATAGGAACTACACTTCAATCAACCTATCCTCAAA
Organism: Sesbania bispinosa; assembly: GCA_026901365.1. NCBI lineage: Eukaryota > Viridiplantae > Streptophyta > Magnoliopsida > Fabales > Fabaceae > Sesbania > Sesbania bispinosa. The sequence continues at coordinate 1,537,540 of QLOH01000079.1, read as the reverse complement.
AGCCATAACTCTTCAAGCACCATAATCTCCTTAGATCAATCATACTCAATGGCCAACATGTCTGCATCATCAAATAACCCAAACCATCCTATGTCTGATAAGAGAATTATACCTTCTAAGTTGGTCAATCTCTCTGATTTTGATGAGGCAGATTATAAAATCTCAGAGTATTTTGATTCCGTAGGGTGGACTCCCTACTTCAGCAACATTTCCTCTCCATGGCATGAGAAAAGTGTAATGGAGTTCTGGGAAAACATCAAAGTCACATCTGAACCCAACAGAACTGGGATTGAAACGAAAGTAATGGGAAGGTCACTGATTGTGAATACCCAACTTATTGCTGAAGTCATAGGTGTTCCTGACAGAGGAGAAAAATACTTCCAAAGATGGGAATCTCTCCATGGTGGAACTTTTGTTCTAGACCAACATCTGTTTGGAAGAAGAAGGATTGCTCCTTTCAGACCCTCTCAACTTCTGAGCACACCCAGAGCCCTCCTTGTTGTACTAAACTGCTGCATTCTTCCTAGAGGAAGAAACAATTTGACTATAAGCATGATGGAACGGTTTGTATTGGGACTCTTGTTGTCAAAAAGGAAAGTCAACCTTCCTTGGGTGCTTTTGTATCAGATGATGTACAGAGATGAGTTAGGCAATGAGAATTTCTATCCTCATAACACCCTAATCATGAAAATTCTATTGCACAAGGGATTTCCTATGAAAAGTCGCTTTGACCAACCACCTCCTGACTTCTTCACTCCGGCTGTGTATGCTGAGTTAGACCGGACTCTTATCAAAAGAGAAGAAGCTCCTGAGAATCAAGTGGTGATTCCTCCTCTTTTTGCTATACGCAATGAAGAAGGAACTGAAGATACCCACTTAAAGTCTCGAAAAAGGAAAAGGGGTGATGTAGGGTGCAAATCATCAGAAGAAGGCAAATAGCAAAATTTCCAGGCTCGCAAGAAGATTGAGAGCTGCTGAGAAGAAGCTTAAGAAAGGGGCTCTGAACTGAAAAGAAGAATGTTGATGATTACTGAGAACCTATCTGATGATCAATGATTCTCTTGTGTCTTTTCATTTCTCTCTTAATTTTCGTTTGCTAATAGTAATAATTAGTATTCTGCTTTGTTCCATTTTTGATACATTCTGTGTGATCTATGACTGTTTATACTGTTTCTCTTATAACTATGTATGCTTAAATGAATCATTAACTTAACACACTTCTTTAATTAGTACAACTAAAAGATAAAATTAATTAACTGAATAAGATAAGGACAAAATTAAAATTTATATAAGTTCCTGCTGAAATATAATAAAATTGAAACTATTAACCTAAGACACTTGTTTTAATGATTAACTAATTCTATCAAGTAATATCATATGCTACTGAAAGGTATTTTCAGGATGTGCATGTTTCAGAAAACAGGTTTCTGAAAATAAGCTAAAAGAAGATCAACCAGAGAAAATGCCATGTGTAAAAAGGATGAATCAAGGCAACAAGAATGTCTAAGTGTGATATCATCTCCATTGTCTGAACCTGTTCAGACAGTTCACAATGAACTTACTGAAATTATGGGTCAGAAATGTTAAGACAAGTGATACACAAAGCACTAAGCCTACCTCTACGCTTGAAAAGATAATTTTGACTTAGTAACATTTCTACTTTCTGAACCTGTTCAGAAGGGTCTCGGTGAATCCCCTGAAATTGTGGGTCAGAAATGTTAAAGTAATGTAAACTCAAGTTATTAAAGTCTATTTCAATCTTTGAGGGACAGGTTAAGATGATTGTTCAAAGATTCTCTGAAGCACAAAAAGACAAAACACTAAAAGGAGGATTTGCAGACATCAAGTGACCACACAAGAAGAAAAATCTTCATAGTAAGGTACAATGCCAGAAAAGCTTTCTTCCATCTAGAGAATAATGAGGAAAGTTAATAGGGACAAAAATATAACTGATAAAAGTAACAAAAATAACAAAAGGAGAAGAAATATAAACAATAAATGAACCATTCACTCACAAAACTCAACTATATGAAACCATGAACCTTTTTAATTAATGACAAAAGGGGGAGAAATATTTAACTCACAAAATGATTTAAAAGGGACTAACAATCAGTATCTGTGATAAGTAAATAAAATATGGTAATATTAGTTTTCAATAACAAACAATAATAATTGGTGTCTAAAAAGACTAACACAATTGGTATCTGAAAGATTAACATCTAGTTTCCAAAAGATAAGTTAACCATATCTAATCTTGTTAGAATAATGATAACAATTTGCAACATTTAACAAACTAAAAGAATAAATGTTCTTTTCAGGGGGAGTATTATAGATAGAGGGAGTCTTTTATATACTTACCCATCTTTCCTTAAAACATTTTGTAAGTTATACATATCTTATTTGTCATCATTAAAAAGGGGGAGATTGTGAAGTCTATTAATCAGTTTGAGCATTCAAACTTGACTCAAAGACTTAATATCCTGTAGTTTCAATGATTAACAAATAAGATTATATATAAACAGATTCTACTGAGAAAGGTATTGGTTTGTTGACTGTGTTTCAGGATGAAATAATAATCAGAAGATTAGGATCAGAAGAACAAATGCAGGATCAAGGATAAAGAAGCTGTCTGAAGACGTAAAGACCATATGAAGACAACATAAAGCAGTCTGAAGAAAAGAAGCTGTCTGAAGCAAAGAAGCATTCTGAAGAAAATAAGCTGTCTGAAGAAAAGAAGCTGTCTGAAGCAAAGAAGCCTTCTGAAGAAACGAAGTTGTCTGAAGAGTTGGAGCTGTCTGAAGTAGTTCAACCCGTCTGAAGTATCAGTGCTGTCTGAAGTCTCACTTATGACGTGGCACTCTCTGCTGAAGCTTGTGAAGACTTTTCTGAACCTCTGCTGCACATACCTTTTTCAAACACGTTTATGGCAAGAAATACAGAGACCTTTCCTGGTGATTTTGAATTTCATACACCACTGAGGAAATCTCTGCAACGCAGAAATTGCAGCAACAACGATGGCAGCTTTATAGCAGCACCAACGTTGTACTCTGTCAGAATTATGAAGACACCCAGAAGCGTGTCTCACGATGGATTGAACAACATTCAATGCTTTCTCTAAAGGGTGGTATCACAACGGAAATATCATCATCACCAACTCAAAAGAAAGCACAAGAAAAGCTCAGGAGACTAAGCAGAAGCAACAAAGAGAAATGTTTGAATAACATATTCAAACATACTTTATCATCTGCAAGAAACAGCCATTGAAAAAGACACCTCACTCAAAGAAGAAAGGAGAAATGGTGTCAGGAAGCAAACAGAAAAGGAGCTTATACAAAATAAGCAAGAGGACAAATCCAACGGATACCTCCTCATATACACTCCTAAGAAAAGCAGAGAAAATCAGAAGTCAGCTGAAGAAAAGTAAAAGGATATCAAGAGAGAGAACATGCAAAATAATATCAAGAAAATCTCTCTAAAGAGCTCGTCTACAGAAGTGTCAGAACAAGACTGTCTGAACACATATCTGCTAAAAAAGAAGCAACCGTTTGAGACACTATTAAGTAACGGCTATATGAGCCACATCATCAACATCTCAACGGTATTATGAATCATCTTCAAACGGCTATATTCCAACAGAACAAATAAATAGCCTCAAGGAAGAATTTGAAGATGTTGAACTCATTCACATGGTTCAATCAGTTGATCAAGATGCATCAGAAAAATCCTATCGGTGTTGACCACACTTACTTGAATCAACTATGCTAGTCAAAATAGCAGTTGTTCAGTTGAACAACCTACCAGGCTGTGCTTAATCTCATATGAACCAAGAATGGTTTGAAGCTATAAGTATGCCTTGGTTTTTCCAATGATACGGGTGAGAACATAACCCATGGAAACCAATGGCTGGAGAACAAGGCTGGAGCTTAAAGTCAAGTATCTACCGAGCCCATTCTCAGAGGATGTTATTCCTCATATCAGAGACAGGGATTGTACTTAAACTTATATACTTGAATCACTGTCTTACCCTTGTACTTAGATTTATCCATCGTATCCTGAGTAGTACTCAGTTAACCTCTAGTACAGGAAAAGATTAAGTTTATGTTTCGTGGAAACTTAAACTTAGTTTAATTTGAAAACACTTTATGTGTCTGAGAGCCTGGAGAGGCTTGGTGGAAGAAAGAATACTCTACACTTGGATAAGTGTCTGAGAGCCTGGAGAGGCTTGGTGGAAGAAAGAATACTCGTGGTAGAGCCTGGAGAGGCTTGATAGAAAAGAATGCTTGTGGTAGAGCCTGGAGAAGCTTGATAGAAAAGAATGCTTGTGGTAGAGCCTGAAGAGGCTTGATAGAAAAGAATACTTGTGGTGTCTGGAGAGACTGTACTCGTTGTGTCTGGAGAGACTGTACTCATTGTGTCTGGAGAGACTGTACTCGTTGTGTCTGGAGAGACTGTACTCGTTGTGTCTGGAGAGATTGTACTCGTTGTGTCTGGAGAGACTGTACTCATTGTGTCTGGAGAGACTGTACTCGTTGTGTCTGGAGAGACTGTACTCGTTGTGTCTGGAGAGACTGTACTCATTGTGTCTGGAGAGACTGTACTCAAACTCAAGCTTGTAATCTGAATATTCATATAGTGGAAATCCAGTGGTTGTTTGCCATTGGGATTGGATGTAGCCCACGGGTTTGTGGGTGAACCAGGATAAATTCCTTGCCTAAGTTCTCTTACCCTTATCTCTTATCAATTCTTTTTATACTAATCAAGGGGTCAGAATAATTAATCTAATATTTTTGAAGGCATAAACCATCTTTTAAAAATAGTTTTTACAAGCCGTCTGAAAACTTCAGACAGCCCCGTAAACGTATGTCTGAAGTCTATATGCCTAAATTCTCTTTTCTTTAATCCCTTTATTTCCAGTTTTCATATTTATGTTGGAGTTTGAAAAGTATTTTCTATAATAAACTTAACACAAATATTTTAATAAAATGACCTTTCATATGTATAAAACATGAGATGGCTCTTATATCTTTTGAAGCTTTACAAAGAATGTTCCTTGAAGAACTTCTGAAATAAATTCTCTGAAGCAAGTCTGAAAGAGATCAGTTCAGAAATCAGGAACGAACTTCAGAGAACTTCTAGTTGTCTGAAGTATTTCAGAAACCGTTCTGAAAATACTCCTTGTAATAATCTTCAGAAGACACTTTAAGAAACCTCTGTTTAAAACAATCTTAAGCTTCAGAAGAAACACTATTTTTCTTATCTTCCGCATGTTTCAACTATCTCTGATCTTAAGACTTGTTCTTAACGGTGCTCATCTTCATGATTTAAATTAAAGATTTCCAAAAACTATCAAAAAGCTTAAAACACTATTCAACCCCCCCTTCTAGTGTTTCCTGTGGTTCTAACATTAGTTTCTAAGTCATTATATGAATCCGGTTAGATGTCTCACTGGGAGGTTAGTGAATTCTTTTGATGGTGATGAGGATGTTTCAGTCTTATGTACGGTGATTTGGTCTTAGCATGTAAGAAGTGAATCCAACCCTGTGTTTCCTGAAATAGTAGACTGACACTTAGAGTCCTTACTCATTCCTTGGTTCCATGCATTGGTGAACATGATTCTAGTTCTTAGGGGAAGAGTCTGAACCTTTGGTATCCTAATAGATCAATATGAGAGTTCTTGGTTGTAGTTTCGGCTCACATAGGTGCATGTTACCCAACTAGTTATTTAAGTGTATCCTCATTTCACGAACTAATAGAGGGAATTAAGTTTGAATACCATGACTCAATAACCACCTTGTCCTACCTTAGAGCACCCTTCTTACCTCAGGTCCCTTGTGGTATAGAACCCTGTTATTCATGTTTGAATTATGGTTGGGCACTATTTCTTAGTTAGGACCTCTTGATCCACCCGGTTAAGCTCGGGAATAAACCCAAGTACTTAAGGAGAGCGAGTGACATTGGAAACTTGGATGGATAGAGATACTTAGTAAGTCGCAATCATGGTTAATTCCTTTCGGCCCTAGGTCTACTTAGCAGATTGACACTTAAGGAATGAGATTCCTTGTGGTTTTAGCCAAGTGCTTTTGGAATAGAAGTTTTATAATTATCAGTCCGTGCTTAGAGCATCATTGTTGGTTTCCTATGGGTGGGCATGCCTGTTACTTATGTTCAGGAATATGTTGTCAGCACACGGATAATACCTTTTCCTAAGTTATTTGTGGTAGAGCTAACTCTACAAGTTGGGCTTCTCGGTCTCTTCTTGTGATATCCTTAGCGGTAAGGCTCTGATCTTTATAGTCCATGGAAGAAGAAAAATCTTGCGGAATTTAAAATTGTTACTCAGAGTATAACTCCTACTAGAGGCAATGATCAATATCTGGTTAATGTTTTGATAAAGACTAGTGTTAATCTTAGTGTGCTAAATTCATTGTTAGGTGTTGAACATTCTCCGTACATTTCTCTTATTTCTAAGTTTCTGCCATTGTTATAGGCTTGAATGTGTCCCTTAGTCACCAAGGCAATTGGACGTTCCTTCAATTATTGCGGTTGCCAGCTCTAGTCAATAGCTGTTGATGTCCTTGTATAGGGCAGGCTTTCGTACTTAGTTTCCTAGGTTGATTGTTAGACAATTATGTTTTATGTGTTTGTGCTCGTGATGGAGTGGTAGGTACAAGCATACCTACACACTATCATGTTCTGTTTGATGAGGTTGGTCTTCTTCGGATGAATTGCCGAAGTCTGTCCATTCTCTATCATATGTGTATCAGAGGAGTACCACTATCTTGGGTGTGGCTCTGTAAGTTGCGCACCCTTGACTACGATCTCACATTCGAGATTGAGGCTTGTGTGTTTCCGTTTTAGAAACTAAGGGAGGAATGTTGTGTATTCAGGTCCATAACAATTTGTTAGCCCCACATGTGTACTTCCTTGTTTTTTTTCATTTTACTTGTGATAGTTATATGTGCTACTTTATGTGATGTATGTTCATTGAATGCATATCCCGTGTCGGATGGCCTTTCCGGTACCAGTTTCATGATTCATGAATTGAGTAATCGCATGTGAAAGGGGTGTTAGTATTAGTTCCAAGAAAACACATGGTGGGGTTGGAATCAATGAGGAAATTTCAATTAAGATAAGGTTATAGAACTCCACTCAAGTTTAGGGTAAAAAAAAAATTGCAATGCCCCTTTTGAACTTTTTTCACTAGTTATATAAGCTTTTTGGACTTGAAAGCATTACATTGTATTATCATATATTGTATAGGCTGGTTTTTCTAGATTTCAGGTTGAAATGAAAATTTTGGGAATGTCCAGTTTTTAGGGGAAACTCTGCCGGATTTTCGGTAGGAGTGTGACTATGACATCGCACCCGTTAAGGTTATGTTGTAATTGGAAGTAAATCTAAGGCTTGGCTAGTAGATAAAGGATGAGGAGATAAGGCTAGGAGACCAAACGACCTTTAGTCCTGCAGCCATCCTTAGGTAATGGAATATTTTGATCAGGCAATGATTGGATAGTTTCTTAGGGCACCAACACCATTGGGGAAAAAACTAGGTCTGGGAGTAGTGGTGGAGCTCATCAACCTGAAATTTTGAGGACAAAATTTATTTAAGGGGGGTAGAAATGTAACATCCCGAAAATCAGACCTTAGAAGAATCTAGGGGAAGATAGAAGTATGATGAGAACTTAGGGATTGGAAAGGAAAATAAGATGAGAATTAGGGAATTGATTAAGAGTTATGAGTTTGAGGGAACCAGGAAGAAAGAAACCAAGTATTAAGCCAAACCAGACCGTAGTGCAAGCATAGGAGAAGTAATACCTAGTGGTAGAAAAGCTAGCACAGTGAAGAGGGGAGGAAGAAAGTGGAGACATCAGAACTAGGAAATTAGATTGAGACAGAAGGAACTAAGCTCGAACGGATTGACGGGAATGAAAAGGAAAGGCGTAGACGTAAGGAACAAGGGTAGAAAATGATTCTATGGAAAGGAACAAGGGAATAGAGGAACCTAGTCTCATGGACACTTAGAACCCTTGATCATAGCCATACTAAAGTGAATTGATGATTTAAATCTTGGTTCAGGTGAAGTGTGCCCCATTGGGCTTCAGCCAAGGTGGTTGCTTCATTTCTGGTTTTAAGCCTAATGATCTTGGTGCACTAAATTGCAAATATCTAGAGTCAAGGGTGTCCAATTTAGGCGATTCCACTTGGATTAGAAAGCTAACATCCGGGGCTTCAGTTTGATATGCTATACGATAGTATTCCGAGCTCGTTTGCACCCCAAACAGGCACATTCTTGCTCAGGTGAGAAAGCAGTTAAGGAACAGAGGAATTCTAATCTGTTTTCCTGCGCTCCAGCTGCGCTGAGCGCAGCCTGAGCGCAGAAAACAGAGAGGAATTGAGGAAACCTACGCTCCATCTGTGCTGAGTGCAACCTGAGCGCAGATATCAGAGGGGAATTTCGGAAACCTGTGCTCCAGCTGCGTTGAGCGCAGCCTGAGCGCAGGTACGCGTCTGGTTCTTTAAAAACACCGATTTAGGGGTTTCTCCCCCATTTTTCTTCCTTCTTCCTTATGGTTTTAGAGGGAGAGATGTTTCTAGAGAGAGGCACTCCTTGGGATCTTGGTGGAAGAGGATCAAGGCCAAGGATCTCCAACCCTCACCTTCCCCAACCTTCTTTCCCTTCTCTTTGAGCTTCCTTGAGGTGAGTAGAGCTCACACACTTCACCTCCCTTTGTGTGAACTCCTACATGAACCTACTCCTCCCTCTCCCTTTCCTTAGATTGTATATGCTTATTTATGGTAATCTACTGATTGTAAAGGCGCCTTTTTATGTAACACCCCAACCCTCTCCTGGCACCCCCTCTCAAGGCCCAGGACCTTACTGAGCATGTTACCACACTTTAGCTTTGGCACCCCCTGAAGTGCCTTATTCCCCCTCTCAGGGAACCTCCGTGGGTTTCGAACCCAAGACCTCAGGGATATAGTCTTAGATTCCTCAAATCCACTACCAATTAGACTATATCCCTGAGGTCTTGGGTTCGAAACCCACGGAGGTTCCCTGAGAGGGGGAATAAGGCACTTCAGGGGGTGCCAAAGCTAAAGTGTGGTAACATGCTCAATAAGGTCCTGGGCCCTGAGAGGGGGTGCCAGGAGAGGGCTGGGGTGTTACACTGCTCTGCTCACTGGGACGTTAGTCTCACCCCGTTGTGGGTTTACATTTTAGATTCCCAGGCAGGTCGTGAGGATCATGACACCGCAACAGCTTAGGAGTTTGTGGGCTTGGAGCCCTTATTTTACTGTATTTCCTTGGATGACTGTATTTGTATAGATATGTATATATATAGTTTCTTATGCTTCCGCTGACTAGGGTCCATGGAACTGTTGTATTTATGATTTCTGGAATGTATCGTATTCATAGGTTATGTTTAAGTAAACATTGGATTAGTTAAACATGCATGTAGTTAGTTATTGATATCGATAATGTCGCGAAAATAATTCCCTCAATTTGGGATTTATGCTTCCAATGGGCATAATTTCCTAATTCTGGGGATTAGGACGTTACAATATACATGTTACATATCCTAAATGATGATTCCATGACATTCAAAGCTCATAATCAAACACTATAATGAAAACCCTAACCTCTATAACATAGAGTTAAGCCAAAAGTCAAACAATCAAAGCAAATACACACATAAACCCTGGATTAACCTCAATCAATCACAAGCAAGTAAAGTAGGAAGGGGAAAGGAGAATAGCGATCATTAGGGAACATCACACATGATGGAGAGTGGGTGGGTGAACCACACTCACCTCAAGGAGCAAGGATGAAGGTGTAGAGGTGATGAGACAAATTTTGGGCCTCCTTCTTCCTTGATCCCTCACTTCCGAGCCTCCTCTTCCTCTTCCTCTTCGAGCTCTCCCTCTAGGGAACAAAAGGGTTGAGAGAAAAATGTTTTTGATTTGGGGTCAAATGACCCCGAATCTGAACTTAAAAATGAAGTCTGCACGTTCTCGCTCAAGCGAGACTTTTCTCGCTTGAGCGAGGGGAGAAAAATGCCTTGCTGGCACGTTCTCACTCAAGGCGAGAATCTTCTCGCTTGAGCGAGAATGCTCCAGAGAGCATTACCTACCAAACTGGGGTAATTTGCGCTCAAGCGCAATACATTTTCGCCTAAGCGAGACTACCCCAGAGAGCATCCCCTGATGCTGACCCATTCTCGCTTGAGCGAGGTTGTTCTCACTTGAGCGAGGAGGTTCTCGCCTGAGCGAGGCTGCTCTCGCTCGAGCGAGAAAACCAGAACTGAGTTTCCTCATTTTTTACTGATATGCTCGCTCAAGCGAGGAGCTTCTGGCTTGAGCGAGAATACCCCAGAATGGGAATTAATTCCCATTCCCAGCAATCCTTACCAATTTTTACCCCATTCTTCCTAGTTCTTTCGGGATATACTATTATACTCCTAATTTCAATTATGATCGTGATTCCCTCAAGTTCCAAAACCCTCAATACCCAATCTTCCCCAATCATAGCCTCTGCCTCTTTAGTTCATTTATCTCTATAGTCTATATCCTCACATGTTAACTAGGTTTCCCTTAACTCTCTTCAAGATAGGTACTTGGAGTTTAACGCTTGATTCATTCTTTATATCCCTCTTAACACTTCAAACTCTCATCAATACCTCGATCTAGTCCTTTAATTTTCTGTTAACCCCTAAACCCTCATCCTACTCATATCTTGCCTCTCTTGGTATGATTCACAACCTAAGGCTCCCACCATATTTTTTAGGTCTTGATTTTCGGGATGTTACACAAACTACCTATCCCCCGCCACTAGGCCAATAATTGAGATTTTATGTGGGAGGACCATCTTATCACTACTAATGTTTATCCTTATGGTATAGTTAAACTTCAAAATGTAACAACAAAACATATCTTCAAGGTTAATAGGCATAGAGGAGGTGGACTTACTCAATGCCACCTAAACTAGAATATGAGGAAGTTTCCTTACCACACACGTTACTCCCTCCGGTCATATTTATAAGATAAAGTTTGAAGCTTTTCCGTGGTCCTATTTATAGGATAAAGTGCACATATCTAGAAATATTTATTTTTTTTTCTCATATTTGCCCTTGTTGACCATTAAAGGTTTTAAGGTGACACAATTACCATGCTAGTGAAGTTTAATTTTAAATAGGGGTAAACTTGAAATCTTATAGAGTAATTTCTTGAAAATCAATGCATTAATTACTTTTCTTAATATGTGTGTTTTTGTTTGAATTGTCTTATAAATAGGACCAGAAGGAGTATTGTACTTGATTAATTGTTAATCATACCACTCTTCAAAATTATTTTAACTTTAAATAGATGAACCTTTTTTATTATTATGCAATTCGTTAGCGTTGGAGAAATTAATTTTATATTGGACAATAACTTTTTAGATTTTTTTTAAATATAAATGTTGATAATATGTAAAATCAAATTTCTCAATTAGTTGCTTGCCTTTATTAATATATATTTTTTTAAAAAAAATCCCAATTTCCCATCAATTTAAAAAGGCTTAAATATGTTTTTAGTCCCTCTAAATATAGGTCATTTTGTTTTTAGTCCCTGTAAATTTTTTTTTTTTGGTTTTTCATCCCTATAAAATTTTCCGTTTATCATTTTGGTCCCTGTCATTAACTTTAAGCTTATGTGGCTAACGGAGTGCCACGTCATCCTGCCACATCTGATTTTTCTTCCAGCTTAATTTTGTTTTTAGTCCCTATAAATATGGTCTTTTTGTTTTTAGTCCCTATAATTTTTTTTTTGTGTTTTTACCTCAATCTCATCCCCATCCAATATCACAGTGTCCTTTTGCTTCTTCTACTGCATTGTTACACTTGAAATTCTTGAATTCTTCATGGTGGATTTAAGGAAATAAATTTTTTATGTATTCAATTATTTGAAATTTCAATACACTTGAATTCACTGTATAAAGTGAGAAAAACTTGTAATGACCTTTTTTCTGTCTATTGACTAACAAAATTCTCATTTGATTTATGTCTATTGATGACTTATATATAACTTAATGTAATTTGTCCTGAGTAACAAAAAAGGCTTGTAATTGTAAATCAAGTGAAAATTTTGTCAGTCAATGGATAAAAAAAGAATTGTAGAGAAAAAAAGGTCATTACAAGTTTTTTCCACTTTATACAGTGAATTCAAGTGTATTGAAACTAGTATTGATCCCGTGCGATGCACGGATTTAGTATTCAAATTAATTAAATCATGTGAAAATTAATTAACCTATAATATAGGTAATTAAAATATTATTCAATTTATATATTGAAAAGAAAAAAAATTAGTGTACATTTTAATGAGTATTGTGTTAATAAGAAAATATATTAAAATGTATAAATGAAAATTTTAATACATAATGCATAAATAAATTTATATTTATAAATTATCTCTTTGTACTCTATATTTTTTATAATATTACAGAACTTAAAATTATCACGGTAAATAAGAGTTTTAAATCCTTGTTGATACATCACAAAATATAGTAAAAATAATAATTTGAACACTTAGTTGAGTAGCACGTAGATATTGATTTTATCTCTTTGAATATTATAATATATTAGTTTCGTCCTTTTTTAAAATTTATTCATTTGTTAATTGTTATCTTTTTTTATGAAGTGGATTATAATTTAAGTGGAGTATAGTTTATAATATCATATATAATAAATATATGATAACGTTTTACTATTTTAGTTTTTAAAATTAAACGAGTAGATATATTTTATTTTCTGTGTCTAATATTTATGTTTTGTACTTTAATATTTGTACAAAAAAATTATAAATGAAATGAAGCAATTATACCTAATTTTGCAGTACATTGAATTTGTTTCATTTGTTAAGTATTTATATTAAGAATTTAATTAGGGTGTGGATCAACTTAAGATAAAAGTTTGACACCTGGGAACAAAAAAGAATTGGCCACCAGTGAACAGTTGAGAAAAATGTGGACAAATTTAAAATTATAGATTTCAAATAATTAAATACATAAAGAATTTATTTCCTTAAATCCACCGTGAAGAGTTCAAGAATTTCAAGTGTAACAATGCAGTAGAAGAAGCAAAAGGAGACTAAGATTTTGGATGGGGATGAGATTGAGATGAAAAATAAAAAAAAAATTATAGGGACTGAAAACAAAAGGACCATATTTATAGGGACTAAAAACAAAATTAAGCTGGAAGAAAAATCACATGTGGCAGGATGACGTGGCACTCCGTTAACCACATAAGCTTAAAGTTAACGGCAGAGACCCAAATGGCAAACGGAAAATTTTATAGGGATGAAAAACCAAAAAAAAATTTTACAGGGACTAAAAACAAAATGACCTATATTTATAGGGACTAAAAACATATTTAACCCATTTAAAAATCAAGGAGAGTGCTTTTTATGGAAATGGAAATGGGGTTGGGTGTTTATATGATTGCCTTCTCCTGCTGTCCTCCTGCTCCTGCTCTAAAAACCCTGGCACTGGCAGTTGCTACTCGACTGAACATGGATCACCCTCGACCTATCGCAATTGGTGATCGCAACAGAAACTCAGAAGAAACTCACCACAAACCCTAACCTAACCGAGTCACCACTCATATTATTCTGAAACAAACACTGTTGTTCAGAATGATTAATATTGATGGTTGTGATCATGCAAGAGCAACAGCAACAACAGCAACAGCAGCAGAATCCCTCTGCACTGTTGCCACCTCAACTCAACAATCCTCAATCTTCCTCAACCGCCACTACTTCCCTTAGGTCACCCTCTGCTCCCGCCACCCAGTCCCAGCTGTGTTCTCCTCTCCCTATCGCTCCCCATCGCCAAACCCTACTTCCTTTACCTGTCGCCTCAGCTCTGCCGTCCGGGGAGCCGGCTTTGACGGCGGCGCCGACCTCCCCGTTGGTCAGAGTCCGCCTCTCGGACATTGCCCCCTATGACGGGGCACCCGCCGGGCCCTATGTCAGAGCAATGGAAGCACTGTCCACGTCTCTGTTGAGGCACAATGCTGCGTTGATTGAATTAGGGACCGAAGACACTGCTCTCATGCGTTGCGGCTTGGAAAGTGCTAGGTTGTTTTTCAGGAGCAGGGCTCATTTGGGTGTTGGGAAGGGAAGCCGTGGGGTTTACATGTACAGGGCAGGAAGGTATGAAACAAGCTGTTACTAATTGGTTCAGTTGCAATGCATTACAATCCTTAATATTGCAGGAAATTGTAAACAAATGCAGTTGATGTATGTAATTAGTTGCTTAGACCTCTAAAACTTTGACGTTGTGGCTGCATCGCAAAATTTGGAATCTTGGTTTGGAGCATATTCCATGGAAATTAACTGCATTGCTTCTGCAATTGTGGTTGTGGAACTCAATTTAATACCTCGGTTTGGTTTGGAGCATATTCCATGGAAATTAACCGCATTTGTAATTTAAAACCTTTGTTGGGAGCATATTCTATGGAAATTGTTGCTTTGAAATGGTGGAAATTCTTATTTATGGCTGACTTGTTTCAGGGCTTTGGAGGATTGGGATTCATCTCCCCCTTGTATGACTGATATTTTTAGGTGCATGGGAAAGGCGTCTCGGTCTGCCTTGAGTGCTATTGCAAGGCATCTGCGCCTTAGAAGCGAGTATGGATTGTGAAAGTGGAGTTTTTTTATTGTTCATTTTTGTTTTTTTGACAATGTATGCTCACAAAAAGAAAGTTACTTTGTGCAGTGTTTTTAACCAATTGCTTGATGATGCTCCGTTGCCTGCTAACGAGGTGTCTTCGTCAGTTCTTGTTGTAACATACTCACATTCTTCTTTGCAAAATGGAAAAGGTGCCATTGGAGGTGGCAAGCCTACCATGAATGGTGAAGTTGAGAAGGGATTGTTGACATTGATATCTTCTGACACTCCTGGTCTTCAGGTTTCTTTTTAATTATTTTATGTAAATGGTAGAAGTAGAGAGTTCAAGTGTGTTTTAGTTCACTGAAGAGAAAACAATTAGCTATAGGTTCCATTGTTTCATCATCTAATGCATAGTTTATAGCCTCTTGAGGATTTCTGTTTGATGGAAATTAAAGCTTTGTGACTTTTCAATTGATTTATCATCCATGTTATATGATATGAATAGTCCATTCTCTTGTCTAGGTATGTGATCCTAATGGTCGGTGGTATCTGGCAGACAATGGGTCTGGGCCTGGAGATCTTTTACTGATAACAGGCAAGGCACTTAGCCATGCTACTGCAGGCCTACGTCCTGCTGCATCATATAGAGCTTCTCCTGATTATTTTCTGAGTCCTAATAGTGGAGGAAGGTACCAAATATATAAATATTTTTTAAATTATCCTGTATTTGCCATGTGGTATAAGATTTCCAAGGAACTTATTTAAGTACTTCTGTGAGCTTTGTGACTGTAGGACTTCTCTTGCATATAGACTCATGCCACAGGGCAATGCTATATTAGATTGTTCTCCAATTGCAGCAGCTGGGCATGTTATTCCCCAAAGCTATGTTCCAATATCTGTAAGCCAATTTATGGATGACCTTGCTGCTGAAGAACTGATAAGCAGCAGATGTGATGATGCTGATGTAAGTTATCTCTCCTAATGTTCCTTTTGAATATGTATTATTGAAGTCCCTGCAAACATAACATGACTAGATAAACTAAAAGAAGATCCTAACCCATGGCAAATGTAAGTGCAAAGAGGTCCCTTTGAAAATACGAGCGTTCTTCTCTATCCAATCCAAATAGTCCAGAGATATGAAAAACTGCAAAATGTCTCAAAATCTTGGCATTCTTATTCTTGCCAACTGTAACTTTTCTGCTGCAAAAAGCCACACGAGTTCCTCTACAACCAAATTCACCAGGACAATTGAAAAGTGGAGTAAAATACCACAATTAACAGAAAATTAATCAAAAACAATATATGCTCTTCCTTTTCTATTGTAATATTGTTTTCTACCTCCTGGTCGTTTAGCAAAGACTTGAGTATCTCTGTAATGTAACTAACTAGCATGTTGAGACACACAATGTGGAATATTGAAGATGAGTGCATGAACCTGTTGATAATGACCATATTTGGTTGCCAACATTCTACTGTGAAACTACTACTGGTTTGAAGTTCTTGTGGTGGGATGATATGTACAGACTAATACTTAAAGCTTAGTCTGTGTAATCTAGTATCCATTGTCCTACACTGAGTTACTCACTAAATTGATCTTTTAAACTAATTTGATCATGGCTCTCTTGTTTCACTTATTTATAAGTAAAAGTTTACATATGTAGTATTTTTGTCTGTAAGTTCTTTGGCATTGAATGATCTGGTTTGCCATTGAAGCCAGATATTCAGAAGATCATAATGGTCATTTTCTTGTTTCCCTGTCATTTTTAACAGCTCTTTTGCATTCAATGCAATGGCTCTTCTTGCAAAGCTCCCAGTATGATTTCCCTTTAAGAAAATATTTTTCTTTAATTTATGAGGAAACTCATGCATTTTTTTTTTTCACAGGTTGCTCAAAGCAATGTGAATAAGGATCCATCATTAAGAAGCGTTCTGTCAGATCCTTTGTCGTAAGTGTAGTTTAACTTGAACTCTCCAAGTGATTCAGCAGTTTGTCAGAGAAGCATGTTATTGATGCTATTGCTAGGTGTTTTGTCACTAACATCCTCACATAATTATCCAAGTTTTCTGAAGTTGCTTAAGAGGCAAACAGTCAATAATCCACTCTTAAATACATATAAGATATAACATTCTGCTATTCCTTGGAATGGATTGTTCATGGAGCAATTGCAGACATACATGACAATGACACTGCTATTAGAGCATAGTATGGTCAAATCTTTGGGATCTACAATGCTTTTTGTTGTTTTTTTTCCCTTTTAAAATCTTTCACTATTCTGAAATCCTTTATTTATTGCTCTTTTCCTTGATTTATGTAATATATATAATATAAAACATATGCAATGGATGTGGATTTAAGTATATGGAAATAAACTACTATCTTTTCTCTTTCTGTGTTCTTATTTTATCCCTTAAGAAAAAATGGTGCTGTGCCATGGGGTTATCTAATTCTATGCTCGGTCCTTGTTCTGCTACTATTGTTCCATGCAAGTGTTGCTGAACGTATGATTCTGTGAAGAGAGTTGCTCTTGTTATTATGTATTTTTTTGTACTCTCTGCTGATAATACCAAATAGTGTTTGTAGCATTCCTCTAGAATCAGAGTTAAAATTGCCAGATAGATTATTTATATTGATCTCACTCAATGAGTAAAATTTCATGATGTAATATGGAAGAGAGAAGAGAAAGGATTCTTTGACATATTAGCTTCCAGTGTTATATAATGAAACTCTTGATGACATTGTGTTAAGGAAAACTCAAGTTGGAACACTGGGTTGGGTTTTTGAGGTACTTCATTAGGAAGCAATAATTTTAGTAATGAATTCTAATGCAATATTGGCTTTTTTTATAATATTTTCTGTTTACATGTAGAGCTTTTCTTTTTAACTCGCATATTGGCTAATTTTGTTCCCTTTTTATTTATTAAAATCAGAAAAGAAAAATATGCCCTTCAGCATGTACTAAGATTCAATTTTATTCTGATATCTAATCTGTTTCCTCTTTCAATCTATTTACTAGTGGCTCATTCCTGGAAGATGCAATGCTTGTCTCATGTGGACATTCTTTTGGTGGTCTCATGCTGAGGAGAGTCATTGAAACAGTAAGTAGGACCCTTTCCTATTTCAGTTTCCTAAGCATATATATGTTGCATAGTTATCAATCTTGGGTAGCAGTGCGTAGCGGCCGACCCCAAAAAAGGGATGGCAGGTAGCAGGATGGTCGCTACACTGAATTTTTTTTATTTAATTTATATAGTAAATACTATATAATATAAATGCTTAAAAATAAATAAAAATGACTCAAAATTCATAAAACATTCATAAACAAGGTAGTCAAAATCGTGCACTGGATCGTGGGATTGCAAGATTTCACGATCTTCGACGGCCTCTCCGTGCTGAGTTGCTAGCAGAATCGCAATCTAGTGGGATCAGGTGGGATTGACAAGCTAGATCGTGGGATCGGTAGTCTCGTTCGATCCCACCGTGCTGGTTTCAGATCCGTATTTTTAACATGATCCATGACCCGATTGTGACCCGATTTCTTCAGTTAAAGTTTTCAAACCTAAGACCAAAAACTCAATCTGCAATCGCTGGAAACATCTCCCCTACCCAATCCCACCCCAGACCCCCCTGGTTCTGACTTCTGCCGTGCTGGCGACACGAGACCCCGTCATTCTGCTCCATTCTCTGCCTCTCCGTTCTGCTCCGTTCTACCTCTCCCTGTTTCTGCTTCTCTTTTCTGCTGCTGCCTGCCTCTTTGTGTTCTGCAGCTGCCTGTATCTCTATTTTCTTTCACTATTTTCCCCTTAATTATGCTATATGCATATATGTGAATTTATATGCATATAATACTGCATATTACAAATTTGATAGGATCTTATGAGTCGTGTTACGTTCCCACAATTTACGATCTTAGGAGCCCTTCCTGATCCTGAGTAAAATCTCGATTTTGACTACCTTGTTCATAAAAGATTATATCTTAACTTAATAAAAATGTGCTGAATGAGAATGGGCTTTTGGGGAGGAAAAAGAAAACAAGAAAAATAGAAAAAGGACTAGAGGAGAAGAGGGAAACCTAACATAAAAACTGAGCAAAGAACAGGAAGAACTAATAAAAAACAGGGGCTGTTGGCTATGCCAGAATGTTGCTAGAGAAGCCACCAGAGAAGTTGCCCAGGGGTGGCTGGAAGTTTGCTCGCGGGTATACGCAGTGGGTGTCGCACGGGTAAGAGTGGGTGAGAGTTTTTGTTCGAATGAAGTTTCTGTGCGGTGTGTCTCACAGAAACAGGGTATATTTGTAACCCAAATACCACAAATGCCCCCTAGTTGCTCTAGTAATGGCCTAAAATGAGGGGCATTTTCTGGCATTTCAGATTCATTTAGTGGTGCGCCATGATTTAGGCCGCGATAGCCGCAACACTAATGTACGACGCAATGGAGTGCTCTGTAGTGTCCATGGGCTGCGCCGTCAGCTGTGACGGCGCGATAGTGCCGCTATTCACTATTAACAACATAGATATATTGCTTCTCTGCATTAAGAAATGATTGCCCATAGCTGACTAAGGTGACAATTTTGCATCTGAACCATGGTTGTATTGTACATAGTATGACTTAACTTATTGGAGTACCAAGATTGAACTTCTAGCCGTCCGGGTGCTGGAAGATGGGTGGCTGCAGTAAAATAGGAAGGTTGATAGTTAGGTTCAGGATTATATGCAGGCTAAGGGTGAGAAATCTGTAGACATTAGAGGGTTTATTATTCTATAGCATAGAACTTAAATTTGGGGAATGAAAGATTGGCTTAAGTTGATCTGATGGGCTGTATACAATATTGTGAACAGTAGTCATGAATTTGATGTACTGAAGGTTCAATAGTGGATATTTAGATTTGAAAATGTATGAAACCTTATGGAGTTGTGGAGATGGAGGCTGATAATATTCTAGAACCCTTGACAAGATTTATTGGTATAGTCAGTTAGTCACAATCACACCCAAGAAGTATTGAGATAACTATAACGCTCCAAGTTGAACAGCTAGATGATAGCATTTAATTTCTATAACAAAATTAAACAGCCTTAAGCTAGTTAATGCCTTGAATTGTACAATTAAATACAGTATCAAATTATACCATGATTTTATGCTTATACTGATTACGGAGTATTTAAGCTTTTATTTTCTTGCTCTTTGTACCCTTCATGCATCTGAATTCTTATTTTGGATTTACTTGTGTTGTCTCATTTCTGTTAATCATTATGGAATTTTAATGGGAAGAGACACAAGAATCATAATTACAATTATTGTTTCTGTCACAGTCAAGATGTACTCTCTGCAATGCCGATATTGAGACCGGTTCTCTGATCCCTAATCTTGGTACTTCCATTTCCTTTTTCTGGTCATGTTATTATCTTTCAGATGCATTCGGTCCATGCCACTTTTATTTATTTAATTATACTTTTGGTAACATAGTGTAATTTTATTTCCTTCTCAGCTCTTAGAGCTGCAGCTGCTGCTGTCAAGCAAGAGGATGATAGAAGGTTATTTCGTAATGCAGCTCTCCGAAAGCGGCGGAAAGAAATGGGTGAACAAATGGAACCAATGAGAAGAGTGAACAGGGTACATAAGTAGCCCGTGATTTTTTGCCTTTTCTATTGAAATCTTAGCATATGTTGATGTTCAATGAAAATATATGTAAAGTGTTAAATATAAAACCATTCAAGTGTCTTTATTAGTATAAAGGGCTTTATGACCAAGTGATCTAGAGTTTGATCCTTGTTTCCCCCATTCTTCAAAGTAAAAGTTAAATTTCAGCACAAGGTTGGGTGAGTCTGTGCATTCACCTAAAAGTTTAAGTTTTTGGGATAGTTGATTCATGATAGGAAGAAAACATGTTTTTCTCTTAGGAGTACAAATCACAGATGTCAAACAATATGTTGAATGTGTAACAGTAGACAAATGAATGGTGCCTATTTTTTGAACGAAAGAATACTTAAACAATGATAAGGAGATACTAGGTCCTAGAATGTTCCAGAAATGGACTTTATCCTGTCTTGTTTGTGAAAATGTTACCCATCTTTTATTAGATCCTACACATAATAAAAGAAAAACTCATACTCTTGGTTTTTTATCAGAAAATTCTGGATTTGAGATTCAAATGTTATTACACTTTCTTTACTAAGGTTCCTTAAATTTGATTTGAAAATTAATACTTGGGATTGCATGGCAACAGTTTCCATAATATGCCTAGAAGTTGTCCACAGCATCAATATATACTACAGGCATGAGTAGCAAACCAGTAGTGTTGCATATAAGCATTAATTGACTGGTTAGCATATGGTCTGACTAAACAAATGTTCAAGACTGAGAATTTAGTTTTCAGGAGACAAATTTATGTATATAAAGTTATAAACACTATGTTTCAGGAAAATGGAGATTTTACTGCTGCTGATGGACTCCAGCGGGGAGTACAATATCCATTTTCAGTAAATGAGAAAGTTATTATTAAGGTAAAAATGTTCAGTTTTACGTTTTCAATATTTTGGTCATTATTGTATCAGACGGTTGAGGTAACTATGGACAACCAATTTCTACAGGGTAACAGGAGAACACCAGAAAAATTTGTTGGGAAAGAAGCTGTCATTACATCTCAGTGTCTCAATGGCTGGTGAGTTATCAAGATTAACTTCTTGTGATTAAGTTACTTTTGTAGTTTTTTACATCAAAACTTTTGATGTAAAAAACTAATATCAAAAGTCAGTTTCCTTGCACATAATTAGTCAGCTTCTTTTATGCCTTAGCAGATTTTCCTATTAGATGTGTAAGGGGATGTTAAGAACCTGGTATTTTATTAGAAAGAATAGGGAAAAGTCCATTGATTACAGATACAGCACTGGAGATGCAGATCTTCAAGGGTCTGTACCTCCCTGCCCGAAGACCCTAATTATCTTTCTAACAGCTAGATGCTTCCCTCTCTTCCCCTCGAATTATTTATATACACTGTCATACCCTCCCTAACATCAACTAACTAATTGGGTCTTAACTAAATGGGTGGGGTTACCTAACAGGGGACAGAGATAGAGAGGGTTTATGTATGCCTGTTGACACTGTATCTCATGCTGAAGTGATACCAGCCAAAACTAAGCATGACAAGATATATGTACTATAATTTACTCATGTTCCTCTTTGGTTGGTTTAAAATTTTTGTATATTCATGTGCGAGCAAACACTGTCATAATCAACTTTTCTGAATGTTTTTAATTTGGTTCGACCAGTCAGTTCAAATGGCCTCACCTGAGCCGATTCATTATCCTGTCTAGTTTTTACAACATCGTATCGTAATTTGTACACTGGGAGACAATTAGGATGTTCTGTTCATGATAATTTAGAAAATTATTGAGGCTTATAGGTGGAGATTACTAGTTTATAATGGTTTTTTATTCAGCACATTCTACTTGCTTAATTTATAAAATCTATCTTTTCTTACTTTTTTTAGGTTAATTGGAATTGAAATACAACTATAAATAAAAATCAGATTTCATTAGTCCTGACTCCTGACTGAAACGGTGAAAATCTCATTTAATGTGGAACTTACTTTTGTACAGGTATTTGCTCAAGATTATTGGGACTGGAGAGAATGTCCGCCTGCAGTACCGTTCTCTTAGGAAGCTCTTAAACTCACCAACCATAGAGGAGCAGTGTCACTCGCAGCCAATTCAAAATAGCAGCTCTTAAAAATAGATTTATTTTAGGTTTTACTTTTTTTCATTTTTAGATGAGGAGAAAGAGGAAACTTATGCAGTATTGATCCTTCAAAGTGAAGAGTTAACTTTTTCAGTCTTAATCTTTGATTTTATATAGAATCAAGTTTGACTGGTCCGGCTCCTTACAGCATGTGATAGAGGTTTATGTAACTTACGAATATATCAACGATGTTATTTGTGTAGATGCTAATGCTAGGTCGGCATATATTTATTGTAAAGAAAGCAGGCAAAGATGGATTCAATAGCATGTAAATTGTAGTTTGCATTACTGAAATGGATCATAGATTTATTTTTGCTGTAATGCAGTTTTTTGTAGAATGTGTTGCTTCTGCCTTCTATTCTTTTATATTTGTGAAATGCTGACTTGAACGGTAAATAGATGAAGTGAACCTGCATTTGTACCTCTGTACATTGCAAATATATGATCAAAGCTATTGATTTGTTTGCCAGTGTGTTTTATTTCTATTAAAACCACGTTATAATTGTGGATCTGGAGAGATTAATGTTGGTCTATAATGTGGATCTGGTGGAAATCAAAAATCAAACACTAATAATCATAATGAACACGTATAAACACCACCATTAATATCATCCTTTTAAAGAAGAAAAATTTAATACAAATTTAATGTGGTTGCTTTTCTTACATTAATTAATTTTACATCAACACTATAAACTTCAAAGGACAAAAGAAGGGAAGAACCAAAAATGCAGTTGCCTTGACCTGATGCCAACAGAAACGTTTAGAAAGATTCTGTGTAGGTCCAAGTGTAATAAATTCCAAACTAACAAGTTCACAAAAAAAAGTGACGTTCCTGCTGGCTAAGGACTCCCCCTCATTATAATCTGTAATCTAGTGACTGACTAAAGATAAATTTCAATTCATGAATGCAATCTATTTGTAGATCCACTCATTTGCACGAGCACCAGACTCATCCATGTCTATAAAAATGCTTACGGCCTGCAGCAAATAACAAGAAATTAGAAAGAATGTTAGACCATGACTAAAGATGATTGTTAGGTTATTGTCAGCATAAAACACCAAATTTCTTTCCAAATTACACAAACTCTGTTTTTTACATTACAAATTGAACTAAGATCTGTAGCCAGTCTCTTCAGTATTTTCCCTTTGTAGAGTTTTCTTTCCCTTTAGATCCCCCCTCCTGAATCTTGAAACATACACTCTTTTTAGCCTGAATCTTGATTTGGATAGCTGCTTTACATTAAGCAGTCTTTGTTTTACTGTGTTTTACTTTTTATTGGGCGTTTTAATCTCACTCTCACCCATTCATTTTAATCTAATGGCTAGAATTAACCGTTTTTATTCTCACATAAAAAAGTCATTATTCTCATTAGATATGTCCCTCCTCCTTTCTCTACACACTCCCTCTTTCTATGTAAAATTATTATTGGAAATAGGAACAATCTTCAACTGAAATTTGAATATTACATAGTTAAAATTTAATTAAAGATCAGGTAACCAAACTTCAAAGGTCACCTACACATGACAGAAGAGCATAATTTTACCTTTCCTATTCGAGGTCGTTCTTTCGATTTTGCTAGGCTGTTCCGAATATGTGAGACAGCTCCCCAACATTTTAGTGTGTTTGCAACATCATCAAGCCTCAAAATATACTCTTCTTCAGTCAATGGGAAGGATCTCTAATAGCAAAAAATCATTGGACATACTGAAATAGGATTGTGGGGATCATCTCAATATAAAAAAAAATTCCATAGTGGTACTAAGAGCATCTAATAACCATGTACTCGAAAGTACAACTAAATGCATGGTTTAGGTACTCAGATACTACTTCATTATAATGCCAACTTATTATGACAAAATTTCAGGCAAAAAATTGTGTATGCCTAGTATTTTCCTTGCTTTTTTCTTGATACCTGATAAATTGTGCATTTCAATGGAAAGGAGTCTACTTAAATCACGTGTCTTATACACTGAAAATACAAAGCACAAGAGTTATAATACCTGCTCCATGTACTTCCACATGACATTCATTGCAAGGAGATTTCTTCCCATGAATTCCTAGCACAAATCATGTGACAGCTAAATAAGGAAAAGCAACATAACCAAAAACAGAAACACAGGTAATAGAGATTCCTATTTCAGGTCCTATGAATGAATAAGATCAAACTGGTTTTTGTTCAAAAAAACTAACCTTCTTAATCAACTGAACATCATACGATCTTCCATACTTTTTCCTGATAAGTGTAGCAAGGTCAAATCCACTAAACGTGGAATCATCTATACCAACTATTTTCTCAAGACTCTCTCTAAGCATTTCACTGTTCACCTGATCCATATTTCAAAATGAAGCAAGATTCAGAGGTATATACAGCAATTAAAAGTTAATACTCAAATATATAATCCAATTGGAAAAGAACTTCAACACATATAAATTGATCAAAACATACAATCAAGGGATGCAAGAAGGTGTTTGTTTAAATATAGAACAATACTGCATAAAGAAACCCAAAAAAATGAAGATAGAGTGAGGAATATAAGAGTTAAGTCAAAACAGTTTCCAATTTAAAAATGTGTAGAAAAGAAGTATCTCTAAAATATTGCAATCAGTCAAAACAAGGGTTTCATATCCAACAGGTTCATTAGAGCAAGGGGAACAAATTAAAAGAGAACAGAAGTAAAGGAAAAGCAAATGCTTCAAGTGCCCAGTTGTTAACTTGTTGGCATACTCCCAATTCCCAAACAATAATTAAGGAAATACATGGTGAGATATTTTACAATGCAATAAATTACATGCACCAAAGGAAATTGAGAAGTCAACATACTCCTCCGGTTTCACCATTCTGAGATTTGTTCTTGTCATTGTCATCTGAGTCATAAGGATCCCTATTGTCACTCACTGAACTGGCAAAAATTGGCCTACATTTTCTGGCACCGTGGTGACATTTATGGCCAAGGTATCCAACATTAAGGAAGTCCAATCCTCTGGAGGGAGAATAAGTTCCAGGATATCCTGAAAATGGAGCCTTATTAATACTTCCTTTGTCAGGATGATCCTGAATTCTCAGGGGCCAACCACACTGGTGGGTGGACATAATGTTCATTGTGTCCTGCATTAAGTATAATTCAAAATGCAAAGGAAAGTAAGAAACATTGTTAGTGACCAAACAAGCAGAAATACTTGTTCTCAACTCAAGAAAGACATTTTTCAATTTTTGTGGCATTTAACAGACCATTGTAGAAACAAAAAGGCAATGGATAATATATTGAGACAATTATTAATCCAATCATTCACAAAATTTCAAATTGATTGATTAAAGTATAAATAGGAATTGAGTTGACAAACCATTGTACTCTATAAATGGAGTATATCAAACTGGTAATCTTATACTTTTCCCTGATTCTACTTCAAGACCAAGACAACAAAAGCAGAGAAATAAAGAGAAAGCTCAGTATAGAAAATTGTTTTGTTTCCGTCTTTCCTATAAAAGCCAGTAGCCCAGTACTAAAAATACTGAAATTCTAGTAGTTTAAGTACTTGTTTGGTTCACGGTGGAGGAGAATTGATTCCCGAATCAATGGTTAAAAATGAGTAATTCACGGTATGTGGAATTGATTCTGCAAGCGAATTTAAACAAAACATGCTATAAATAAATAGGCCAAAGCTTAAGTAACCATACATGATAGCATGGCACAAATAAATAATTATGCTCCTTATAATCAAAATCATACAGAAAGAGCTTTTTGCTAATAAGCTTTTTTTTTTTTCTTAAAAAAAATTAAACAAAACCATACGTGTGGTAAATCATCAATAACCTTGATCTCATCAATCTATAACTGTATTGAACATGGTTGACGTTCATTTTCTGTTTCCAAGTGAATCATTCAATTTCCATAAACAAAAGAGAAATATATAAGGCACAGAAACTAGTACTGAACTATGGCAGACAACAAACCTGGTACTATGCGTGAATGGGAGAAGCAGAGACTGGTTCCGAGCAATTACCCCTTCTGTTGATTTTTTTTTTTTAAATTATCGTTATTATTATTTTTTGGGGAAGGGTATCGGTGACGGTGAAGGCTCCGATATTAGCAGAGCTAAGTATTATTGAGTTTGCTAGTTGCTACCATAAAAAATAGAGGTTTGTTTCGTTGAGAAGTAGATAATAAGCATCGGGAGGAAGGGACCACTAGTTGTGGATATTAGAGGTTGTTAAGCAGTTCCGTTGACGACTGCCTCACGTATTCGTATTCCTTGTACGTGTTTGTTGTCCCTCAAGCAAGCCTAACCACAGGCTGCCTTGTGCATAATGCTTGTTACACATTACTATCACGCCACGTCACTTCTTGAAAAAAATAGACTTATTTACATTAGTATAGTTTTATTGATGATAACGAAGTGAGATCCTCTTCTACTTCTTTATCTTCTCAGCAAAAAAAAGCTGCAGAATAACTACGAATTAGCTATGGATTTTGTTTTCCTAGTTATTTCGTAACTAATGTTTGCTAGAGAGGACGGAGAGGCTAAAGAGGATCCAAATCCCGATAACGAACAACTTGAATTAAAAGGTGAGGCTTTGCTTATTGCAGTAGGGCTAATTGCTTCAATTTCGATCTAATAATTGTGCTTGTAAAATATTAAGTGTAAAGTGACTTTCTTGTGGTTGTATTTTGATTTTGGAATGTAAAGAAAGATGTCTAAGATGAACATAGACATGAAGGGTTATATTGTGCTACATTAGTTGTAATCAATTGGGGCTATTGTTATTATGTAGATGTCAATTTGAATAAATGAAATTATGTTTCTATATCTGAAAATACAACTTCTGATTTTGTTTCAAATCTAAACTTGTTTTTGCCTATTCATTCTTCAAAGGGGGATGTATCTTCGCCAACAATGTAACCAAAGATACACTTTTATAATTCAAACTCATCCTAAAGCTTCCTTAGTATATATGTGTTATTCATAGTCTCAACAAATCTCTATCAAGTTCATAAGCTTCTATATGGAACATGGGAACTACTACATCCCTCATACAGTACTCTAATAGTAATTAAACAAGAAAAATCATTAGTGAGTTAAATGATAACATGAAGTAAACTATCAACAATTGTGTGACTATGTCACTTAATTAATGGGTACTTAGCAATTTAATTTGCTATGATGGTGATCAGACTTTCTAATACTAAAGGATACACCAAATGTTCCGAGAGCCAGTGCTTTTAAAAACATGCATTCATTAAAACATGAACTCTTCCAAGTGTAAAGTGTAACGTCCTAATTCCGTGAACCCAGAAATAATGTCTGTTGGAGACACATTTCTAAGATTATGAAATTATTTCGCGCTATTATTGATATCGACATACAATCAACCACATAAACATGCTTAAGTAATCCAACGTTTACATAAGCGGAAGTCAACCATACAAAACTCAAATGGATAATTTAAATGCCACTTGGTGGCTTCAAATACAACATCACTATTCCACATGGAATTTCCAATTAACATTATACAATTATACTATAAGTCTCCCTAAGAGAGCATAGGCCACCTAGAGGGCTAATCCCGCCGTTAAGCCTTCAAGCCGTCTGGCTCTACTTCAAACAGAAACTTCCTGCACACTAAGATGAAATCC
The DNA here is from genome assembly GCA_026901365.1 of Sesbania bispinosa. Classification (NCBI taxonomy): domain Eukaryota; kingdom Viridiplantae; phylum Streptophyta; class Magnoliopsida; order Fabales; family Fabaceae; genus Sesbania; species Sesbania bispinosa. The sequence goes on along the minus strand of QLOH01000079.1, from coordinate 1,509,530 downwards.
ATAACGTGTGGTGAGACTTACGTCCCATTGAATGTGATCATGCAAGTAGTGTAGGGATTACAGGAAAATGGAAATGCAACATCTCGACAAGTAAATATCTAATCATATAATCATGCATATCATAACAAGTAAATCAATCAAATCCTCCCACAAGGAGCAATCTAGTGTTTGACCCACACCAAGGGTGTCTTTTCACTGTTTCGTCTTTTGAGCGCTCGACCATGTGACTAAGGACCGTCATCCGGTGTCCCCTGGCCACCGAGGCAATTGCATGCCCGTCAATTGTCGCGGTTGTCAGCTCTAGACAATAGAGGTTGATGTTGTAATATAGAGATTGTGATCTCAGCCCCTAGTTGGAATGTGAGATGATCATTGATGGCACCTGCCAGTAGAACTCTGAGCTGTTAGCTGGAGGCTAGGATCAAGCATGGAGCTGCTAGAATTGCTTGGAGCTGAGCCAAGCATGAGTCACCCTCAACATGGTCAACCCATTGACCATTGACCTTGGACTCAAGTGAACACCCAAGACTCAACTTAATTAGGATTAATAATTTTAGGAATTATGATGTAATTAGGAATTATAATGTAATTAGGACATGCTTGTAATTTTCCTATTTCTTCCCATGTTGGGTGCTAATTTTGTGGCTTTATTGGCTAAAGCATTAGCTTAGCTAATTAGCCTTGGGGGCATGGATTCAAGACCCATTAGGATAGCTTTCCCACTCATCTTTTATTTTCCCCATTTATTTCCCCACTTGGTCGCCCCCTTCCCACTCCTATATATAGGAGGCTCCTCTCTTGTAATTCACAACTTTGATGAATAGTAAAGGCATTATGCCCATTTTTCTCCTCAATTGTGAGTTGAGAGTAGGCTTGGTGGTTCTTGCTTAAACCAACCTGAGACTTATCTGGTTCTCCTGAATCAGTGGCGTCTTTCGATTGGACTTATCTGCTGTGGGTGGATTCCTGCTCCAGTGGTGTCCCAACCATCTCTTTCTCTTCCACTTTTTCTTTCACTTTCCCTTATTTTCTTGCATTTTCTTGTGCATTTATAGTCGCTGCCCAGCCACTATAAATCGCATTTTTGGTGCATTTATTTGATTCTAACCGGTTGATTTTGCTCAATTCTAGATCCGCAACTTCCCTGCTATCAATTGGTCATCAAAGCTTTGTTGAATTGAGCAATTTTGGAGCAAATTGGGGGCTGTTTTGGCGTGGGTTTGCTGCACATTTTGGTGCAGAATTTTCACTCCATTTAGTGTAATTTCATCCCTTTGTTTCAATTGTAATTGGAATTAGACGGTTTTCCGGGCCCGAGGTGCCTTTCTGCTGCTGTCAGCATTGTTTGTTTGCTTGTTGATTGCTTGAATTCTTGCTATATGGGGCTGTTTTTGGGCCGCTAATCCCACCCCTTAGGTGTTTGATTAATTGCCTATTCCAATTGCTCATACTTGTTCTTGAGTGATTCTTGCAATTAACTGCTATAAAATGCTTGTTTGTTGGTGAACTGTGATAAGAGGAGGCATTGTTGTCTTCATTTTTCCAAAGATCGTTCACCTACATTTCTCCCCTTCACCATTACTTGTTCATCCCCCATATTCATCTCTTTACTTTCCGCTTTTTAATTTTCCGCCATTTACATTTGTGTCCTCCCCAACCTTTTAATTTCTGCCATCCCTTTTACATTCTGTCATTTACTTTCAGTCCTCCCCATCCTTTTAATTTCCGCCATGCCCCTTTACATTCAGTCATTTACATTTCTGCTCTCCCCATCCTTTTAATTTTTGCCATTTACATTTCTGTTCTCCTCATCCTTTTAATTTCAGTTTCCCCCTTATTTTCATTTTTGCACATTTTCTTATTTTTTTTGCCATTTTTGCACTTTTCTTGGGCATTGTTTTGTTCAATTTTCTACTCCTGTTCTGTTTGTCTGTTTGGCATTCTGATTGCAAAATTGAATTGTCTGCTATCTCTACCTTGGACTTTCCCTGTTTGATTGTGCAAAACGCTCACAATTAGGCTGATTTTTGGTTCATAGAGTTGGAAGAAGATCAACAAATTCCAATTGTTGATTTTCCTTCAAAATTAAATTCCAATCTTAAAATTGAACCAAACGCGTTTCTATGACCGTACTGTGTTTGTATAATCAACAAGGAAGTGCTAAGCAATTTTTTTGGAATTTTTTGAAATCAGTTTGCCATACCGTTTTATTTTACAGTTTTTAGAATTCAGTCTGTCCATTTTGTTTTTCTGGTACCGTTTGGACCAGTTTAGTGTCAAAAATCTCAACAAAAATTACAGTAGGTGTAGTTTAGTTTTCTGTAATTTTGTACAAATTTTTGTAATATTCTGTTGGGGAAAAGCAAAAAAGAAAGAAAAGAGGCAAAGAAAAATACAAAAAAAATTATATTGCCAAAAATACAAAAAGAGGTGTAAAAAGCAAAAAGGGTGCAAAAGTCAACAAGGGAAAAAGTCAAAAGACACCCAAAAAGTCAAAAAATTCAAAAAAATTCTGAAAAAAATAGAAAAAACAAAAACAAAGAAATATCCCAACAATACAGTTGACATTTTACTGTAATTTTTTTTATTTCCCTGTATACTGTAAATTGAGTTGTAATTTGCTGTTTTTCTAAAACGACAATTTTGGCAACTCTTTTAAAAAAATCACCAAAAACAATTCTCTTTGCAATTTCTTCCGTCTTATCTTGTTTGCTTTCTACTCTTGTGTATAAGCCTTTTTGAGTGCTTGCTTTTCTTGCTTGTCTCATCAACTCTTGTTTTGTCTTAGGAAAATTCTAAATCCTCTTTCAGTAGGTATTTTCTTTTGTTAGTGCGCTTCTATTTGGGAAGGGTTAAGACTTAGTCTCGCTGTTGGTCTTTGCAAGATCAAACCAACCTTAACCGAGTAGAAGAGGCAAGAGAGTTTTCATTATAGAAAAAGCCAAAAAGAGTGACATGCACGATTGGATACATTCTCTTGAGTGTAAACACTTAGTTGAGTGGAAAGGTCCATAAAATTTGAAAACTTAAAAATGACAAGTAGCAACTTATCTCCCCCAATGCCTCGAACCTTGAGGCACAGGGCCAAGATGGAGTTGGTACAAAGGTTTACCAACATCATGGAGGATAGACTGGCTGATATAAGGAGAGAAATTAATCCTAGGAGGGAGAGAAGATATTCTTCTCGAGAAGAAGGAAGTGATGGTAGGTTTAGTGTGGTGAGAAGTAAAGATAGGTTCCACCCAGAAAGTAGTGAAGGAGAGAGACATTCTAGTCATACTCTTAGAAGAAGGGAAGTAGAAAATAGGGAACATAGGAGGCCTAGGAGGCGTGAAAGGACTAGAGAAGAGTACTATGAGGAAGAACCTAGGAGGCATAGAGAAGAGTACTATGAGGTAGAACCTAGGAGGAATAGAGAAAAATACTATGAAGATACCCATAGGAGACCTAGGAGAGAGCATAGGAGGGAAGAAGAGACTAAAAGGGAACAAGGGTTTAAGGGAGTCAAAATAGAAGTCCCCACCTTTAATGGGAGAAATGATGTAGAACAATACCTAGAATGGGAACTTAAAATTGAACAAATCTTTAGTTGCCATAGGTATAGGGAAGAAGAGAAAGTTAAGATAGCCTCCCTTGAATTCAAAAATTATGCTCTAGTTTGGTGGCATCAACTTCAGACTGATAGAAGAAGGTGCAATGCTCCATTGGTTTCCTCTTGGGAGGAAATGAAGTCCATCATGAGAAAGAGGTTCATACCTCAGAACTACACTAGGGAGTTGCACATTAAACTCCAAACTCTTAAGTAAGGTTCTAAGAGTGTAGATGAGTATTTTAAGGAAATGGAACTTGCTTTGATAAGGGCAAACATAGTTGAGGATAGTGAAACAACCATGGCTAGGTTTATCAATGGACTTAATTTTGACATAAGGGACATAGTGGAGTTGCATCCTTATGTTGAAATGGAGGACTTGGTACACCAAGCCATTAAAATTGAAACTCAACTAAAAAGAAAGGGTAGCTATAAAAGAGGTAATTCTAGCTATACAACTAGGATTAAAGAAACCCTAAAGAAAGATGAGGGAAAAGGCCAAGAGAAGGAAAAACCTAAGGGTTCTAGGGTTGCTCCTAACCCACCTCCTTCCAAACCAAAAGAGGACCCCTCTACTTCCACAAGAAACATCAAATGTTTCAAGTGTGATGGAAAGGGACACATAGCATCCCAATGCCCAAATAGGAGGGCGATGTTGTTGAAACACAATGGTGAATACACTAGTGCTAGTGAAGAAGAGCTTAGTGAAGAGGAAAAAGAAACTAGTGAAGAAGAAAATGATGTTAAGAAGGAAGTGTTTAGGGCCGAGGGAAAGCTTTGCATGGTGAGAAGGTCCTTAGGAAATCAAATAATTAGAGAAGATGAACAAAGGCAAACTGTCTTCCCCACTAGGTGCATGGTTGAGGGACGACTTTGTTCCCTAATTGTAGATAATGAAAGTTGCACTAACATTGCAAGTGCAAGAATGGTAGAGAAACTTGGGTTGTCTACCACTCCCCACTCCAGACCATACAAGTTATCTTGGATATGTGATGATGGGGAAAGGGAAGTAAATATGCAAACTCTCATATTTATTTCCATAGGTGACTATGATGATAATGTTTTGTGCGATGTTGTACCTATGGATGCCACACATATCTTGTTGGGTAGCCTTGGCAGTTTGATAAGAGAACCATCCATGATGGGCACTCTAATCAAATATCTTTTAAACATGATGGAGCTAAAATTACTTTAATGCCAATGTCAATCCAAGAAATATGTGAGGATCAAGCTCACATGAAGAGAGAGATAGAACTTGAGAAAATTAAGAGGCTTAAAATAGAAGGTGAAGATAGAAAGAAAAGAAAGGAAGAAGCATCAAAGGTGATGGTAGAAAAGGTGAAAACAAAGGAAAAACACAAGAATAAAGGGAAGCAATGTTACTAATCCATCAATTTAAAACTTTTGACCTTAGATGTTTTGAAGGGGAACAAGAAAAGGAGCTGCTGATCAAGGAAGAAGGAAGTGGCGACACTACAAGGGAGTTTCCTCCATCCTTTTCTCCTTCTCCTTCTCCTCCTCCTCCTCCTCCTTCTTCTTCTTCTTCTTCTTCTTCTTCTTCTTCTTCTTCTTCTTTTCATCTTTCTCCTAATACTCCTTCTCTTCCAAAAACTCCCTACATGATTCCCAAGTATTATTTTTATGAACATTAGATATAAATTGCTTGGGAATAATGAGTCTTCTTTTGTTGGCTAAGGTTGCATGAGGTTGTCCGTGTTTGAAGACCTAGCAGGGATTTACGAATCCCAAAGGGAAGTCTCCACCTTCTCTTCTTGTCATCCATTCCTATTACTCTCTTCTAATCCTTATACTCTTCCTAACTTTCAGATTTGAGGACAAATGCTCTTCAAGGGGGGAGGGAATGATGGCACATGCCAATAGAACTCTGAGCTGTCAGCTGGAGGCTAGGATCAAGCATGGAGCTGCTAGAATTGCTTGGAGTTGAGCCAAGCATGAGTCACCTTCAACATGGTCAACCTATTGACCATTGACCTTGGACTCAAGTCAACACTCAAGACTCAACATAATTAGGATTAATAATTTTAGGAATTATGATGTAATTAGGAATTACAATGTAATTAGGATATGCTTGTAATTTTCCTATTTCTTCCCATGTTGGGCGCTAATTTTGTGGCTTTATTGGCTAAAGCATTAGCTTAGCTAATTAGCCTTGGGGGCATGGGTTCAAGACCCATTAGGATAGCTTTCCCACACATCTTTTATTTTCCCCATTTATTTCCCCACTTGGCCGCCCCCTTCCCACTCCTATATATAGGAGGCTCCTCTCTTGTAATTCACAACTTTGATGAATAGTAAAGGCATTATGCCCATTTTTCTCCTCAAGTGTGAGTTGAGAGTGGGCTTGGTGGTTCTTTCTTAAACCAACCTGAGAGTTATTTGGTTCCCCTGAATAAGTGGCGTTTTTTCGATTGGACTTATCTGCTGTGGGTGGATTCCTGCTTCAGTGGCATCCCAACCATCTCTTTCTCTTCCACTTTTTCTTTCACTTTCCCTTATTTTCTTGCATTTTCTTGTGCATTTATAGTCGCGGCCCAACCACTATAAATCGCATTTTTGGTGCCTTTATTTGATTCTAACCGGTTGATTTTGCTCAATTCTAGATCCGACACTTCCCTGCTATCAATCATGTTTGCTACGCTTATGCACATGATGGGGTGATAGGTACAAGCAGACTTACACACCATCATGTATTGTATGTTTAGATTGGGATTTGGATGAACTGTGAGAGTTGTCCAATTCTCTGTCACATGTGTACAGAGGAGTACCATGTTGGTGCAACTCTGTGTTATGTTGTTGAAATCTATATGTTTATTTTAAGACCCTATAATGAAGTAGAGTTGATGAGAAAATCATGTCTCAAGACAGTTAAGGGCGGGCCAAGCCCTTAAGGGGTGTAGCCTTACAGAAGGAGACTTGGGGACCCATAGCATATGTAACCAGGCAGATAAGTTACCCTAGTATGGGAGGCTGGAGATAGGCAAGGAATCGATTGTAGGTAGGATTATGGTATAGACCCAACCCGACCCCTTTTTAACCAGAGTGCGCAGCAGAAGCCTACAACCCAAAAATGAGTTCGCTCAAGCGAAATTATTTCGCATTGGCGAGAGTACGCGAGACCCGTTTTTAAAAACGGAGATCCAGGGCTTCCAGCCTTCATTTTCTCTCATTTCTCTCATTCTAGAGAGAGGAACTAGAGAGAGAAGGGGTAGATTGAAGGAGGAATCATGGATTGGAGCCACCCACACCGTTCAAGGAGCTTGGATCTTCATCCTCATCCTTCCATTCCTCTCTATTTCCTCCCATTAGAGGTGAGTGTGGTTCTCACTCACTTGTTCTCTTGATTTTTCTCCTATATATGCCCCCTATTATTCCTTCCCTTTCTATTATTGATGATTATGTTTAGATTATGCAAAACCTAGGGTTGATTGTTAGATTTATTGGAATGTATGATGTTTGGCTTAAACCCTAGGTTAGAAGATTTGGGGATTTCATGAAATTGGAGGTTTGGGATGTTGATTACGCTTATAATTGCTTATGCTCACGATTTACATCATGTTTGTGCACCACATGAATGTTTTTACATGTTTTTAACCCCTATCATGTTCATGGAAAATTTTTTGGGTCTTTGACCTCATGAAAATGGTAAAAGTAAAGGTTAAAGGAAATGTTAAGGGAAATGTTAAAGGAAATGGTAAAGGGGTCTTCGGACCAATGAGGTGCAAGAGAGGTAACCGCTTTTACTCCTTGGCCAAGGGGTAATTGAGGTTCCTCAATTAAAATGAACCCTGTTTGTTTAAGCTTAAAACTTAATGAGGGTGGCCCTGGACGACGGTCCTTGGTCACATGGCCGAGCGCTCAAGGAGGTTAAAGTGAAAAGAACCCGTGGGTGTCTAGGTTATGACACTTGAGGACTAACTCTGCATTACTTGCTTATGTGACTGACTCATGTTTCTAGTTCTCATTCTTCAAGTGCATATACTTAGTATTTTGAGGTCATGCCACATATTCATAATGCCATTTCATGTAAATTATGCTCATGTACGTTGTATGCTTGGTTGTTTCCTTTTTCCCCCCACTGCACACACTATTATCACACTCACTAGGACGTAGTGATAGCCGGATAGGTGTAGGATCTAGAATTGAGCAAAACCAACCGATTAGAATCAATTAAAGGCACTAAAATTGTGAATTATAGGTGCAGGGCTGCAGCTATAATTGCGCAAGAAAATGCAAGAAAATGAGAGAAAATGAAAGAAAAAGTGGAGAGGAAGAAATGGGAAGGACGCCACTGAAGCAAGCATCCACTTGCAGCAGATAAGTCCAATGCTAGACGCCACTAATTCAGGAGAATTAGATAAGTCTCAGTATGGTTTGAGCAACAACCACCAAGCCTCACTCAACTCACAAAGGGAGAAGAAAATTTGGCATAATGCCTTTACTTCAAAATTCAATATGTTCAATACAAAGAGAGGGCCTCCCTATTTATAGGGGGAAGGGGGCGGCCACATGGAAGAGAAAAGGGAAAAATAAAAGGATGGGTGAAAACACTCCTAAGTGGGATTTGAACCCATGATCCCAAGGCTTATGGCTAAGCTAAGTCTTAAGCCAATAAAGCCATAAATGTAGCGCCCAAAATTAAGGAGAAAATGAAAGATGAGTAAAATTCTATCCTATGTGGGAATTGAACCCAAGACTCCTAAGCCTTTTAGCAAGGCATCCTACTAACCACTAAACCCATACAATTAACGCCCAACTAGGATGAATTAAAAAGGAAAATTACAAAAAAATAAAAAGAAAATACAAGAGAGTCCTAATTAAGGGTGGTCCATAGGACAAGGGTCCTATCCAGGGTCTAGGTGTCCTTCTGTAGGGTAGTGACCCTTATTTTGTAGGGTAGTGACCTTTATTTGTAGGACACTAATTTCTCCAACTCTTCCTTGCTTGAAGCTCAGGCTTGAAGTTGGTGCATATCCTCCAGTGTAGGTCTTGCAGGTCCAAGCTTCTAGCAAAGTGCTATCACGTAGTCTCATCCCACGTTGTGAGAAACATCTTTAGTGGTACAGGAAAGGATCGTTTAGCATTGGATGAAGAGCCGGAGTCCTGTGGTGGATACTTCCGCCTCCTCAGTTGCCAGTTAGTCGTAGGACATTTATTTCCCATTGTTATTAAAGTATTGAAAAGGCTGATAATTGTAAATGCAATGTATTTGGATTGAATTATTGTGAGAATTGATGAGAATGTCTCATTTTGGCTGTGGAGGCCCATTTTGTTATAGAATTGAATTAGTTGTGAAATATTATAAACTGTACAGGTGTTTTGCTGGTTTTCAGGTGAATCTGAAAATTGGGAAATGTCCAGTTTTCAGGGGAAACTCTGCCGGATTTCCGGCAGGAGTTTTATAAACCTTAGCATGCCAAGTGCGGGTTCCTCCCTGGTTTTTCCTTAATGGAATTTTTTTTAGAATCTCGTTATTGAATGTGAGGAAGCCTAAGCATACGTTGGACTGTTTAGGCATTTTCTGCTTGGTTGTCGATACTCGAAATGGCGCGATATAATTGCAGAAATTCAGAATAGTGTTTCTGTGATACCCCTAGTTACCACTAAAAGTACCACATGCATTACACGTGACCAACAAAGTAGAACGTCAAAAAATGCGGAAGTTTTTTTTTTTTGAAAAGGGTTTAGGTGTCATTGACCTATTACCTCTCTAGCTTTATTTTAAGTACTTATGAAATATCATTTCCTTCACTTTAAAAAAAACTTATCTTTCCGTAAGCGTCAAAAGAATTACACCTTACGCGCATACACAACATGCACATGGTTAAAGACCTTGAGAGAACATAAAACAGTGTGACATAAATACATACATACATATTAAGTAGCATCGATGTACCTCTCGAATACCCACATGACCACCTTAAAACATGAGTTCCGGTAGTAAAATAAATGAGACCTCTAACAGAATACAAAAGAAGATATTCCTAAATCAGAGTTGCGTACTACCTTGACTCAACACAACCTAGTCCTTTTCAGGTACAAGAGGAAGTTCGGGGTGCGTGATGATGACACAGACCCCCCCTCATAGAACTCACACCTGCGCGGGATACCCATCACCCTCCGGGTGCCCCTCGGCAACCATCTGATTCGCACCTGCATTGTGAGAGCCGGAGGCTGATGAGGGCGGGTAGTGATCGCCGGTGCAAAGAGGCACGGACAAGGAGCGGCTCCTGGCAGGCTTCTAAGCTAGAAGGGACACATGGATGAACCGAGCCCACACCCGAATGAGAGGGATCTAGAGACTGTGCAGGTATGGGACTGTACAGTTGAGGATAGCTTAAAGGAAATTGTTGTGGAGAACTATACCAACAAGGTGCATCTTCTTTTCGGAAGCCCATAACATAAGAACTCCATAGTTAAGCGTGCTTGGCTTGGAGCAATTCTGGGATGGGTGACCTTCTGGGAAGTTTCCTGGAAAGTGTGCAAGTGAGGACAACGCATACTGGAAAGACTCGTGTTGGTTTGTGGGGACCCTCATCACTCCTGCAAGCGGCTCGGGGGCGTTACAAATGGTATCAGAGCCGAGCCTCTCACAGTACGGTGTGGTTCGGGGACGAACCAGGCAGAAGCTGGTGGGCATGTGAGAGCCGGAGGCTGATGAGGGCGGGGAGTGATCGCCGGTGCAAAGAGGCACGGACAAGGAGCGGCTCCTGGCAGGCTTCTAAGCTAGAAGGGACACATGGATGAACCGAGCCCACACCCGAATGAGAGGGATCTAGAGACTGTGCAGGTATGTAATGTACAGTTGAGGATAGCTTAAAGGAAATTGTTGTGGAGAACTATACCAACAAGGTGCATCTTCTTTTCGGAAGCCCATAACATAAGAACTCCATAGTTAAGCGTGCTTGGCTTGGAGCAATTCTGGGATGGGTGACCTTCTGGGAAGTTTCCTGGAAAGTGTGCAAGTGAGGACAACGCATACTGGAAAGACTCGTGTTGGTTTGTGGGGACCCTCATCACTGCTGCAAGTGGCTCGGGGGCGTTACATGCATTGTCGTCATGACGGAAGTCCTTGATTTCGACTATCAACGTGACGAGAAGAGCATAGAAAGAAGAGATAGAAAAGAAGGGTGAGAACATCGCATGAACTCACAACATGTAGGATACAACAAACTAAAGCACACACACAGAGGCAATCCACACAGTCGAATCAATAAGCAATCACGACATCTCATCATGGTGTACTCATATGAATGCAACTTTACTATTATAATGCAATATCTAATGCATGCGGGCCCAGGGAAACATCACCATCTGCAGTGCACATAGCAGCTGCCCGACCATATATACACAGCGCATCAGGAGTTAGAGTCTGTACTAGCATTGGTACAAAGAGCATTGCTCAATTTTGGCCAAATAATTTCCCGACTTCCAGACAATCTCAACTGACCCTGAAAACTTGAGAGCGACAGGATAGTCAAGCCTGTACCCCGTTTGCTCGACAGTAGGGAGCGAGCCTACGTCACCTGAGCCATTTCGGGACCTGACTATCCTCAGGGCTGGCATCCCCACCCGAGGACCCTCTGGCGTTCTTTGCAAAACCCAGTGCCCAGTCCCTACCAGTTTCACACTGTACCGAGTGTTACTGCTATATAGGTCGTAAGGTTTTCAACTTCGAACATCAACAACGCTTCATGATGCATGTCACACAACAATGCTCACAACATTCACATCCTTACAGGCAAAACCCATTGAACCATTCAACGTCACCACATCCCCGTGGCACGACCCAAATTCAATGTCTTTCCTTCACAAGGAAGGCCAAACCGCACTCTCTCGCCAAGCTTCTCAAGTTTTATGTAGAAAGAGTGTGTTGGTTATAGCCTTTTAAGGTAGTTTGTACTAATGTTCTTGATAATCATGTCCACTTAAGTCCTATAATTTACTAAAACTTATGATTGTATCTTATGGATGGTATTACTTATCCTAATTCTCCTTGTATGACTAATTAAGATTAGGTTTAACTTTTAATCTTAACTAGTCTTCATTAACTGGATTACAATTAATCTTAATCCTCTTTAATTAAGTCTTAATCCTTACTTAAGATCCTAATTAATTCTTAATCATCCCTTAATCTCTTCCTTAATCTTGGATTAGGATTTTAATTATGTTTGATTAAGGTTAATCATAATTAATTAGTTCTTAATCATCATTATTGGTTAATTACTTAATTAATACTTTCATTAAGGTTAATTAACTTTAGACTTAATTAATCACTCTTTACTTAATCGACTTAAGTGAATTAGGTTGATTAACTTAGGTAATTAAATTAGTTAAGCCCACTAATAAATCCTAAGTTTTAACTTTTAATTACTTGGATTAGAGTTGAAGTCCAACCCTAATCTAAACCCAAATCTATAAATAAATTTTGGTTGACTTTTAAATGAGTCTTTGACTCTCTCTTTTTTTTTTTGAAGGTTTTGGGCACAAATCAAAGGCCGAAAGGTTGGATGACTCATGGGAGCCCATTCTTACTCATAACAAGTCAAAAAGTTGACTTTTATGTTGACTTTTATTTTGGTGAAAATAGGAATCCGAATTTTAGTCTTTTATCATTTTAAAAACTTTCTTTATTTGCATTTTAACCATTTTACTTATAAATTTATTTCTTTGTCCTTTTTGAACCATCAAGCCCATAAACACTTTTTTTAACTTACCCTTGACCTTTTCAAGATCAAAAAGGTATTCTTGATGAGTTTCATCAAGAACAACTTGAATGTTCATCAAAACTTCAAATTTCTCCACAACATCCAATCTTCACCAAACTTTCATACAATCATCAACAACCAATTTAAATATCAAATATCATACTAATTCACCCAAAATCATCCACATGCACATTTAAGTTCATAACTTCATTTTCAACTCATAGACACCATTTTTTCAAAGATCAATCATCCAAAACAATTGTATACATCCAACCAACTTCATGCATGTTCATGGATTCATCATACAAACATATTCCAAGTGCCAAAAAATTTTTAAAACACATGCAGCCCCTCAAACTCTCTAGGCCGAGAGCTATAGGAGGAAAAAGGGGGAATTTTTCCAAAATTGTTTCTTGGCTTGCATGCATCAACAATTAAAATCCAAGCACATTCCAAGCATCATAATAAACTTAAAAACATGTAAACAACCCAGCTCCAAGAATCCAAAACATTTGCTCAAAGAAAAACTCAAAAAGTGATCTTTTTCAAGGAAAACAAGAGTAAAAACAAGGATTTTAAGGGCAAATCCTTGACTCTAGTTACCAATCCTACTAGAGTTCAAGTTCTCCCCCCCCTTTACCTCAAATTTCCAAGAAAATGAGTGCAGAATTCTTGTCCCAAAACAGCCCCCAAAGATGCCTCCTTTAGTCACCAACAAGGATTTTTCAAGGCTAGAAGGCTTAGAAATGGAAGCTTTGGTTCAAAGATGGAACCTTGGCTTGATTGTGTTTAAGGAAGGATGAAAAATTTTGAGAGAAGTTGATGGAGAGTTCACGGCCAAGAGAGAAAAGGAAGAGAGAAAATGAGAGAGTTCCTAAGCTTGCATGTAGGAAAAATGAGAAAGAAAGGTGAGTTGATGTGCCATAAAGGCTTGCTTCTTTTTCAAGTCTTGGAGAAAAGAAAGGAAAATACAAGTGGCTTCCATGCATCAAGGCTGCACTATGCACGGCCTTCTAGGAGGAAAAAGGGAAGGTTTGTGCAATTTTTCTGGCCCGGATCAAGAATATTCGGGCCCGGTTCAAGGGACAGGAGGGGCAAAAAGGTCATTTTCATAGAAAAACCCCAAAAATTCCCAGAAATTCCCTAAAAATAGGAAATTAAATTCTAAATCCAAAAATATAAATTTTGGTGATAAAAAATAATTTTAACAATTCAATAAAACACGAAATGCGGTAAAACGGTAAAAAGTGGGCGTTACAGTAAGCAGAGAGAGAAAATTAAGGTTTTATTTACAGAGATTGTATAGAATTATAAATATAATTTTAAATCATCTTTTAAGGTTCAAAATATATTTTCCATATTTTTCTACAATTTTTTTCATATGCTGGCTATGGTTATACTGATAACTGGGGGCATTTTGATCTTTTTGCCCAGAAGTGCCAGAAAAATTCTAAATAATTTTCTAAAACTCATCACTAATTATATTAAGAGTATTTTGAATAAAGGTATAGATCCCTCAGAGTTTTAGCTATTTTTAATAATTAAATCTATATTTTCCTTAACTGTATAATTACTAAAGGTATCTTAGGTTATTTTCTCAAACACCTCTCTAGAGAAATTTACTCATAATTGTGGTTGGGTATTATAAATTTGGCTGTCTATTAAAAGCTACTAAATACTTTATAATTAAATGATTATTACTATTTTAAAATTTTCTTTATTCTATTTATACACCAGTAAGAGAAATTGTGGGTGTTACAGTTTCCAACGGACATTATTCTCGAATTGAGGAATTAGGACATTACATTTTGGTATCAGAGCAGTTCAATCCAATTGGACTGTGGTTAGGTTAGTTGCCCGTAACTTACTATAATTCCACCGTGCCTCATGCTCAGTTTAGGGACTGATCACCCCTCTACTGGGTGCGTTGTACACGGAATTATAGTTAGTAACATGAATATGGTGCCTTGTTGAGGGAATTGGTACACTTCTCTAACAAGGTTAGAGCCACCTACATGATAATTAGAGGGAGAGTGACATAGGTCTATTTCCAAGAGTAGGATCTCCACCTTAGGAGCCTTATGAGACGTCATTTTAGTTCCTAGAGGAATTAAGGTACCCTTAGAAGGGAAGACCAGGAAGAGATTGGGAGAAAGAGTGTGTAGTTGGTTTTGGAAGGTAGAAGTAAGAGGATAGGTTAAAGGGAATGATGAATGAGCTCCCTAGTAGGCAAGCAGGGTGTTGGTTGCTTGTAAGTGAACCTTGGCGATGTGATGTGTTTGAACAATGATAATTCTTATTTCTGCTTGAATGGTTCCTTGAATGTTTGTTGTATGTGTTTCATGAATGAATGTATGCCTTGTGTGCTAGGTGGTGGTTTGATGAATGTGTTACGATGATGTTGCATGACTTGTATGTTAGGTTCCAAGGTTTAGAGGGATATGTAAGTGGGAGGTAAATGGTGATCTTATAGAAGTAGGGCTGAATGACTTTAGAGTTGGGATTTTGTGAATTTCGGATCTCATGCTTAGTGGACTAGGGATATGGCAGGTAGAGGTCAGGATGGAAGTATGGGACTCATGGGAAGTACAGGAACTTAATACCAATAGTGATAGGGGTGTAGTCCTAGCTTTTGGCTAAGTTATTTCTTTGGGGTAGGCATCTAAACCCACATACTTGATTTTCCCTTCTTTAAATCCCTGTTAGTGTATGCTTATGTTGAGGGTGCTTGTCAATCCTAACCTCCGTAGTAGTTGCCTAAGTCATTATTGTAACCCGGTTAAATTTTCTCATTTAGTGTTAATGATTTTGTTATGACAGTGGTGAGATTGTGTGAGCCCTCATGTCCTATGATTTATCTTTAGTATGCAAGTGGTAAGCCCAATAAGTTACTAGGTGAATACTCTTAGAATCCCAAATGGATGGTTAGCGGTGACTTCGGTCCTCATAGGTGTATGATCTAACATCTAGCTAATTAGTGTATTGTGAAGTATGAATTGTCGGAGGATTTCCTAAATTAGGAATCAAGTTGGATTTGTTATACCCTATCAATCTAGGCCTCCATTTCCACCTTGTTCCACTTTAGAGCTTTATGGTCTTTTAGCTCTTTTGTGACTACCACCATGTGGTTCATGTTTGAGTTCTGGTTAGGCACTATCACCTGGTTAGAACCCCTTGGTCAGTTTCGGTTGAGCTAGAGGATAGACACCAGAGTTTAAGGGGAGTGAGTGGCTGTGGAGACTTTGATGGTTAAGGGTACCTGGTAGGAATCAATTACGGTCGGTTCCTTTTAGCTTAGGCCTATTTGGTTGTAGTTATCTAAGGAATCAGGTTCTTTTGGATTTAGCCAAAGTGTTATGGGGTTATGTTATTAGGGCGTGAATAGTGATCCTTTTCTAAGTTATTGATGGCAAAACTAAGTCTATAAATTAAACCCCTTATCCTCTTCCTTGTTGTGACCTTTGTGGTAAGAATTACGCGGAATGTGAAATTGTACTCAGTGTATATCTCATAGAAGGATTAACGGTTCGTGTTTAGTTCATGTTTTGATTAAGGAATAGTGCTAAGCTTGGTGCATCGAGTCCATCACTAGGTATCGAACATTCTCTTTCTTTTTCCCTTATTTCGAGGACCTACGTTATACAACTAGGTTTTGGTGTGTCCCCTGGCCACCGAGGAAATTGCATGCCCGTCAATTGTTGCAGTTGTCAGCTCTAGACAATAGAGGTTGATGTTGTAATATAAAGCTTGTGTTCGTACTCAGCCCCTAGTTGGAATGTGAGACGATCATGTTTGCTACGCTTATGCACATGATGGGGTGATAGGTACAAGCAGACCTACACACCATCATGTATTGTATGTTTAGATTGGGATTTGGATGAACTGTGAGAGTTGTCCATTCTCTGTCACATGTGTACCGGAGGAGTACCACGTACGTGCAACTCTGTGTTATGTTGTTGAAATCTATATGTTTTATTTTAAGACCCTAGAATGAAGTAGAGTTGATGAGAAAATCATGTCTCAAAACAGTTAAGGGCGGGCCAAGCCCTTAAGGGGTGTAGCCTTACAGAAGGAGACTTGGGGACCCATAGCATATGTAACCAGGCAGATAAGTTACCCTAGTATGGGGGGCTGGAGATAGGCAAGGAATCGATTGTAGGTAGGGATTATGGGATAGACCCAACCCGACCCCTTTTTAAC
Source organism: Sesbania bispinosa (assembly GCA_026901365.1). Lineage (NCBI taxonomy): Eukaryota > Viridiplantae > Streptophyta > Magnoliopsida > Fabales > Fabaceae > Sesbania > Sesbania bispinosa. The sequence goes on along the minus strand of QLOH01000079.1, from coordinate 1,493,015 downwards.
CAAAGTGCACAGCAGAAGCCTACACCCATTCCTCTTTTGACATTAGGATACCCCCAGGTGAGAGGAAGAATTAGGAAGGAGTGAATTTATTTAGGTATAACCCGTAGTCGTCTGGAAGCCGTGCTGGGAAAGTCTTGGGGTGAGTTAGGGCTTATTAGGAGCCTTTCAAGTTCAGGAGCGGTTATAAGACAACACAACATCAGCGGGAGTAGTACTTAAAGTTAAGGAACCATAAGGGTGTATTTTTAGGTGATCCATACGCCATGAATGAATTAAGAGAGTCATGTTAGGAACTTAAATTCGGAGGTGAGGGGAGAAAAGAGAGGTCAGGACAGTGAGGCAGCGAGTCAGACCTAGAACGAGATTCAAGGGAGTAATGGGGACCGGAATTGGAATAGAAGGTAGAAGAGGCAAGATTAGGAGATCAACCAAACCTTAGAGCCTTCGAGCCACCTTGAGCAACAGAGGTATTAACTAACAAATGATAAATGGGAGTTTTCCAAGAGTACAACGTGGTTAACAATAGGAGGGTAGCATGTCAAGGGTAGGATGAGAACAAATTTTGAGGACAAAATTTATTTAAGGGGGGTAGGATTGTAACATCCCGGACACTGGAACCTAGGAAACATAAGAGAAGCCTTAGGCGGTGAACCTAGCCAAGAGAGGAAGTTAGAAGTAGGACGAGGATTCGGAGGCTAAGTGTGATTTCAGACAAGAAATTAGGGAAATCCATTTGGAACCATGTGTTTTAAAAGAGCTTACAGGAGGGGCCAAGAGTTAAGGAGAAGAGCAACACCCGAGATCTTAGCCATTAAGTGTGGAAGAATAAGCTTCATGGTCAAGGGAATTGAATTATAAAGAATTATAGTGGGGAAGAGTTGGATGAGAAGAACTAAGTTAGAAGAAGGTTTTGGAGGATAGGAATTAGGTTTGAGAAGGAGAGGATTGAATTGGAAATCAAAGAGGGCCAAAAACCAATGTGGTTGCTTGATTTCAGGCTTTAAGCCTAATGACCTTGGTGCACTAAATTGCAAATATCTAGAGTTATGGGTTTCCAATTGAGGTGATTCCACTTGTATTAGAAAGCTAAGATCCGAGGCTTCAGTTTGATATGCTATGTGATGGTATTCAGATCTAAATTGCACCTCCAAACAAACCCATTAACGCTCAAGCGAGAATTTGCTCGCTTGAGCGAAAATATCAGCAGAAACAGGTTTCGAAATGCTGTCAATCTCGCTTGAGAGAGAATCCTCTCGCTCAAGCGAAAATCTGGAAGAATGTCACCTTTTTGAGTTCGCTCAAGCGAAATTATTTCGCTTGAGTGAGAGTACGCGAGACCCATTTTTAAAAACGGAGATCTAGGGCTTCCAACCCTCATTTTCTCTCATTTATCTCATTCTAGAGAGAGGAACTAGAGAGAGAAGGGGTAGATTGAAGGAGGAATCATGGATTGGAGCCACCCACATCGTTCAAGGAGCTTGGGTCTTCATCCTTATCCTTCCATTCCTCTCTATTTCTTCCATTAGAGGTCAGTGTGGTTCTCACCATGGTTGTCAGAACCGGACCGGACCGGGAACTGGTGGTAGGAACGGTCCGGGAGACCCTGAAAATCGGACGAGCAGAAAATCGGTTAGGAACCAGGAAAACCGGTCAGGAACCGGTGAACCGGTGCAAAACCGGTGGTTTAACGGTTTTAACCGGTTCTTTTGAGAATGTCCAAAAACGACGTCGTTTTGGTTTTTTTAAAAAAAAATCCAATTTTTTTTTTCAATCAAGGCAATATCAAACTTTGAATTGAGTAAAGGCTGTAAACTGTAAAGCAAAGCAAACAGAGAAAGAAAAATAGAAACCCTTTCACTCTTTCAACCTTTCTTCTCCCTTTCTCCGTCGGCCGTCCTGTGCCTGTCTTGCTACCGTCGCACGCGTCCGCCGCCAATCGTGCTGCTGTACACCGTCGTTCCTCCTGCTATACGTCGATCTGCTTCCTCCAATCGTTCCCAGCTGCTACTGTTCCACACCATTGTTCCCGTTCTGCTGTTGTCCGCCATGCAGCCATTCCATGACGCCCGCAGCCGTGTCTGAGATCTGCACATGGCCACCGAAGCTGAATCACAGCCTGCGCAGGTAGCCACTATTAATAATCTCATATCTCCACAGTAGCCACTAAGTCTAGGTCCATTCTCTGTTTGTTAGATAATTTGATAGCTATATAAATTGTTTCTTTGAATCACAGCCTGTGTAGTTTCTTTTACATAGTTGTATAAAATTAGAATATACAATTATTACATACAAAAGCACACCTAGCTAGTTGTTATTTCAGCAATATAGTTGAAAACTAGTTGGATTTTACATAGCCAAAAATAGTGCACTATCAGCAGGGCATGCATATCATAATTCTAAATATTGAAGATGAAAACATATAATTGAGTCAAAGAACATAAGTATATGCATGCTTTTCTTAGCTAACAGTTACATAATTTATTCAAGTATATAAGTTTTTTCATGTCTGTAATTTTTTCTATATATATGTGTCTCCATGTCTATAATTTACTAGGTAGAAATATAAAAAATATTATTTTATTTACTACCGGTCCGACCACGGTTCAACCACGGTTCGACCATTGAACCTTGAACCGGTGGCCAGGCCGATTCAATGACCAGTCTGGTTTTAAAAACATTGGTTCTCACTCACTTGTTCTCTTAATTTTTCTCCTATGTATGCCCCCTATTCTTCCTTCCCTTTCCATTATTGATGATTATGTTTTGATTATGCAAAACCTAGGGTTGATTGTTAGATTTATTGGAATGTATGATGTTTGGCTCAAACCCTAGGTTAGTGGATTTGGGGATTTCATGAAATTGGAGGTTTGGGATGTTGATTATGCTTATAGTTGCTTATGTTCATGATTTACATCATGTTTGTGCACCATATGAATGTTTGTACATGTTTTTAACCCCTATCATGTTCATGGAAAATGTTTTGGGTCTTCGACCTCATAAAAATGGTAAAGGAAAGGTTAAAGGAAATGTTAAGGGAAATGTTAAAGGAAATGGTGAAGGGGTCTTCAGACCAATGAGGTGCAAGAGAGGTAACCGCTTTTACTCCTCGGCCAAGGGGTAATTGAGGTTCCTCAATTAAAATGAACCCTATTTGTTTAAGCTTAAAACTTAATGAGGGTGGCCCTGGACGACGGTCCTTGGTCACATGGTCGAGCGCTCAAGGAGGTTAAAGTGAAAAGAACCCGTGGGTGTCTGGGTTATGACACTTGAGGACTAACTATACATTACTTGCTTATGTGACTGACTCATGTTTCTAGTTCCCATTCTTCAGGTGCATATACTTAGTATTTTGAGGTCATGCCACATATTCATAATTCCATTTCATGTAAATTATGCTCATGTACGGTGTATGCTTGGTTGTTGCCTTTTCCCCCACACTACACACACTATTATCACACTCACTGGGACGTAGTCTCATCCCACGTTGTGGGAAACATCTTTAGTGGTGCAGGAAAGGATCTTTTAGCATTGGATGAAGAGTCGGAATCCTGTGGTGGATACTTCCGCCTCCTCAGCTGCCAGTTAGCCGTAGGACATTTAGTTCCCATTGTTATTAAAGTATTGAAAAGGCTGATAATTGTAAATGCATTGTATTTGGATTGAATTATTGTGAGAATTGATGAGAATGTCTCATTTTGGCTGTGGAGACCCATTTTGTTATAGAATTGAATTAGTTGTGAAATATTATAAACTGCACTGGTGTTTTACTGGTTTTCAGGTGAATCTGGAAATTGGGGAACGTCCAGTTTTCAGGGGAAACTCTGTCGGATTTGCGGCAGGAGTTTTATGAACCTTAGCATGCCAAGTGCGGGTTCCTCCTTGGTTTTTCCTTAATTGAATGTTTTTTTAGAATCTCGTTATTGAATGTGAGGAAGCCTAAGCATACGTTGGACTGTTTAGGCATTTTGTGCTTGGTTGTCAATACTCGAAATGGCGCGAAATAATTGCAGAAATTCGGAATAGTGTTTCCAACGGACATTATTCTCGAATTGAGGAATTAGGACGTTACACAGTTCACACAATCAATCCAACTATCTACCCTAGATTCATCTCTAATCAACCAAAATCAAGCAACATAAGCAAAGGAAGTAAGAGTAGGGGACATTCATAGGATCTCATACAAGAATGAAAGTGAGTGGGTGAGTCATACTCACCTTAAAGCAAGAAATGGAGAAGATTTGGGTTGAAGATGATGACCTAAGCTGCCCTCCATCTGATCTTATTTAAATTAAAATTATTTTTCTTATTAAATTTTCTAATATTTTCATTATACTTTTCTATTACTCCATTTGATGTTATTTATAAGACCCCTTTAACCCAAACATTGAAATTACGGAAACATGCTTTAATGTATTGATTTTTTTTAAAAAAATCCTATAACTTCTAAGTTACCCTTATTTTAAATTAGACTCTATTTAATTCTCCATATTAACCAAAACTTGCGAACTATAAACGTTTAATAATTATGAAGGGTAAAGATGGAAAATATAATTTATGTTTCTAAAATTTCATAAAAAGGCTTATGAAAAGGATCAAGCAAAATTTTCAAAAAGTATGATAAAACAGTTTGGAGGTAGTATTATATCCCCTCCCGGTTGCAGAACTTGAACAAAAACCTTGGGGACCCAAATATTAGTTTAATGTACAAATTAGATATGTAATATAATATTACAAATTTAATGTTACTAAGGTTATTTTTAAACCATAATAATTTTTTAACCTTTTGAAAGAAATTTAAAAATAAATATTTTATCAAAATTAAATAAAAACAAGCATATATTACTTTGTTTTAAATTATTTATCATTTTAAAAACTTTAAATATATTAATTACTTTATTTAATTTTATCATTGTCCATTATCTTTTAGTATCTTCCGTAAAATCAATAAAAAAATATAATAATGTATGAAAATAATATGGTAGAATCTTTTTTAAGGAAACAAACTATTTAATGACATTATTAAAACTTATTTCTTGGTACTTTTAAAAAAAATATTTAACTAATGATGTATTTTAAACAATAATTAAATATTTTGAATAATTTAAAATCTTTAACTAAAGATGTATTTTTATAAACAATGAACAATGGTAAGGTAATGAACCACGTACCGGTACGATATGAAAACCATCCTCCTCATCTTTTTCATTTCAATGGCCAGCAAACAATTTTAGAAAAATAAACACTGGAAGATAAAAAACACAGAGGGAATTTTAGTCAATTTTGACATCAATCTCACAATCAGTTGCAGGTGAAGTTTCTTGGCCATTGATTGAAAAATCATATCATCCAATGATATTTAAGCGGTGAAACACGGGTGTTTGTTTCACCCATGCACTACTTCACCCTAAACGCACCCTAGTATTATTATAATTAGAGCTTTAAATGAAATGTGTTACATCCCAAAGTTTGAAATCAATATTTTACAAGAAATTAGAAGTGTAATAGGTTTTTATAAAAGAAAGTAGGGAAAAGAGGGTTTAAAACTGAACTTGAAGGGGTGAGTCTGGAGCTTGCTCGCTCAAGCGAGAAGGCTCTCGCTTGAGTGACCATATAAGTAAAAACCAATGTTTTGGTTACTGATATCCTCGCTTGAGCGAGAATTGGTCCAGAATCAAGGGGGTGCTCTCTGTTTTGTTCTCGCTTGAGCGGGGAGGGGCTCGCTCAAGCGAGACAAAGTCAGAGAGGGCGAGTGATGTTCCTAAGCAATTGCGCTCAAGCGAGAAAACACTCGCTTGAGCAAGAATGCGAATCTTGCTGAACATATTCCCTCTCGCTCAAGGGAGCAAATCCCCGCTTGAGCGAGAATGCGCGAAACATATTTTAATGATGTTTCTGTAACATCCCAAATTCTAGTTATTTTCATGAATCAAAATTAGTAATGAAAGAGGTTTTATAAAATGAAAGAGGATAAGGGAGGTGAAAAAAATTAAGATGATTAAGGATGAGAAATCAGGATTTGGAGTCCCGATGTTCTCGCTCAAGTGAGAAGGAGCTCGGTTGAGCGAGAATATCAACAAATTCGACAAAATTGGAATTTGGTTTTCTCGCTTGAGCGAGGGGGTTCTTGCTCAAGCGAGAAACAGGGGAGAAATGGGGTTCTCTCTGGACGTTTTTCACTTGAGCGAGAAGGGTATCACTAAAACGAGAAGCTTCTCGCTTCTCGCTTGAACGAGAACAACGTTAAAAACATTAATTAGGGCAAAACTTTTATCATTCTTCTAACTTCTATATTCACTCTAGAGAAAAGGGGTTTTTTAGAGAGAGAAATTTGTCTTGGAGCGTAGAGAAAGCTAAAGGAAGCCAGGGATCTCCACCCTATCCTTCCCCAACTCTTTTCCCCCTCCATTTGAGCTCCTTGAGGTGAGTAAAGCTCACACACTCTCATCCAATCTTGTGTAATTACTCCTCAATGAACTTTACTCTTTCCTCTCCTTTTCTAGAGCTTGTATGTGGTTGTTTATTTGTTTGATTTTGTTTATATTTAATATATGAAAATTTTATGGGTTATGTGCTTAGAGACCTTGATTAGGGCTTTCATTGAAGGTTTTGCTTTATCATGACCTTGATTGTAATGTTTATGAGAACTACGGTTTATGTTATGCACATATTGAAAATGAATAAGTCACTTGGGATTTAGCCCCCAAAGATTAAGAAAGAGATAATGCACTCTGGTCCCTAGAGTTAAAGGACTTCAATCCCCAGAGTAAAACTTGGACTTCGGTCCCCAGAGTAAAACTTGGACTTCGGTCCCCAGAGTAATGGTGGGTATTAACCCCAAGGGAGACGTTCCTTGTAGTTTGAGCTCAGGTCTAGCCCCAGAGATAGAGATAAGACCCTATCCTGCCGGGAAATGCAGAACATGCATATCATTAGAGATGTTCATTGAGATTTAGTGTGTTAGAGATTGTGCCTATATGTTTACTTATGTGTGTTGAATTGCATTTGCTTGTTTACCCATACTGCCTATTGCATGCTTTACTCACTGAGACTCTAGTCTAACCACATGTTTTGTGGTTATCTTTTAGATGCACAAGTTCCACCCCAACCAGGGTAGTGAACGTGGAGATGCTCAGGTGTTTTTAGCTTTTTGATGTATCTAGATACTTATTGTATTTAGATGTTTATTTCATTGATTAGAATTATATTTGTATTATTTTGAGGGATATGACTGTACAAGTGCAGCCTTCGGGCCTTTATGTTTTGGTTAGGGCACATGTACGAGGGTATCCAGTTAATGTATACAGATTATGTATAGTTGAGCCTTTGAGGCGTTTATGTAGTCAATTTATGTTTTCATATACTGTTTTAGTAATCGTTGGACGCTTAAACGTTATATGATATTGTATTGCGATATTTAAAATGGCGCGAAATAATTTCAGGAATTCGAGAACTTTTCTTCCAACGAGCTTAATTCTTGGATTTAGAAATTAAGACGTTACATTTTGGTATCAGAGCCTGGTTCGATCCAATTGGATTGTAGACTAGTTAGTCCCTGAAGTTAGTTATTATCCTCTTATACATTATTATGAAATGGAGAGACTGATCACCTTGATGTTTGATTAATGTTATGTAGAGGATTATGTTGGCGGCAGGAGAGGTTGTCCTCGAACCAATCCACCTTCTCCACCACGGGATCAGCCTCTGGATCATGTGGTAGCAGCTTTTCAGATGCTCACTCAGATGATGGGGGAGCAGGAGGCAGCTAACCGCCAACAGGCCGCCGCGACACAGGAGCAGGCTGCTAATAACGCTTCTGTCTTGCATGAGTTGGTCCGAAGGCAACGGGGACACCCTTAGCTCCTACGGTGGACCCGTTTGTCCAAGGACTAGCACATTTTCAGAAGCATAACCCTCCCTCGTTCAACGGGGTCTATGATCTGGATGTAGCATCCAATTGTCTCCGCAACCTTAACCACATCTTTGAGGTGATGAGGTGCACCGATGACTCGAAAGTGGGTTATGCGGTGTACATGCTTAGAGGAGAGGCCGAAGATTGGTGGAAGTTGGCAAGTATCTGGGCTACTGTTGCAGAAACCCCATTCACTTGGGGAGTTTTCCAGACCACCTTCCAGGAGATGTACTTCCCGACTTCAGTGCGGAGGCGGAGTTTCTTCAGCTCAAGCAGGGGAGCATGACCGTAGGCCAATATGTGGCCAGGTTTGAGGAGCTTGCTAAGTATTCCAGGTACTTAAAAATGGTCCCTGATGAGGAGTGAAGGTGAACACAGTTCGAGGGGGGCTTAAAACCGGATATTTTAGACCAGGTTGGAACACTTGAGATCAGAGACTTCCCCACCCTAATCAACAAGTGTTATATTGTTGAGAATAATTTGAAGGGATTTGCACCATCACCATAGCCAGACAACAAGGGGAAGAGGAAACTGGAGGAGCCTAGCCAGGGCAAGGGCTCAAGGCCCAAGTGGCAGAGCAACACCGCTCTAGTCACTTGGCCAATGGGACACTCCCAAGTGCCCCAAGTGCAGTAAGGATCACTGAGGGGAATGTCTCTTTGGTCATAAGGCATGTTATTGGTGCAAGGAGCCCGGTCACATGAAGAATGAATGCCCAAAGAAGAGGGATGCTTCAAAACCCCAAGCCACCGGAAGAGTCTTCACCCTCAGCGGTGAAGTGGCAGCTTCTGGTGATAATCTGGTACGATGTACGTGCACCCTAGGAGGTTGTTGGAAACACATGGAAACACTAGAAGAGGGGTTGAATAGTGTTTCAATGGAAACTTTTACTATTTTTAAAATATGCACAAAACAACTTCTAAAAGCAAAGGTTCAGACGATAAGACTTAGTATGGAGTTTTTATTTTTTATTTTCTGAACTTACTTTCGATTCAAAGTGTTGTAGAAAAATGAGTTTAACTCAGAATAAAAGTCTGTCACTCAAATACTGTTCAACACCCTTTGTTAGATAAAACTAAATTGAAATAGCTAAGGGATAGAGAAGACTCAGCCAAGAATTTATCCTGGTTCACTTACAACCACCGTAAGCTACGTCCAGTCCCAAGGCAAAAACCAACACCTGGATTTCCACTAACCTTGCAAGATTACAAGTATTCTTTTCTGTCAAGCCTCTTTAGGCTCTACACCAAGTATTCTTTCTTCCACCAAGCCTCTTCAGGCTCTCAGACACTTATCCAAGTGTAACTCAAGTACTCTTTTTATACAGTAAGCCTCTCCAGGCTTGTAAACCCAAACTGTTTGAAATAAACAGAGAAGTTCAAGCAAGATCAATAATTCTGAGCTTGAACCAAAAGAAATGTACAAGTAACTGAGATTTTCTCAGGATCTGAAAGTAGATTGTACAAAGAAAAATATCATAGTATATTTCAGCAGCGTTTTTGCATTGTTCTTTTATAAGCTTTTCTCTATCTGCTTTTTTCTTACGTGCATGAGAATTTATAGCCTTAAAGGAGAAGTTGTTCGTTGTCAAATAACATTAAATGCATATTGAGACGTTTAGACTAAGCTTGCGAAATATTCTGATGAGCCTCAGGTAGCAGGTCTGCACACAGGTACTTTTGAGTAGCTTCAGAGAAGCATTTGCAGACTTTCCTTATTTGTGTAAATCATTTGAATGAGGAAAGAAAGCATTTCTGAACCATATGCTGAGAGTGGTTAAACTTTTGGAATAAACGTGCATCGTTCCCAGCAAAGCTTTTATGCCAAAGAGTTTCTGATGACTCCGGTCTTCAGACGAAGCTAGCTCTTCAGACGGATCTATGACACCACTCTTCAGATGAAGTAAGGTCTTCAGATGATCTTAAAACTTCTGAACGATTAACTGCTTCAGACGATCTTCCTTCTTCAAAGGTTGTCTTAAGGTAATATTTAGTCTGAAACCATAAGACATACCATGAAAGCGTAGTATCTTATAAATAATCTTTTTACTTAATATTTGTTATTCATTAAAACCTTAAGAGAGTGAGACTCAACAGAGGCAAAACCTTAATTGTATTGTATGATTCGGGGGAAACCCATTCTTTTGTTGCTTATGATTGTGTGAAGCAGTTAAATTTGCATGCAATCTCCTTACCCTACAGTCTGAACGTAATAACTCCAGCCAAGGAGGCAATCCCCACTTCCCTTGTGTGTTCCAAATGCCTCATTGTTGTACAAGGGAAGTCCTTCGAGGTTGATTTAATTTGTTTACCTTAACAGAGTGAGACTCAACAATCTCCCCCTTTTTAATGATGACAAACATATTAAGTAAAACTAAAAATCTGAAAAGGGTTACAGATAAATAAGATATAAATTTCTCCCCCTTAACCAGATCATTCGTCTGAGTCATCCTTCTGATTCTCCTTATGCTTCTGGAAGCTTAACCTTCTGAAATCTTAATCTTGTTGAAAGCTTCAAATTTTGTTATTTATAAATACTCCCACTTTTGTCATAATTCAAAAGGGTCCAGAGACAACTATCATGCAGCGTAATAAATACCATTCAATAGCGTATGAAATAAGTGGAAATCAATGAGTAATAAACAAAACACTTAAACAATCTGAAAATATATTAAGATTTTAAGAAGGAACAACATCATTAACTTGGTCTCAATCCTCCCATAACTTTCTCAAATATTTCTTGCATAGCTAGCCTCTGCTTCTCAAGTTCAGCTACCATAGCTTCTTTGAGTTCATTCTGACCAGTTCTAATTTGCTCCTGAGTGACTAAGATCTGATCAGTTCTCTGCATCAATTCCTGGTTTTTGACTCTTAGCTCTTGATTCTCTTCAGTTAAGGCACAAAGTTCAGCTTCGAGGTTCTCTTCATAAAACACAAGAGAAATGTACTTTCATGTAAAGCGAATATACTGAAACCCTTTAGGCAGATGAAACAGCTCCGGATTGGTGACTTTGATGAAGAACTGAGGACACTCAAAAGGAAAAGTCATCACCCAATCACAATGAAAGTCGTTGTTAGACATAGGAAAACGACCTCTGAAGAACGTTGCAGTTTCCTGAATAGTAGAGCCCGCAACCACCTTATAGTCTTCATCATTCCACTTAGTCCCGGAAGTACTTCCTTCTTTCTAAACCAATTCCTAGTGATAATTCCATATGTTTTCATATAAAGAGTGGTTCATGCCTTGATGTATAAACACGTACTCAGCCAATCCTTCCCATTCTTTTTCAGATAGAACTATGGGTGGCTCTGCATGTAATATCCCAAAAATTGGAACCTTGGAAACAAAAGAAAAGCCTTAGGTGGTGAACTCAGCCAAGAGAGGGAAGTTAGAAGTAGGGTGAGAATTCAGCGGTTAAGTGTGATTTCAGACAAGAAATTAGGGAATTTATTTATCAAGAATTAGAGTGGGCAAAGGGTTTGGATGAGAAGAACTAAGTTAGAATAAGGTTTTCATAGAGAGGAATTAGGTTTGAGAAGGAGGAAAATGAATTGGAACCAAGAGGGGCACAAACCGAGGTTATTGCTTAATTTTGGGAGTTAGGCCTAATGACCTTGGTACACTAATTCACAAATATCTAGAGCCAATGGTGTCCAATTAAGGTGATTCCACTTCCATTAGAAAGATTATTTCCAAGGCTTCAGTTTGATATGTTATATGATAGTATTCCGAGCTCGTTTGCACCTCCAAACAGCACGTTTACGCGCTATAGCGCGCAGAGTGCGCTGGAGCGCGCCCCAGCGCGCACATTGCAACAGCGATTTTAAAAACGCGTTTTCTCCCTTCTTCTTCCATTTCTCTTCATTCCTCCAAGTTCCTAGAGAGAGAGGGAGAGGGTTTTTTGTGAGAGAAAGCTTAGGGAAAGAGGAAGGAAGCAAAACTTGAGGATTTCATCACCTTTGAAGGGCTTGGGATCATCTTCATCCTTCTCTTTCACCTCCATTTCTCCATTCTTCCTCCTCCTTGGTTCTCCATTGAGGTAGGTGTGGTTCTCACTCACTTGTTTGCTTGGTTGTTCTCCTATGTATGCTCCCTATTCTCTCTCCCCTTGCTATTATTGATGATTATGCTTGAGTTTATGCAAAGCTAGGGTTTGATTGTTAGATTGGTTGATTATATGATTTTTTTGGCTCAAACCCTAGGTTAGAGGATTTGGGGATTTTGTGAAATTTTGGATTGTTGATGTTGAAATCTTGAAATGTTGTTCATTCATGCATATACTCTTGTTCATAGAATCATTGTCACCTTTCCCGCCCCATTCATGAACGTTTTTGGAAAAGGAGGAAATTGGGTCTTAGGACCTCATGTTTTATTGTAAAAAGGACTTTTGGGTCTTTTAGGTCTCATGTTGAACTTAATGACTTTGAACCCATGGACTTCATGTTTTGAAAAGAATTATTTTGGGTCCTTGGATTTCATGTTTCACACTCAGACTTTTGGTCCCTGGACTCATGTTTCTGAGACTTTGTCTCCGGTCCTTGGACTCATGTTAAATAATCAGATTTTGGTCCCTGGACTCATGTTTCTGAGACCTTATCTCTGGTCCTTGGACTCATGTTGAATAATGAAGTTAGAGGATTTGGGGATTTTGTGAAATTGTGGATTGTTGATGTTGAAATCTTGAAACGTTGTTCATTCATGCATATACTCTTGTTCATAGAATCATTGTCACCTTTCCCGCCCCATTCATGAACGTTTTTGGGAAAGGAGGAAATTGGGTCTTAGGACCTCATGTTTTATTGTAAAAAGGATTTTTTTGGTCTTTTAGATCTCATGTTGAACTTAATGACTTTGAACCCATGGACTTCATGTTTTGAAAAGAATTATTTTGGGTCCTTGGATTTCATGTTTAAATTGATCATGTTTCACACTCAGACTTTTGGTCCCTGGACTCATGTTTCTGAGACTTTGTCTCTGGTCCTTGGACTCATGTTAAATAATCAGATTTTGGTCCCTGGACTCATGTTTCTGAGACCTTGTCTCCAGTCCTTGGACTCATGTTGAATAATGAAGTTTGATCCATGGACTCATGTTTCTGAGACCTTGTCTCCGGTCCTTGGATCCATATTACAAGAGAGGTAATCACATTTGCTCCTAGGCCAAGGGGTAAATGGGATTCCTCCATTAAAAATGAATTTCATGCATAACATCCTTGTTTGTCTAATTAAAACTTAATCATATAAGTGTCCCTGGACGACGGTCCTTGGCCATGATGCAGAGCGCTCAAATCATGTAATAGTGAAAAGACACCTGGGTGTGGGTTACACACTTGATTGCTCCTTGTGGGAGATTTTGATTGACTTACGTGGCATGACATATATGACTGATTATCTTTTGTATGATCATAGTTGCACTTATAATTATTATTGCATGATTAACGTTATATGTATTGGATTGCCATCACGAATGTTCTCCTGAATTGATTTAGCTTGGTACATCACTGTGTATTCTATTTTGCCTCCCCACACTGCACACACTATTACCTCACTCACTGGGACGTAGTTTCATCCCACGTTGTGGGAATTACTTTCAGTTGTGCAGGTTTTTGAACAGGCTGGTGGCGGAAGAGTAGGGAACTCAATTGAAATAAATGTCAAGAATTGAATTTGTAGATTAGAAGATTTGTTATGTATTCATGCATTGATTTTGTTTTGGCCATGGAGGCCTTATTGTAGATTGATATGATATGGTGATATTATAAACTGTACTGGTACTTTTCTGAGTATCAGGTGAAGTTGCAAAATTGGGAAATGTCCAATTTTCAGGGGAAACTCTACTGGATTTCCAGTAGGAGTTTTATGAGCCATACACTCAAAGTGTAGGTTCGTCCCATAGGTTCTTAATTAGGAATTGATATGGAAATTAATGATGTATGATTTTTGTGGAAGCCTAAGCAAACGTTGGATTGCTTATGCGTTGCGTGATTTGTATGTCGATACATGAAATGCGCGAAATAATTTCATAAATTCAGAATAATGTTTCCAACGGACATTATTCTTGAATTGAGAAATTAGGACGTTACACTGCACCTTCAGACTCAATCTCAGGTCCTTTGTCTTTGTTGTGGAAGGACTGAGCATAAGGATACTGGGCACTATTCTATCTGGTTGCACCAAGATAGTAGTTGATAGCTTTGTATGAACACGTATGGGTGGTCTGAAGTCTCTGCATCCAAAGGATCGGGAGCAGTATTGATCCACTAGTTCAGCTTCAAGACACAATATTCTGACAGCGATCCAATCATCATAGGACAGGTTGTGTTGATCCTGTGAGAAAGGATCCAAAGCTCTCCACTTGTGACAAGGAGTAATGGTTCCATGTCTTATCTTCTCAAGAGAGTCTGAGAGAGAACCTCCCCCTGAGCTCTGCAATCTCCTATGACGAGCCTCTAAAGAGGTTTCCAGCTGAAACCTTGTAGGCGGATGAGTGGTCAATGGTAAAGCAGGTTTGAAAAACATAAGTTCTTCAAATAAGTTTGGAAACAGTGGAACTTTGGGTTTTTCTTTTAAAGAAACATTGTAGAACTTGTGAGGCACTTCAACAGCCCACATCATCTGATCATTGTCACGAAAGGATAGAGCCAGATCATAGGTAGGCTATCTGGTGAGATCTCTAGTTTTCTCCTTCAGCAACACGACCACTGGAAGATTTCCACCAAACCATGCACATTCAGGTTCATCATCTGAGTTAAGTTCCGAGAACCCTGAAAGTGATGATGAAGATGATGATGAGCTAGGCTTAGGGATTTCTTCAAGAGTTCTAACAATCTTGGGTGGAGGAGGAGTATCATCTTCTGAAGTAGATACATTCCCAAAGAGAACTCTAGGCTTTTTGACACTAGCCTTTGGTCCTTCAGCAGTAGCCTTCTTCTGTTTCAGTTCTTCAAGCTTCTTCTTCCTTTCAGCTTCAGCAACCTTCTGAAACTCAATAGCATCTTCTTGTTGAATACTCCTGCTACGGGTGATTCTCTGAGTTGCTTCAGCATCAGGAACTATAAGTCTTCTTCTTTGATTCCTTCTAGTCTTGGCACTAGCCCTTCTCCTTTTCAATCTGGAGGAGGCTTGCTCAAGCCTTTCATCTTCCAATATGGCTTGCTGAGAAGCCACAGCTAAAGAAAAATCTTGTTTCTCCTGTTCTTGATTCTTCCTCATCTCTTTCTTTTCAATTTCAAGGACCATTTGCCTTATATCAGGCTCTAGATGATTGGATGCTAAGGGGATTGCATCAATAGTTCTGTTTGAATCCTCATATTCAAGAACTATTGGTGCAGTTCCTAACTTGTTACTTTCCTCATCATGGCCTCCTAGAGTGAGAGTAGGCTGAGTAGTAACTGTTGGAACTCCGGATACCTGACCCACAATCTCAGTAGTGTGTAGAGACACATCCTGAGCAAGTTCAGATAGTCTGAGTTGATCACCCCTTTCAGATGACGGAGCCTTCTAAAGAATTTTTGATCTCTTCTTCTTCACAACCTTAGTTGGAGTTTGAGCATAAACAACTTATCTTTGTGAGTATCTCCTTTCAGCTCATCCTCCAGAATGTCTAAGGCACTCTTCCCAGTTGCAGCAGCTTTGTCTCTGACAGCTTTCTCCATTAGGGTTCTATCAGGTGAGGACCTCTTCACAGAAATGCCCATCTTCTTGATATTACCCAAAGAGAAGAAAGTGGGACCTTCATGATCATACAATCTCTCAATAGGTACATTGAACTTCAGCAGGATCTTTGTAATGAGTGTGGCATGAGTGAAACTTGCAGCAGAATCGTTCAATCTCTTCAGCATGTTGTAGAGAATCATCCTTGGAAGATTAAGAGGCTTCTTCTCCAATAGATTGATCACACAGAATCTTTCCAGTTCTGACACATGGTTCTTGCTACCATGCTTGGGCAAAACACATCATCCCAAGATGGCATATAAGATTCTGGCTTTTGGATGCATGTAGGAGCTAATGAGATCTCTGGGTTCTTCAATTCCATACAACATTTTTGTGAACTTCTTTACTCCTCCATTCTTCTGTTCCCAGTCAGGAACAAACATTTCACCTTCATTGAGAACTCTTGTTACTGAAGCAATGACGTCTGCATCAACAGTTACTTTTACACCCAGAATAGTAGTCTCAAAGCACTGATACTTTCCATCTGGACTAGAAAAGTCCTTGGATTCTTCCAAAATTCAATGACACTTTGTTCGTGCCATGCACAGATGATATAGGTGAAGAAATTTGACCATCCACAGTCTTCAAAAACTTCAATCAAATTCACACCACCATCACACAGAGCTTCGAGGTCTACACCCCTACTTGGAACGATTTGACCACCAGCAGATTTCTTGGAAGCCATTTCTTTTGAGCTTGAGATGAGATGGAGGAACTGAGAACTTAGGGCACAAGGAAGCAGCAAACTCTTGTGAAATAAAACTTGTAGAAGAGAGAGAGAGCGCAACCAAAAACTGATATGTAATAGCCCTTAAATAGTCGTCATAGGCAATAATGATGACAGTTGCAGTCATTGGAGAACGTGCAATCGTGCTGAGAGCAATTATAGAGAGGAGAAGATCAAACGTTTTTGCTTGCCACGTCACTCAGATTGTGACTACTTCAGATTCTCATATATTCAGACACTCACACATTCAGATGCAGCAACTTCAGATGCATTAATTTAGATGATAAGCATGTTCAAATGGTAATGCATTCAGATCAAACAAACACTTATTTTTCAGACAAAACCGGAATGTTCAGATTATTCCTGATGAACTTAAATCTATCTTCAGCTAGGGGTTTTGTGAATATATTTGCCCATTGATGCTCAGTATCAATGAACTTTATATCAAAAACTACTTTCTAAACATGAGAATAATGTTTCAAAACCCCAAGCCACCGGAAGAGTCTTCACCCTCAACGGTGAAGTGGCAGCTTCTGGTGATAATCTGATGCGATGTACGTGCACCCTAGGAGGTTGTTTGAAACACAGGGAAACACTAGAAAAAGGGGGGTTGAATAGTGTTTCAATGGAAACTTTTACTATTTTTAAAATCTTCACGAAACAGCTTCTAAAAGCAAAGGTTCAGACGATGAGACTTAGTCTGAAGTTTTTTTTTTTTTTTTCTGAATTTACTTCAGATTCAAAGTGTTGTAGAAAAATGAGTTTAACTCAGAATAAAAGTCTTTCACTCAAATACTGTTCAACACCCTTTGTTAGATAAAACTGAATTGAAATAGCTAAGGGATAGAGAAGACTCAGCCAAGAATTTATCCTGGTTCACTTACAACCACCGTAAGCTATGTCCAGTCCCAGGGCAAAAACCAGTACTTGGATTTCCACTAACCTTGCAAGATTACTAGTATTCTTTTCTGTCAAGCCTCTTTAGGCTCTACACCAAGTATTCTTTCTTCCACCAAGCCTCTTCAGGCTCTCAAACACTTATCCAAGTGTAACTCAAGTATCCCTTTTATACAGTAAGCCTCTTCAGGATTGTAAACCCAAATTGTTTGAAATAAACAGAGAAGTTCAAGCAAGATCAATAATTCTGAGCTTGAACAAAAAGAAAAGTACAAGTAACTGAGATTTTCTCAGGATCTCAAAGTAGATTGTACAGAGAAAAATATCAGAGTATATTTCAGCAGCGTTTTTGCATTGTTCTTTTATAAGCTTTTCTCTATCTGCTTTTATCCTACGTGCATGAGAATTTATAGCCTTAAAGGAGAAGTTGTCCGTTGTCAAATAGCATTAAATTCATGTTTAGACGTTTAGACTAAGCCTGCGAAATATTCTGATGAGCCTCAGGTAGAAGGTCTGCGCACAGGTACTTTTGAGCAGCTTCAGAGCAACATTTGCAGACTTTCCTTATTTGTGTAAATCATTTGAACGAGGAAAGAAAGCATTTCTGAACCATATGCTGAGAGTGGTTAAACTTTTGGATTAAACGTGCATCGTTCCCAGCGAAGCTTTTATGCCAAAGAGTTTTTTATGCTTCCGATCTTCAGACGAAGCTAGCTCTTCACATGGATCTATGACACCACTCTTTAGATGAAGTAAGGTCTTCAGATGATCTTAAAACTTCAGAACGATTAACTGCTTCAGACGATCTTCCTTCTTCAAAGGTTGTCTTGAGGTAATATTTAGTCTGAAACCATAAGACATACCATGAAAGCGTAGTATCTTATAAATAATCTTTTTACTTAATATTTGTTATTTATTAAAACCTTTAGAGAGTGAGACTCAACAGAGGTGAAACCTTAATTGTATTGTATGATTTGGGGGAAACTCATTCTTTTGTTTCTTATGATTGTGCGAAGCAGATAGATTTGCATGCAATCTCCTTACCCTACAGTCTGAACGTAATAACCCCAGCCAAGGAGGCATTCCCTACTTCCCTTGTGTGTTCCAAATGCCCTATTGTTCTACAAGGGAGGGCCTTCGAGGTTGATTTAATTTGTTCACCATTGAGGGGCATAGATATAATCCTTGGAATGAACTGGTCATCTAGAACCAGGTCATGCTTTATTGCTTCAACAAAGAGGTTTCTTTCCGGTTCTCCCTCCTCTTTTGGGGGAGAAGCCACCCATATTTCTATCCAGTTTCACCCAAGTGTCCAAATGCCTGATTGATATGAGTAGTTGTTTTATTTTGTTACTTTCCTCAACTCTAGGTTCTTGTATTGATTTGAGCAGTGTAGCCACGGTTAGGGAGTTACAAGATTTTATCCCTAGAGAGGCAACTACCTTACCTCCGGACCGAGAGATTGAGTTCACCATTGACTTGGTACCGGGCATAGGGCCCATTTCTAGTGCACCCTATAGGATGTCCCCTTTAGAGCTTAGTGAACTTAAGACACAGTTAGAGGACCTAATAGCCAAGAAGTTTGTTAGGCCGAGTGTATCACTGTGGGGAGCGCTTGTGCTCTTGGTGAAAAAGAATGGGAGTATGAGGTTGTGTGTAGACTATATGCAACTAAACAAGGTCACCATTAAGAACAAGTATCCCTTACCCAGGATAGATGACCTCCTAGACCAACTCAGAGGGGCTTTGGTTTTCTCTAAGATAGATTTGAGATTTGGTTACCACCAAATTAAGATTAGGGGTGAGGATATACCCAAGACTGCCTTTAGGACTAGATATGGGCACTAGGAACCTAAGCCTGAATGTTGAGGTTGGAGAGAGTAGCTTAAGGCTCTATAGGTTAGAGGTCACCTGTGAGCTTAAATCTCAGATTAGGGAGGCATGGGGTTCAGACCCAGACCTCCAAGTTAGGAGATAGCAGCCAAGTTTCTCTGAGTCAGATGATGGGATAATTCTCTGTGAAGTCTATTAATCAGTTTGAGCATTCAAACTTGACTCAAAGACTTAATATCCTTTAGTTTTAATGATTAACAAATAAGATTATATAAACAGATTCTACTGAGAAAATTTAGAAGAAGAAAGTTTTCAGAAAAGGAAATGCATTTCTCTAATCACAAAACAATAAAAGTTGTGAGCAATATCTCTCCCCTTTACAATTTTTTTTCTCACTTAATTACTAAATTCTTTGATAAGATGAGTCATTTAAAACGGGGAGGATTTCATGCATCTGTACCGTCACAAATCTTGAGAAAGCAAAGGTCACGTCGTTTCACTTGTCTGTCAATCAACGCACTCTTCCCCAAAGAGACATTGTCAGTGTCATCATTAATATCTCTTAAGTGCCTTTTGAGTATATAAATACCCCCACTAAATCTCTATCTTCAGAATATTTGCTCGCTTCATCTCGATCTTCAAAGTCTCTCTAAGAAACCATCAAAAGTCTTCTCTTTTTCATTTCTAGAAATGTCCTCCTCTCAGTCCATTTTTCAAACCCAAACTGTAGACTTTCCCTATCTCTCTAAAGATGGTCCTAATGTAACTGCCTATTTCAAAGCCGCCGGATGGTTGCCCTTCTTTGAAGCCATTGATAGTAAATGGCATGAAGAAAGTGTGTACCAATTCTGGAACACATTATCTCTGGAAAACTCAGCAGAAGAGACTTGCCTCAAAGCCCAAGTAATGAATCAAAAGGTGATTGTGACTACAAATATTCTTGAAAGAGCTCTAGGAGTAAAAGCAGAAGGGGAACTGTTCTCAACAGGCTGGAATGACCTACATCATTGTACTGAAGAATCTAACCATCTGATCTACAACAGGCGAGGAATGAAAGTTATCCCCAAAGTTCTCTTCAACATTCTAAAATATTGTGTGATCCCACGAATTGAGGATAACCACAACCTTGAGATGGAAAGGTTCTGTGTCATCAATCTTCTGCAAAAGAAGAAGATTAATCTTCCATGGATCATTCTATTCGATATGGCAGGAAGAAAACTAGGAGACTCTACTATTCTACCTCACAATACTGTGATCATGAAGATTCTTATGGTAAACAATGTGGTCATTGATCATCTGTATAATCACAGAAACCCCGGTCTTCTTAAGGTTAATCATCGGAACACAGAGGAAACTAATGACATCTCTGAGGTTCAAAGACTAAGGATGGAGAACGCTCAACTTCGGCGCAAGTTAAAGGAGATAAGGAGGACTGTGTTCAACCTTACAGGCGGTCTGGGAGTTTAAAGAAGTCAAAAGGAGAAAAGATCCTTTGATATCTTTGCTTATCAACCTCTGTCAATATTTTTCTCTTGTCTGCCTTTTTGTCTTTGCCTATCTGTTGCTAATCTTAGATGTCATTTCTCTTTAGATGTTGTAACCATGGTTGACTTTTCTTCAGTCGCTATATATTATGTTTATCTTTTTAAATCAGCTTTAAGACTTTACCCTATCTAATACAAGATACACAGGAAAGTTAATTATAAATACGGAGAGAAATATCTGAAAAATAACAAAAATTTAACTGATAAAAGTAACAAAAATAACAAAAGGAGAAGAAATATAAAATAAATGAACCATTCACCTATGAAACTCAACTATATGAAACCATGAACCTTTTTAATTAATGACAAAAGGGGGAGAAATATTAAACTCACACTCACAAAATGATTTAAAAGGGATGACTAACAATCAGTATCTGTGATAAGTTAAAAAAATATGGTAATAACAATTGGTATATGTAATTATATAACAATCAGTATCTGTGATAAGTTAATAATATATGGTAATATCAATTTTCAATAAATAACAAACAATAATAATTGGTGTCTAAAAAGACTAACACAATTGGTATCTGAAAGATTAACATCTAGTTTCCAAAGGATAAGTTAACAAAATCTAATCTTGTTAACGATTAGAATAATAATAACAATTTGCAACATTTAACAATTGACAACATTTAACAAACTAAAAGAATAAATGTTCTTCTCAGGGGGAGTATTATAGATAGGGGGAGCCTTTTATATACTTACCCATCTTTCCTTAAAACATTTTGTAAGTTGTACATATCTTATTTGTCACCATTAAAAAGGGGGAGATTGTGAAGTCTATTAATGTAACACCCGCAATTTTTCTTACTGGTGTATAAATAGAATAAAGAAAATTTTAAAATAGTAATAATCATTTAATTATAAAGTATTTAGTAGCTTTTAATAGACAACCAAATTTATAATACCCAACCACAATTATGAGTAAATTTCTCTAGAGAGGTGTTTGAGAAAATAACCTAAGACACCTTTGGTAATTATACAATTAAGGAAAATATAGATTTAATTATTAAAAATAGCTAAAACTCTAAGGTATCTATACCTTTATTCAAAATACTCTTAATATAATTAGTGATGAGTTTTAGAAAATTATTTAGAATTTTTCTAGCACTTCTGGGCAAAAAGATCAAAATGCCCCAATTAACAGTATAACCATAGCCAGCATATGAAAAAAATTGTAGAAAAATATGAAAGATATATTTTGAACCTTAAAAGATGATTTAAAATTATAATTATAATTCTATACAATCTCTGTAAATAAAACCTTAATTTTCTCTCTCTGCTTACTGTAACGCCCACTTCTTACCGTTTTACCGCATTTCGTGTTTTATTGAATTGTTAAAATTATTTTTTATCACCAAAATTTATATTTTTAAATTTAGAATTTAATTTCCTATTTTTAGGGAATTTCTGGGAATTTTTGGGGTTTTTCTGTGAAAATGACCTTTTTGCCCCTCCTGTCTCTTGAACCGGGCCCGAATACTCTTGATCCGGGCCAGAAAAATTTGCACAACTCTTCCTTTCCTCCTTCTAGAAACCGTGCATGTGTGTGTGTGTTGCATGGGAGACACTTGTCTCATCCTTTCTTCCTTCCAAAACAAGTGTCTAGCTTATGATATTATGACATTAAAAGACTAAAACATTTCTTTCTTTCTCCTTTCCTACATGCAAGGTTCCTTTTCATTCTCTCATTTCTCTTTTCTCTCCTCATTGAAGCCGTGAGTTCCCCTCTCCTTTCTCTCAAAATCTCCATTTTTCCTTCTCACACTTTCAAGCTTAAGGTTCCATCCTTGAACCCTAAGCTTAAACACTAAGCCTTCTAGCCTTGCAAAGCTTTGTTGGTGACCAAAAGGAGAGATTTTGGGTTGTTTTGTGAGCTGATTCTGCATCTATTTCTTGAGGTTATTTCTTAGGTAAGGGGGGGGAGAACTTGAACTCTAGTAGGCTTTGTAACTAGAGTCAAGGATTTACCCTTGAATCCTTGCTTTTCTAACCTTGTTTTTACTTGAAAAATCATCTTTTTGGAACTTCTTTTGAATGTATATTTTCGGATCTGTTGAGCTGGGTTGTGATTGATGTTTGCATGTTTGTTTTGATGCTTGAAATGTGTTTAATTGATGGATTTGGATGCATGCAAGCCAAGCTAAAATTTTTGCAAAATTTCTCCCTTTTTCCTTGATGCTTTCGGCCAAGAGAGTAAAAATGGGGCTGCATGTATTCTAAATTTTTTTTGATGATTGTAATGTGTTTAGATGATGATTTGATGAACATGCATGTGGTTGGATGGATTTACACAATTGTTTGATGATTGATCTTGTAAAAGATTGGTGTTTTGAGCTTGAAATTGGAGACTATGAACTCAAAATGGATGTGGATGATCTTGGGTGATTTATTTGTGATATTTGGCATTTAGATTGTTTATTGATGAATGTGTGAAGTTTTTGGTAAAGATTGGATGTTGTGAAAAATTTGAAGTTTTGGATGAACATTCAAGGGTGTTCTTGATGTTCATGAGTGTTCTTGATGAAACTCATCAAGAATGTCCTTTTGATCCTAAAAAGATCAAAAGGATGTTTAAAACATGTTTTTGGGCTAAATTGGCCCAAAAGGACTAAAGAATAAATTTGTAACAAAAAGGACTAAATTGCAAATAAGATAAGTTTTTAAATTACGTAATTAAATTCGGATTTTTATTTTAACTAAAATAAAAATCTATTTAAAAGTCACATTTTTATTTATTATGAATAAAAATGGGCTCTCATGGGTCCAATAACCTTTAGGCTTTTGTTTAGTCCCAAAGCCTTCAAAAAGAAAGTCAAAACTCCATTTAAAAGACAACTAAAAATAATTCATGGGCTTAGGCTTAGATTAGGGTTGAACTTCAACACCAATCTAAGTTGTGAAAAATTAAATTTTAGGATTTATTTGTAGGCTTAACTAATTTAATCACCTATGTTGATTAGCCTAAATTACTTAGGTTAATTAATAATTAATTAAGTCTAAAGATAATTAATATTAATATAAGTGTTAATTAAGTAATTAATCTCTAAGACGGTCAAAAACTAATTAATTACAATTTAACCTTAATCAAGCATAATTAAAAACCCTAACCCAAGATTAAGGAAGAGATTAAGGGATAATTAGAAATTAATTAGGATCTTAAGTAAGGATTAAGACTTAATTAAAGAAGGATAAGATTAATTGAAATTCGATTAATGAAGACTAGTTATGATTAAAGGTTAAGCCTAATCTTAATTAGTCATACAAATAGAATTAGGATTAGTAATGCCTTTCATAAGACATATCCATAAGCCTCAGTAAATTGTAGGACTTAAGTGAACATGATTATCAATAAAGCTAGCACAAGCCACCTTAAAAGATTATAACCAACACTTTCTTTCTACATAAAACTTGATAAGCTTGGCAAGAGAGTGTGATTTGGTTTTCCTCAAAAGAAAGACCTTGAATCTACAAGGTTGCACCACGATAAAGTGGTGACGTAAAAAGATTCAATGGGCTTGTCTGAAGGACGTAATATTGTAAGTGTTTGCGGTGTGACATACATCATGTGCATCAATAATGATTAAGGTTCAAAAGCCTTACGACCTATATGGCAATACCACTCTAGTACAGTGTGAAACTGGATGGGACGGGTGCACTGGGTTTTGCAAAGAACACCAGCGGTCCAGTAAAGGAGACCAGCCCTGAGGATAAGTCAGGTCCCGGAATGGCATAAGTGGCGTAGGCTCGCCCCCTACTGTCGTGCAAACGGGGTACAGGCTTGACTATCCTGTCGCTCTCAAGTTTTCATAATCAGCGAGTTTGTCTGGAAGTCGGAAAATCGTCTTGGCCAGAGATTGAGCAATGCTCTTCGTACTATTTGCTAGTACAGACTATACTCCTGATATATTGTACATATATGGTCGAGCAATTGCTATGTGCTCTGCTTTTGGTGTTGTTTTCCTGGGCCCTCATGCATTATATATATGTATAGCATGGTAGCATCAGCTGCATACTTGTGATTGAGATTATGTGGATGTTTGTGAATATTTTATTGATGCTCTAGTTACTATGCCCTACTTGTTGTGAGTTCATGCGATGTTCTCACCCTTCTTTTCTATCTCTTCTTTCTATGTTCTTCTCGTCACGTTGACAGTCGGTATCGAGGACTTCCGTCATGACGTCGATGCAGGAGCGAATCAGATGGTTGCCAAGGGGCACCCGGAAGGTGACGGGAATCCCGCGCATGTGTGAGTTCTATGGGGGGGTTTGTGTCACCATCACGCACCCCAGACTTCCTCTTGTACCTGAAAAGGACTAGATTGTGTTGAGTCTAGGTAGTACGCAGCTCTGATTTAGGAATCTCTCCTTTTGTATTCTGTTAGAGGTCTCATTTATTTTACTACCGGAACTCATGTTTTAAGGTGGTCATATGGGTATTGGAGAGGTACATCGATGCTACTTAATATGTATGTATGTATTTATGTCACACTGTTTTATGTTCTCTCAAGGTCTTTAACCATGTGTATGTTGTGTATGCGCGTAAGGTGTAATTCTTTTGACGCTTACGGAAAGATAAGTTTTTTTGAAAGTGAAGGAAAGGATATTTCATAAGTACTTAAAATAAAGCTAGAGAGGTAATAGGTCAATGACACCTAAATCCTTTTCAAAAAAAAAAAAAAACTTCCGCATTTTTTTGACGTTCTACTTCGTTGGTCACGTGTAATGCATGTGGTACTTTTAGTGGTAATTAGGGGTATCACAATTAATCAGTTTGAGCATTCAAACTTGACTCAAAGACTTAATATCCTTTAGTTTTAATGATTAACAAATAAGATTATATAAACAGATTCTACTGAGAAAGGTATTTGTTTGTTGATTGTGTTTCAGGATGAAATAGCAATCAGAATCAGAAGATTAGGATCAGAAGAACAAATGCGGGATTAATTATAAAGAAGTTGTCTGAAGAATGCAACTCGTCTGAAGTGCGCAAACTGTCTGAAGACGATAAGACCATATGAAGACAACATAAAGCAGTCTGAAGAAAAGAAGCTATCTGAAGCAAGGAAGCTTTCCGAAGCAAAGAAGCTGTCTGAAGCAACGAAGATGTCTGAAGAAGCAGAACTCGTCTCAAGAGTTGAAGCTGTCTGAAGTAGTTCAACCCGTCTGAAGTATCAGTGCTGTCTGAAGTCTCACTTATGACGTGGCACCCTCTGCTGAAGTTTGTGAAGACTTTTCTGAACCTCTGCTGCACGTACCTTTTCAAACACGTTTATGGCAAGGAACACAGAGACCTTTCCTGGTGATTTTGAATTTCATACACCACTGAGGAAATCTCTGCAACGCAGAAATTGCAACAACAACGATGGCAGCTTTATAGCAGCACCAACGTTGTACTCTGTCAGAATTGTGAAGACACCCAGAAGCGTGTCTCACGATGGATTGAATAGCATTCAATGCTTTCTCTAAAGGGTGGTATCACAACGGAAATATCATCATCACCAATCCAAAAGAAAGCACAAGAAAAGCTCATGAGACTAAGCAGAAGCAACAAAGAGAAATGTTTGAATAACATATTTTAATTCAAACATATTTTATCATCTGCAAGAAACAGCCATTGAAAAAGACACCTCACTCAAAGAAGAAAGGAGAAATGGTGTCAGGAAGCAAACAGAAAAGGAGCATATACAAAATAAGCAAGAGGACAAATCCAACGGATACCTCCTCATATACACTCCTAAGAAAATCTCTCTAAAAGAGCTCATCTACAGAAGTTTCAGAACAAGACTATCTGAACACATATCTGCTAAAGAAGAAGCAACCGTTTGAGACACTATTAAGTAACGGCTATATGAGCCACATCATCAACATCTCAACGGTATTATGAATCATCTTCAAACGACTATATTCCAAAAGAACATATAAATAGCCTCAAGAAAGAATTTGAAGATGTTGAACTCATTCACTTGGTTCAATCAGTTGATCAAGATGCATCAGAAAAATCCTATCGGTGTTGACCATACTTACTTGAATCAACTATGCTAGTCAAAATAGCAGTTGTTCAGTAGAACAACCTACCAGGCTGTGCTTAATCTCATATGAACCAAGAATGGTTTGAAGCTGCAAGTATGCCTTGGTTTTTCCAATGATACGGGTGAGAATGTAACCCATGGAAACCAATGGCTGGAGAACAAGGCTGGAGCTTAAAGTCAAGTATCTACCGAGCCAATTCTCAGAGGATGATATTCCTCATATCAGAGACAGGGATTGTACTTAAACTTATATACTTGTATCACTGTCTTACCCTTGTACTTAGATTTATCCATTGTATCCTGAGTAGTACTCAGTTAACCTCTAGTACAGGAAAAGATTAAGTTTATGTTTCGTGGAAACTTAAACTTAGTTTAATTTGTAAACACTTTATGTGTCTGAGAGCCTGGAGAGGCTTGGTGGAAGAAAGAATACTCTACACTTGGATAAGTGTCTGAGAGCCTGGAGAGGCTTGGTGGAAGAAAGAATACTCTACACTTGGATAAGTGTCTGAGAGCCTGGAGAGGCTTGGTGGAAGAAAGAATACTCGTGGTAGAGCCTGGAGAGGCTTGATAGAAAAGAATACTTGTGGTAGAGCCTGGAGAGGCTTGATAGAAAAGAATACTTGTGGTAGAGCCTGAAGAGGCTTGATAGAAAAGAATACTTGTGGTGTCTGGAGAGACTGTACTCGTGGTGTCTGGAGAGACTGTACTCGTGGTGTCTGGAGAGACTGTACTCATTGTGTCTGGAGAGACTGTACTCGTGGTGTCTGGAGAGACTGTACTCGTTGTGTCTGGAGAGACTGTACTCATTGTGTCTGGAGAGACTGTACTCGTTGTGTCTGGAGAGACTGTACTCATTGTGTCTGGAGAGACTATACTCATTGTGTCTGGAGAGACTGTACTCATTGTGTCTGGAGAGACTGTACTCGTGGTGTCTGGAGAGACTGTACTCGTTGTGTCTGGAGAGACTGTACTCATATTCAAGTTTGTAATCTGAATATTCATATAGTGGAAATCCAGTGGTTGTTTGCCATTGGGACTGGACGTAGCTCACAGTGGTAGTGAGTGAACCAGGATAAATTCCTTTGCTAAGTTTTCTTACCCTTATCTCTTATAAATTCTTTTTATACTAATCAAGGGGTCAGAATAATTAATCTGATATTTTATAAAGACACAAAACATCTTTTAAAATTAATTTTTACAAGCCCTCTGAAAACTTCAGACAGCCACTTAAAAGCCTGTCTGAAATCTCTATGCCTAAGTCCCTTTTTGTTTAATCTCGTTATTTCCAGTTTTCATATTTAAGTTGGAATTTGAAAAGTATTTTCTATAATAAACTTAACACAACTATTTCAATAAAATGATCTTTCATATGAACAAAACATGAGATATCTCTTATATCATTTGAAGCTTTACAAAGAATGTTCCTTGAAGAACTTCTGAAATAAATTCTCAGAAGTGAGTCTGAAAGAGATCAGTTCAAAAATCAGGAACAGACTTCAGAAACCTCTAGTCATCTGAAGTATTTCAGAAACTGTGCTGAAATACTCTTTGTATTAATCTTCAGAAGATACTTTGAGAAGCCTCTGTTTAAAACAATCTTAAGCTTTAGAAGAAACATTGTTTTTCTTATCTTTCACATGTTTCAACTATCTCTGATCCTAAGACTTATTTTTAACGGTGCCCATATTCATGTTTTAAATTAAAGATTTCCAAAAACTATCAAAAAGTTTGAAACACTATTCAACCCCCCTTTCTAGTGTTTCCTGTGGTTCTAACATTCTCTTCTAGGGGAGAGTCTGCGTCCCTAAGGGGGTATTCTAAGGCAACAAATTTTAGAGGAGGACCACAAGGGCAAGTTCTCGGTACATCCTGGCATCACCAAGATGTATCAAGACTTGAGGAAGATGTTCCGGTGGGATGGTATGAAGTGTGAGGTAGCTGAGTTCGTTTCTAGGTGTTTAGTGTGTCAACAGGTCAAAATAGAACACTAGAAACCATCAGGAACTCTTTTACCATTAGAAATTCTAGAGTGGAAATGGGAGAGTATAGCCATGGACTTTGTGGTGGGACTGCCTAAGGTCTTAGCGGGGTATGACGCCATCTGGGTCATTGTGGACCGGCTGACTAAGTCGGCCCATTTCCTACCTATTAGGAATACATATTCCCTGAGTAGATTAGCAGACTTGTATGTCAAGGAGATTGTTAAGTTCCATGGAATTCCCTCTAAATCATTTCAGATATAGATCCTAGGTTCACCTCTAGGTTTTGGAATGCACTTCACCAGGCTTTCGGGACTAAACTTAGGTTTAGTACCGCATATCATCCTCAAACCAACGGTCAGTTTGAGAGGATCATCTAGACCCTAGAGGATATGCTTAGAGCTTGTGTGCTAGAGGAGCAGGGTAGTTGGGATAGGTACCTACCACTCATAGAGTTTGCCTACAACAATTATTTCCGTAACAGTATAGGCATGGTACCCTATGGGGCCCTGTATGGTAGGAAGTGTAGGTCCCCACTCTGTTGGTCTGAGGTGGGTGAGAGAACCCTGTTAGGTCCGGAGTTAGTGCAGGAAACCATAGAAAAGATTAGGGTCATTAGGGAAAAGCTTGTCACTGCCTAAAGCCGACAGAAGAGCTATGCGAACAAGAGAAGGAGAGACCTAGAATTTGAGGAAGGAAACCATGTGTTTTTTAAAGTAACTCCTGTCACAGGAATTGGATGAGCCATTAAAGCCAGAAAGCTCAACCCCTGATTCATTGGCCCATTTCAAATCTTGCAGAGGGTTGGCCCTCTGGCTTACAGGATAACCTTACCCCCTCATTTTTCCTGAGTCCATGATGTATTCCATATCTCCCAGCTGAGAAAATATGTCCCTGACCCTTTGCACATCATTGGCTCTGAATCTGTACAGTTAAGGGAAGACCTTATAGTTCCCACTAGACATGTGTGGATTATTGACAGAAGTGTCAAAACCCTGAGGAACAAGACGATCCCCTTGGTGAAGGTGTTTAGGGAAGGGCAGACACCTGAGGAGGCGACGTGGGAGAAGGAGGATGTCATCCGCTCACAGTTCCCAGAGTTATTCACTTGAGGTAAGTTTGGTTTTAATCCTTTTTTTAGCCAATTTTATGGGCAAAATTGTTTTACGGGGCTAGAATTGTAGCATCCCAAATTCTATCTATTTTCATGAATCAAAATAAGTAACGAAAGAGGTTTTATAAAATGAAATAGGATAAGGGAGGTGAAACTAAATTTAAGATGATTAAGGGTGAGAAATTAGGATTTTGAGTCCTGATGTTCCCGCTCAAGCAAGAAGGAGCTCACTTCAGCGAGAATATCAGCGAATTCGACATAATTGGATTCTGGTTTTCTCGCTTGAGTGAGGGGGTTCTCACTCAAGCGAGAAACAAGGGAGAAATTGGGTGCTCTCTGGACGTTTTTCGCTTGAGCGAGAATCTTACAGATAGGGGGATACTCTCTGGAGTATTCTCGCTCAAGCAAGAAGCTTCTCGCTTGAGCGAGAATGCGCGTGGCAGCGTTAAAAACATTAATTAGGGCAAAAATTTCTCATTCTTCTAACTTCTATATTCACTCTAGAGAGAGGGGGTTTTTAGAGAGAGAAGTTTGTCTTGGAGCGTAGAGAAAGCTAAAGGAAGCCAAGGATCTCCACCTCAACCTTCCCCAACTCCTTTCCCCTTCCATTTGAGCTCCTTGAGGTAAGTAAAGCTCACACACTCTCATCCAATCATGTGTAATTACTCCTCAATGAACCTTACTCTTTCCTCTCCTTTTCTAGAGCTTGTATGTGGTTGTTTATTTGTTTGATTTTGTTTATGTTCAATATATGAAAATTTTAAGGGTTATGTGCTTAGATGCCTTGATTAGGGCTTTGATTGGAGGTTTTTCTTTATCACGGCCTTGAGAATGAATAAGTTACTTGGGCTTTAGCCCCTAGAGATTAAGAAAGAGATAATGGACTCCAGTCCCTAGAGTTAATGGACTTCAATCGCCAGAGTAAAACTTGGACTTTGATCCCCAGAGTAATGGCGGGTATTAACCCCAAGGGAGACGTTCCTTGTAGTCTGAGCTCAGCTCTAGCCCCAAAGATATAGATAAGACCCCGTCCTGCCGGGAAATGTAGAACATGCATATCATTAGAGATGTTCTTTGAAATTTAGTATATTAGAGCTTGTGCCTGTATGCTTACTTATGTGTGTTGCATTGCATCTACTTGCTTACCCACACTGCCTGCTTCATGCTTTACTCATTGAGACTCTAGTCTCACCACACGTTTTGTGGTTATCTTTTGGATGCACAGGTTCCACCCCGACCAGGGCAGTGAGCGTGGAGATGCTCAAGAGTCTTTAGCATTTTGATGTATCTAGATACTTATTGTATTTAGATGTTTATTCCATTGAGTAGAATTATATTTGTATTATTTTCAGGGATATGACTGTACATGTGCAGCCTTCGGGCCTTCTTATTTTGGTTAGGGCACATGTAAGAGGGTATCCAGTTAATGTATACAGATTATGTGTAGTTGAGTCCTTGAGGCGTTTATGTAGTCAATTTATGTTTTCATATACTGTTTGAGTAATCATTGGACATTAAAACATTATATGATATTGTATTGCGATATTTAAAATGGTGCGAAATAATTTCAGGAATTCGGGAATTTTGCTTCCAACAAGCTTAATTCTTGGATTTAGAAATTAGGACGTTACATTTTCTATTTAGGGTTTCCTCATTTTATGTCTCTTCAACACTTTTTAGAAACAGAAGTTTAGATAGATAGATAGAGAGAGAGAGAGAGAGGGAAGGAAGAAGAGCTTGGATTAAAGCCCCCACACCATTCAAGGAGCTTGGAATCATCACCCTCATCCCCCATCCTTCTTATTACGTTGCTTTGAGGTGAGTGTGGTTCACCCACTAACTCCATTTTGTGTGTTCCCTTTTTATGCTCCCTCCTCTATCTTCCTATTCTTGGTTATTTGTGTTTCCATTAAGTATTATGAGTATTAATTGAATGGTTGATTGGGTTGGAAATTTGGGTTTTGAAATAGCTAGGGTTTGAGGGAAATGAATAGAATCTATTGTCCCCTTGCATATTTTCTTTGCCTGAATGTTTGAACCTTGAGGATTGTATATGGTTTTAATTACTCTTACCTTATGAACTGAATGTACATAATTGTATAAGAGGTAAATTATGGGACTTCGGACCAAGAGGAAGTATGGGTCTATGACCCAAGAAGATTCAAGTAAGAGTAAATGAAATGTTGACTGTTAACTCAAGACAGGAGGATTAAGTTATAAAACCCCACTGGATACTAAGCTCAGTTCAAGTAAGAGGATTAAGTTATAAGACGCCACTGGTGTTGGGTAATACACTAAGAGGTTGAATGTGTTTAATATTGTTTAAATTTGTATATGTATGACATATGAGTATTCCACTATGCATTATCAATTGCATGAATTTCCTACACTCTTGCATGACCACATTCACTAGGACGCTAGTCTCACCATATTATGTGGCTTATTTTAGATGTGCAGGGTCCTCAACCTGGTGCTTGATTGTGGAGCTTGGGAGACTTGTATTCGGGCCATGCTTGGCCTTATATTTTTGATGTACCTAGATGCTTTGTATAGACATTGCTTACTATATTCTTTTGGTGGGCTATCATGGTACATGTGAAGCCCTTAGGGGTTTTATTTTACCTTGTCATGACACGTGTATGATAGTATGCCTTCCATGCCTATAGTGATGTAAATTGTTAATGTTGTGCAACTTTTGGGCCAATTCACACTTGATGATATATTTAACTTGTGGTATTAATACTTAAGTGATGTTGGAATGCCTAAGCGCTTTTGTAATTTGGTTGTATATTGATACTCATAATTGCGCAAAATAATTTCATAAAATTGGGATTTTATCACCAACGGACATTATTCTAAGTCGACAGAATTAGGACATTACAAAATGGAATGTAATAAATATTTAAATGAATAAGTTAAAATAATATTTATTTATACTTTTTATCACTTTTTTACCTTTTTAATAATTACTAATTTCACATTTTTGTTAGCCTCTAATTCAGATTGTACTATATGTAAAATTTTCCTTCTTCAATTGAAAATAACCACCCTTTTAAGTACCTCAAAATAATTTAACCACTGAAATAAAGCTATATTTTTACATTTATTCATTCCATATATAAAAGAACATATACTCATAAATATCTCAACAAGATGCAAATATAATTATTAAATATTCCAACATAGAGAAATGATTCAAATTTAACACCAATAAAACTAAAGGTCATCATATTCATAATCTATATTAAAATGGAAATTGAATAAAAGTAGTCCATCATGAATACTACTCTAAACTAAACAAAGATACATTTACTTTATAGATATTATCACCTTTAACGTATTAATAAACATTCAAGTGTTTCCTCTATAAAGATAATTGAATGTATAACCAACAGTAGCAGGTTTAACAATGCATTTTGTTTCAGCCCCTATAAAATAACAACACACAATTAAAAAGAGAAAACAAAATGCTTTTGTAGGATTTTGAGTTTTTATGCCACTAAAGAACATGGCATGTTGGTGAATCATTCTACACTTTAATAAATTGTTTACCACCTCTAAATTTATTGTTAAAAAATTAATTCACTCAACCTTCATTGAAAAACTTTCCTAAATTTCCCACAAAAAATACATTTTACATGCACCAAAAGGAGCAATATCTCCAATAAAAATATTTTTGTGATAACAAATACATTCTAACAAGTTGTTAAATATGCATATTTGGTTGCGTTATATCCAACAAGGTACCAATTTTACCACTCACACATCTTCTATTATCATAATTTTGTCAACCCATTAATAAGATGATAATATGATCAAAGTTTTTATATTTTTTAAAGCATGGTCTAACAAAATTTTTAACTTGTTTTACCTTAACCAATATGAGGTTGTTCCACTAAAGACATAATACTCGTCTTCATAGTTTATAAAACACTAGATTTGAATCCTACATGAATAAAGCATATAATATATTATATAGAAATATGACAATACATGAGGAATAAGTTAAGAGACAATACCCCCAATACCTATGCATAAATAACCATGTATTGTCATGCAAATCTTAGGCAAGAACCTCCTTACCAAAAGGTTGCAGTGAGCAAAATGTTGTAGTGAATACGATTGTGAAGATAAAAGATCCATAATTAGTTTTTGATGGTAAATATCAAAATCCACAAAAAGGCCAAACAAACAACATCCTCATTAAATTTTAAAACTTATAACTAAATATCATGATCCTTAGACTTATCAATATCTTCACCTGTACACACATTGCTAGCCACAAATAGACCACACAACGTCCTAAATCCTCCAAAGTCAACATTAGGTTGAGTAGCCTTGGGGATCAACAATATAAAGAACAATTAGGACATGATGCGTTAGCATGAAATACACTGTAAACAACATATGACATTTAACAATACTCGCCTATTGTTGAATGTCACTTGCACCCCAAAAAGTCAATGATCGTAGAGTACTTCATAAATTAAGGCATGATATCCTAATTATATACAACCCCAAAAAAGGAGCACATATGTTGTCAATGATCTATCATATAGACTTTTTAGTGTCATTCATGTACATATAAAGCCCTAAAAGAAGCAATAGACAATATACTACGTCATTGCAAAAGGTATCATACGATATCCTATATATGTGCACATATATATATCCCAAAAAGAGCATATTGATTTCTCTCATTCATCCCAAGGAAGCATCATTGATAATTTGAATGAGAGTTTGAACTCTCATATGTGTAGGCATACAAAAAACTTAGTGTTTTTTCTCATTGTCACATAAATGCTTATAACATGTCAGGTGGTATTTGTCTGGCACTCCTAACTCCTCCAAAAGACCCCCAAACTTAGTTTTTGAGTAATGTCGAGCCCAAGTTTTTTGCATCAAAGTTAATTGTTTTCCAGAAATTTCAACTTGCTTCTTAGCAAGTGCAACTTGTCTTTCTATCATTTCAAATTGCTTCTCAACAATTACAACTTCTCTTTCTGCCACTTCAACTTGACAGATAACAACTTCGTGTAACTTATCTGCAAGGGAATTGCCATCCTTTATAGCTTCAGCTATAGAAATAATTTGTAGACTCATCCTCTCATTTTGAGCCTTCATTAACTAAACCATATTTTGTTTTGTCCCCGTTTTAGTAGACGTATCGGTTGACTGATTTGAAGGACCACATTGTGGAGTAAATTCATCAAGCTCTGGAGGTGAAAACTCTTGTGTATCAAACATCTTGGCATTTGCTTTATGACTTCCTTCATCTGTAAAATAATCATTTAAGTCAATAAATTCCTTCTCCCATCGGTTTGACTTCTCTCTAGTGGTTCCCAACTTTCTCCCTGTCGCCCTATCATCTCTAAATAACTGCTTCAAGGTGTCATAGTTCTTTACGAGATTCCTCCTCCATCTTAATAAATGTGATTTTTCCTGCACAAAAAAAAATACATCCATAACTTAGAGTTGGTACTATAATCACAAACATAAACAAGTGATGAAATTTAAAGACACAAAAGTTGATTACTTTAAGGAGTTCATCTTACACTTGGTCCTTAGCCTCAAATTTCACAGTTATTGGATTCCATGTAAATCCACTTGTGCTGCCAAAGAGACTACAAACATGAGGGAAATGACTTTTCAAGGTTTTTAGTCTATTCTTTAGATGATTCTTTGTAATCATTGATCCAATGGAAGATCTTAAATCAACTACCATGTTAGTGTATGCATCTGTGGACCAAAAAACTGTTTTGGCAATTTCTTTTGTTTTCCTCTTGAACTAAACAATTGAAAATCAAGCATCCATCTCATTAGTCTAGTGTAGATGATTTGATCTACTACCCTTCTCCTTTGGCATTTTACTATCTACGTTTCAAGTTCAAAGAAAGACATACAAAATAGTTGTTCACACAAATATACTCATTTTCATCTAATAACACATCCTTAAATAATCCATGATAATAATAGTACACATAATACATTGTCATTACATGCGTCTTGATAATACACATCTCCACTGCAAAATAATTATTCACATAATTGGACCAAACCATAAACAAAGATATCATAAATACCAATGTGTTCTACGTAATGATTAAACTTGGAAAATTAAAATTTGATACATTAGAAATGTATAGAACAAATGTTATAAAATTTGGTAAGCATTCAACGTTTCATTTGAAAAGTTGTCCCTTAAAATTGATCCTTGTCTATAGTCTTTTTCGTCTCGTTATTGTGTTTGGGATCTACCTATGACAATGTCATGTTGAAGAAAATCATGATTTACTTCAGCAGTTAAGGTGTCATCAATGTGGATACCCATTAGAAAACTGTGCAATATACAATAAGCAAGGACAATGTCTAACATAATAATAAAAATTGGGCCAAAGATAAAACAAAAATATGCCAAAGATGAAACAAAATCACGAATTAGATGCACTAATTAAGGAACTCTGAAATCATATGCAGAATTTTATGAGATGATTTTTTTTTAGATTACTGAAAAGAAAAAAGTTGCAGCACTTGATATGTTGAACAACCAATCTTACTTGTTACCGATTTGAAGGCCACGAAGACGAAGCAGGCATCCAACTATAGTGAAGGCTTTTTTACTACTGAGGAAATATTGCAAAGCTACTCCATTGTCTTGATGGGTATTGTGAGGGCAATGAAAATGAAAGAGTGTATTTTAGTCAATATTGGTTCAAAAAGTTTTATTGTAGCTCCCTCCCCCTAAATCTGAGAGGAAGCTAAAATGATGTGGGTCCTAGAAAATTGTGTCATTCCTTTTGTACAGAAGTGTGAAGCAAATGGGGGAGAGGAATGTTTGTTGCTTCTTTTCCATCCATCCCTTTTTTTTCCTTAAAATATTCATCGTTCCAAACAAAGTGTAAAACTTCCTCCAACTCCATTCCAAGATACTTTTTCCTCCATCTCCATACACGTTCTACGCTCAACATTCTCACTATATAGACATTACAATGCAGGAAGTAAAACTTTCATGTCAAAGTGCACAATTGATGTAAAAATTGACCATCCAAAACTACTAATTCAAAGTGTAGATCATAATATTGCAAACCTAAGCTAATTTACTCTATACAATTGCAAATCTTATTAATTATATCTTACTTAAGAAAATTATAAATATAATTACTGAATGAGTAAATCTAATTACTATAAATCTGCAGTTCTGAACTGTTAACATAAATTAGAATCTCATTATCTATAAATATGTCTCTTATTTCAAAATAAAGATCTGCAGTAGG
Organism: Sesbania bispinosa; assembly: GCA_026901365.1. Lineage (NCBI taxonomy): Eukaryota > Viridiplantae > Streptophyta > Magnoliopsida > Fabales > Fabaceae > Sesbania > Sesbania bispinosa. The sequence goes on along the minus strand of QLOH01000079.1, from coordinate 1,455,988 downwards.
AAGATTTTGCATTATAGATCTTGATGAGGTGGAGAGAGGAGAGAGGAGAGAAGGGAGAGAGGGGAACAAGAGAGAGAGGAAAGAGAGAGATGAGAGAGAAGGAGGAGAGAGGGGGAGGAGAGAGAGAGAGGAAAGAGAGAGGAGAGAGAAAGGGAGAGAGGGGAACAAGAGAGAGAAGAGATAGAGGGAGGAGAGAGATAGAGGAAAGAAAGGGAGAGAGAGAGGAGAGAGAAAGAGAGTACAAATGAGGAAGAATTTTTTTTATCTTATCCTATCCTATCTTGTCACTCCCTAACCCAACTCTCCCCTTAGGATAAGAATTACACTAGGAGGAAAGGATAGGATAAGCAACATGATAAAGTTATCATATCCTATTGGCGCAACAAACACATGATAAGTGATAGGATAGGATAACGTTATCATATCCTGTCTCTTATCATATGCACCAAACGGGCCCTCAACGTAATACAAACATTATATGCATGTTCTACATTACCCGGCAGGCAGGGTCTTATCACTTGACTGAGGGAGGCTAGACCTAAGCTCAGATTACCAGGGTACTAATCACCCCAGTGGTACTAATCACCACTTCTGAGTCCACACTACAAGGGAACTAATCGCCCACGGGTACTAATCACCGCCTCTAATTAAACTGAAGTTTCATTTCTTATTAGCTGGGGGCCGAAGCCCTAATTAAATTCTCAATGATAGAATCTGTGACATGATTCAATGCATATGTATGTTCTCATAGCCATAAACAAAACCCTAACATGTGATTCTCATGACAAAACCCCACAATCATTAATATCCATGTTGTCCAAGTATAAATCATGAGTGTACAAGACACCAACAAAGAGGTGGGTGACACCCTAAGCATACCATATCCCAAATCCATACTTCTAATCAAACACCCACGCACTACAAATCATAGGGAACAATCAACCAAACACATACAAGACTAAAGAAGAAGGAGGGAAAGAGGAGGTAGGGTTCATGGAAGAGATTCAAGCATGAATGGGTGGAAGTGTGGGAGTTATACTCACCTCAAACACTCAAGTGTGAAGGGAATGAGGGTTGAGGGAGGTTGAGGGAACGATCCTTGGCTTCCTCTACTTTCTTCAAGCTTCCAAGGCTTCTTCCTCTCTCTAAGGCTCTCCCCCTCTCTCTCTAAAGTAAAAACATGGAAGGAGAATGAGAAAAAGGGTCAAAACTGCCTTTTTAAGTAAACCAGCCTGCGCGCGCTCGCTCAGGCCTCGCTCGAGCGGGCCCTGAGCGGAATTCCACCTTTCCTCTCTGTTTTTCTCACTCAGGCCTCGCTCGGGCGAGCTCTAAGCGAGAAAACCAAAATAATTCCATGATTTCTGCTGATTTCCTTGCTCAAGCGAGAGCTTTCTCTCTTGAGTGAGAATAAGTATGTTTGGAGGTGCAAATGAGATCGGAATAGTATCGTATTGCATATCAAACTGAAGCCCCGGATCTTCACTTTCTAATGCAAGTGAAATCACCTAAATTGAACACCTACAACTCTAGATATTATCGAATTAGTGCACCAAGGTCATTAGGCTTAACACCCAAAATTAAGCAACAACCTTGGTTGAAGCCCAACGGGGAACACTTCACGTGAACCATGATGTAAATCATCAATTCAATTCAATAAGGCTAAGATTAAGGGTTCTAAGTGTCCATGGGACTATGCTCCTCTATTCCCTTGTTCCTTTCCATAAAATCACCTTTCTACCCCGGATGTGACTCCTCTTGAGTTAACTCTACCGTTATGTTTGGCTTAATATATACATGGTTTCCCTTCTCAATTCCCAAACTCTTGTATTATTTTCCCCTCCAACCCCTAGGTTCTCGTTTTTACTTCTAACTTCCTTCTTGCGGTGGGATTCACGGCCTAAGATTTCCACTGTATTCTCTAGGTCTTGATTTTTGGGATGTTACACCTACCAAGACTACTTGAACTAGATTTCTAAAGGGTTCCTACCAAGACTGATTTTAGTCAATATGCTTAGGCCTTGGGTAAAGCTTGGAGTGAGCATAATAACCCAGGGTCATTTAACCTTCTGCTTTGGTTTTCACTTGCCTTTTCTAAATGTTGATAATTTTTTTTATATTATCTTATTATGTCACAGTTTGTTTGTTTTCTCCCCCCTCCTTCAAATTATGGGTTTTATTATATAATTTTTTTGGAAAATTAAGTCACCATGTTTTGTTCTTTTAGATGGTACTTGACATAAGAGAAAATGTACTTTCTTGATAGGAGGTTATTCCGAAATTTTATTACAGTTGTGAGCAAGTTTCATTAAGTTTTAGAGTTATTTAATTAATTCAAGCTTAAAAACTTGATCCAGTTGCTGGCTTCCAGATGCATAGTTATTCATATAATTCCTTTTCATACACTCTGATTTTACTTGGTAATGGCATTGGCAACACAATTTCAATGAAGATCAATACATGGCTTACTACAAGAATTTATAGAAAGCAAACTACTTTAGCCCTTTACCTTGGATCTAAACTTGGTGCAATAGAAAGGATGGATTTTTTTAGTCTTTTATTTCCATAGCTGATCCAAACTACCTATGAAGAACATGTAATTTCATAATTTGATTGGTGGTATTTATGATATATTGTGTGTGTTTTATGTTCAGAGTTCTCAGTTTGCGGTATATTATTTGCAGAAGAAAGTTCGTTGAACCTATAACATGGTATTTTCTCCATTGAGGACTTGAGGTTGAAAATGAAAAATACTAAAGCTAATGTGAATTTTTAGATTTTAGAGAATAACACATTCTCCATAACTCTTGGCTAGAACTGAATAAAGCTGGTTCTTTAAGTTGTGCTAAAATAACATCAAGAAGAACACATTTTCCATAACTCAATGGCTAATATAAAGATGCAATTCTCTGTACATTTTTTAAACAAAAACATCTATATGTGTATAAATTTAAAATTTTCTGCCTCTGTGTACAGTTGACAAGCTGAAATACAAGATACAAATGTTTGTGAATTTTATAAAAAAATTATATTTATCAAATTCTTGATATTTTTGGCTGGCAGTAAAATTATCATCAATCAAATTGTTGTAATTCATGAATCTAAATTTCTAATAATATCTAATCATATTTCTTCATATACTCAGTGTCATCTACTTAATTACAAGATAAATATACAACACTAACTTATTGATAAGCAAAACACACATGTAATCATACCCTTGGATTGATCTCTTGCAATTTTAGAATGGTGTTATTGTTCACCACGAAGGAATGGAGTCCACTTTGTGTTTTTTACTTATTTTATACATGTTATGCAAATCATAATGTTTTGGTTAAAGATGTGATTGCAAATATCTAATTACCATCACCATTAATCAAAATCAAAGTCAAATTAGATACTCCTCCCTCCATTGCACCACGTGTTTCAATTTGGACCATCTTTCAATTCAACTTTCACTTGGTGACGCCGCACTATAACAAACCTCAGACTCCGAACAAACATCAAACCGGACTACAGGCAGCAACACGACGACACGAATATATACAGAGAAAGTCCAGAGAAGAGAGAGACTATAAAACAAAGAGTTGGAATCGCCAAACGGGAAGCTAGCTCGGCGGAAGAGGAAGATTGTGGTGCCGAAATGTGGCGGTGTGTCGCTCGTGGACTTCGCAATGGATCCACTCCTAATCACCCACTCAGATCTCCCATTTCTAGATTTTTCTCTGTGTGTCTCCTCTCTTTATTACAAACCTTAGGTTTTCAATTTTTTGATAGGATGACCAAATTGTTTGATCTTTTCTTTCCTCTTTGAGTATGCATAAGTTGAATTCGATTCGTTAGTTTTTTTTTTTCAAAAGAACTATTGCAGTTTTTATATATTTGAATTGAATTCGCCTTGCGTGTTTTACTGAAGCTGAATCGTTGTGTTTATTGTGCAGAGTGGGGTAAACTCCTCATACACCGTGGTGGATCACACTTACGACGCAGTTGTCGTAGGTGCTGGTGGTGCAGGGTTGAGAGCTGCTATTGGACTTTCAGAACATGGGTTCAATACTGCTTGCATTACCAAGCTCTTCCCAACTCGTTCACACACTGTTGCAGCTCAGGTATGAGTTATGACTGATCAGAGATATTTTTTCTGCTTTAAGTTAGTTGCTACTACTGGGACTTGTTATACTTTGATTGATATAACTAGAATGCTTATGTAGAAAGTAATTGATTGTCCTATTGAGGTATAGTAACTTTCAATTTTTATCTGATGATTATATTCAGCAGATCTTTTATGACTTGGAAGAAACCTTCAGTTTTGTTATAAATTTTACTTTAGTCATTTGTTGCAGTGATGTAAATATCCCACAAGTACAGTCTCAGGTCCACTTTAACACCATCTCAGGCTTAGCATCACTTCACAGCTCATCCTTGTTTATTATTCTGGATACATGATACCTTAAACTTGGCAATGTAGAATATTGTTTTTTTATGATAGACAAGGATTTAATCAGCTATCTGTGAATCGCATGCTTTGAAAAAATCATTAAGTTTTGAGATTATCCCATAGCCTGTTGCTCTCCTCTGCTTGTATAGGTAATCATCAAATAAAAATTATTGGTAATGCCCCAATGTATATTGAGTTGACATCATTGGTCAGGCTTTCTTTTTTCTTGAATATGCTGGCAATGTTCATTCATAAGAATAAAATTTCTGTATAGGGTGGCATAAATGCTGCATTGGGAAATATGACTGAAGATGACTGGAGGTGGCACATGTATGACACTGTCAAGGGAAGTGATTGGCTAGGTATGAACTCACCCAGTCTTTGAATTTTTTTTTGTTTATCCTAAAAATTTAATAAATTATAAGTGATGTAGTTGTTTACAAATAAAATTGCATGTAGAGATTCTTTTTCTGTCAAAAATGTCTAACTCCCATAAACAAAATATGCCCAGTGGTTTTTTTCCTAAAAATAAAGAAGAAATTTGTCACTTTTCTATCTAAAAAGAAGCTTTAGGGATTTTGCTGAAAATCTAAAGGCTCCTTAGATGCCTGTGAAACCATAAGCAGTTGAGCACATATGAACCAACACTTCTCTTTTAGTATGCTTTTTTCTTTCTTCTTACTAATGCAGTGTCTATGATCTACAGGAGATCAGGATGCCATCCAATATATGTGTAGGGAAGCACCAAAAGCGGTCATTGAGCTAGAGAATTATGGATTACCATTTTCCCGAACAGAGGATGGAAGGATATATCAGCGTGCATTTGGTGGTCAAAGTTTAAACTTTGGAAAAGGTATATCCAGATTTTGGAGTAGGGTTTCCGGCTTTTTCTTTTGAGAAGAGTTCTGATCTTGGCATCCTTTTGTCACTACGATATAGGTGGTCAAGCTTACCGTTGCGCATGTGCTGCTGATCGAACCGGGCATGCTTTATTGCACACTCTCTATGGCCAGGCTATGAGACATAATACCCAGTTTTTTGTGGAATATTTTGCCTTGGATCTTTTGATGAATAGTGATGGTAAGCTGTCAGAAAACACCTTGCTTGCACTTAATTTCCTTTCAATTAATCTAACAAGGTCTCAGCATTCATAGGTCCTAATGAGCAATTTTCCCATGTGTATCACATCAGTTGTTCTCTACAGATTGTAAATATGTTATCTCTTTTATTCTAATTGCTTTATCAAACTTGCATATAATGATGAGAAAACAGAAAATAAAGATACTTGTTTGTGATACTTGAAATAGAAATATGGAAAAGTGTATATTGATTGATTGAATTAGCAAATACAACAGTGTATATATATACATGTTATGAGAGAACCAATCCCTAGAGATTTGGGATTAGGATCAATCTAAATCAGTTTAGGATCAACCTAAATCAGGAAACTATACAATAAATCAAAGAGAATAAACAGTAATATCTCTACATATCTTAACACTCCCCATCAAGCTGGAGCATACATATCATAGGCATCCAACTTGTCACATATATAGGTTATCCTAGGACCCCGTAAAGATTTAGTAAAAATATCTGCAAGTTGATCCTTGGAGCAAACTGAGGAAGTCTTGATGACACCGGAGAGGATCTTTTCTCTGATAAAATGACAATCAACTTCTATATGCTTTGTCCTCTCATGAAAAACTGGATTAGAGGAGAGGTATAAGGCTGCCTGGTTATCATACATTAGTTCCATAGGGCCAACCTTGCAAAACTGCAACTCTTGAATTAAAGACTTTAGCCACAGAAGCTCACATGTGGTGTGAGCCATTGCACGATACTCTGCTTCTGTGCTCGATCTGGCAACAACACTTTGCTTTTTACTCTTCCATGAAACAAGATTACCTCCCAAGAACACACAATAACCCGTTGTTGACCGTCCGTCACTTGCATCACTTGCCCAATCTGCATCGGAATACCCAACAATATTTGTATGTCCTCTATCACTGTAAACAAGTCCCTTCCCAGGTGATCCTTTGAGATATCTGAGGATCCGCACAACTGCATGCCAATGACTCTCACAAGGAGAGTTAAGGAACTGACTTACAACACTGACAGGAAAGGATATATCAGGTCTGGTCATGGTGAGATAATTTAACTTGCCCACTAGTCTTCGATACCTCCCTGGGTCAGAATAGGGCTCCCCCTGGTTAGGTAGAAGCTTCACATTAGGATCCATTGGGGTGTCAACTGGCTTACAATCTGTGAGTCCTGTCTCCTCCAGAATGTCAAGAGCATATTTCCTCTGAGAAATAGCAACACCGGACTTTGACTGAGCAACCTCAATCCCAAGGAAATAGCACAGAGGACCTAAATCCTTAGTTTGAAAGTGCTCAAATAAGTGCTGCTTTAGAGCCTTGATGCCCTCCTGATCATCACCTGTAATTACAATATCATCCACATAAACCACAAGATAAATGAATTTATGGGTCAGTGAGCATCTAAAGAAAACAAAGTGGTCTGCCTCGCAGCAGATCATTCCAAACTCCTGTATGACTTTGCTAAACCGACCAAACCAAGCTCGAGGTGATTGTTTAAGGCCATATAAGGACTTCCGTAATTTACACACAAGGTCAGACTCCCCCTGAGCAGCAAACCCAGGGGGTTGCTCCATATAGATCTCCTCCTCCAAGTCACCATGTAAGAAAGCATTTTTGATATCCAATTGAAACAAGGGCCAATGTCGCACAGCAGCCATGGCCAAGAAAAGGCGAACTGAGGCCATCTTCGCAACTGGAGAGAAAGTGTCACTGTAATCCAAACCATATACCTGTGTGTATCCCTTAGCCACAAGACGGACTTTCAATCTATCCACCTGTCCATCAGGGCCCACTTTAACATTAAAGACCCACCGACATCCAACAACAGATTTTCCGGACGGAGGTGGAACTAGTTCCCAAATATGGTTAAATTCTAAAGTTGTCATCTCATCAATCATAGCTTGTCGCCATCCTGGATGGGTTAAGGCCTCTTGTACTGCCTTGGGAATGGTAATAGAGGATATAGCAGAGACAAGCAGAATAGGTAGGAGACAAACGATGATATGAGAGAAAATTATAAATGGGATGAGGATTAGAAGTAGAACGTTTACCTTTACGAAGAGCAATGGGCAAGTCAACTGGGAGAGGTGGAGCCGGAGTAGGTGAGGAGACTGGAGCAGAAGCGGAATCACACGGTGTACTAGGAGGTGGAACCAAAGTATGTAACCGACGCTCATAAGTTATCCCATATCGGTGTGGGAGACGACCAGACCCTGGTAGGGGAGGAGGAGGCCACTGGTGGAGGCTCAGGTGTCTCTAAAGTAGCAGGTGGAGACTCAACAGAATCAACAAGAGGAATAGGCAATACCTGAGAATAGAGATCAGAGTCCAGTGAAGAGACTTCTGAGGTACTGAAAAATGGTGTGTCTTCAAAGAAGGTGACATCTGCACTGGTGTAGAACCGATGTGTAGTGGGAGAGTAGCAATGGTACCCCTTTTGGACACGAGAATATCCTAAGAACACACATTTGATAGCACGGGCAGACAACTTATCACGACCTGGGGAAAGATCATGAACAAAACAAGTACAACAAAAAACACGAGGGGGGACAGAGTAAAGAGAATCCAATGGATATAACAGGGAATGAGGAACTTGATCATTCAAAACAGAGGATGGTATCCGATTTATTAAATATCCTGCAATAAGGACAACATGACCCCACAATTTTGGAGGTGCATTAGCATTCAATAGCAGAGTACGGGCAGTGTCCACAATATGTCTATGTTTTCGCTCGGCAACACCATTTTGTTGAGGTGTATGAGGACAACTAGATTGATGTTGAATGCCATGGGAATTCATGAAGGAAGTGAAACAATCAGAGAAGTATTCTTTAGCATTATCACTTCGTAGAACACGGATTACTTTGCCAAACTGAGTTTTGATTTCTAAACAGAAAGTTTTGAAAATTGTGAATAACTCAGAACGATTTTTCATTAGAAAGATCCAAGTACATCTTGAAAAATCATCAATGAAAGTAACATAATACCTATGTCCTAAAATAGACGCAACACGACTAGGACCCCAAACATCAGAATGAACAATATCAAAAGGAGACACAGCTCGACCATGAACACTACTAGGAAAAGAAGTTCTAACATGCTTTCCTAGTTGACACGACTCACACTCTAAGGACTCCAACTGGGAGAGATGAGGTACCATTTTCTCCAGTTTATGTAAGCTAGGATGACCAAGACGACGATGGAGCAAACCAGGAGACTCAGTAGATGCACATATGGTAGAAGTAGAGGACTGAAGGTAGTAGAGACCATGTGATTCAGATCCTGCTCCAATCGTCCGTCCCGTACTCCGGTCCTGTATCAAGAAAGAATCAGAAGTGAAGGTGATGGCACAATTTAATGATTGAGTCAACTTGTTTATAGAAATTAAATTGATGGGACATCCAGGAACTAATAAAACTGATTTCAATGGTAGTGAGGGAACAGGTGAAATTTGGCCAATACCAGTGGCTTGGACTTTGGACCCATCAGCAAGGGTGATATGATGTGGAGTTTTAGGTGAGGATAAGTTAGGGAAAAGAGAGGTATTACCAGTTAGGTGATCAGAAGCACCAGAATTCAAAACCCAAGGTCCAAGAGGCGTAGAATGAGAGAGACAGACTGTAGAATTACCAGTGTGAGCAACAGTGACTGAGGAAGAGGTCTGTTGGGCTGCCTTCAGTTGAAGGTACTCCTTGTAATCATCAGCAGACCAGGAGATTGGATGATTGCTCTCAGATTCAATCTTGGGCTCTTAAGTCAGAGATTGAGCAACATTAGCTGTCTTGCTTGAAAAGCCATACAAAGAGTAACACCTATCACGTGTATGTCCATCTCTCTGACAGTAGGTGCAATGAAGGTTTCCTCTACCCCCTTTTCCACGACCACGGCCACGACCACGACCTCGTCCTCCACGTTCAGTGGTACTGGAGACAAAAGCAGAGGACTCAGATGCTATTTGAGATTCTGCCTCGGGTGAAGGAACCCGAATCAAACGATCTATGAGTTCTTCCACCGTAGGGATGGTGGGATTTGTCAAAATCTGATCACGAACAGATCCGTAGTCCTTATGAAGTCCATGAAGGATAAAGACCATGAACATATTATCGAGCTTGCTTAATACTTTCTGAAGATCATCACTAACCAACATGATCTTCAGCTCATCAATGGTGGATTGAGCATGATTCAAATAAGATGGCAAATCATGATCAACCATTTGAAGTGTTGCTAAACCACGAACAGATTCATACAATCTCTGGATGTCATTGGCATAAATATTTCGAGCTTTCTTCCAAACATCATAACATGTCTTGTACGGGCGAAAATGCACCATTAATTTGGGCTCAATGGACTGCCATAATACAGATAAAAGTTGATAATTTGCTCGCTGCCATTCATCACTCACATCTTTATCAACCTCGGAAGCCTTCTTAACAAGGTGATCATAAAGACCTTGGACTAAAAACCATATCTCAACTGCAGTAGACCAGTCTAAATAATTTTTACCATTCAACTTCTCAGAGGTAATAACCGGTGAACCAGAAAAAGCAAAGGAAACCAGTCTCCTTTGAGAAGACTCAATTTTTTGATCCTCCTTATCAACTTTGGAAATCTCCGCCATGTGGAAAAAGAAGGAGAACAGCAACCAGAACACCAAACAGCTACTAAAAGACAGTCTTGCAGCAACAAGAAAACACCAAACAACAGCAAGAACGTGAAACAGCCACCAAATAGTAGCAAGAACGCCAAACGGTAGCAGTAACGTCAAACAGCCGCCAAAAAACGGTTTGGCAGCTACCAAAAACGACCGAACAGCCACCAAAGAGTGTGACTCACGACCTGAAAGTGGTCAAAACAGACAGAGGAAGAGCCGACGAACCCAACGAAACAAGCGGCGTCGCGAACGGAGGCCGGGAGGGCGGCGCGTGGACCCCACGCGCTGGCGAGCAGCTTTGAGAAAAACGGCACGTGGCGGCGCGTGGAGGAGGCGTCGGAGGCGACGCGTGGTGGGGTGGCAGATCGGCGACTTCTGAACACTTTGGCGGCATCCACACAGGCAGCCGCTGAAAAAAAAAGGATGACCTAGGTGGGCGACCGGAGTAAAAACGGTTCCCTGGACCAGAAGAGCTCTGGTACCAACTTGAAATAGAAATATGGAAAAGTGTATATTGATTGATTGAATTAGCAAATACAACAGTGTATAATATACATGTTATGAGAGAACCAATCCCTAGAGATTTGGGATTAGGATCAATCTAAATCAGTTTAGGATCAATCTAAATCAGGAAACTATACAATAAATCAAAGAGAATAAACAGTAATATCTCTACATATCTTAACAGTGATGTAGTTAATGAATAATGTAATTATGTTCCGTGTTGGATATGTAGGCAGTTGCCAAGGAGTGATTGCCTTAAATATGGAGGATGGAACACTGCATCGTTTCCAAGCTGCTTCAACAATTTTGGCCACAGGGGTAATGACTTTTTTGTGGATGTTTTGACATTGAAGTTTTCATTGTATGTCACTTGTTATGGATTGGTGAGATCTTTTATTCTACTCCAGGGTTATGGCAGAGCTTACTTTTCCGCAACCTCTGCACATACATGCACTGGAGATGGTAATGCCATGGTTGCACGTGCTGGGCTCCCCCTTGAGGTTTTTTGCTTTTTCTTTTTTAAATTGGCGCTTTTCAGTATTAAGAAGATATCCTATGGAATGAATCTTTTCTCATTCACATACTCGTCTTAAATTTTGTAGGATTTAGAGTTCGTGCAATTTCACCCAACAGGTATATATGGAGCAGGTTGCCTTATCACAGAAGGTTGGTGTTTAAGTTCTTTTTGCAATTTAGACTTGCCTTTGGTTGCACCTCACTAGGCACCTTTGTCCAATTAAATTGGATTATAGTTTTTCATTTTCTTTTTTGGACATTTTAGGTTCTCGTGGTGAAGGTGGAATTCTTAGGAATAGTGAGGGTGAGCGATTTATGGAACGATATGCTCCTACTGCAAAGGATCTTGCATCAAGAGATGTAGTTTCAAGATCAATGACTATGGAGATCCGGGAAGGTCGTGGTGTAGGTATGCTGGCATTATATTGAGTTATACATGTCTTTCCAAAAAGTTTATACTTTATATTAACATATAAGAAGTCAGAATGCTACTAGATTGTATGTAATTGTTGCAGCATTGCTTAAGGGAAAACCAGTGTTTGAGCTGTATAACTTGTCTGCCGAGTTTGCTTTTCTAGAGATATGCATTACTTTTTTCATCCTAAAAATGAATGAGTTCTCTGAGCTTGATGAGAGCCATGACGTTTCTATTCACTATATTGGAAATAAAAAAATATTTGTTTTCCAGTTAAGTTGGACATGTTGATATTTTCTTTATTTTTATTTAAGTTTGTATTAACTGTGGAAATTATTCGCAGGACCCCTGAAAGATCACATCTACCTCCACTTGAATCACTTGCCCCCAGATGTGCTCAAGGAGAGACTTCCTGGTATATCTGAAACTGCTGCTATTTTTGCTGGTGTGGATGTTACGAAGGAACCCATTCCTGTTTTGCCAACTGTACATTATAACATGGGTGGTATCCCCACAAACCATCATGGAGAGGTATGAAATTAAAACATGAAGTTTGAAGTAAGACTTCCAATTAAAAGATTTAAAAATTTGAAGTAATAAAGAAAAACCTAGGATATTTAATTACTCTATCTGGGCTAGATAGAATTTCTTACATGGCAACTGTTTACTGCTATTGATTACGATAAATTAGTGCTCTATGCATACTTTTCTCTAATCTCCATTTGCACTCTGTACTGCTCTGGTCATACATGATACTTTGAGCAAGAGCATGTACAAACATTAGCAATAGTATTGTTTGGGTTTGTTTTGCCAACAAAAATATTGATATCGTCAGTTTATTTTGCAGTTGCACCCTTAAATGAAGAATATGGAGCTAAACTAGATTGTAATGGGTTTAAAATGATTGTCTAATATTGTTATATAAACAAAATACCATAATGATCAATGACAAGACCTAGGAACATTTTGGATTTTAAGTAACTGGGAAAGACCAAATAAAATGAACGGATTTTTTCAAGTACAAATTATCAATTATGTCAGAAAGCTGCAAATATAAATTGCAAGTAGCAGCAGTCACTGCCCCATATTTATGGTAGCACTGACATTGGGTGCTCTCTGCAACTTCATCTACTTCGCATTGTAAATAGGGAACTTGACAAGTTGTTTGAATTAATGAGTTGGAAGTTTTATCCTATCATGTGTGCAGTAAGCACAAAAGTTGCACTCTCGTTTGTATCTTTTTTTTTTTTTTTTGTTTTTTCATTTTTCATTAGGAAAAGAACATGAAAAATGAAATATTATAATCTAATCTGCGACATCATTATGCAGGTGGTTCACATTGAAGGTGACAATCCAGATGCAGTAGTTCCTGGATTGATGGCTGCAGGGGAAACAGCCTGTGCATCAGTTCATGGCGCCAATAGGCTTGGTGCTAATTCACTTCTGGATATTGTTGTTTTTGGTAGAGCTTGTGCAAATAGAGTTGCAGAAATCCACAGGCCAGGCAAGATTCTTTTCCAGTTTATTGATATTTGTGTGAACTGAAATTAGTATGATAAAAATGCATATCTTATCCGTTTTGCAGGGGAGAAACAAAAGCCTTTAGAGAAGGATGCTGGTCAGAAAACAATTGCATGGCTGGACAAATTGAGAAATTCAAATGGCTCATTGCCTACTTCAAAAATTCGATTGAATATGCAACGAACAATGCAAAACAATGCCGCCGTGTTCCGTACACAAGAGACATTAGAAGAAGGTAATCAATTTTTCAATAATTATATGTTATCCTCCTACCAATTTATTTTTGTTTACAGCTGTGCGTTTCACTCTTGCCAATTCTGTAACTATCTTCTACTGAACTTCATCTGCTGTGTTAAAGGTTGTCAATTAATTGATAAAACATGGGAGAGCTTCCATGATGTCAAGTTGAAGGACCGGAGTTTAATATGGTACATCCTTTTCAGCAAATGTTTTTCCTAATACTTCAAGGAACCTGCTTGTTCAATTTAGAAGTTTATTGGCTATTTATTTACAGGAACTCCGATTTGATTGAGACTATTGAGTTGGAAAATCTTTTGATAAATGCCTGCATTACAATGCACTCTGCTGAAGCCAGGAAAGAGAGTAGAGGAGCTCATGCCCGTGAGGACTTCACGGTTAGTTTTTGTTTTCTTATGTGCAAATTTCATACCATTGATATGAATAGGTAATTGAATATTTTGTGTTGGATTCTGCAGAAGAGAGACGATGAGAACTGGATGAAGCACACTTTGGGGTAAGTCATGTTTCAATAAATACAGTAATTAATTTTAGTTTGCTTTTTACAGAAGTAGGCACTTGAGTAGTAGAGTTGAAGTTGGGTCTCTTATATCTAGTAGGAAACTTGATCATGGAATGGGAATGGAAGTGGGAATGAAATGGAATATTACTAGTTTCGTTTGGTGTAGAATATCATGATGACTCTTCCATGTTTTTATATTTTCAAAGAGACATGAATCTTCACTTAATTCTTGATCTGTGCGGTCTTCTAGCAGTAGCCTTGAAATTTTCACGTGGCAAAATGAAACCCAAAATTGAGCATTCACTGTGTTTTGGTGGAAAATTACTACTTTTTTTCTCCTTTTGATGTTTGAATTTAATACGGGTGAAAAAGGATCATGCTATTTTACCATATCATAAAGGCTCTGATTCAATATCAAGAAACTAACAACTCCAAAAAGATTAAGTTGTTTGGTGGAGTCGGATAACATCGAAGATGATTTTGACTCAGCTGTTACAATGATCTAATTGAGGAGAAAATACTTGTATCATTAAGTTTATTAAGCTAAGCTTGTGTGCATTTATTTGCAGATACTGGGAGAATGAGAAGGTCCGGTTGGATTACAGGCCGGTGCATATGAATACATTGGATGATGAGGTTGAATCATTCCCTCCTAAGGCTCGTGTGTATTAATTTACTTACTTATGGATGGCTCAGGCGTATTGTTTCGATGTGAAGTGACTTGTAGTGAAAAAAGAAAAAATGCAATAAAGCGTCGTAAATGCATGGTTTTGATTTTTTATGATAATTGTTGCATTGATCATCAATGTTAACTGATTTTCCAGGCATCCTCGAATAATTTTCTGTATTTGCAGCAGAGAATAATAGCAATACAAATTCCATTAACTGTATGTTGAAAAGTTTTTTATTCTGTATTTGCAGCAGAGAATAATAACAATACAAATTCCATTAACTGTATGTTGAAAAGTTTTTGCGTGTACACTGAATTCGAAGGTGCGCGTTTGCGCTTTTTTATTTCTTAAATATATTTTATTCTAATTTTATTTATCTAACGAAAGCACTGGATGGAAAAGCATAAGCTGTTTGCTAAACTCACGGTGTCTTGTTCTCCTACATGTCATGTAACCACCTTGTATGCAAGAAACTTTGAATTAAAAGGGAGTGCTTCTGTCAGTTCTGTGCTAGTTTTGCTTGAAGATGAGAAAATTATGAAAAAAAAAAAATGCCAGTTTTGCTTTTGTGCTAATTCTTTTTTTTAGAACCAAAAATCCTCCACAGGGAGAACTTTTTGTATTGGGACATTCATAATGAAACTAACCCTCCCGTTCTCATTGAATATTTTGTATGCTTTTATAAGTGGCAGGTTTTCCTTCTCGCTGTCATAGTATGTAAACTTGTTGAATATCCATAATGTGCAGTATATAAACTGCTTGTATTGAAATACAGATATTAGCTCTGCCAGTGGGATTTTCTCCCCGCACAAATCTGATCTTATTTAAAAGAATTGGAACATGTGGTTGATAGCTTATGTGTATTTATATTTTTATATTTTTATACTTATTTTTAAGAAAAACAGAAAAAAAAATTGTCAAATTAAAGTAACTAAGAGTACAGAAAATTTGCTCTTTGTTATATAATAGTAGTATAGTATGTAATACATTGAAGGTAATTGTCTCTTTTGCTTACTGTAAATAAAAAAGAGAGAAGAAAGAAAAGTGAAGAACACTGACAACAAATACATGCATATTGCATAAACCACTAAACATAAATAGGCTAAGCGTTGGCGCTGGGCTGGTGCCTGGCTTTCTCCTTTTCCTTCACCTCGCTTCCCTGCGTCTTGTCATAATCTTAATGAATATTCCAAAAGAAACAAAAATCGTCAGTGCCGGATCTTAATTAATTTCCATTTTGAATCAAACAAAAGTTAAAGATGAAAAACAAAGAAAACAATCTGTGAAGCAAACCTGGGTGATTTTCATGGATGGTATCCTTCTGAAGAGATTGGTTTCCACCATATATCCCACCAAATCCTTCTTCATCACTCCTCGTAGCATACCCTTCTCCAAACGAATGAGACATCACATCCCTTCATAACATCAATTAATTAATTGAAACTAACCCTTAAAAAAAGAATCCAAGATGCACATAATAATTAGACTAAAATTAAATACGTTATTTGAACTCACCCCTTAGTAGTTTCCTCACTCGGGTTCTGAGTCTTGTCCATATTATCAGGTTTATTGGTGCAGAATCTAAGTGTGGAAGTTTCCCGACCAAGGTTGGAAGAGATCGAACGTGGAAATGAAGGTGGCGGATAGGTGAAAGCGGTCTTGATTGTGTGGAGCATCTTAATTATAGGCTATAGCAGAGTGAGAGTGAGTGGTGGTGCTATAAACACAGCGACATTGAAATCCTATTCTTCAGGTGCACTTGCTATAACAATCCACTACTTTCTTCACATGACACCTGGTGTTTATCGGACGCGTGTCCTTCACATAAACCCTTGCGTGTCACCGTGGGACTATTCAGCTTTTTCCATGCAAACTAGTTAGTATATCAGTGTGGAACACCTAGAAGGATAGCTTTTCTTTTTAATATAGTGTGTAGTCTACGTGTATGATTTAAATCAGCTACATACAATGACTCATGAATTGTCTAATTTGTACTGCACATCTGTTACCTAATTCATCAACATATCAATTACATGACAATGACACAGCACATCTGTTACATACAACAATCGCTCTGTTTAATTGACAAATGTTCAATAATCAGCCTTATTGGCCTTTAGTGTGCTTCTACAATGGTTTGCAGCAAGCTGGTAGGCCCAAGAACTTGTTGGCCAGTATCTTACATGCTTCTTGCCCAGTCATGAAAACAATGAACCTCCCAATGACAGTTCTTGAAACCTTTCCATATCTGCATGGAAAACAAAAATAATCAGAAAGAAGAAAATCTCTGGAATTCTTTAGCACCTACCAAATAATTCAGTATAAAATGTTCTAAATTTTTATGGCACAAATTAAAATTCATAAATAAAGGGTATCACTCCAATTTGACAAGATCAATAGAAAATCTCAAATATGATGACTGTCAGTGCCGGCCGTCCTAAATTTTCAGAAGGTATATAACATCAAATCTTTAGCAGCTATGAAGCCCCGGAAAATTTTCAGCATGTGTGTCAGAAGCTAAAAGAATAACAAAGCAAAACTTATCTACCTAATCAAATCATAAGCAAAAACCAAAAGGTAAAAAAAAATCTAGAGAAGAAAGACAGCAAGCACATTAAATATAATGTTTCTCATGTTACCAGTTTTCCAGAATATAGTCATATATTTCATTGACATTAAAGAAGTGTTTTTTTTAACATCATATCACAGATGTTTCATTATAGACCCAACTGCTTTGGCTTTGAGTTTAGTAGAACAACAAACATGATCACTCCATCTATGCCTTATGAAGTAAATATATTTTTGAGAAAGGTAAAACAAATAGAATGTCATAAATGAATGTTGTAACAGGCTGCAAGCAAGATTATCAACAGAGCACTGTACAACACCTATGTCCCATCATGCCCCACCTTAACTTCTATGGTTAGGGCTGAAGAAACACCACCTTTGCCTTAGCTACAGAAAAAAAACTATAACAAATGACATTTTGGTGAAAATATTTAACGGTTTTCCACCTTAACATGGACTGGAAACTTGCAGAAGCCTGTCTGGCTTTGCTTCTTCCTATTTTAAGGGGTTTGAGCAATCACACTCCAGTATCAGCCCCTTACTCAACTGTGACACATGCTTCAAAACCTGTTGGAGCAGTTTTTACCCAGCCAGGAAAATAGCAATTAATATAAATATTTTGGCCATGTGGCCTCTCCGAAAGCTTCCTTGCCATAAACCTTGTATATGCATTAACTGCAAGTTTTGAGAATGAGTAATCTATAAATGATTGAGGCCACCCTCTTGATGTCCAACTTAGTTGCTCCCTCAAAGCTTCATTTTCTAGTCTCTCTTACTCGGGCAACTTCTAATCAGTTTTACATTTGGCAGAAGTAACCAATGTTTCCACCCCAATCTCAAAACAACTATATTAGAATGTTACAAAGGAAAAACCACAAAGGTGCAGCTGTCCAAATCTGGTTCTCTACTATAACTGAACATGTTCAATTAAACATAAGCTATATGCCATAAGCTATATCAAGACCAATTAAAAAATTTTAAAATATGACATTCAGACTCCATCATATCTGCACACATTTCATAATTGAACAACTCTCAGCATAATACACAAATTGGAATGATGCCATTGGGTAATCAATAAAAATTTATCTAAAAAACTGAATTGAACCTTCATGTATGAAAAATAGTAGCAGGCTTAAAACATAAATATAAGCCCACAGTACAAAAGGCAAATTGTTTTACTTATTACCAAATCAAAGATGAAGTAAATATATTATTGAGAAAGGTAAAACAAATAGAATGTCATAAATTGAATATTGTAACAGGCTACAAGCAACATTATCAACAGAGCATTGTACAACACCTAAACCTAAGTCCCATCATGCCCCACCTTAACTTCTATGGTTGGGGCTGAAGAAACACCACCTATGCCTTAACTATAAAAAAATTATAATAAATGACACTTTTGTGAAAATATTTAACGGTTTTCCACCCTAACATGGATTGGAAACTCTAATATAAGTTGTTATTATTTCACTAAATGTGTAACTTCATTTTAGATGGGAACTCAAGCAACCCGGTTTGGCTTGCTTGCAGAAGCCTGTCTGGCTTTGCTTCTTCTTCCTATTTTAAGGGGTTTGGAAGAAAAGGGGCAATCCACACTCCACTATTAGCCGGTGTTGTCAAATAAAGGTTACGGTGGTGCCATAACGGCATGACGCTCGCCGCCGCGATCTGCCATGGCCATTTGGCCTGTTTATGGCGCGGATCCGGCATTTCAACCATGGCGGTCGTCATGACGGTAACAACGGGCATGGCACCTTAGTTGAACTTTTTTTTTCCAATTTTTTTGGGTTTGGGCCCGGTCAACCTGACCCGGTTGACTGCCAGACAAAGGCATTCAACCATACTGTTGTGTGAGAGACGACTTAGAAGCCCGAAACTCCCTACGACGTCCCTGCCACCGTGCATGCCTCCTCCAACAAGTTCTACTGGTGCCGCCGCCTCCGACGCGATCACCTTTGCGACAGCTCCGACGCGCCCACCTCTGACTGTGACAGCTCTGACTGCGTCAACTCCTCCTCCTCCTTCTCTTAACAAAGTTATTCTAAGATTAAAAACCACAACCTAAAAATAAACAATTGATTCGAAAAGCATTATATAAGAAGATTGAAGAAAGTACAATATACCCTGTCACTGTAATTTTTTATTAATAAACTCTGCATTGAATCTTCTAAATAAATATCAATATTTAAATATACAGAAATTAGACTATTGGAATTGAAATCAATAGGCAATTTCCAATAAGCAAGTGATCTTCAATGACAATCCTAACCTATATTATGTATATGTGTTTGAATCAATGCTATATCTTTGGGTGAAATAAAAATATGAACAATTTAAGGAATATTCAGAGTCCATCCCAAATCCATCATAAACAGTCTAGTCTAGTTACAATTTTGAACAAAAAAAAAATAGATCACCCAATCTCTTATAACCTTGTTATGGTTGCACATGGGCACCATTGAGACCTTACCTCTCCCACAACCTTTGTCACCCCTTTCAAATCCAAAAGCATCAGAAAACTAAATAGGGAGGAAAATCAGGGAAGGAGAGATAGAACCGTGCTTATTCCACATATCAAAAGACGTGGTAGAATCGTGATTATTCCATTGCCCAACGTAAACTGTATGGAGTGGGTAGTGGATGGGAGTTAGATTCAGGCATTCAACAATTATTTTGATAGAATGAGCGGACGATTTTTACTTCTGCTTGCACATGCCTTTTTAATTGTGTTCTTTTAAAAAAAGTGAATTAAGGGTAAAATTATAAAGAAAAAGTGGAAACCAAAACTCCCGACTTTTTTTTTGTGCTTGGGAAAACTAAACAGAGCAAGACAAAAGAAAACTAAAACACTAAAAGGGTCCTAAATCCCTTCCAAATCAGCTAGCAGAAGACTTTTAGCAGCATTCGGAGGAGAAGTCTAGATTCTTAAGGGGGACGACTAGTCAGCACCCAGCTTGGCGAGAAGGTCCGCAATAACATTAGCCTCACGCGGAATATGAATTAACGAAGCATGCCAAGCGCGATCAAGTCTGCAACGAATATCTAGTATATGGCCAGCATACAAATGAAAGTTGTGATCCGTGACGCCTAACACAACATCCACCAGATCCTTACAATCTGATTCCACTAAGATTTTGTTGCAACCGAACTCCCAAGCAAGCTCCAAACCATGCTGCAAAGCGAGAATTTCAGCCGAGTGGGCATCACCCGTACCCGCACCATTGACGGTCAGCAAATCCTTTACCTTGTGTTTGGGTAGAGAAATTTAAAATTACTAAAATTCATATATTAAAATAGTATAAGAAAGAATTCCAAATGACAAATAGAATGATTTTTTATGACAAATAGGGGAATTTCTAATGACAAATATTGAGATAGAATTTCAACATTTCTCTTTTATGTTCAAACTTTTTAGATTGTCATTGTCAATTTCTCTCATTTTAACAATTCACTCAACATTGTCTATTATAATTTTGAGAATTATAAAATTCTTCATCCAAACACAAGGTAGACATAAGTGAATTTCAGAAGCATGGATGAAGTCCATGTGAGCTGACAAAGGGCCATCACCTGGCCAATTGTCAAACCAAACAGAGGAATTTCCCTCCCCCACTTTAAAATAAAATCCACCCCTCAAAGTGTTAATGGTGCCTAATAAACCGCGCCAAATACAAGGCACTACAACATTTAAGAGCGCACGCAGGTATTTACATTGAAGAATTTTAATCCAGAAACAATTTGCATCCTGCAACTTGCTCCAAATCAATTTTCCATAGCAAAACTGTGTTCATATGAGCAGCTTGTCTCAAGCCTAGGCCACCATTTAACTTAGGAAGTGTGACTGTTTGCCAATTAACCTGATGCCAAGCTCTACCCTGGTTAGATCTATTAGCCCAAATGATGTGACAAATTATTTTATCAAACTGATTACAAACTTTAGAAGGGAACTGAATTATCTGCATGAAATAAACAGGAAGATATGTTAGAACAGAGGACGCTAGACAAGTTCTACCAGCTTGATTAAGAAGTGCAGCTTTCCATGTTGCCAATCTCGACTGAATGTTGTCAATGATATGATTAAAATGATGTGGGCGAACTCTTCCCTGAATGAGTGGGAAGCCCAGGTAGCGACCAAGATCTATGACAATCCTAATAGAGGAGATGGAAGTTATACTTTCTTTGTTGCTTTAACTAACCCCAGCAGAACACATTCCTTTAGATTTCTCAACGTTAATATGAAGACCAGAAGTGTGGCAGAATTCATAAATAGTATCAGCTACAACCTACACCTGATTCCTAGATCAAGGTAGTTAAAATCGCCGATTTTACTCATAAAATCGCGATTTTACGGTCTTTTTCAGCCTAAGCGATCCCATGCACAAGAAAGATCGGGATCGGAGTGGGATCGTAGGATCGACGTGCAAGATCGTAGAAGCAGTGTGATCGCTCGATCCCACCGAGTTTCGTTACCTGGCAAATTTAAAAGAAAAGCTTCGAGATCGGGACTTCTGCTTCATTTTTCAGCGACATTTGAACCCTAATACCAGTTTCTTCATCTGGTGCGTCTTCCTCTTTCTTCCTCTGTTGCGACTTTTGTCTTACTCTGAGACTGTGAGTGCGTCTTCTCTTCTCTGCTGGTGCCTGATCTGTGCGCGTCTGCCGCGTGCGCGTCTTCTCTGCTGCGTCTTCTCTCTGTGAGTGTGCGACGTCTTCTCTGCCGGTGTGCGTCTTCTCTCTGCTGTGTCCCTGACTCCCTGCGTCTTCTCTCTGTGTTGTTCGGCTAGTATATTCTAATCTCTGCCGGTGCCTTGGACAATAGCAATTTGTGGTTTAGGGAAAATTCTGCGTTTTTTGTTCTGTTCTGGGTAATTTTGTTATGCGTTTTTTAAACACCTTTGTTTATGGCTTGTATTTTGGTATTTTCCTATGTTATGTTTGATGATGCATTTTGAATTTAAGCCTTGAAGGATTTATTTTCTCATTTACAGGTATTTTGTATGCATATATATGAATTTATATGCATACAACATATATATAAATATGAATTAAGTATTTTTGTAGGATCTTACGATCCCACGATCTACGATCTTGGGACCCCTTTCCGATCTTCAGTAAGATCTCGATCTTAACTACCTTGTCCTAGATGCTTTACAGAAATGAGAAAAGAAGCATGTCATCAGCGAAAAGCAAATGAGATAGCGGAGGGACACCTGGAGAAAGATGAATTGGTCTCCATATATTAGTATCAACTATGTGTTGGATCAATAAAGACAGTTTCTCCACACACAGGACAAATGAATAGGGAGACATGGGATCTCCTTGTCTAAGTTCTTTTGCTGGGAAGAAAGGCTCCAATCTAGAGCCATTCCAAAGGATAGAAAGACGAACAGATTTAATACAGTGCATGATGAGTTTAATCACTTGTGCTGGAAACCCAAAATCATGAAGGGTGGACTGTAGAAATTTCCATCCCACACTATCATATGCGTTCTCAAGGTCGATTTTGTAGGCAACCATACCATTCTTTGCTCTAGATTGATGCATGTGGTGCACAACTTCCTGGGCCACAATGGCATTATTAGTTGTACTTCGTCCTGGAAAAAAGCTCGATTGAAGAGGACTAATTAAGTCATTTAGGAGAGGTCGGAGTCTATTAACTAACACCTTGGTCACAATTTTGTATAGGACATTACAAAGACTAATTGGCCTAAACTCTTTAAGTTTATTAGGTTGATCAGTCTTTGGAATAAGAACAATTAGGGTCTTTGCAAGAGCAGGATTAAAAGAACCGTACAAAAAGACATCTTGAACTAATCTCCAGACATTATCACCAACTATATTCAAGTACCTTTTGAAGAAAATCGGTTGAAATCCATCCGGTCCAGTAGCCTTATAAGATTTCATACGCATCAGAGCCTTCCTCACCTCCTCCTTAGTTACTGGGGATAAAAGAGTTGTAACGCCCTCACCACTTAATCTTGGATGAGAAATATCTGTCAAGTGAAGTGCATCATCATTCGGTTGTTGGCCAAATAAGTTTTAAAAAAATCTATTAGCCTCCAATTTTACCTGGTCATTATCATCACACCACGACCCATCTTCAAGGAAAAGACCATGCACTTTGTTCCTTTTTCTCCTCACAACAGTTTGCATGTGGAAAAAATTAGTGTTTCGATCTCCTAATTTCACCCACTTTTCCCTTGATTTTTGATACCAAAGAAGTTCCTATTGCTTAAGAATATCAGTGTATTCTCTGTTGAGTTGTCTCTCCAAATAAGCAAGATCAGAGGAAAAATGATCATCCAATGCTCGTTGGACACCCCGTAGTCTACCCTCAACTCTTCTCTTGTTTCTGAAAATGTTACCAAACACTTCTTTCTTGAAAATGAGGGAATCTTTCCTGAATTGTTCCAAATTTACTAGAGCACAACTCATATTATTTCGCGAAGCATTCCTAACCACCTAAAGATAGTCATCATGCTGCGACCAAGCATCAAGGAATCTGAAGGGATGGTTTTGTGCTTTATTATCATCCCTTGTGCATCGAAGGAGCAAAGGACTATGATCAAAATACACCTGATAGAGATTCTCTAAATAGGCCTCTGGGAAGGTGGTGCGCCAATGACAGTCTACAAGAGCTCTATCCAACCTCTTGCATAGGCGCTGGAGTCAATGTTCATTTCTAGCCCAGGTGAATTTATTCCCAGTTGCTCCAATATCTAACAGACCACAATCATCCATCATGCTCACAAATTTCCAAGCCTAGGTTCTAGAAAAAGATCCCCTTACATTCCGAGGCAAAGAGCACTTCGTTAAAATCCTCCATCAGGATCCATGGGAGAGAAATTCTATTGCGGAGATTTTGGAGATACTCCCCAAAACCATCTCTAGCTGAGGGAGTGGGGCGAGCATATATAAAGGAGCAAAGCCAGCTTGAATTGTAAGTGCCCAGATTGACCATATTGCTTGATTACACACGTCAAACACATCCACCTTAATATGACTACCACTTTCGATCGGGACCCAAATACCTTTAGCGTGACCAGATGCCTCAACTATATGAGCTTTCTGATACCTCGACTTAAGCCAAAAACCTTCTACCTTGTGAAAAGGACAATGGGTTTCAAAAACTGCAAAAATTGAAGGTTTATGAAGCTTCACCAACTCTCGCGTATATCGCTTGCCAACAAGGCCCATGGCACCCCTTATATTCCAAGGTATGAATTTGTAATCTTCCATCATTGGACTAAGAAAAGGTGGATATAAGGCTTTTCAATAATCTGACCTCATGGTCAAATCTTTAATGATATCATCACTAGCCCCATTAGTCTTACCTTTACTTCCCATTTCTTTTTTTTTTTGGTCGAAAAGATACTTCATTAGGGCTGGAGGCCCAGCAAAAAAGGGGGACAAAGCCCAATACAACAGAGAAGAAGCAAATCTAAGATAGATACAATGAAGTAAAAAGAAGATTTGCTCTCTGATAGAAAATAAGACAAACTAACACTTCTACACCGAAAACCCTAAACCAGAGGCGAAGATCTAGGGGCTTTTTCACAGAGGCGAAGTGGCCAAAACGACGCTCAAAACTTCACGGAGGAGGATCCCAGTTGGAGAGGGCCTACTGAGCATAAAAAAGGAGAGCACAATACAGCTCCAGAGGAGGCCTGAACACCCAGTTAGGAGGGAGAGACCCCCTTGAAGCCATCTGCACAGATACATGGGCAACAAAGTTTCCTTCTCGTTTTCTCCAAGTAAATCCACATAGATCGAAGGTAGCTTTCATGAGAAGAATATCTTTAACAATGTGTGAGATTTCACCCATATTGATTTCTTGTCTACATGCTTGTACCAGCTGGAGTGAATCGGTTTCCATAACAATCTTGGAGAGGCCCAAATTGGCAGCGATTGAGAGGCCTGTAGAAACCACAGGAAACACTAGAAGTGGGGTTGAATAGTGTTTTAAATGTACAAACAGATTTTTCAGAAACCTTTTCACAAGCAAAGTATTTCACAATAGTTGTTGTTAACTTGCTGAAACTGGAGTTATGGTACTTGCTGATATAATTTCAACAGGTCCAATAAAATTGATTAAAATTGTTTTTCAAAAGCGTATTTGTTAAAATAATGTTTCAACAGTATAAATCACTATGTTCCGAACACTTCTTGTTAGTTAAAGAACAGATATTGAGAGATAAGGGTAGATAAGACTTAGCCAAGAGATTTATCCTGGTTTACTCACATCCACCGTGAGCTACGTCCAGTCCCAATGCCAAACCAGTAAAGGATTTCCACTAACTGATCAGATACAAGTATTCTTTTTCAGTCAAGTCTCTTCAGGCTCTTTACAACAAGTATTCTTTTTCAGACAAGCCTCTCCAGGCTCAAACACAAACAATGTATGAAAAGAAAATGCTTAAGCTGCGACACCCTTAGTTATACCGCTAAGAACATCACATTATAATACGTAATCGTTGAACTTACTGCTTTTTAGAAATGTAAAAAACACGGAATTAATTTTTTTTTAAAAGGATTTAGTTGTCATTAATCTATTACATCTCAGATTTTCATTTTAGGTATTCATGAAATATTCTTTCCTTAATCTGAAACTCGTTTTCCGAAAAACATCTAGACGATTATCAACTCGTGCACACACACAACATACACGCAGTTATAAAATCAATCATAAGAAAAGGAAACAACATGAATATATACATACAACATAATAACAGTATGTCTCTCGAGCCATCCAGATATCCACATCAAAATATGAGTTCTGGTAGTAGACCAAATAAACAAGACCTCGACCAAATACAAAATAAGAGGTCACTAAATCAGAGCTGCTACTACCTAGACTCAAAACTACACTGGTCTCACATCTACGCGAGATGTCCGTCACCCGCCAGGTTCCTCTGGGCATCCACCGCTGCTGCACTCTCATCGATGTCATACTGAAAATCTCCGATGCCGGCTATCGACGTAGCGAAGGAACACAATAGCAGAAAATAACAGAAGCAGAAAGGAAGGGTGAGAACATCGCATGAACTCACAACATGTAGGACACAGTAAACTAGAGTACACACACAGAATTTACATCCAATTCAATCAATCAAATTTATACATTATATCATCATGATGCACATGAACCAATGCATAAGGGCCCAGGGAAACATCACCATCCACAGTGCACACAGCAACTGCCCGACCATATATGTACAATGTATCAGGAGTTAGGGTCTGTACTAGCATTGGTACAAAGAGCATTGCTCATACATTTTGGCCTAATCATTTAAGCGTTCTTCCAGACAATCTCAACTGACCCCGAAAATCATGAGAGCGACAGGAATAGCTAAGCTGGGTTCCCCAATCTCGACAGTAGGGAGCTAATCTACGTCACCTGAGATCTTCCAGGAGCTAGGCTATCCTCAGGGCTGGCGTCCCTTTTGAGGACCCACTGGCGTTCTTTGTAAAACCCAGTTGCACCCTTCCCAACCGATTTCACACTGCACCAAGTGTTACTGCCATATAGGTCGTAAGGTTTTCAACCTCGAATATCATCAATGCTTATGATGCATGACACACAACAAGGTTTCAAAGCAAATACATCCTTACAGGCAAAGCCCATCGAATCATTCAACGTCACCACTTACCCGTGGTACGACCCGATTCAATGTCTTTCCTTCAAGGAAAACCAGACAATGCTTTCTCAGCATACACAGTCCTTACAGGCAAAGCCCATCGAATCATTCAACGACACCACTTACCCGTGGTACGACCCGATTCAATGTCTTTCCTTCAATGAAAACTAAACCCTATCTTGGGTTGGAACCGCACTCTCTCACTAAGCTTCTCAAGTCTTATGTAAGAAGAGGGTGTTGGTTATAATCTTTTATAGTAGTTTGTACTAATGTTCTTAATAATCATGTCCACTTAAGTCCTATAATTTACTAAGACTTATGATTGTGTCTTATGGATGGTATTACTATCCTAATTCTTGTATAAATAATTAAGATTAGGTTTAACTTTTAATCAATCTTCATTAACTGTGCTATAATTAATCTTAATCCTCCTTAATTAAGTCATAATTTCTTCCTTAGTCTTGGATTAAGCCTTTAATTACATTTGATTAAGGTTAATCATAGTTAGTTAATTCTTAATCATCATTACTAATTAATTACTTAATACTTTTATTAAGGTTAATTAACTTTAACCTTAATTAATCATCTGTTACTTAATTAACTTAAGTAGATTATGTTAATTTAACTTAGGTAATTAGATTAGCTAAGTCTACTAATTAATTTCTAAGTTTTAATTTCTTAATAACATGGATTAGAGTTGAAGTTCAACTCCAATCTAACTTTAATTTCATAATCTAATCTTGATTGAATTTTAATGAGTCTTTAACTCCTTTTCTTAAAGGTTTTAAACTTAAATTAAAAGCCTAAAGGTTTTATAACTCTTAGGAACTTATTTTTAGTCATGACAACCTAAAATATTGGAAATCCGAATTTGTTTTATTTATTTTTAAAGACTCATTCTTAATTGCACTTTAGTCCTTTTACCTGTAAAATTGCTTCTTAGTCCTTTTGGATCACCAAAGCCCATAAACATGTTTTCAACATACCCTTGACCTTT
This sequence comes from Sesbania bispinosa, assembly GCA_026901365.1. Classification (NCBI taxonomy): domain Eukaryota; kingdom Viridiplantae; phylum Streptophyta; class Magnoliopsida; order Fabales; family Fabaceae; genus Sesbania; species Sesbania bispinosa. The sequence continues at coordinate 1,428,206 of QLOH01000079.1, read as the reverse complement.
TTAAGATCAAAAAGGTATTCTTGATGAGTTTCATCAAGAACAACTCATGAACATCAAGAACAACTTGAATGTTCATCAAAACTTCAAATTTTTCACAACATCCAATCTTCACCAAAACTTCACACATTCATCAACAAACAATCTAAATGCCAAATATCATACTAATCCACTCAAAATCATCCACATACACATTAAAGTTCATAACTCCATTTTCAAGCTCATAAACACTATTTTTCAAAGATCAATCATCCAAAACAATTATATACCTTCAACCAACTTCATGCATGTTCATAGATTCATCATACAAACACATTCCAAGCACCAAAAAATTTTTGAAACACATGCAGCCCCAAAATCCCTCAAGGCCGAAAGCTATTAGATGAAAAAGGGGAAAATTTTTCCAAAATTGTTTCTTGGCTTGCATGCACCAACAATCACAATCCAAGCACATTCCAAGCATCAAAATAAACTTTAAAACATGTAAACAACCCAGCTCCAAGAATCCAAAACATTTGCTCAAATAAAAGCTCAAAAAGTGATTTTTCTCAAGGAGAACAAGAGTAAAAACAAGGATTTTAAGGGCAAATCCTTGACTCTAGTTACCAATCCCACTAGAGTTCAAGTTCTCCCCCCCTTTACCTAAGGAATTTTCTGTAAAAATAAGATGCAGTAACAGCCCCAAAAACAGCTCCAAGATCCTCCTCTTGATCACCAACAAGGACTTCTACAAGGTTGGAGGCTAGGTGTTTAAGCTTAGGTTCAAAAATGGAACCTTTAGTTTGAATGTGTTTGGAAGAAAAATGGAAAACTTGAGAGAAAATGGGAAGGAAGCTCACGACTGCAAGGGGATGAGAATGAGTGAAATGAGAGAAAAAATTCTGGTTTGCATGTGAAAGGAAAAGGAATAAAGTGGAGTTTTTGCTTTAGGAAACATAAATGACACATGGCTTATTTGCTTGCACACTTGTCTTGTAAGGAAGGGGAAAATTTACAAGTGTCTCCCATGCACATTATTCTGCATGCACGGCTGTTATGATGTGTCAAGGTGAGTCAGTGTAAATTTTTCAGGCCTGGATCAAGAGTATTCGGGCCCGGTTCAAGGGACAGGAGGGGCAAAAAGGTCATTTTCACAAAAAAAAACCCCAAAAATTCCCAGAAATTCCCTAAAAATAGGAAATTTAATTCTAAATCCAAAAATATAAATTTTGATGATTAAAAATAATTTTAATCACTCAAAATCCAATAAAACACTCAAAACGGCAAAAACGACAAAACGGTAAAAACGCGGGTGTTACATAAGCTTTCAAACTACACAAGTTTAAAGCCTAAACTAGGTAAGATGTACAAATAACTGAGTATAACTCAGGATAAGAAGTTGTTGTACAAATGAAACATGAATATATTTTTCAGAGAATTTTAGCAGAGCTTCGGCAAGTTGATTCGTTCTCTATTTTCTTCTGCATGAGACTTCATATATATAGGAGAAGAGAAATGAGACCGGTAGACTTCTCTAAATCCCGTTGAGAGATAAATTTATTCCCGTTGTGACACATAGCCTTGGTAGCTTGCAGTAGCAGGTGCAGTAGGTGGTAGGTGTTAGCAGTGCAGACTCTATTTTTCTTAGCACAGTGTACTTTCACAGTAGACATTGCCTTTTTGGTGAAAAGTGATTTGAAATATGCCATAAAGCAACTGTTCTGACTTTCCAAAAGGAGAAGAGGCACAGACGGCTGGGGAAAGCTACGGAAGACTTGAGTCTTCAAAAGGAATTAACAGAGAAGCTATTTTCCAAAAAGATACAAGTCTCAGTACGACGTCTCTTATCTTCAGAAGGTTCTCTGGCTTCAATAGTTCTTGATCACTCAGTAGGTTCCTCTTCTTCAGAAAGTTGTGTTGAATCTCAAAATCAATTTAAGTATTCAAATTGGATTCAAGACTCACATATCCTAAGTTTTAATGGACAACAAATTTGATTTAAAAGGGATGATTTATTATGAGAACAATATCACTTGAAGGTATTTTGCTTTATTGTTTATGCAAGTGCTATATAGAAGAAGCCTCTAGTTGAACCTACTAATGTGAGGAAATCTTCTGAAGAACCAAGACCTGCTGAACTCATTTCTACCTTCCGAAGTGCTACAGAATCTTAAAAGAACTGCTGAAGACCTCGTTTTAGCTGTTGACTGAAGCCTGGAAGCTGCCTGCTCAAGTCATCACACATCCTTGATGTCTGAAGCAAGTTTGTTACATTTGAGGAATTATTTCAAAGTTCATTTGTGCTGTCAAAGTCATATTACCTTAAACGGAACCTGCTGTTCGTGTGAGGGCAGTGTTGCAGACTGCAACACCTGTATACCTCAAAAGTCAGAAGCTATCGGAAGATTGTTTCACAACGTCTCAAACCGCATTAAATGTTATCTCTCAATGGTAGATGAAGCACTCTTCAACGAATTCTATTCTAAACTCTATATATAGCTTCTTGAAAGACTTTGAAGGCGGAGGAACCCTTGGCAAACCCCTGGCAAAGCCCAAATGAGAGTCGGCCAAGTTTTATCTGAAAAATATTATTAAGCCATATCTCTACAGAAATTTCTCTCTGCATTTCCTTGTACTTAGATTTTATCCTTTTTATCCTGAGTCTTACTCAGTTATCCTTTGTACAAGAAATTCTGTGTTTAAGTTTCTCAGAAGCTTAAACTATTTATTCATTGTAAACATTGTAAAGTGTCTAAGAGCCTGAAGAGGCTTGGAGGAACAAATAATACTTGCTGTTGTTAGCCTGGAGAGGCTGTGTCCAAAGAATACTTGTGTTTAGCCTGAAGAGGTTGGGTTCAAATAATACTTGTATCAGATCTGAGTTAGTGAAAATCCAGTGGTGTGTTTGCCCTGGTACTGGACGTAGCTCACTGAGTTGGTGGGTGAACCAGGATAAATTTCTGTGGCTAAGTTTTCTCTACCCTTATCTCTTTACATTCAGTTTTTATCTAACCAAGGAGGGTTTTGAAAAGTGCATTTATAAATCTACACAGAAAAAATCTTTTCATCACGCTAAATTATTTCAAAATCAATTTTATTCAACCTGCTGAGTGATATCAGCAAGTTGCTGAACTTCCAGTTTCGAAAGGTTGCTCAAATATTTTCACAAACAGTTTGCTTGTTTCCAAAGGTTTTCAAAAATCTGTAAAGAATTATAAAACACTATTCAACCCCCTTCTAGTGTTTCCTGTGGTTCTAACATTTGGTATCGGAGCTCAACCTCGGGTTGAGCATCTAACAAGTGCTGAGGGAAGAAGATCCAGATGGAAACCTCAACAAGATATTCTGAAGAGAACTCATGAAGCTGATCATTGGAAGCAACAAAAGCATCCTTGGAAACAATGTTGAATCTCAGCAAATGCTGCCATCAACTTAAATCCATAAGTATCTCTGTTGGTAACATTGTTTAATATTACAGCTCTAATAATTATGTCTATCTGTAAATATTTGAAAATTTATATATGCATGATTTTTTTTGTGTTTCTGCTGAAATTGCTACTTGCTGAAAATTTTGAATATGCTGAAACACATACTTTCTGAAATTGGCACTTTATGACGTGGCACTCTTGGACGGTTGGCTTTTCATCTACTCTCTGAAACTGCACGATTGCACGTCTTCCCAAGTCTGCGCAGACAACATCTTTCATCATTAATGCTACCCGAGCCTATATATACTCAAGCAGAAGCTAGTCTCAAGTTACACTCTCTTTGCTCTCTCTTGTTGTGTAATCTCTCTGCACTCTTTGAGCTTCCAGAAAACCTAATTTCTCTCAAGCTCTATTTTCTACTCAAATGGCTTCCAAGAAGAATGTGGGCGCTGCTTCAAAAGCCGGTGGAAAGATTGTTCCCTCTAGAAGTGTTAACTTCAAAAATCTTATTGAGGTCGGGCTGGACCTAGAAGACTATTTCAAATGTGCTGGGTGGTTACCCTTGTTTGATGCGATTGACTGTGGCTGGCATGAGGCCAGTGTTTACGAGTTCTGGAGGACTGCAGAGGAAGTGGAAGGTAACAAGATGTTCTTGAAGGCATCTTTGCTGGGCCGTGAGATCATTGTAGACAACAGAGTACTAGAAGAAGTCACTGGTGTCAAAAGTGAAGGAGCTATCTACATGGCCGATTGGGAGGCCAGAAATGGAGGTGCTGGGAAATCCAACAAAATGCTGTTTGGAGAGTAGACCCCTTAAACCCTAAGAGAACTGGTATGAATACTATCCCTAGGTTAATCTTTGCTATTTTGGGATGTTGTATTATTCCCAAAGGAGGAGGCAAGGATCATATATCCGACTTGGCAAAGTTCTGTGTCATTCACTTGCTGGAAAAGAAGAAAATAAACCTACCCTGGGTTATTATCTATGGAATGCTTAGGAGGACTCGTGACTCTGCAACAAACCTACCTCACAATACCCTTATAATGAAGATTTTGATGCACTATGGGGTACCAGTGGAACCTCTATTTGACCACAAGTGACCAAGCTTCTTTAATGCAACAACTGTAAAGCAGATGGGTCTCTTGAAGAAATCTGCTGAGGAATCTATAGAGCGTAGGCAAAAGGCTCAAGTTGCTGCCTTTCAGAAGGGGATGTTGCAGATTTTGGAAGAAGAACTACAGGGTGATGTACACAAAGAGGAGTTTAAACCTGCTGCGGTCACTCCTGAGAAGAAAAAGAAAATGATAAAGAGGCAAAGAACAAAGAAAATTCTCTCTCCTGCTGATCTGGAAAGGGTGAGGGAAGTAGAGGCTTCGTATCAAAGAGCTACTTCATCTGAGAAGGTAGCTGAAGCAATCACTCAACAGGAACCTGAACCTGTTCAGAAAGTTCAAAATGAACCTTCTGAAATTGTGGGTCAGGCTTCTGAAGAGGCTGCTAAAGCTGCTAAGACTACCTTTACTTCAAAGGGATAGGTTCAGATGGATAGGGCTGAGAGTGGAAGTTCATCTGAACCATTCATAATTAAACCTCTTGCTACCTTGCATCCAGATCCAGAAATTCAGAAGGTAGTAGAAATTGTTGCTGCCATTGAAGAAGAAGAAGAAAGAAAAAGAAAAGAACAAGAGGAAAATGATAAAGCCTTAGCTGAAGCTGCTCAGAAGGCCATGCTGGAAGATGAGGAGTTTGAAAGAAGGGCTGAAAGCAAAAGGAAGAGACCTTCCAAGGCAACCAGATACAAGAAGAAGAGGTTGCTTGCTCCAATTCAAGAAACTGCTCCTGCTCCAATGACTACAAGGAGCAAATCTATCCCGAAGGATGATGATGGGATTTCTCATGTTGCTCTCAAGAAAGATAGATCAAAATCTATTTTGGACTTGAAGAGAGAAAGGATTGTAAAAAGAAAGGTAAAGGAACCCTTTCCTTTTGTCTTTCCTCATTGGACCAAGCTGTACCAAAGAAAGATGAAAGAGGCTGCCATGAAGCCTTTTCCTGCTGAGAAACCTTACAAGAAAATCAAGGCTGTTTTTGATAACTTTGATGAGAAAGATTTGGAAGATTTGGTTGAGCCAATCATTGTTCCCATCAAGATGGTAGAATCCACTACCACTTCAAACGAAATAAACCAACCTGTTGCTGATGATAAGGTTGACGAGGTTACACCACCTGGTGAACCTGCTGAGAAGAATGTTGATGAGGTTGCACCCACTGACAACAACAAAGGTGAACCTACTGAAACTATTACTGTCTCTTATGCTGATAATAAAGATACCCCTACTGCCATCAACCTGGAAGAACCTGCTGAGGTTTTTGAAGAATCAAATGTTGACAAAGTGGCTGTAAGGGAAGAGGTTGTTGAACCTGCTGATGATCCAATGGAGACAGATCCACCTGTTGTTGAGCTGAGTTCCATACCTGCTGACTCCACAGGAACTAATTCTGATGGAAGTGATGTGGAAACAAAAAATCCCCTTGCCATTGTTGTATATGAAGGACCCATTCTCTCTGAAGCCATTGATTGGGATTCAAAAGGAAGATATATATGTGCTGAAGGAGAAAGGTGTCTTTGTTTTTTATGGCAACTTGTCTTTGAGATAGAAGATGTGGAAACCAAAGACAAGGGATATTTCTAGGAGACCTACTTTTGATAAGACTGCTCCTATTCTTAGTCTTGAAGATCTTTTGAGGGCTTCTGAATTCCCTCATAGATATTATCTGAATGGCCGACATCAAAGTAGAAGGCTACCCAGGTTTCCAAATCTGTATGAGGAGCTGCTTAATTTCAAAAATCACTTGCCACTCAAGCCTCATATGCAAGTGTGTAGGTAGATTCTACTGAAGATGCAAGGATGATGAGGATGATCAGATGTTCAGGGAGAGGGTCTGATCAGCTTGAAAAGATCAGACAAGGTGTACAATCTCCCAGGCACTTCTGGAAGAAGATAGATGTAGAGTCAGCTGACGCAGCATGTATACCTGCTGAAGATTGCATCATTATCAGAAAACTGAACATGGAAGCTGAGCTTTATTCTAAATATATTGCTGAAAAGGCTGGCTACAGAGGATTCAAGCCTCCTACTCCAATCACCATGAAACCATCTAAAAAAGTCTATTGGCAACCAGACAGGATTGTACCAAGATTGCCCTTTGCAGAAGGTCCTGAATATAAAGGGAAGCAACCAAAGTTTTACACTACTTATCTGGACCATCATGCACCTCTCAATAAAGAAGAATGGAAGACTCCCTAAAGTCCTGGAAGCTTATGGGGGTTTTGACCACACCTACAGGGACAAGATTTGGGATTCATACTGGGTAGAGAGAGAAAAAGAAGGGTCTTGCTCTGGCACTAGATTTGATTTCGTTGAATGCATGACCAAGAGCTCCCTTTCTGTACAAGAGTTTAAGACTTGGTTCCCTGGGAACTTTCCCAGTTGTGATCATCTGCTAAAGGAGTACATTGAACAAGACTGGGCCATTGAGCCATATTCTAGAACTGTCTACACCTGCTTGGTGCCCAATCTTGAAGACTATTGTTTTCCTGTTGGTTTTGTGGAGTTGATCTTTCACTGGAAGCATGTCTACATAATATTCAAGGAAGCTGATGTTGGTGAAGTTCTTGCAATGAAGGAGGAAGATATTAGAAGGCTCAGAAGAAGGAACAATAGATTGCAGAATATGATGAGGCAATTGAATGTTGTTTCTCTTCGCACTCAAAGTGTAGAACCCAAGCCGAAGCTTAAGAGGACCAACGGTTTTTAAATTGCCATGATAAGAAAGTCTATATGTTCTTAGCATATTTTGTTTTAAACCTTCTAATTATTTATATGATAATAGTCTCTCTTCTTAAATGCAATATGACTTTATGATTTGACTACGTTCTTTACTTATCTTTATGATGCATTTAATCCATTCTGTGCTGAATTAATTTCATTCTATTGCTTGCACATTGATTGATTTACCTACCTCGTATATCATTTATTGAATCTATGTGCTTCTACCCGCCCTTTTGAAAAATGACAAAAGGGGGAGTATTAAAAAAGAAATATATGAAAGAACAAGAATTATCTGAAATTAACATTATAACCTCTGATATTAAAAGTATATGTTTTTGGAAGAAAGCTTTATTCCAGGGGGAGCAAAATTTTAGAAAAAGTATCTGAATAAGGGGAAGTACTTTCTAAGCCTTTACTATTTAAATTCCCGTCAGATATTTGCTTTATTTCTTTTTAAGCAAATTTGTCATCATTAAAAAAGGGGAGAATGTTGAGTCTCAAAATCAATTTAAGTATTCAAATCGGATTCAAGACTAACATATCCTAAGTTTTAATGGACAACAAATTTGATTTAAAAGGGATGATTTATTATGAGAACAATATACTTGAAGGTATTTTGCTTTATTGTTTCAGCAAGTGCTATATAGAAGAATCCTCTGTTAGGACCACAGGAAACACTGGAAGGGGGGTTGAATAGTGTTTTATATACCTTTGCAGATTTTCGGAAAACCTTTCAAACAAGCAAAAACTGATTTAAAATTATTTGGTCAACCTTCCGAAACTGGGAGTTTCAGTAACTTGCTGATGCAACTCAGAAGGTTGAATAAAACCCTTTTTGAAATTATTTTCTCTTAAAGAAAATATTGTTTTCTGCTTGAATTAATAAAACAACTTTTCTCAAACCCTCCTCAGTTAGTTTAAACTGAAAGTAAAGAGATAAGGGTAGAGAGAACTTAACACAGAGATTTATACTGGTTCACCCACTAACACAGTAAGCTACGTCCAGTCCCAGGGCAAACCACCACAGGAATTTCCACTAATCCCGTAAGATTACAACGAGTATTGTTTGAACACGTGGCCTCTCCAGGCCCAACGAGTATTCTTTTACACACAAGCCTCTCCAGGCTCAACGAGTATTCTTTGCACATCTGGCTTCTATAGGCCCAACGAGTATTCTTTGCACACTTGGCCTCTCCAGGCCCAACAAGTATTCTTTGTTTTCAACTGCCTCTCCAGGCAACTCTTGCAGTGTTCTTTTACAGACAAGCCTCTCCAGGCTCAACGAGTATTCTTTCTTCCACAAAGCTGCTCCTGGCTCTCAGACACTTGAAAGCGTTTACAATATAAACTAAGTTTAAGCTTCTGAGAAACTTAAACTCAGGTTCTTCTTGTACAAAGGAATAACTGAGTAAATCTCAGGATACAAAGGGTAAATCTAAGTACAAGGAAATGACAGAGATACAAGTGTATGCTTTTGGTTCATTATCATCTCTGTATGAGGGTTTGCTTCCTCAGAGAGTTGGCTTGATAGAATATTGCTTAGAGTTTCTGCCGGTTCTCTTTTGGGCTTCAATAAGTTCACCAAGGGTTCACCATTGCCTATCTTGGGCTACATTCTCGCCAACCTTCAAAGTCTTTCATGACGCTATTTATAAAGTCTTGAAATAGATCCGTTGAGAGATAACATTGAATGCTTTTAGAGTCGTTGTGAGAAGCTCTTCTGATAGCTTTAGACTTTTGAGATGTGTAGGTGTTGCAGACTACAATACTACTCTGACTTGAGCAGCTGATTCCATTTAAAGTAATGTGATTTTGACAACACAGTCAAACTCTGAATTCATTCCTTAAATGGATCAGACTTGCTTCAGACGTTAAAAGATTGTTGTGACCTTAGCAGGCAGCTTCTAGTCTTTAGTCAACAGTTAAAATCGAGGTCTTGAGCAGTTCTTCTAGAAATCTGTAACACTTCAGAAGGCTGAAAAGAGTTCAGTAAATCTTGGCTCTTCGGAAGGTTCCCTCGTGTCAGTAGGTTCATCTTGAGGCTTCTTCTTCATAGCACTTACTGAAATAATAAAGCAAAGATACCTTCAAGTAATACTGTTCTTATAAGCAATCCCTTTTTAAATCAAATTTGTTGTCCATTAAAACTTAGGATATGTGAGTCTTTGTATCCGATTTTGAATGCTTAAATTGATTATGAACTCAACATTCTCCCTCTTTTTAATGATGACAAATTTATCTAAAAAGAAATTAAGCAAATATCTGAAGGGAAATAAATAAATAGAGGCTTTAGAATATACTCCCTTTATTTCAGATACTTGTTCTCAAATATGGCTCCCCCTAAAATAAAGAATTCTCCCAGAGACATATTCTAATAGATAATATGACTAGATTCATATATAGAATTCAGATATTTTCTCTCTATAATTTCTATTTTCCTTTTTAATACTCCCCCTTTTGTCATTAATTAAAAAGGGTGGGTAGTAGTTTACAAAGGCAATAAATGAAGTTCAACATAGGTAGAGTAGGTAGGCTTATAAATGTGCATGTGATAGAGAAATAAAGTAATAAGGCACAGAAGTAGAAAATACTTCACAAAGATAATTAATACACGTAGTCAATTCATATGGCATATATGATCATGGAAGATATCAAACAAACACATAATAAGTTATAAACACATAGACTTTTTGAATGTTGACAAATTAATAACAGTTGGTTCTCTTGACTTTTGGCTTAGGTTCTACACTCTGAATGCAAAGAGAAACAACATTCAATTGTCTCATCATAGCCTCTAGTCTAATATTCTTTCTTCTTAATCTTCTGACATCCTCCTCTCGTATGGCAAGCACATCAGCAGCATCAGCTTCTTTGTAAATGATATAGACATGCTTCCAGTGAAAAATGATCTCCACAAAGCCAACAGGAAAACCATAGTTAGCAGGATTGACCACCAGGAAGATGTAGATAGCTCTAGAATATGACACAGTGGCCCAATCTTGTTCAACATACTCCTGTAACAGATGATCACAGCTGGGAAAGTTCCCAGGGAACCAAGTTTTAAACTCTTGAATAGAGAGAGAGCTTGAGGTCAAGCAATCAACAAAGTCAAACCTAGTACCTGAGCAGGATCCTTCTTTCTCTCTTTCATTCCAATAGAATTCCTAAATCCTGTCTCTGTAGGTATGGTCAAAACCCCCATAGGTTTCAAGAACTTCAAGGAGTCTTTTCCATTCTTTTTTGGTAAGAGGTTCAGGATGATCCTGGTAGGCAATGTAAAACTTAGGTTGTTTCCCTTTATAGTTAGGACCTTCTGATGGGTTTCTGGCAAGCGAACCAAAATCCAGTAGTATAATAGTAAGAAAGATACCGTATCCACAGGGAACGGTCAATTCACGTATACTCGTGATCTAATTATCAAGGGAAATAACGGTTTTGAGAGTATTGTTGCGTAAATTGTAAATAGCAAATAAATAATCAATTGAATTAGAAAGGAAGAGTTAGAGACACTTTACTTGGATTAGGATTGAACTTCATATCATCACACCCTTTGTGCATATAAAAACTATCTATTATTTTAGGTTTACTCTATAATACTGTAGACAAACTATATTGCTTATGACCCCGAGTTACCAGGCGCCACTCACACTCAAAGATAATCCATGCGGGCTCTCCCAAGCGACAGACTTACCCTCAGCTTATTTTGTTCTCTTTATTCCGTTTGTAAAAGAATTAATTGATAAACGAGGCCTAATCCTGTAGACGCACCTTCATTAGAGTACTCACACTACCCATTTCTCATCAGGATACATCCATATGTCGGTCCTGGATTGACAATCAACTAATCCTTTGCTATCGATCCTGTAAACGCCCTTCGCTAGAGTACTATCACTACTCATCGCTCATTAGTAACGCTCATGTGTCGTTCACAGAGTACCGAGTCCTCTTATTCAATCAGAGTTTGGGTTTCTTCAGAATCCGCTCCCCCATCCTTAATCCTAGTCGAAACTAGCCTATAACTCCGGCGCAAGCGCGAAAGTTAGGAATTAAGCACAAAATAAGATTACCAATATTATAGACAGAGTGTAACACCCGCATTTTTGCTTATATGCTGTTATTGTGTGATATAGTGAATTTTGAATGATTAAATATTTTTAATCATCAAAATTGGTTTTTAAAAGGTTAGAAATTAATTTCCTATTTTTCTAGAATTTTTGGGAATTTTTGGGATTTTTGGTGCAAAATGACCTTTTTACCCCTACACTTTTTGGAACCGAACCAAAATTCCCTTGATTTGAATCACCAAAATTTGCAACATTTAGCAAAAATATCTCATTTTTCCCTTCCAAAACCGTGAGCCATGTGATGGTATGGCACTTAACTTGTCTTACACATTTCCTTAGTCAAAGAAGTAAGAAAGCCATCATTCTTTCTTACACTTGCACCATACCTCTTCATTTGCATGCAAACCACTTCTCACTCTTCATTTCTCTCCTTCCAAACCGTGAGCATTCCTCTTCTCCCTCATACTCTCCATTTCTTCATTTTCTTTCCTACACACACTTGGTGAAATGTTCCATTTTTGAACCTTAAACCTCAAAATCTAGCCTACATCCTTTGGAGAAACTTACTTGGGTGATCAAAAGGAACATCAAGAGGAGATTATCTTTGAAGTTGCTGCACCTTTTACAAGTTTAATTTCCTTAGGTAAAGGGGGGGAGAACCTTGAACTCTAGTAGGATTGGTGACTAGAGTTAAGGATTACCCTTGATCCTTGTCTCTAACTCTTTTTCCTCTTGAAAAATGAATTTTTGGAACCTATTCCTTGGAGGAATTGGTTCGGCTATGTATATATAATGGCTGCATGTGTGTTTAAAAATTGTTATGAAGCTTAAAATGTGTTTCTTTGGTGGTCTTGGATGCATGCAAACCATGATTGTTGCTTGAAAATTTTTTTCCTCTTTTCCTTGTTTTTGGTTCAACCTTGGCTTGATGGAGGGGCTGCATGTGTTTGAAAATTCATTTGGTGCTTGAAATATGTTTATATGATGAATCTAAGTACATGCAAATGGTTGTTTGAAATTATGAAATTGGTTTGTATGATTGGATCATGAAAATGTCACCTTTTTAAACATATTTGAAAAGTATGAACTTTATGATGATTGGTATGTTTGAGTGAAATAACATGAAATTAATGAATTAGAATGCTTGTAGATCACCATACTTGAGTTTGCTAATTTTTGGAAATTTATTGAATTTTGGTGAAATTCATGTGTTCTTGATAATGTTCTTGGTGTTCATCATGTTCTTGTTCATGTTCATGAGAAACTCATGAAGTGAATGTGTTTGATCTTGAATTGGTGATGAGGAAAGTGTTAATGTGTTTATGGGCCTTAGTGGCCCAATAAGTTAAAAAGGGTAACCACTTAAAGTGACAAGTAAAGTTAAAAAAAAAAGAACACTTTTTGGGTAAAATGCCTAAGTTAAATTCGGGTACAACGAAAAACCCATATAAAAGTCACCATAAAATTCATATAACTTAATGGTAACTTGAGAAAATAGACCCTTATGGGTTACCTAACCATTGGGCCTTTAGTTTAGGCCCAATACCTTCAAAAAAACTCATCAAACTCACTATAAGGCCAAACAAAAATAACAAATGCATATTGGGCCTGGATTAGTGTTGGGCTTCAACTCTAATCCTACTCATCAAGATTAAAGACTTAAAACTAAATTAGTGGGCTTACTAATCCCACTCACTTAAGTTCAATAAACTAATTCACTTAATGTAATTAAGCAAGGAAGAATTAATTAAGCTAAAGTTAATTAACCCTAATGGAGATTAACCTTAATCTTAATCATTAATCACTAATGAAGTATTAATCAAACTAATTAAGCCTGAATGATGATTAAGAACTAATTAATTATGATTAACCTTAATCAAACGTAATTAAAAGCTTAATCCAAGATTAAGGAAGAGATTAAGGGATAATTAGGGATTAATTAGGATCTTAAGTAAGGATTAAGACTTAATTAAGGAGAATTAAGATTAATTATAGTTTAGTTAATGAAGACTAATCATAATTAATGGTTAAATCCAATCTTAATTAGACATACAAGACACAATTATAAGTCTTAGTAAGCTATAGGACTCAAGTGAAAGTGATCATCACTTCAAAGAACGAAACATTAGTACAAACTAACATAAAAATTTATAACCAATACACTCTTTTTGCATAAGACTTGAGAAGCTTAGTGAGAGAGTGCGATCTTAACCCGAGATGGGGTTTGGTTTTCCTTATGAAGGGAAGACATTGAATCGGGCCGTACCACGGGAAAGTGGTGACGTAGAATGATTTGATGGGCTTTGCCTGTAAGGATGTGTATGCTTTGAAACCTTGATGTGTGTCATGCATCATAAGCATTGATGATATTCGAGGTTGAAGACCTTACGACCTATATGGCAGTAACACTTGGTACAGTGTGAAATCGGTTGGGAAGGGTGTAACTGGGTTTTGCAAAGAACGCCAGTGGGTCCTCAAAAGGGACGCCAGCCCTGAGGATAGCCTAGCTCCCGGAAGATCTCAGGTGATGTAGATTAGCTCCCTACTGTCGAGATTGGGGAATCCAGCTTAGCTATTCCTGTCGCTCTCATGATTTTCGGGGTCAGTTGAGATTGTCTGGAAGAACGCTTAAATGATTTGGCCAAAATGTATGAGCAATGCTCTTTGTACCAATGCTAGTACAGACTCTAACTCCTGATACGTTGTACATATATGGTCGGGCAGTTGCTGTGTGCACTGTGGATGGTGATTTTTCCCCGGGCCCTCATGCATTAGTTATAGCATTATAATTGCATGGCATGCAATAGTTTGAATGCGTCATGATGATGTTATGTATATTTACTTGTTGCTTGAATTGTGTGAAATTCCTGTGTGTGTGCTCTAGTACATCATATCCTATGTTTTGTGAGTTCATGTGATGTGTTCTCACCCCTTCCTTTCTACTATCTGGTTGTTGTGTCTCTTTCGTTACGTCGATAGCCGGCATTGGAGATCCTCGATATGACGTCAATGAGGGTGGAGCTACGCTGGATGCCCAGGGGTTCCTGGAGGGTTACGGACATCCCTAGAAGATGTGTCTTCACCGGAGAGGCCCGAGTCATCATCACTCACCCTGGCCTCCCGTTAGTACCTGAAGTAGACTTCGTTGTACCGGTGACTCTCGAGTTCTAGACACCACCTAACTTAGTGCGTTATACTACCTTTCGTCCTTCGCGTCACCGTCCTGCATCGTCTGTGGCATCACGGTCATCCAGGATTGAAGACTCGGTTGGGCCAGACTCCCCCAGATACTCACCCACTTCTGAGGCTTCAGGCCCACAGCCTTTGCGTGCTGATGCGCAAGGCCGCTCCCTCTCGGATGAGTTAGAGTTGATTATCATTGATGATACGTCAAAGGAGGAGGAGGATCCGGAGGAGGAGCCGGAGGAGGACCCCTCTAGCGACGAGTAGGATAGTGTTGTTTGAGTCTAGTTAGTGGCAACTCTGATTTGGAGACCTCTCTTTTGTATTTTATTGAGGTCTTATTTATTTCAGTTCACTTCTAGAACTCTTATTTTGATTTTGCTATTGTATGGCTCGAGAAGTACACTGTTTATTACTCTCGACGTTTTATTAAAACAGGTTTCACAAGTAAGGAAAGAATATTTGTTAAACACTTAAAACAGAATTAGAGATGTAGTAGGTTGACAACTACTAATCTATTTCAAAGAAAAAAAATCCACATTTTTAACAACCCGCATATAGTACTTTCGTTGGTCACGTGTAACACATGTGGCATTCTTAATGGTAACTAGGGGTGTCGCACAGAGAGCTCAGGAAATAATAATATAGATTTTACATACACTTGGGGATAGAATCAATTACATTCAATCCTAATGGAGAGTTAACTACACAAGGTAGCCATACAAACCACCGAAGATGCTGTCACCATCTTCAATCCTCGTGAAGCGCTCCTCCTCTCCTACTCTAAAATTAGCTCTGGTGCATCATCACTGAAATATGATTGAATTACAATAATCGTGCACACTTTGATCTGGTGCAATAAGGTCCTATTTATAGGCTAAGGAAAGACAAAGTAAATTGGGGAGAAATCTATCTAAAAATGGCAACAGGGAACAAATCTGCGTGATCTGCGCTTCACCCTGCGCTACAGCGCAGGATGCAGCGCAGGTTCCAGAGAGCTGCACTTCACCCTGCGCTAAAGCGCAGGTTGAAGCGCAGAATGCGTCCTGCAGCTTCAAACTTTCTCTTTTTATCTTGATCTCTCCCCGAGACTAGTTTTGGTTGATTTATCTTTCCTTGTTTCCCTTTTCTTGATGAAATCTTTGCATTTATTGAGCATCTTGGATTTAATTGGGAAGATTGTTTGCAGAATCCTTGTTTATTTGGCAGTGATATCTTCATTTATTATTCTCAAATAATCTTCAAATCTTCATTAAATGCCTTCAATTAAACTTCAAATCTTGCAGATATCTCCCTTATTTAATGCTATCTTTCCTTCAAATCAAATCTTTGCAATATCCTGCAAAAATCAACAATATTTCTATATAAAATATCATCAAATTCAAATCCAAGATTAATAAATACAATTTATCTGATATTAAATAAAAAAGGATTAAACTGGGGCAAAAAATGCCATTTTATCCTTGATAAGTGAACTAAAAAGTACTCTAATTTATCATATAATTTTCACTTATCACCTTCTGCAAAGGGTAGCCTTGGCACAATCTTGTCTGGTTGCTAGAGGATCTTAGTGGTTGGCTTCAGAGAGATAGGAGAGGGAGGCTTGAATCCTCTGTACCCAACAACGTATTTCTCACAGAGCTTGGCTTCCATACTCAACTTCCCAATAAGGATCCAGTCCTAAGTAGGTATAACAACTGCATCAGCTGAATCTATATCAATTTCTTCCAGTGATGCCTGGGAGGTTGAACACCTTTTCTGATCTTCTCAATCTGATTAGACCCTCCCCCTGAGCTTCTGCTCATCCTTCTCATCCTTGCTGCTTCAAGAAAATCTACATGAAGACCTTTCTGCATGGGAGGCTTGAGAGGCAAATGATTCTTGAATTTTAGAAGCTCCTCATACAGGTTTGGATATCTGGGAAGCCTCTTACTTTGATATTGACCATTCCAATAGTAGTTGTGAGGGAATTCAGCAGCCCTCAATATATCATCAAAGCTTAGAATGGGAGCAGCAAAGTCAAAAGTAGGTCTTCTAGAAATATCCCTTGTCTTGGGCTTTCGCATTCTTTCCCTCAAAGACAAATTGCCTTCAAAAGTAAAGATACCTTTCTCCTTCAGCACATAACTACTTTTTGAATGCCAGTCAATGGCTGTAGAGAGAATAGGCCCTTCATATATGACAATGGCAAGTGGATTTTCTGGTTCTTCATCACTTTCTTCAAAGAAAGTTCTTGTGAGCTCAGCAAGAACATGATTTATCTTCTCAGTATCTGATTCTATCTCCATGGGGTCAACTACAGGTTCTTCAACATTTTCCCTGTCAGTTGTTGTAACAACCTTATCAATACTTGAATCTCTATCAAAGACCTCCGCAGGTTCTTCTAGGTTGATGACAACAAGGGTATCATCATTCTCAGCACATGGAGTATTATCAATCTTAATAGGTCCACCTTTGATGTTGTCAGTAGATGCAACCACATCAGCTTTATTCTTCACAGCAGACTCATCATGTGATGTAACCTTTTTAACTCTATTATCAACAACATGTTGGCTTGATTCTCTTGAAGTGTAGAAGCTTCTACCATCTTGATTGGAACAACAATTGGATCCTCCAAATCTTCCAAGTCCTCTTCAGTGAGGTTACCAAAGATTATCTTTGTCTTCTTGTAAGGCTTCTCAGCAGGTACAGGTTGTGCAACAGGTGCGGCTTTCAAGGCAGCCTCCTTAAGCTTTCTCTGGTATAATCTTGTCCAATCAGGTAGGACAAAAGGAGTGGGATTCTTTGCCTTTCTTTTCACTATTCTTTCTCTTTTTAAGTCCAAAACCAATTTTGATCTGTCTTGCTTGAGAGCATCATGGACATTCCCTTCATCATTCTTCTGAATATTTTTGCTCCTAGTAATCATTTGGGAAGGAGCAGGAGTAGCTTCTTGAGTAGGTAAGAGCCATCTCTTCTTCATGGCTCTGGCAGCCATGCAAGGTCTCTTCCTTTTCTTTTCAGCTCTTCTTTCAACCTCTTCATCTTCTATCATGGCCTTCTGAGCAGCTTCAGCTAAGGCTCTGTCATTTTTTTCTTGCTCCTTTCTCTTTCATTCTTCTTCCTCTTCTATGGCAGCAACCGTTTCTACTACCTTTTGGATCTCAAGATCCGGATGCAGAGTAGAAAGTGGTTTAATTGTTAGTGGTTGATGTGAATTCTATTAATCAGTTTGAGCATTCAAACCTGACTCAAAGACTTAATATCTTTTAGTTTTAATGATTAACAAATAAGAGTATAATAAGAACAAATAAGATTATATAAACAGATTCTACTGAGAAAGGTATTGGTTTGTTGAATTGTGTTCCAGGTTGAAATATTCATTAGAACAAGAAGAAGATTTGAAGAACAGAATCAGAATCAGAAGATAAGGATCAGAAGAGCAAAAGCAGGATGAAATATAAAGGTTGTCTGAAGAACGCAAGTCGTCTGAAGTGCTGAAGCCGTCTGAAGAACGCAAGCCATCTGAAGACGTGAAGACCATCTGAAGAAGTGAAGACCATCTGAAGACATAAAGACTCGAAGAAATGAAGACAACATAAAGCAGTCTGAAGATTGAACTTATCTGAAGCAAAGAAGTTGTCTGAAGCAAAGAAGCTGTCTGAAAGACTAGAAGCTATCTGAAATATTGAAGCCGTCTTAGATCCGACGTGACACACTCACTGAAGACAACAAAATTTTTTTTGCTCTTTGAAGTATGCTGAAGAAAAGTCGTTCTCTACAAACACGCAACACTTTCAAAGCTTAAATTGGCAAAGTCACAGAGACCTTTCCTGGTACCTTTGAAGTTCATACACCACTGAGGAAATCTTTGCAACGCAGAAATTGCAGCAACAACGGTGGCAGCTTTATAGCAGCACCAACGTTGTACTTTGTCAGAACACCCAGAAGCGTGTCTCACAATGGATTGAATAGCATTCAATGCTATCTCTAAACGGTGGTATCACAACGGAAATATCATCATCACCAATCCGAAAGGAAGCACAAGAAAAGCTTAGGAGACTAAGCAGAAGCAACAAAGAGAAATGTTTGAATGAAATATTTTAATTCAAACATATTTTATCATATGCAAGAAACAACCATTGAACAAGACATCACAAAGAAGATATGATGTCTGGAGAAAATGAAAAAAAAGGGAGTATATACAGAATAAGCAAAAGGACAAATCCAACCGATACCTCCTCATATACACTCCTAAGAAAAACAGAGGAAATTAGAAGCCAGCTGAAGAAAAGCAAAAGGATATAAAGAGCTCATCTACAGAAGTGTCAGAACAGGACTGTCTGAACACTTATCTGCTTAAGAAGAAGCAACCGTTTGAGACACTATTACATAACGGCTATATGAGCCACATCATCAACATCTCAATGGTATTATGAATCATCTTCAAACGACTATATTCCAACAGAACATATAAATAGCCTCAAGGAAGAATTCGAAGATGTTGAACTCATTCACTTGGTTCAATCAGTTGATCAAGATATATAAAAAAAAACCTTATTGGTTGTTGACCATGATTATTTGAATCAACCATGCTGCTGATCTATTGATCAGTTAGTCAAAATTGTAGTTGTTCAGTTGAACAACCAACCAGGTTGTGCTTAATCTCATATGAACCAAGAATGGTTTGAAGCTTCAAGTATGCCTTGGTTTTTCCAATGATACGAGTGAGAATGTAGCCCATGGAAACCAATGGCTGGAGAACAAGGCTGGAGCTTAAAGTCAGTATCTACCTAGCCAATTCTCAGAGGATGTCATTCCTCTTATCAGAGACAGGGACTGTACTTAAAATTATACACTTGTATCACTGTCTTAACCTTGTATTTAGAATTCTTTCAATGTATCCTGAGTAGTACTCAGTTAACCTCAAGTACAGGAAAAGATTAAGTTTATGTTTCGTGGAAACTTAAACTTAGTTTAATTTGTAAACACTTTATGTGTCAGAGAGCCTGGAGAGGCTTGGTGGAAGAAAGAATACTTATTTGCAAAGCCTGGAGAGGCTAGACTGAAAAAGAATACTGCATATGTTGCTTGGAGAGGCAGTTGAAAACAAAGCAATACTTGTGTTGGCCTGAAGAGGCTGTGAATAATACTTGTATCTGTGGATTCAGATAGTGGAAAATCCAGTGGTGGTTTGCCTCTGGGACTGGATGTAGCTCACGGGTTTGTGGGTGAACCAGGATAAATTCCTTGGCTAAATTTTCTTACCCTTATCTCTTATCAATTCTTTTTATACTAATCAAGGGGTCAGAATAATTAATCTGATATTTTATAAAGGCACAAAAACATTTTTTAAAATTAGTTTTTACAAGTCGTCTGAAAACTTTAGACAGCCCCTTAAAAGCCTGTCTGAAATCCTTATGCCTAAGTTCTCTTTTTCTTAATCTCTTTATTTCAGTTTTCATATTTATGTTGGGATTTGAAAAGTATTTTCTATAATAAACTTAACACAACTATTTCAATAAAATGATCATTCATATGAATAAAACATGAGATGTCTCTTATATCATTTGAGCTTTACAAAGAATGTTCCTTGAAGAACTTCTGAAATAAATTCTCTGAAGTAAGTCTGAAAGAGATCAGTTGAGAAATCAAGAACAAACTTCAGACAACCTCTAGTCGTCTAAAGTATTTCAGAAACCGTTCTGAAAATACTCCTTGTAATAATCTTCAGAAGATACTTTGAGGAGCCTCTGTTTATAACAATCTTAAACATTAGAAAAAACACTATTTTTCTTATCTTCCACATGTTTCAACTATCTATGATCTTAAGACTTGTTTTTTAACGGTGCCCATCTTCATGATTTAAATTAAAGATTTCCAAAAACTATCAAAAAGTTTGAAACACTATTCAACCCCCCCTTCTAGTGTTTCCTGTGGTACTAACAGTTGAGATGAACTCTCACTCTCAGCCCTTTCCATTTGAGCCTGTCCCTTTTGAGAAAAGGTAGGCTTAGCAGCTTTAGCAAGCACTTTAGAATCTGACCCACAGTTTCAGAAGGTTCCTTTGTAACTTTCTGAACAGGTTCAGATTCTTGTTGTGTGGTTGTTTGAGCTACCTTCTTAGATGTAGTGGCCCTTTGATATGAAGCCTCTACTTCTCTTACTCGTTCCAAATCAGCAGGAGAGAGAATTTTCTCTGTTCTTCGCCTCTTTATCTTCTGCTTCTTCTTCTTAGGATTAACCGCAATAGGTTTAAACTCCTTTTTGTGTACATCTCCTTGAAGTTCTTCTTCAAGAATCTTCAGGGTCCCCTTTTGGGAGGCATCATCTTGAGTCCTCTGACTGGGCTCAGCATTGGTTTTCTTTAGAAGACCCATTTGCTTTACAGTTGTAGCATTAAAGAAACTTGGGGCTTTGTGATAAAATAAAGGTTCCATTTGTACTCCATGGTGCATCAATATCTTCATTATAAGATTATTGTGAGGAAGATTTGCTACGGAATCACGAGCTCTTCTCAGCATTCCAAATAGAATAACCCAGGGTAGGTTTATCTTCTTTTCCTCCAGCAAATTGATGACATAGAGCTTGGCTAAATCAGAAATATGATTTCTCCCTCCTCCTTTGGGAATAATACAGCAACCCAAAATAGCAAGAAGTAGCCTAGGGATAAGATTCATACCAGCTCCCTTAGGGTTTAAAGGATCCATCTTTCCAAACAACATTTCGTTGACTCTTCCAGCACCTCCAAATCTGACTTCCCAATCACCCATATAGATAGCTCCTTCACTTTTGACACCAGTGACTTCTTCAGTACTTTGTCGTTTATAATGATCTCACAGCCCAACACAGATGCCTTTAAGAACATCTTGTTACTTTCCACTATCTAAGCAGTTTTCTAGAACTCGTAAACACTGGCCTCATGCCATCCACAGTTGATAACGTCAAAGAAAGGCAACCACCCAACACTTCTAAAGTAATCTTCAAGGTCTAGCCCTAATTCAGCAAGGCTTTTAAAATCAATACATCTGGATGGAACAATCTTTCCTCCAGCTTTTGAGGCAGCACCCACATTCTTCTTGGAGGCCATTAGAAGTTGTAGAGAACCTTGAGAGAAATTAGGTTTTCTTTGGAAGTTCAAAAGATGCAGAGAGAATTCACGACAAGGAACCATAGAGAAAGTAACTTGAGACTAGCTTCTGTTGAGATATATATATAGGCTCAGGTAGCATTAATGATGATATAGATTGGCTGCGTAGAATTGGGGAGTCGTGCAATCGTGCAGATTCAGAGGGTAGATGAAAAACCAATAGTTTTAGAATGCCACGTCATAAAGTGTCAATTTCAAAAAGTATGTGTTTTTTAATAGATACAACTTTCAGCAGATATGCACACATCAGAAGGTTCATGCATTTTAGAAAGAATGCATATGCATACAAAGATTCACTCATTTTCAAGTATTCAAATAGAAATATATTTGTGCTATAAATTTAAATGATGTTACCAGCAATGATACTTATGAGTTTTGAGTTGATGACACAAATTTGTTGAGGCTAAACATTGTCTCCGAAGACACCTTTGTTGCTTCTGTTGATCAGCTTCACAAGTTCTCTTTCAGCTTGTTGTGGTTTCCATCTAGATCTTCTTCCTTAGCATTTGTTAGATGCTTAACCCGGGGCTAAGCTCTGATACCAATTGTTAGGACCACAGGAAACACTAGAAGGAGGGTTGAATAGTGTTTTATAAACCTTTGCAGATTTTCGGAAAACCTTTCAAACAAGCAAAAACTGATTTAAAAATATTTGGTTAACCTTCCGAAACTGGAAGTTTCAGTAACTTGCTGATGCAACTCAGAAGGTTGAATAAAACCCTTTTTGAAATTATTTTCTATTAAAGAAAAGATTGTTTTCTGCTTGAATTAATAAAACAACTTTTCTTAAACCCTCCTTAGTTAGTTTAAACTGAAAGTAAAGAGATAAGGGTAGAGAGAACTTAACACAGAGATTTATACTGACTCACCCACTAACACAATGAGCTATGTCCAGTCCCAGGGCAAACCACCACTGGATTTTCCGCTAATCCCGCAAGATTACAACGAGTATTATTTGCACACCTGGCCTCTCCAGGCCCAACGAGTATTCTTTTACAGACAAGCCTTTCCAGGCTCAACGAGTATTCTTTGCATACCTGCCCTCTCCAGGCCCAACGAGTATTCTTTGCACACCTGGCCTCTCCAGGCCCAACAAGTATTCTTTGTTTTCAACTGCCTTTCCAGGAAACTCTTGCAGTATTCTTTTACAGACAAGCCTCTCCAGGCTCAACGAGTGTTCTTTCTTCCACCAAGCCTCTCCAGGCTCTCAGAAACTTGAAAGTTTTTACAATATAAACTAAGTTTAAGCTTCTGAGAAACTTAAACACAAGTTCTTCATGTACAAAGGAATAACTGAGTAAATCTCAGGATACAAAGGGTAAATCTAAGTACAAAGAAATGACAGAGATACAAGTGTATGATTTTGGTTCATTATCATCTCTGTATGAGGGTTTGCATCCTCAGAGAGTTGGCTTGATAGGATATTGCTTAGAGTTTCTGCCGGTTCTCTTTTGGGCTTCAATAAATTCACCAAGGGTTCACCATTGCCTATCTTGGGCTACATTCTCGCCAACCTTCAAAGTCTTTCAAGAGGCTATTTATAAAGTCTTGAAATATATCCGTTGAGGGATAGCATTGAATTCTTTTAGAGTCGTTGTGAGAATCTCTTATGATAGCATTATACTTTTGAGATGTGTAGGTGTTGTAGACTGCAGTACTGCTCTGACTTGAGCAACAAATTCCATTTAAGGTAATGTGATTTTGACAACACAGTCGAACTATGAATTCATTCCTTAAATGGATTAGACTTGCTTCAGACGTTAAAAGATTGTTGTGAGCTTAGCAGGCAGCTTCCAGTCTTTAGTCAACAGTTAAAATTGAGGTCTTGAGCAGTTCTTCTAGATATCCGTAACACTTCAGAAGGCTAAAAAGAGTTTAGTAGATCTTGGCTCTTCGGAAGGTTCCCTCGTGTCAGTAGGTTGATCTGGAGGCTTCTTCTTCATAACACTTACTGAAACAATAAAGCAAAGATACCTTCAAGTGACACTGTTCTTATAAGCAATCCCTTTTTAAATCAAATTTGTTTTCCATTAAAACTTAGGATATGTGAGTCTTTGTATCCGATTTTGAATGCTTAAATTGATTATGAATGCAACAACCTCTAGTTGAACCTACTGATGTGAGGAATCCTTCTGAAGAACCAAGACCTGCTGATCTCATTTCTACCTTCCGAAGTGCTACAGATCCTTAAACTATTTATTCATTGTAAACATTGTAAAGTGTCTGAGAGCCTGAAGAGGCTTGGAGGAACAAATAATACTTGCTGCTGTTAGCCTGGAGAGGCTGTGTCCAAAGAATACTTGTGTTTAGCCTGGAGAGGTTGTGTCCAAAGAATACTTGTGTATTAACGTGGAGAGGCCGTGTCCAAAGAATACTTTTGTTTAGCCTGAAGAGGCTGGGTTCAAATAATACTTGTATCAGATCTGAGTTAGTGAAGATGTAGCTCACTGAGTTGGTGGGTGAACCAGGATAAATTTATGTGGCTAAGTTTTCTCTACCCTTATCTCTTTACATTCAATTTTTATCTAACCAAGGAGGGTTCTGAAAAGTGCATTTATAAATCTGCACAGACAAAATCTTTTCATCACACTAAAATATTTCAAAATCAATTTTATTCAACCTGCTGAGTGATATCAGCAAGTTGGTGAACTTCCAATTTTGGAAGGTTGCTCAAATATTTTCACAAACAGTTTGCTTGTTTCCAAAGGTTTTAAAAAATCTATAAAGAATTATAAAATACTATTCAACCCCTCTTCTAGTGTTTCCTGTGGTTCTAACAAGTTGCACCACATCAGAGGGTTTTAAGATTTTAGAGGGTTGTTGTATCAGACGTTTTCTGAAACACAAACTACCTTCAGCAGAAACTGTTCCTTCTTTTTAGGAAATTTAACCAAATTTGTTACTCACTAAAACTCAGGATTGAGACTTAAACATTATTAACCATTTAATAATATTTTGAGACTCAACATTCTCCCCCTTTTTAATGATGACAAATTTGTTTAAACTATCAAATATCTGAAGGGAAATTATAAAGAAATAAGTTCAAAGAAATCTCCCTCCATCTCAGACACTTGAAATGAATGAATTGCTCCTTCTTCTTTACGAACTTTACCCAGAAAACTTGCTTTGCTCCCCCTGAATATGAGATATCTATTCTGAAAAGCACTCAAACTTCATATTTTGTTAGTTTATATTATTACTTCCCTCTTTTTCATCAATCAAAAGGGTGTCCATAGCATGCTGAAGTGATAAATAAGCAGTAGAGCAAGAATATTCAGGGTAAAGGAGTTGCTGAAAGAGTATATAACATTAACAATGCAGCAAAAACCAGATAAGTTCAACAAATAAGCATATGACAACAAGTTCAGTTTTCAGATAATGCAAGAATGTGCAGATTATCTCTAATAAACTTAAACCTATCTTCAACAAGAGGTTTTGTGAATATATCATCCCGTTGATGCTCTATGTCAATGAACTTTATATCAAAAACACCTTTCTGAACATAGTCTCTAATGAAATGATGTTTGATTTCTATATGCTTAGCTCTAGAATGCTGAATGGGATTTTTAGAAAGGTTTATGGCACTTGTATTATCACAAAATACAGGAATAGATTTAATAGAAATATTAAAATCTTCAAGTTGATATTTTACCCATAACAGCTGTGAACAACAACATGCAGCAACAATATACTCAACTTCAGCAGTTGAGAGAGCTATGGTACTTTGCCTTTTGCTAGCCCAACTTATCATATTTTCTCCAATGAAGTGGCATCCTCCACTTGTTGATTTTCTTTCAACTCTATCTCTAGCAAAATCAGCATCACAGTCACCTAATAATCTGCAGTCCTTACTCTTCTTATAGTATAGATTAAGATTAGTAGTACCATTAAGATATCTGAAATTTTTTTAACAGCCTTGTAATGAGTTATTCTTGGATTTGATTGAAATCTTCCACACAGACATACACTGAACATAACGTCAGGCCTGCTTGCTGTAAGATACAACAGAGATTCAATCATGCCTCTATACATGGTTGGGTCAACACATTCTTCTCCTTCATCTTTATTTAAGATTGCTGAAGGGTGCATAAGAGTTGACAAAGGTTTGCAATCATGCATGTTAAACTTCTTAAGCATTTCTTTTGTATATTTCTCCTGATGGATTCATATACAATCAGAATCTACTTAATTTGAAGTCCTAAGAAAAATTTGAGTTCACCCATTAAACTCATTTCAAATTCAGATTGCATAAGCCTTGAAAACTCAGTGCACAGAGAGGAATTTGTTGATCCAAAAATAATGTCATCAACATATATCTGGACTAGAATCAAGTCTTTGTTAGACATTTTTCTAAAAAGAGTTGTATCAACCTTTCCTCTTTCAAAACCATTTTTTAGTATAAAATAGCTCAATCTGTCATACCAATCTCTAGGAGCTTGTTTGAGACCATACAGAGCCTTTTTCAGTTTAAAAACATGATCAGGAAAAGTCAGATTTTCAAAACTAGGGGGTTGTCTAACAAATACCTCTTCCTCAATGAATCCATTTAGGAAGACACTGTTTACATCCATCGGATATAGTTTGATGCCATTATTGGCTGCATAGGAAAGTAAAATCCTAATGGCTTTAAGCCTTGCTACTGGAGCAAAAGTTTCAGTAAAGTCAATACCTTCTTGTTGATTATAGCCTTGTGCAACCAATCTGGCCTTGTTTCTGACCACTTGACCATCTTCAGAGAGTTTGTTTCTAAACACCCATTTGGTTCCAATAATAGTTTTCCCATAGGGTTTAGGAACAAGAGTCCAGACATCACTCCTAGCAAATTGATTTATCTCTTCTTGCATGGCTAGGATCCACCCTTCATCATACAAAGCTTCCTCAATGTTCTTTGGCTCAATTTCAGAGAGGAAGGAAAGATTATTGACTTCTCTAAGTCTTGATCTTGTTCTTACTCCTTTTGTAGTATCACCAATGATTTTCTCTCGAGGATGATGAGTTTTGTATCTCTACTCATGCCTGCGAGGGAATACATGCTCATTTTGAGACTTAACATTAACTCTGTGAAGAGGATCAGTTTTAGCAGGTTGACTGGAAGTCTGTTCAGTAGGTACTTCAAAGGGTCCTTTAGCAGGTGCTTCATTCTTGACCTCTGGAGTCTCTGAAGTAGGATTCAACTCCATACCTGCAAAGTCATCCTCTAGATCTGATAGTTCCCCATCAATCTCTTTAGCATCATTAAATCTAACATGAATAGATTCTTCTACTATCAAGGTTCTAGAGTTGTAAACTCTGTAAGCCTTGGATGTTTCTGAATAACAAATGAAGAATCCCTTATCAGATTTAGAGTCAAATTTACCTAGATCATCTTTGGTGTTAAGTATGAAACACTCAGCCAAAAATGTGAAAATAAGAAATGTTAGGTTTTCTTCCTCTCCAAAATTCATAGGGAGCTCTCTTGAGAATTGGTCTTACCAAAATTCTATTTTGAATATAGCAAGCTGTGTGAACAGCCTCTGCCCAGAATGATCTTGGTAGGTTGCTTGAAATGAGCATGGTTCTACCCATCTCCTGCAAGCTTCTGTTCTTTCTCTCAACAACCCCATTTTGCTGAGGTGTTCTAGCCACAAAGAAATTGTGTGTGATCCCATTTGATGGGTTTCTGGCAAGCGAACCAAAAATCCAGTAGTATAATAGTAAGAAAGATATCGTATCCACAGGGAACGGTCAATTCACGCATACTCGTGATCTATTTATCAAGGGAAAACAACAATTTTTGAGAATAATGTTGCGGAAATTATAAGCTGAAATTCAATAATTAATGAATTAGAAAGGAAGAGTTAGAGACACTTTACTTGGATTAGGATTGAACTTCATCTCATCACACCCCTCATGTATGTCGAGACTACCTATTATTTATAGGCTTTGAACTATAACAATGTAGACAAACTATATTGCTAAGACCCCAAGTTACCAGGCGCCACTCACACTCAAAAGTAATCCATGCGGGTTCTCCCAAGCGACAGACTTACCCTAGGCTTATTATGCTTTCTTTATTACGTTTGTAAAAGAATTAATTGATAAACGAGGCCTACTACTCTGGACGCACCTTCGCTAGAGTACTATCACTACCCATCACTCATTAGAATACATCAACGGTTCGCTTCCTAGATTGACAATCAACTAATCCTTTCCTATCGGTAATTTAATAACCATGCCTATCCTGTAGACGCCCTTCATTAGGATACTCACACTACCCATCAATCACTAGCAACGCCCATGTGTTGGTTCACTGGCTACCGAGTATTCTTATTCACTTAGAGGTTGAGTTTCCTATGTCTAGGCTCCCCCAAACTCAATCCTAGTCGTAACGTTAATTACAAACTAGCCTATAACTCCGGCGCAAGCGCAGAAGTTAGGAATTAAGCACAGAACAAGATTACCAATATTATAGTTAGGGAACTGCATAAATAAATAGATAGAGTTCAACATACACTTGGAAATGGAATCGATTACATTCAATCTTAATGGAGAGTTAACTACACATGGCAGGCATACAAACCACCGAAGATGTTGTCACCATCTTCAATCCTTGTGAAGCGCTCCTCCTTTCCTACTCTAAAATTAGAATTGGTGCATTATCACTGGAATATAACTGAATTACAATAATCGTGCACCTTGATCTGGTGCAATGAGGTCCTATTTATAGGTTAAGGAAAGACAAAGAAAAATGCGGAGAAATCTTTCTAAAAACAGCAACAAGGCAAGAATTAGCGTGACCTACGCTTCACCCTGCGCTTCAGCGCAAAGGTCAGAGAGTTGCGCTTCACCCTGCGCTACAGCGCAGGTTGAAGCGCAGAATGCGTCCTGCAGCTTAAATCTTTCTCTTTTTAACTTGATCTCTCCCCGAGACTGGTTTTGGTTGATTTGTCTTTCCTTGTTTCCCTTTTCTTGATGAAATCCTTGCATTTATTTAGCATCTTTGATTTATTTGGGAAGGTTGTCTGTAGAATCCTTGTTTAATTGGCAGTGATATCTTAATTAATTGCTCTCAAATAATCTTCAAATCTTCATTATTGCCTTCAATTAAACTTCAAATCTTGCAGATATCTCCCTTATTTAATGCTATCTTTCCTTCAAATCAAATCTTTGCAATATCCTGCAAAAATCAACAATATTTCTATCAAAATAGCATCAAATTTAAATCTCAGATTAATAAATACAATTTATCTAATATTTAATAAAAAAGGATTAAACTGGGGCAAAAATACCATTTTATCCTTGATAAGTGAACTAAAAAGTGCTATAATTTATCAACTAATTTTCACTTATCACCATTCTCATCACAAAACATGTTGAAGCTTGAGTTTTCAAACTTGCCACTATGGTCACTTCTGATTGCAGAAATGAAAAAGCCTTTTTCATTTTGCACCTTCTTACAGAATTTTTTTGAAATTCTCAAAAGTCTCATCCTTGCTTTTGAGGATTATAACCCATGTGTATCTTGAGTAGTCATCAACAATGACTAAGCCATACTTTTACCAGCCAAGCTTTCAGTGTATCTTGTAGGACCAAACAGATCAGTGTGAAGCAATTCCAAAGGTCTTGAGATAGACACAACATTTTTACTCTTGAAAGAGCTTCTTGTTTGTTTACCTTTAAGACCGTTTTCACATAAAATGTCAGATTTGAAAGAAAGCTTGGGCAATCCTTTTACAAGATTGTGCTTTGTAAGCTTTGAGATTAACCTCCAGCTGGCATGCCCAAGTTTCTGATGCCAAATCTGTTTTTCATCTTTAACAAAGAGCAAACAAGTCACATTTTGATATGCAAGTTCCTCAAGATCTATCTTATACACATTACTGTGTGTCTTGGCAGTAAAAATGACTTGATCAGAAGCATCCTTGAGTACACAACCATCCTTAGTGAAGGATACAACATATCCACTGTCACATAATTGACTTATGCTCAGTAGGTTGTGTTGAAGACCTTCTACAAGGAGAACATTTTGTATAACAGAGAGTGGGGATATACCTACTAAACCAATACCAGTGATTCTACCTTTCTGGTTTCCTCCAAAGGTCACCACCCCTCCATCCTTAGGTCTAAGTTTTTGGAACAAAGACCTTTCTCCTGTCATGTGTCGTGAGCAGCCACTGTCCAGGTAACATTTGTGGTGTCTCCTTTGTCCTATTAAACACATCTGCAACAGGAATAATCAGAGACTTAGGTACCCACATCCTTTTGGGTCCTTTTTTGTTAGCAGTAGGTTTTACCTTTTTTTTGTGTTTGCACTGTGACACACTGTGTCCAGGTTTTCTACAATGAGAGCAACCCCTACATTTCTTAGCTTTTTCAGCAGGTTTAAAATTTGAATCATGTGATGATTAACTGTCTGAGTATTCTAAACCTCCTTTCTTATTTGAGTTCTTTTGAACACCCAACATTTTGTTGAGGTTCTTAGTTCCATTGACAAAGTTTGCAAGATCTCTAGTAAGTTCAGCAACTTGCCTTTTTAGAAATTCATTTTCTTTGAGTAAACTTTCTGAACTACTAGCCTCAGAATTCTTCAAGAGTTTTTCTTTAAGTAAAAGATTTTCGGTCTCAAGAGCTTCACTTTTATTTGTAGCTTCAGTATATGCTCTAGACAAATCTTTGTACTCTTGGAAAAGCTCTTTAGAACTTTCCAGCAAGTCATCATACATGTCTTGCAGAGTTTGAGGAATTACCTCAAATTCAGAACTGTCTGATGAAGGGAGACTTGCCATTAAGCATAGGTTGGCTTCTTCAGCAGACTCATCTTCCTCTTCTGAAGTTGAATCATCTAAGTCCTCCCAGGTTGAAATCAAACCCTTTTTCTTCTTAAAGAACTTCTTCTTCTTATAAGAGGGTTTCTTCAGCTTTGGACAATCAGCCTTCATATGCCCTGGTTGTTTGCATTCATAACAGATTATTTTGTCATAAGAAAAAGATTCTTTACTTGGCTTACCCATTTTAGTTTCAGAGGATGATCCTTTTCTGAACCTTCCTTTCCTCTGAAGCATCCTCTTGATCTTTCTACTCAAAAGAGCTAGATCATCATCATCATCAGAGCTCCCCTCTGAATCTTCAGAATCTTCTGAAGACTCCTCAACTTTCATGGCCTTTTGTGGTCCAAACTTCAGCAGTTTGGACTTGGCATTCAGGACAAGTGACTTCTTTTTAGGAGCATCTTCACCAAGTTCCAACTCATGGACCTTGAGGGATCCTAAAAGTTCCTCCATGCTTAAGGTATTGAGGTCTTTTGCCTCTTCAATGGCAGTAACTTTGGGCCTCCAAATCTTTGGTAAACTCCTAAGAATCTTGTGATTATTATCACCAGAGTCATAGGATCTACCTACAGATTTGAGTCCATTAGTTATGGTTTGAAACCTACCAAACATTTGGTCTATGGTTTCTGACTCATGCATCTTGAACATCTCATACTGATGAACAAGCATGCTGATCTTAGATTGTTTGACATTATCAGTCCCTTCATGGATTGATGCCAAAGTATCCCAGATCTCCTTGGCCGAAGTGCATCCATGAACCTTCTCATATTCAGATTTACTTAAAGAGACAAACTAAATAGAGTTTTGTTTTTTCATTATGTTGTACACGTGCCTTCTGTTCACCAGTCCATTATGCCTTGGGAATGGGCACACCATTATTGGTGGGAATATAATCACCATCAGTGGCTAAATCCCAAAGATCTATGTTACTGCTCTCAATGATCAACTTCGTACGATCTCTCCAGTAATGAAAGTCTGTACCATTGAAACCGGGGGCCTTGAGACAGAGGCTCCTTCTGCGATGTTGTGAGGATTGCTTGTTGAGGTTTCCATCTGGATCTTCTTTCCTCAGCTCTTGTTAGATGCTGATAGCAGGATAGTTGTAGGATCTAGAA
This sequence comes from Sesbania bispinosa, assembly GCA_026901365.1. Taxonomy (NCBI): domain Eukaryota; kingdom Viridiplantae; phylum Streptophyta; class Magnoliopsida; order Fabales; family Fabaceae; genus Sesbania; species Sesbania bispinosa. Next base: position 1,396,670 of record QLOH01000079.1, on the reverse strand, counting down.
TTGAGCAAAATCAACCGATCAGAATCACAATTAAGCAATAAATTGCGAAATATAGGTGCTGGAACAACAACTATATTCATGCAAGAAAGTGAAAGAAAATGATAGAAAATGAAAGAAAAAGTGGAGAGGAAGAAATGAGAAGGAAGCCACTGAAGCAAGAATCCTCCTGCAGCAGATAAGTCCAATGCCGAACGCCACTAATTCAGGAGAATTAGATAAGTCTCAGTATGGTTTGAGCAACAACCACCAAGCATCACTCAACTCACAATGGGAGGAGAAAATTTGGCATAATGCCTTTACTTCAAAATTCAATGTGTCAAATACAAGAGGTGAAGGCTCCTTTATATAGGAGTTGGGGGGGAGAGGGGGCGGCCACTACATGGAATAAAGGGGAAAAATAAAAAGATGGGTGCAAACCCATCCTAAGTGGGATTTGAACCCAAGCCCCTAAAGGTTTATGGCTAAGCTAAGCCTTAAGCCAATAAACCTCCTAATTAGCGCCCCTTTTACATAGGAAAATAAAATATGGGTAAATTTCTTATCCTAGGTGGGATTAGAACCCATGACTTCCTAAACCTCATAGTAAGGCAACCTACTAACCAATAAAACCATACATGTAGCGCCCCTAATTAAGGAAAAATGAAAAACATGTCCTAATTATATCATAAATCCTAATTACATTGATTCCTAATTAATCTGAGTCTTGCATGTTGACTTTGACTTCTTGGTCAATGATCAAGGATTGATCAAGGGTTGACTCTCATGAAGGAAGGCTCATGCTTGGTTTAGCCCCAAACACTTCAAGCAGCTCCAAGTTGATCCTAGCTACCAGTTGTCAGTTCAGAGGTATACTGACAGGTGCCATCATCCCTTCCCCCTTGAGAAGCATTTTTCCTCAAATCTGAAAAATGAGAAAAGTATAAGAGGTAGAAGAGAATTAAAGGGATGGATGACAAAAACGAGAAGGTGGAGGCTTCCCTTTAGGACTTGTGAATCCTTGCTAGGTCTTCAACCGTGGACATCCTTACGCACCCTTAGCCAACAAAAAGAAGAAGACTCATTATTCCCAAGCATTTATCACCTAGTGCTCATAACAATAGTACTTGGGAATCAAGTAGGGAGTTTTGGGAGAAGAGAGAGTAGTGGAAGGAAGAAGAGAAGAGGAAGAAGAAGAAGAAATAGGAGAAGAGGTTAGAGGAAACTCCCTTGTAGTGTAGCTACATCCTCCATCCATATTCAGCAGCTCCCTTTCTTGATCTCCTTCAAAACAATCAAGGTCAGCGGTTTTGAATTGATGAAGTAATAACATTGCTTCCCTTTTATTTTTTTGTTTTTCTTTGGTTTTCACCTTTTCTATCATTACTCTTGATGCTTCTTCTTTCTTTTTCCTTTTATCCTCACCTTCTATCTTAAGCCTCTTAATTTTCTCAAGCTCTATTTCTCTCTTCATATGGGCTTGATCCTCACATATTTCTTGAATTGACATTGGCATTAAAGTGATCTTAGCTCCATCTTGTTTAAAAGTTATTTGATTAGAGTATCCATCATGAATGACCCTCTTATCAAATTGCCAAGGTCGACCCAACAAAATATATGTGGCATCCATAGGTACAACATCACAAAGAACATTATCATCATAATCACCTATGGAAATAAAGATGAGAGTTTGCCTATTTACTTCCCTTTCCCCATCATCACATATCCAAGATAACTTGTATGGTCTGGGGTGGGGAGTGGTAGATAAACCAAGTTTTTCCATCATTGTTGTACTTGCAATGTTAGTGCAACTTCTACTATCAACAATTAGGGAGGAAATTCGTCCCTCTACCACGCATCTAGTGTGGAAGATAGTTTGCCTTTATTTATCTTCTTTTATTATTTGATTTCCTAAGGACCTTCTCACCATGCAAAGTTTACCCTCGACCCTATATACTTCTTTCTTAACTTCATTCTCTTCTTCACTAGTTTCTTTTTCCTCATCCTCACTTTGTTCATTCTCACTTGCACTAGTGTACTCTCCATTCTCTTTAACCAACATTGCCCTCCTATTTGGGCATTGGGAAGCTATGTGTCCCTTGCCATCACACTTGAAACATTTGATGTTTCTTGTGGAAGTAGAGGGCTCCTCCTTTTTAGTAGAAGGAGTGGGGTTAGAAGTAACCCTAGGACCCTTAGGTTCCTCCTTTTCTTGGCTCTTTCCCTCATCTTTCTTTAGGGTTTCCTTGTTCCTAGTTGTAAAACTAGTGTTTCCTCTTTTATTGCTACCCTTTCTTTTTAGTTGAGTTTCAATTTTAATAACTTGGTGTACCAAGTCCTCCATTTCTACATAAGGATGCAATTCCACTATGTCCCTTATGTCGAAATTAAGTCCATTGATAAATCTAGCCATAGTTACTTCACTATCCTCAACTATGTTGGCCCTAATTAAAGCAAGTTCCATTTCCTTAAAGTACTCATCTACACTCTTAGAACCTTGCTTAAGAGTTTGGAGTTTGATGTGCAACTCCCTAGTGTAATGTTGAGGTATGAACCTCTTTCTCATGATGGACTTCATTTCCTACCAAGAGGAAACCAAAGGAGCATTGCACCTTCTTCTTTCAGCCTGAAGCTGATGCCACCAAACTAAGGCGTAGTTCTTGAATTATAGAGAGGCAATCTTATCCTTTTCCTCTTCCCTATACCTATGGCAACTAAAGATTTGTTCAATTTTAAGTTCCCATTCTAGGTATTGTTCTACATCATTTCTACCATTAAAGGTTGGGACTTCTATTTTTACTCCTCTAAAACCTTGTTCCCTTCTAGGCTCTTCTTCTCTCCTATGCTCTCTTCTATGCCTCCTAGGATTCTCTTCATAATACTCCTCTCTTTCTCTCCTAGGGGTTTCCTCATAGTAGTCTTCTCTAAACCCTCTATGTTCCTCACGCCTCCTAGGCCTTCTATACTCTCTTTCCCTTTCCCTTCTCCTATAGGTATGGATAGAGTGTCTCTCTCCCTCACTACTCTCAGCATGGTACCTATCTTCACTTCTAACCATGCTATATCTATCCTCACTTCCTCCTTCTCGAGAAGAATGTCTTCTCTCCCTCCTATTCCCACTTAGTTCTTTCCTAAGTTCACTCATCTCATGCCTCATCATTCTGGCCATATCTTGAATTGCATGTTGCAACTCGGCCCTATACCTCAAAGTTCTAGGTGAAGGAGGTGGTGAGTTCCTACTACCCATTGTTAAGTTTTTTAGTTTTAAGAATTTGGACCTTTCCACTCACTAAGTGTTTACACTCAAGAGAATGTATTCACTCGTGTATGTCACTCTTTATGGGCTTTTTCTATAATGAAAACTCTCTTGCCTCTTCTACTCGGTTGGAGGTTGATTAGAAGTTGCAAAGACCAACGTGAGTCTAAGTCTTAACCCTTACCCAAAATAGAAGCGCACTAACAAGAAAAATACCTATTGGAAGAAGATTGGAAAAACCTAAGACAAAACAAGGAATTGATATGACAAACAAGAAAAGCTGGCACTCAAACAAGCTTATACACAAGAGCAGACAACAAACAAGACAAGACGGAAGAAATTACAAAGAGAATTGTTTTTGGTGATTTTTGGAAAAGAGTTGCCAAAATTGTCGTTTTTAAGAAAAACAGCAAATACAACTCAATTACGATATACAGGGAAATGAAACAGAAAATTACAGTAAAACTGTTACTGTATTGTTGGGATATCTCTTTGTTTTTGTTTTTCTATTTTTCTGATTTTTTTGAATTTTTGACTCTTTTTGGGCGTCTTTTGACTTTTTCTTCCTTGTTGTTGACTTTTGCACCCTTTTTTGTTTTTTACACCTCTTTTTGTATTTTTGGCACGTATGTACTTTTTGTATTTTTCTTGCCTTTTCTTTCTTTTTTTTGTCTTTTTCCCCAATAGAAAATTACAGAAATTTGTACACAATGAAAAGAAAATTAACTGTACCTACTATAATATTTTTGGAATTTTCTGATAGTAAACTGGTCCAAGTGGCCCAGAAAAGCAAAAATAATGAATAAACTGATTTCTAAAAACTGTAAAATCGTGATGGCAACTTGATTTCAAAAATGGCCAAAAAAATTGCTTAGCACTTCCTTGTTGATTATACAAAACCGGTATGGTCACAGAAACGCGCTTGGTTCAATTTTAAGATTGGAATTAAAATTTGAAGGAAAATCAACCATTAGAATTTGTTGATCTTCTTCCAATACTATGAACCCAAAAAAGATCCTATAGGTGAGCGTTTTGCACAATCAAACAGGGAAAGTCCAAGGTAGAGATAGCAGTCAATCCAAATTTGCAATCAGAATGCCAATCAAACAGACATAACAAGAGTAGGAAATTGAACAACACAAGAGCCCAAAAATGCGCATAAAATGGTAAAAATAAGAAGGAAAAATTGCGCAAAATAAATGGAAAGAAATTAAAGGGGGAAACTGAAATTAAAAGGATGGGGAGGACAGAAATGTGAATTGCAGAAAGTAGAAGGGGATGACAGAAAGTAAAAGGATGGGGAGAGCAGAAATGTAAAGTTGGAAGCGGAAATTAAAAGGATGGGGAGGACTGAAAGTAAATGACTGAAAGTAAAGGGGGAAGCAGAAATTAAAAGGATGGGGAGAGCAGAAATGTAAATGGCAGAATGTAAAGGGGAGAGCAGAAATTAAAAGGATGGGGAGAAGCGGAAATTAAATGGCGGAAAATTAAAAGCGGAAAGTAAAGAGATGAATATGGGGGAATGAGAATTAATGGTGAAGGGAGAAAATGTAGGTGAACGATCTTTGGAAAAATGAAGACAACAATGCCTCCTCTTACCACACTTCACCAACAAACAAGCAGTTTATAGAAATTAATTGTAAAAATCACTCAACAACAAGCAATTCAATCAAGACAGACAAGTGCTGATAGCAGCAGAAAGGCACCTCGGGCCCGGGAAACAGTACAAGTCCAAATTACAATTGAAAAGAGGGATGGAATTACACTAAAATGATGAATATTTTGCACAAAATAGGTGCAGTTTTGCGCGCTCAAACAGCCCCAATTCAGCTCCAAAATTACTCAAATTCAACAAGCTCTGATACCAATTGATAGCAGGATAGTTGAAGGATCTAGAATTGAGCAAAACCAACCGATCAGAATCACAATTAAGCAATAAATTGCGAAATATAGGTGCTGGAACAGCAGCTATATTCACGCAAGAAAGTGAAAGAAAATGATAGAAAATGAAAGAAAAAGTGGATAGGAAGAAATGAGAAGGACGCCACTGAAGCAAGAATCCTCCTGCAGCAGATAAGCCCAATGCCAGACGCCACTAATTCAGGAGAGTTAGATAAGTCTCAGTATGGTTTGAGCAACAATCACCAAGCCTTACTCAACTCACAATGGGAGGAGAAAATTTGGCGTAATTCCTTTACTTCAAAATTCAATGTGTCAAATACAAGAGGTGAAGGCTCCTTTATATAGGAGTTGGGGGGGAGAGGGGGCGGCCACTACATGGAATAAAGGGGAAAAATAAAAAGATGGGTGCAAACCCATCCTAAGTGGGATTTGAACCCAAGCCCCTAAAGGTTTATGGCTAAGTTAAGCCTTAAGCCAATAAACCTCCTAATTAGCGCCCCTTTTACATAGGAAAATAAAATATGGGTAAATTTCTTATCCTAGGTGGGATTAGAACCCATGACTTCCTAAACCTCATAGTAAGGCAACCTACTAACCAATAAAACCATACATGTAGCGCCCCTAATTAAGGAAAAATGAAAAACATGTCCTAATTACATCATAAATCCTAATTACATTGATTCCTAATTAATCTGAGTCTTGCATGTTGACTTTGACTTCTTGGTCAATGATCAAGGATTGATCAAGGGTTGACTCTCATGAAGGAAGGCTCATGCTTGGTTTAGCCCCAAACACTTCAAGCAGCTCCAAGTTGATCCTAGCTACCAGTTGTCAGTTTAGAGGTCTACTGACAGGTGGCATCAGATGCTCAACCTGAGGTTGAGCTCTGATACCAACTATAGAAACCACAAGAAACACTAGAAGGGGGGGTTGAATAGTGTTTTAAATGTTCAAATAGATTTTTCAGAAATCTTTTCACAAACAAAGTATTTCATAATAATTGTTGTTAACTTGCTAAAACTGGAGTTATGGTACTTGCTGATATAATTTCAGCAGGTCCAATAAAATTGATTAAAACTGTTTTTGAAAATGTATTTGTTAAAGTAATGTTTCAACAGTATAAATCACTATGTTCCGAACCCTTCTTATTAGGTAAATAACAGATATTGAGAGATAAGGGTAGCGAAGACTTAGCCAAGAGATTATCATGGTTCACTCACATCCACCGTGAGCTACGTCCAGTCCCAATGCCAAACTAGCAAAGGATTTCCACTAACTTATCAGATACAAGTATTCTTTTTCAGTCAAGCCTATTCAGGCTCTTTACAACAAGTATTCTTTTCAGACAAGCCTCTCCAGGCTCAAACCCAAGAGTATTGTTTAAACAGCAAGCCTCTTCAGGCTCAAACACCAACAGTGTATGAAAAGAAAATGCTTAAGCTTTCAAAATACACAAGTTTAAAGCCTAAACTGGGTAAGATGTACAAATAACTAAGTATAACACAAGATAAGAAGTTGTTGTACAATTGAAACAAATGAAAATATATTTTAGAGAATTTTAGCAGAGCTTCAGCAAGTTGATTCGTTCTCTATTTTCTTCTGCATGAGACTTCATATATATAGAAGAAGAGAAATGAGACCGGTAGACTTCTCTAAATCCCGTTGAGAGATAACTTTCTTCCCGTTATGACACATAACCTTGGTAGCTTGCAGTAGCAGGTGCAGCAGGTGGTAGGTGTCAGCAGCGCAAACTCTACTTTTCTCAGCACAGTGTACTTTCGCAACAGACATTGCCTTTTTGGTGAAAAGTGATTTGAAATATGCCAAAAAGCAACTGTTCAGACTTTCTAGAAGGAGAAGAGGCACTTACGGCTGGGGAAAGCTACGAAAGACTTGAGTCTTCAAAAGGAATTAATAGAGAATCTCTTTTCCAAAATGATACAAGTCTCAGTACGACATCTCTTATCTTCAGAAGGTTCTCTGGCTTCAGTAGATCTTGATCACTAAACAGATTCCTCTTCTTCAAAAAGTTGCACCACATCAGAGGGTTGCATGATTTCAAAGGGTTGTTGTATCGGACGTTTTCTGAAATACAGAATCTACCTTTAGCAGAAACTGTTCCTTCTTTATAGGAAACTTAACCAAATTTGTTACTCATTAAAACTCAGGTTTATGAGTCTTAAACATTATTAACCATTTAATAATATTTTGAGACTCAACAAGGCCTTCTCGAAATGCTAAGGCCTCAGCTACCAATGGAGAATGAGCGTGTACTTTCTTGGTAAGCCCAAATTCCATCTTCCCTTCACTGTTTCTAGCTATGCATGCTATAGTGCTTCTATTTAGGAGTCTGTTGTAGCTAGCATCTGTGTTTATTTTGATAACCCCTTATTTGGGGGCTCTCCAAGAGCAAAATAGGTTCCCCTGAGTCTCTTGTAAACAATGGTTAGGGATCTTATCCCATAGGCTCTTGCATTCACTGAATAGGATGTTAGATTTAATCACAGTAGATAGGGGGTGTGGACTGTCACCTTGAAAAACCACTGATTTGCACATTTTCCAAATTTTCCAGAGTGTGCAAGCAATTAGAGATTTTCCAGCTTCCCCTTTATCCGGGGAGGAAAGGAACTCCTGGAATTTTCCATATAACCAATGGGGGAGGGATACAATTTGCTCAAGGGATTGTATGAGATTGGTCTGAGTAGCAAACCATACTGGTCGAAGCCATTCACACGGGATGAATGAACGCTCCAGGGTCTCAGCATTCTGATGACAGATAGGACAAGTGGGTTTTGGGATTAGCTTCCTCCTGAAAAGTTCCTCCCTGACTGGGAGGATTCTATGATAGATTTTTCATAGAAATTGCCTGATCTTCTAGGGAACCTTTAGGTTCCAAATCTGCATCCATAGGGCTTTAGAAAAAGGAGTAGATGTTGATACTTTTGGTAGAGGATCTAGGCTCCCTTCTTTCAGCCTAAAATAGCCAGATTTAACTGTGTAATCACCACTGCTAGTATGGGGCCAGATCAGAGAATCCTGAGGGTGTTGTCTGGCAATTGGAGTCTGGAGAATGGTAGGGATCTGGTTTAAAGGGAAGTGTTGTCGTAGGCAATCAGAGTTCCACTCACCAGATTGGTGGTCAATAAGCTCCTGAACTTTACTGATTTGGGATCCCTCCTTGGGCAGAGCCTTTTGATTATTCCAAAGCCACTTATCATCTCTAACTGAAATTTCCTCACCATTTGCTATTAGTCATCTGCCTTCTACCCTCAAAACCTCTTTCCCTTGCAATAAGCTAGACCAAGACCAAGAACTCCCTCTTTTTTAATGCGTGCATGAAATCTGTATTAGGAAATTATAGACTTTTAGGACCTGGACCCAGAGAGCTTGTGGGTGGTAATGTGCTCTCCAAGCCTGTTTAGAGAGTAAGGCTGAATTCATAATAGTAAATTCCTTGAAATTCATGCCTTCTTCTTTTTTGTTCCTTGTTAGCTGTTTCCAATTTTTCCAGTGCATTCCTCTAGACCTGCTGTTAGGCTTCCACCAAAATTTGGCAACCATAGAGCACATTTGGTTGCAGATTTTTTTCGGGAATCTGAGTATTGCCATCGCATAAGAGGGTATAGCCTGTAAGACAGCCTTGCCGAGAGTTTCTTTTCCAGCCTGGTTTAAAAGGTTTTTCTTCCACCCTTTAATCTTGCCCATAATCTTATCATTTAGCCAAGCTAGATTGTTGGTTTTTGATCTGCCCTACTCTCCTAGCAGCCCAAGGTATCTCCCTGGATTGTTCCATTCTGAGATGCCAAAGATATTCTGGAGTTGGACCTTGGTATTTTGTTGGACGGAGTGACCAAAGATGATACCAGATTTCCCCAAATTGATCTTTTGGCATGAAGTTGAGGAGAAGAAATTTATAATATTAGCAACTTGATAGAATTCCTGAGTTGTTGTCTTAAGAAACAACACCATATCATCTGCAAAAAATAAATGGGTTAGTGGGGGGGCTAATGGGGCTAAGCTTAATCCGGAGATCAGCCTTTACTCCCTAGCCGTAAAACAAATGGGACAGAACATCCATAGCTAAGATGAATAAGTAGTGGGACAGTGGGTCCCCTTGTCTAATTCCTCTCTCTGGGATTAGCTTACGAGATTCAAATCCATTGACCTTGAATTTGTAAGAGACTGTTGAGACTAGGTTCATGGTTAGCTGGATCCATTTGGGATGAAACCCATAGGCTTCGAGGCTTTGGTTGAGGAAAGACCATTCCAAACGGTCATAGGCTCTGGAGAGATCGAGTTTGATAGTTTCTGCCTGACTGCTGCCTCTTGATTTCTTCTTGAGCCAGTGGAAAACTTCTTGGGCAATTATCAGATTATCCTGAATTTGCCTCCCCCCACAAAGGTAGATTGATATTGAGAGATGAGAGTTCCCATAAATGGTTTCAACCTTTTAACCATAACCTTGGAAATAATTTTATACACAAAGTTGCAGCAGCTTAAGGGGCGAAAGTGGTTTAGATTTTCTAGGAGGGGGATCTTGGGAATCAGGGACACAACAGTTTCATTGATTTCAGGGGGAATCTGGGCAGTAGTGAAGAAGCTCTAAACTAGATTAAAAACATCCTCTTTTACCACCTCCCAATGCTTTTTGAAGAATAAACCATTCAATCCATCCAGGCCAGGGTCTTTAAAGGCCCCTAACTCATCAACTGCTTTTTTTAACTTCCCCAGAAGGGTCTGGTTTCAACAATTCAGAATTCATATCCTCATCCACCAATTTTGGGATAACTGCAAGACATTCCGGTGAGGTAGTAGGGTGGTCAGATTTGAAAATTTCCTTACAGTGGTCAAGAACTAGCTTGCTGATTTCATCCTGCCCTTCCACTCATTGACCAGCTTGATCTTTTAATATGTACAATTTGTTTCTATCCCGGCGCTGGACATTTTTCGCATGGAAAAAACCCGTATTTTTGTCCCCAAACTCTAGCCATTTTAGACGGGAACGCTGGCCCCAATATTTTTCTTCTCTCTACCATAAGAGGTCAATCTGTTTCTTAACCTCTTTGATTCTAGCTCAGTTAATATCATCACCTGTAGTACTATGTAGTTCAACCAGTTCTTTCTTGAGGGAGTTGATATCCTTATCAACCCTCTTAAAGGTTTTGGAGTGCCAAGTGGACAGGGCATTGATGCATTTTCTTGCTCTCAATTTGTATTTGGCCCAGGGGTTGTCATCTTCCGGTTCCCCTTGCCAACCCTCACGGATCACCTTATCACAATCTTCATGGTCCTCCCAAAATGTTTAATATTTAAAGGATGTCCCACTGCTCAGCTTTGGCTTAGGCTACAAAACGATAGAAGAATGGTCAGAGCTGATAGGAGGCAGGGAAAGAACCAAAGCATGCTGGAAATAGCTCCTCCAAGGCCAGTTTACCAACACCCGGTCCAGTTTTCTCTAGCAATGAAATCGTTCCTTGGGTTACTGGTCCAAGTGAATTTGCATCCCTTTAAATCCAGCTCCATAAGGCCCATGGCCTCTAGGAAGTCCTTGAAGAGGTTGGTTGCCGTTTGATTGATAGGACGAAGGCCATCCTTCTCATTTTGAGAAAGAATCTCATTAAAATCTCCAATGCAGCACCATGGGAAAGAGTTACTAAGATGCAGCCCCTGTAGAGTAGCCCATAAGTTTTCTTTTGGTTAAATCGTGGGTTCCCGTACACAAAGGTAGTAATCCAGACATTGGATTCCTCCTTATCTGTCACATAAGTGTGAATGAAATTCTGACTTTGTTGTGTCACCTCAATTTATAGCTTATTCTTCCATAACATGCAGAGGCCACCAGATTTCCCCTGAGCATTAATAGCGAAACAATTTTAAAATCTAAAGGTCCTTTTGAGCTCCTTAATTATGTCTTCCGAAGCTCTGGTTTCAGACAAGAACAGGAGGGTAGGCTGATAGACTTTACACAAGTCTTTTAGTTCATGGATTGTCGAGGCAGTCCCCACACCCCGACAATTCCAAGCTATCCAACTCATTGATGGGGTGGGGGTATGGTTAGGCCTGCCTCCTCGGCCATGTTATCACCAGAAACATATTTAGTAGACAAAAGATTAGCCATTAGGGGGAGAGTGCCTTCCATGGAGGAGTGCCACTCTAGTAATCTTGACTTTTTGATTGTTGCTTGTTCCCCTAATTCCAGGGAGGAGCTGTCTTGATCTTCCTTTCCCAATTGATTCCTGGGTCTTTTGAGGTTTAAGGCCCTGGAAATGCTTGAAATAAGTTGGTTCTCCACAATGGGTGGGATACCTGGGGGCTTTCCAGAAGAAGGGATCATTTCAATTTCCTCTTCATCAGGGAATTGAACAAAGTAGGCTACTGATTTAGGATTCTGAACCCTTTCACCACTTGCTGTGTTATGTTTGTTGCATTCTTCTCTGTTAGCCATAGTGGAAGTAGTGGAGAGACCATTTCTGTATTTTCTGATTTCTTTATTGGATAAATTTATGCCATCATACCTGCCAGCGATTGGGCTGGGATAATCTAGGATAATGAATGGTTTCTGTAGCCCAATAAATTCCTCTTGGATGGCCAGGTGGGAAAGATCATCTGGGCTAAGGCCCGGTTGTCTAAGGCCTTTTTCGAGATCCATAGTTGTAGGAGATGGGCTGGTCGGGGCAACAGGCCCAAAAAGGGTTGTCTCCTAAGGTAGGTTAAACTTCGTTCTGTTTTCATTTGGGGTAGGGTTAGGGTGGCTGGGGTGGCTATAGACAGTGCCCGTTGGGGCTGGACAATTCTGATTATGAGCTGTGGCAGATGTCAGGGATGTAGGTTGAGGCTCTGACATAATCTGGGGATTGGCAGGGGTAGTGGTGGGGTCTCTTGCTTTTGCAGCCTACTGTTGTGAGCTCTGAGGCAGATTTGTCTCCTCCTGGTGGGGCCCATCTTGTCCCCTGTGATGTTCTGGTGATTGAGCAGCCCTGAAACTCCCTTCTTTAGACCCATTGTTCTCCATGGGTCTCCTGTGTGAAGAGCCCCATTGTGACTGATCTTGCATAAGCTGAGTGATTGATTTAGCTGGGGGGACTCCCAGTTGGGGGCCATACTTTGTTAGGGAGTTGTTGTAGGCTACCATGGCTCTATCAGTTTTACAATTTCTTTGCTCATAACCTAGCAATCTACAATTAAAACAAAGGCCTTGTAACTTCTCATATTTAAAAAATATCCATACCTTAGGGAGGTTCCTCCTTGGGACCCAGCAGCCAAAGGGGAGAGGTTTGTGAGTATCAATGAGAGCACGAACTCTAATAAATGTCCTCAAGAGCTTGCCTGCTACCATATGATTTTCCACCTCTAGCACCTCCCCGAACTTGTTAACTACTTTAGTTGCATTGGAAGTGTTGAATGTGTCCAGTGGTAACCCGTGTAATTGTATCCAGAAGGAGGTTTTGTTAAAATCAATCTCATATAAGGAAGCTTCTGGAACCCGACATTGGAGGCTTGCTATGTTCCCCATGACAAACCATGGTCCCCTGTGTAGGATGTCCTTGACCTCCTTCTTGTCATTGAAGGAGAATAAGAAGGTGTTAGTACCAAGATCAGAGACTTGAGTATCCTTGGGGTCACCCTAGGCTTTCAGAAGAACGGACTTGACAATTGCTTGTTCAGATTTTTGATGTCATGATTCTACATAGAAGGGAATGTTTGGAAGTGGTAAGGCCATCAATCCCATTATTTTCAAGTTCGACAGTAATTTCTTCTGTATTTTCATGTGTTGCAGGTAATATGACTTGATTTGGTTCACCCATGATTGAGCATAGTACTGTAGAAATATGTAGGGGAAAGAACTGTAGGAGAAAGGAACAAATATGGGAGGATAAAAGGAAGGTAAAGGGGGAAAAAGAACCAGTTTAGTGGTTTACTAAGATGTTGGAGAGGGAAAGGAAAGGTGGAGGTTCAAACAAGGTGAATGAAAGGGAAATGAAGAGGATGAGGAAGACACTTGACAAGGAAGAGCTCAAACAGAAACAAGGAATGAGATCAAAGCTCTAGCTAAACCAGAGAGAAGACTCTGGCTAATCCAGAGAGAAAACTCTCCTTAGTATGGCACATCAGAGGGATACTACTTCACTTAACTTCCCATTTCGGATGGCACTACTTCGCAATTCACCATGTTAGGCAAGGTATCTAGATCAAGCCCATTATGTGTCAAATCGATCTTACTATGTGGGTCAGGTGGCTTGTCTTCTTCATCAACAAATCTTAAATGATTTGGGCCTACCACTTCCATTTGCATAGCGGTTTGTATATTAAAGGGTAATGAATCCTTCAATCTCATATGATCTCCATGATGGCCCACACTTGAGTTACTGGGCTTAGATGTCTCCCCTGGTCCACTTGGCAAAGCCTTACGGAAACTTGACACTAAAGGCTTGTATTTGTCCTCATTAAAAATTTTTGGCTGAATTAAAGGTTTGGCCCTTTTCTTCCTAAAGGCTTGACACTAAAGGCTTGTACTTGACACTCAGCTTTGGCCCTTTTTCTTCCTTCTCAGAGTCCTAGAGGTAGTCTGCATGGTCTCCTTATCGCGTTGACTTCCTAACGAGAATTTTACAACCCGCTGATTTGTCGTGCTCCTTGATGCCTAACACATCAAAATGATTGTTCATTGAAACCTCCTTTCCTCCTTTAATGAGCACCTCATCATTAGAAGCCAATTTCCCCCTTATTTGCGTGCTTAATCATTAGCACCTGATTTTGAAGATATTTTCTCCCGAGATTTAGGCTGTCTTTTCAGCTTGACCACTGTAATCCAATCACCATGGAGATTTACATTCCCTTATTGCTTGGAATCTTTCAAACCGCTAGGGTTTGCCTGGGTGGATTGGCTACTGGGTGACGAAAGATTCGACTTCCGCTGCTGTCTGAGGTTCCGGGACGGAACAAGGAACATTTGCTGGAGGACCTTTAGAACATGAACGTGCAAGATGACCATAACATCCACAATTAGTGCATAGTAGATGCAATCCCTCATACTCCATTTTATACCAATGGTTCCGAAACCAGATTTTACCCATCACAGGGCAATTAAGGTCAATTTCAACACAAACAAGAGCGAACTTTCCTCTAGATGCATTCAGAGTCGTCATATCAACTTTGAAAGGAGTCCCTATTGTTAATGCCAGTGCTAAAAGCACACTTTCATCATAATATTCCATGCCAAGGCTAGGAAAACGAATACATACTAGTGTTTTTTCAATCTTTGCCTCTGAAGCAATAAAGTCTGGAACTCAATTTCTAATTGATATATAAAGATCAAACAACATCCAGGGCCCCCCATTGATCACCTTTTCTTTATCTTTCGCCAAGTCAAATTTAAACCATGAAGAAAACATTCCCCACGTCCATGACATCATAACCCCCAGCCGGTTTCCACAAAGTCTTCAATTTCTCCTTCATTGTAAAAAACCCACGTCCTTTCCAAGTAGCTTCACAAAGACACTCCTACCACGACAGCCAAAGAGCATTCGATACACTTTCATCAATAAAAGCATTTAGGCTTCAATCTGTTTCCATCTTCCCATTCAATTTGTATAATTTACTTGCAATCAAGTCTCTCTTCTGACAAACAGGTAGAGGAGTCTGAGTATTCATCAACTTGTCTCGAAAAGAAGGCTTAGAGTGTTCTCTACCCCCACCACCCTCATCTGGAGGTTTGGTAGGTGGATGACCTTCAACGTTTTCTCTAGATAAACTCATTTTTTCTTTCCGTCTGAACTTCCCCTATTGACTTTATATACTAGGATAGAAGTATAGATTATATATTAGTATAGACATATTAGTATAGATAATAAACAAAAGCGTAATACCAACGGGGGTTGGTTCAAGTGGTACATGCTTGATTCCCCTTAAGCAAGGTCTCGGGTTCGAGTCTTGTGGATGGAAAAAATCCCCGCTAGGAGAGCTAGTCTCACCATGATGTGGATGTTCCCGGCTCGAACAGGATTGCCTCCCGTTGAGGATACATGTAATCTTGACCTTTCACCTTGAGTTAGGGACACCCGGTTAAGGGGTGACAAGACTTTAGCTCAAGGGGTTTCTTGAGTTACTCTCCTTTACATCATGTGTGTAGTCGGCAGATTATGGTTATGTCTAACCCTCCAAATTGTCTTGTATGCTTAAGTAAGTGTTGTTTATGGACACATTATGAATCCTAGCCTCACCTTGGATGATTTTGGGTTAAGACATGGTATGACTTAACTTATAGTTCTTGATTGAATATCTCCCCATTTTTTGGTTGAATTTGCCACATTTGAAACTAATGTTTAAAATGTATATTTTTCTTTTAGCGCCTAAGGTATGTTAGCCCCTACACCTTGGTTTCCTATTGTTTCTTGATTGATCTTTAGTGAAGTAGAGACTTAGGGAGCCATAACCTTCATTCTTTCTCTCTCTTCTCTTCTTCTGAATGGTTTTCAAAAACCTTGTATGGGTATGGCTCAACTTTGGGATTTTGACTTGAGAAGTTTAAAAACCTTTACACTTTGGTATGATCTGAATTTTTGGCTTACTCACCTTATTTGGGTTGATGGTTGGGATGAGTGAATGGGTAGGTGTGGCGTCGGAATTTCTTTGTTATTAGAGATGATTAGAATAGACGAATAATCGAATGTTGGGGGACCAATAATGATGTTAGAATCGTTAGAAAGCAACCGACCCCAAGGATATAGGTAAGCTTGGTGAAGGATGTAAAGTAAAACTAGGAAGCCCAATCGACCTTTAGTATCCCTCGGTCATCTTGAAGGGAATGGAGTTGGTGTTAATTAGGTGTTAAGTGGATAAGAGAGAGGGTAGGACTAATAGATTGACATGGGATCATTAAGGGTACTAGGGGTGAGGTAGTAGGATTAGAGGTAATTGAAGCAAATTTTGAGGACAAAATTTACAAAATTGCACTATCTGAATCCACAGACACAAGTATTATTCATAGCCTCTTCAGGCCTACACAAGTATTACTTTGTTTTCAACTGCCTCTCCAGGCAACTCATTGCAGTATTCTTTTATAGACAAGCCTCTCCAGGCTCAACAAGTATTCTTTTCTATCAAGCCTCTTCAGGCTCTACCACAAGTATTATTTTCTATCAAGCCTCTCCAGGCTCTACCACAAGTATTCTTTTCTATCAAGCCTCTCCAGGCTCTACCACAAGTATTCTTTTCTATCAAGCCTCTTCAGGCTCTACAACGAGTATTCTTTCTTCCACCAAGCCTCTCCAGGCTCTCAGACACTTATCCAAGTGTAGAGTGCTCTCAGACACTTATCCAAGTGTAGAGTATTCTTTCTTCCACCAAGCCTCTCCAGGCTCTCAGACACTTATCCAAGTGTAGAGTATTCTTTCTTCCACCAAGCCTCTCCAGGCTCTCAGACACATAAAGTGTTTACAAATTAAACTAAGTTTAAGTTTCCACGAAACATAAACTTAATCTTTTCCTGTACTAGAGGTTAACTGAGTACTACTCAGGATACAATGGATAAATCTAAGTACAAGGGTAAGACAGTGATACAAGCATATATGTTTAAGTACAATCCCTGTCTCTGATATGAGGAATAACATCCTCTGAGAATTGGCTAGGTAGATAGTGACTTTAAGCTCCAGCCTTGTTCTCCAGCCATTGGTTTCCATGGGTTACATTCTCACCCGTATCATTGGAAAAACCAAGGCATACTTGCAGCTTTAAAACCATTCTTGGTTCATATGAGATTAAGCACAGCCTGGTAGGTTGTTCAACTAAACAACTACAATTTTGACTAGCATAGTTGATTCAAGTAAGCATGGTCAACATCAATAGGATTTTCTGATACATCTTGATCAACTGATTGAACCAAGTGAATGAGTTCAACATCTTCAAATTCTTCCTTGAGGCTATTTATATGTTCTGTTGGAATATAGCCGTTTGAAGATGATTCATGATACCGTTGAGATGTTGATGATGTGGCTCATATAGCCATTATGTAATAGTGTCTCAAACGGTTGCTTCTTCTTTAGCAGATATGTGTTCAGACAGTCCTGTTCTGACACTTCTGTAGATGAGCTATTTAGAGAGATTTTCTTGATATTATTTTGCATGTTCTCTCTCTTGATATCCTTTTACTTTTCTTCAGCTGACTTCTGATTTTCTCTGCTTTTCTTAGGAGTGTATATGAGGAGGTATTCGTTGGATTTGTCCTCTTGCTTATTTTGTTTATGCTCCTTTTCTGTTTGCTTCCTGACACCATTTCTTCTTTCTTCTTTGAGTGAGGTGTCTTGTTCAATGGCTGTTTCTTGCAGATGATAAAATATGTTTGAATTAAAATATTTCATTCAAACATTTCTCTTTGTTGCTTCTACTTAGTCTCCTGAGCTTTTCTTGTGCTTTCTTTTGGATTGGTGATGATGATATTTCCGTTGTGATACCACCATTTAGAGATAGCATTGAATGCTGTTCAATCCATCGTGAGACACGCTTCTGGGTGTCTTCACAATTCTGACAAAGTACAACGTTGGTGCTGCTATAAAGCTGCCATCGTTGTTGCTGCAATTTCTGCGTTGTAGAGATCTCCTCAGTGGTGTATGAAATTCAAAAATCACCAGGAAAGGTCTCTGTGTTCCTTGCCATAAACGTGTTTGAAAAGGTACGTGCAGCAGAGGTTCAGAAAAGTCTTCACAAACTTCAACAGAGGGTGCCACGTCATAAGTGAGACTTCAGACAGCACTGATACTTCAGACGGGTTGAACTACTTCAGACAACTCCAACTCTTCAGACGAGTTCTGCTTCTTCAGACAGCTTCTTTTCTTCAGATTGCTTTATGTTGTCTTCATTCGTTTCAGACTGCTTTATGTTGTCTTCATATGGTCTTCACGTCTTCGGACGGTTTGCGCACTTCAGACGAGTTGCATTCTTCAGACAGCTTCTTTATATTTGATCCTGCATTTGTTCTTCTGATCCTAATCTTCTGATTCTGATAAATATTTAATCCTGAAACACAATCAACAAACCAATACCTTTCTCAGTAGAATCTGTTTATATAATCTTATTTGTTAATCATTAAAACTAAAGGATATTAAGTATTTGAGTCAAGTTTGAATGCTCAAACTGATTAATAGACTTCACAATCTCCCCCTTTTTAATGGTGACAGATAAGATATGTATAACTTACAAAATGTTTTAAGGAAAGATGGGCAGGTATATAAAAGACTCCCCTATTTATAATACTCCCCCTGAGAAGAACATTTATTCTATTAGTTTGTTAAATGTTGCCAATTGTTATTATTATTCTAATTGTTAACAAGATTAGATTTTGTTAACTTATCCTTTAGAAACTAGATGTTAATCTTTCAGATACCAATGAGTAATCAGATGTGTTAATCTTTTTAGACACCAATTATTATTGTTTGTTATTTATTGAAAACTAATATTACCACATATTATTAACTTATCACAGATACTGATTGTTATATAACTTATCACAGATACTAATATTACCACATTTTCTGACATACATTATTTTGATATTTATATTTTCCCTTATTTCTCCCTTTTAAATCATTTTTCCCTTTTTAAATCATTTTTCCCTTTTAAATCATTTTTTCGCTTTTAAATCATTTTGTGAGTTTTATATTTCTCCCCTTTTGTCATTAATTAAAAAGGCTCATGGTTTCATATAGTTGAGTTTCATAAGTAAGTGGTTCATTTACTTTTATCAATTATTTTTGTTATTTTGTTATTTTTCATATATTTCTCCCCCTTTGTTATTTTTGTTACTTTTATCAGTTATATTGTTGTTATCTTTATTTCATAAGTTTCATATAGTTGAGTTTCATAACTTGAGTTTCATTCTATTTAAGTTTATTTACTTTTATCAATTATTTTTGTTATTTTTCAGATACCAAAGATTAAGGAATAAATATCAATTGTCAAAAAAAAAAATACAGTAACTTCTTATAACCAAATAAATGATACAACTTTTGATAAACAAATAAACTGAAATAAACACCAGAAATACACAAGTTTAAATTTTCTCAAAACATTTGATAAATACAAAAAGCAGGTTTTCACAAAAAGAAAAGAGGTTACATTCCAAAAATAGAATGTATCCATCCATTGCTTCCTCCGGAGATTCCTTTGAAGGCCTGAGGCATAGCCTTATAGACTTCATCTCTTTCAAAGCTATCACCACTCCTTCTGCTGCAGAAGCTTCAGGAGTTGCCTCAGAGCCCCAGACTTCATCCCAACCGTGCTGTGCTGCACGCATTTTCCTTCTTACCCCGGGGACGATGGAGGTGCATCATGTAAGACTGTGTCTCGATCATTAGTCACCACCTTACTTCCAAGAACCACTTTGTCAGTAGTTCTTTTAATAAGATTGACTATTCTGGGATCACCCAGTGATCTTCCAGTCCACCTGTGATGCAGCAAGATCACCATGGTCCAAGTATAGAGAAACGGGTTTTCAGATGAACCCTTTCCCTTACTCTTCATTCCATACATTATCCAAGATGACTTGATCTTTGCCTCAACATGTTTCAGAGGTCCTTCTTCTGTTTTCCTTTGCTTCTTCATCATCCTTTTGGGAGCCACTTACTCAGAACCTTAGACAAAGCTATAGAGGAGGTTTGAAGATGTGAGTTTGTGTGAAGGGCTCTAGTGAATTTATAGGACTTTGAAGCAAGGGTAAAATAGAGAAGTAAGGAAAATGAATCCATTGGATTGTTGTTAACGCGATGTATATGGGCTCAGATAGCTTTTGATGATGGCAGTTTCAAATCTTGAAAGTATCGAAACGTGCATCATTGATTGGTCATAGATGAAGCCCTATAGGAAGCTGAGTCATTAGCATGGATAAAGTAAGTTTTGGAAAACGTTTTGAAAAACATTTAAGAAGAGACATAAAAACGTATTAGAAGATATTACTTTTTCGAAACATTTTTTAAAACCAGAAAGGAAAGAAAAATAGAATGGAATATGTGAGAAAACATTTAAACAAAAAAAATTTTTGAAAACAGATTTTTATGGTATCAAACCAAAGGATTTTATGATTATTATTATCTGAGAAGCTTTTAATATGTTGAGTCTTTTATGTTATTAATTAAAATATTATTTGTAAAAAAAATCTTTACTTGAGAATAATTTTTCACGAATATTAAAATTTTAAGGTGAAGTGATGTTACCATTAGATTTCCTCATTATTCTCTAGATGGAAGAAAGCTTTTCTGACATTGCACCTTTCTTTGAAGATTTTCTTCTTCTAAGGTCACTTGATGTCTGCAAATCCTCCTTTTAGTCTTTTGTCTTTTTGTGCTTCAGAGAATCTTGAACAATCATCTTAACCTGTCCCTCAAGGATTGAAATAGACTTTAATGACTTGAGTTTTTATTACTTTAACATTTCTGACCCACAATTTCAGGAGGTTCACCGAGAGCCTTCTGAACAGGTTCAGAAAGTAGAAATGTTACTAAGTCAAAATTATCTTTCAAACGTAGAGGTAGGCTTAGTGATTTGTGTATCAATCGTCTTAACATTTCTAACCCATAATTTCAGTAAGTCATTGTGAACTGTCTGAACAGGTTCAGACAATGGAGATGATATCACACTTAGACATTATTTTAGATGATGCTGCCTTGATTCATCTTTTTACACATGGCATTTTCTCCGGTTGATCCTCTTTTAAGCTTATTTTCAGAAACCTGTTTTCTGAAACATGCACAGACTAAAAATACCTTTCAGTAGCATATGATATTACTTAATAGAATTAGTTAATCACTAAAACAAATGTCTTAGGTTAATAATTTCAATTTTATTATATTTCAGCAAGACCTTGTCTTAATATATAAATTTTAATTCTGCCCTTATCTTATTCAGTTAATTGATTTTATCTTTTAGTTGAACCATTTAAAGGAGTGTGTTAAGTTAAAGATTCATTTAGGCATACAAAGTTACAAGAGAAACAGTATAAACAGTCGTAGACCACATAGAATGTATCAAGGATGAACAGAGCAGAAGACTAATTATTACTATTATGAATAAAAAAAAACAATTAAGAGATATGAAAAGACACAAGAGAAACATTGATCATTAGATGGGTTCTCAGTAATCATCAACATTCTTCTTTTCAGCTCTGAGCTCCTTCTCAGCGGCTCTCAACCTTCTTGCAAGCCTGGAAACTCTGCTATTTACCTTCTTCAGATGATATGCACCCAACATCATCCTTTTTCCTTTTCGAGACTTTAAGTGGGTATCTTCAGTTCCTTCTTCATTGCGTGTAGCAAAAAGATGAGGAATAACCACTTGATTCTCAGGAGCTTCTTCTCTTTCAATAAGAGTCCGGTCTAACTCAGCATACGCAGCCGGAGTGAAGAAGTTAGGAGGTGGTTGGTCAAAGAGACTTTCCATAGGAAATCCCTTGTGCAATAAAATTTTCATGATTAGGGTGTTATGAGGATAGAAATTCTCATTGCCTATCTCATCTTTGTACATCATCTGATACAAACAGCATCCAAGGGAGATTGACTTTCTTTTTCGACAGCAAGAGTCCCAATACAAACCTCTCCATCATGCTTATAGTTAAATTGTCTCTTCCTCTAGGAAGAATGCAGCAGTTTAGTACAGCAAGGAGGGCTCTGGGTGTGCTTAGAAGTTGAGAGGGTCTGAAAGGAGCAATCCTTCTTCTTCCAAAAAGATGTTGGTCTAGAACAAATGTTCCACCATGAAGAGATTCCCATCTTTGGAAGTATTGTTCCCCTCTGTCAGGAACACCTATGATTTTAGCAATAAGTTTGGTGTCCACAAATAGTGATCTTCCCATTACTTTCGTTTCAATTCCGGTTCTGTTGGGTCCAGATATGATCTTGATATTTTCCCAGAACTCCATTACACTTTCCTTATGCCATGAGGAGGAAATGTTGTTGAAGTAAGGAGTTCATCCAACAACATCAAGGTATTCAGAAATCTTGTAACCTGCCTCGTCGAATTCTGAGAGATTTACCATCTTGCACGGGATAATTTTCTCATCAAAACCTGAGGTAGTAGAGTTACTTGATAATACTGAAGCATTTGCCATAGGTACTATAGAGCAGTTGATCTTTCCGAGATGAAGGTGTTTTGGCCTTTTAGAGAAAGGATTTGATTGAAGTGTAATTTCCATGGTGATCATTGAATCCTTTATATGGGCAGAAGATCGTGCTTCAAGCATTAATGAAGTAACGGTAGGGTACTGAGCCGGTGTGGGAAATAGTGTATCGTGCCGATTGAGAGAAAACGTTTAATGATGCAATGATTCATATCGTGTCGTTTCAAAAAAAAAATTAACAATTATGACTAACATGCATGACTCTTCTTCTATTTTACAGATTGCATGCATCAATTAATGATCACACATACATTCATGCATGCAGTGCAGATAATTTACACACAAAACAAGTAATACGCATACATATATAGAACATTTATTATGCAACATTTATTTTCACACAAGTACACTTATGTAATAATAATTTTGATAAAACAAAACATTCAGCAAATAAACAGTTATATTTAAACTTAGATTTAAACAAAGATAGGAAAGGTGTTACCCGTTTGTGACCTAGAGATAGATACACTTTCCTTTCCAGCTATATCCATCTGAAAGATGCCTTGTATGAATAATGAGTTTTAAGACAGATGATTTTCTTTTCTCATTTCATTCTTCAGAGTTGCTTCAGCTTGGTGAGATTTCCATCTTCTGAGGATCTACTCCTTCTGCATTTGTTAGATGCTCAACCCGAAGGTGAGCTCTGATACCAATTGTTAGAACCACAGGAAACACTAGAAGGGGGGGGTTGAATAGTGTTTTAAAACTTTTTGATAGTTTTTTGGAAATCTTAATTTAAAACATGAATATGGGCACCGTTAAAAAATAAGTCTTAAGATCAGAGATAGTTGAAACATGTGGAAGATAAGAAAAGTAATGTTTCTTCTAAAGCTTAAGATTATTTTAAACAGAGGCTTCTCAAAGTATCTTCTGAAGATTATTACAAAGAGTATTTTCAACATAGTTTCTGAAATACTTCAGACTACTAGAGGTTGTCTGAAGTCTGTTCCTGATTTTTGAACTGATCTCTTTCAGACTTACTTCTGAGATTTTATTTCAAAAGTTCTTCAAGGAACATTCTTTGTAAAGCTTCAAATGATATAAGAGATATCTCATGTTTTGTTCATATGAAAGATTATTTTATTGAAATAGTTGTGTTAAGTTTATTATAGAAAATACTTTTCAAGTTCCAACTTAAATATGAAAACTGGAAGTAAAGAGATTAAAAAAAACTTAGGCATAGAAATTTTAGACAGGCTTTTAAAGAGGCTGTCTGAAGTTTTCAGACGGCTGGTAAAAACTAATTTTAAAAGATGTTTTGTGCCCTTTATAAAATATCAGATTAATTATTCTGACCCCTTGATTAGTATAAACAGAATTGATAAGAGATAAGGGTAAGAAAACTTAGACAAGTAATTTATCCTGGTTCACCCACAAACCCGTGAGCTACGTTCAGTCCCAGAGGCAAACCACCACTGGATTTTCCACTATCTGAATCCACAGATACAAGTATTATTCACAGCCTCTTCAGGCCTACACAAGTATTACTTTGTTTCAACTGCTTCTCCAGGCAACTCATTGCAGTATTCTTTTAACAGACAAGCCTCTCCAGGCTCAACAAGTATTCTTTTCTATCAAGCCTCTCCAGGCTCTACCACAAGTATTCTTTTCTATCAAGCCTCTCCAGGCTCTACCACAAGTATTCTTTTCTATCAAACCTCTCCAGGCTCTACCACAAGTATTCTTTTTTATCAAGCCTCTCCAGGCTCTACCACAAGTATTCTTTTCTATCAAGCCTCTTCAGGCTCTACAACGAGTATTCTTTCTTCCACCAAGCCTCTCCAGGCTCTCAGACACTTATCCAAGTGTAGAGTATTCTTTCTTCCACCAAGCCTCTCCAGGCTCTCAGACACATAAAGTGTATACAAATTAAACTAAGTTTAAGTTTCCACGAAACATAAACTTAATCTTTTCCTGTACTAGAGGTTAACTGAGTACTACTCAGGATACAATGGATAAATCTAAGTACAAGGGTAAGACAGTGATACAAGCATATATGTTTAAGTACAATCCCTGTCTCTGATATGAGGAATAACATCCTCTGAGAATTGGCTAGGTAGATACTGACTTTAAGCTCTAGCCTTGTTCTCCAGCCATTGGTTTCCATGGGTTACATTCTCACCCGTATCATTGGAAAAACCAAGGCATACTTGCAGCTTCAAACCATTCTTGGTTCATATGAGATTAAGCACAGCCTGGTAGGTTGTTCAACTGAACAACTACAATTTTGACTAGCATAGTTGATTCAAGTAAGCATGGTCAACATCAATAGGATTTTTCTGATACATCTTGATCAACTGATTGAACCAAGTGAATGAGTTCAACATCTTCAAATTCTTCCTTGTGGCTATTTATATGTTCTGTTGGAATATAGTCGTTTGAAGATGATTCATGATACCGTTGAGATGTTGATGATGTGGCTCATATAGCCGTTATGTAATAGTGTCTCAAACAATTGCTTCTTCTTTAGCACATATGTGTTCAGGCAGTCCTGTTCTGACACTTCTGTAGATGAGCTCTTTAGAGAGATTTTCTTGATATTATTTTGCATGTTCTCTCTCTTGATATCCTTTTACTTTTCTTCAGCTGACTTCTGATTTTCTCTGCTTTTCTTAGGAGTGTATATGAGGAGGTATCCGTTGGATTTGTCTACTTGCTTATTTTGTATATGCTCCTTTTCTGTTTGCTTCCTGACACCATTTCTTCTTTCTTCTTTGAGTGAGGTGTTTTGTTCAATGGCTGTTTCTTGCAGATGATAAAATATGTTTGAATTAAAATATTTCATTCAAACATTTCTCTTTGTTGCTTCTGCTTAGTCTCCTGAGCTTTTCTTGTGCTTTCTTTTGGATTGGTGATGATGATATTTTCGTTGTGATACCACCATTTAGAGATAGCATTGAATGCTGTTCCATCCATCGTGAGACACGCTTCTGGGTGTCTTCACAATTCTGACAAAGTACAACGTTGGTGCTGCTATAAAGCTGCCATCGTTGTTGCTGAAATTTCTGCGTTGCAGAGATTTCCTCAGTGGTGTATGAAATTCAAAAATCACCAGGAAAGGTCTCTGTGTTCCTTGCCATAAACGTGTTTGAAAAGGTACGTGCAGCAGAGGTTCAGAAAAGTCTTCATAAACTTCAGCAGAGGGTGCCACGTCATAAGTGAGACTTCAGACAGCACTGATACTTCAGACGGGTTGAACTACTTCAGACAGCTCCAACTCTTCAGACGAGTTCTTCTTCTTCAGACAACTTCTTTTCTTCAGACTGCTTTATGTTGTCTTCATTCCTTTCAGACTGCTTTATGTTGTCTTCATATGGTTTTCAGGTCTTCAGACGGTTTGCGCACTTCAGACGAGTTGCATTCTTCAGACAGCTTCTTTATATTTGATCCTGCATTTGTTCTTCTGAACCTAATCTTCTGATTCTGATAAATATTTCATCCTGAAACACAATCAACAAACCAATACCTTTCTCAGTAGAATCTGTTTATATAATCTTATTTGTTAATCATTAAAACTAAAGGATATTAAGTCTTTGAGTCAAGTTTGAATGCTCAAACTGATTATTAGACTTCACAATTTGCACCTCCAAACAGAAGGTTTGGCCGCTCGAGCGCGCCGATGCGCGCTTGAGCGCGCGAAACTCAGAGAATTTGCGCATTGGTGCGTGCTTGAGCGCGCACAACTCAGAGAATTTGTGTGCGTTTGAGCGTTTGAGTGCGCGAACGCGTCCCTGCTTTTAAAAAACGCGCAGAGCCCCCTTCTTCATTTTTCGTCTTCTGACTTAGGGTTTCTACAATGAGAAAGAGAATTTTTAGAGAGATAAAGTGAGAAGGAGAAGGAGCCCTATTGGATTGGTGCTTCCCTACCATCTTGGAGCTTGGATCTTCATCCTCTTCCCTCTATTCTTCCTATTTCTCCATAAGAGGTGAGTGTGGTTCACCCACTCACTTTCATTTCTGAATAAATCCTTTTGATTCTCCCTATCCTCACTTCCCTTGCTTGCATTGATGATTGTGGTTGATTAGAGACAAATCTAGGGTTGATGTTTAGAAAGTTACATTTATGTATTTTCTTATCCAATAGTTGTTATTTCTTAAATGTTACTCCAGAGAGAAATGGTGTTGGATGTATTTCCTGACAATTAGACAAGGTATGAAACTTACTATTAGAAATAAAAAATTTGGATTGATTATAAATTAATTGTTCTATGTCTTGTATATTATTCTAGTAAAACATATGAATGTGAAAGAATTGATGTATGATTTCAAAATTGTTTGGTTTTTATAAGACATTAGAGACTACAATGTTCTGCCCCTAATAGTTGACTTTCTATGTCGGATTATAGCAAAACCAATCTAAAATGTATATTTTTCTAGATCGGTCATAACTCACAATCGATCTAAAAAAGGACTTTTTAGATCGGTTAACCGATTTAAAAAGAGATTTAGTAGATGGGTTGACTGATTTAAAAATTGGTTTTTTTAGATCGGCTCTTCATCCGATTTAGAAAGTTTCCACTTTTTATATTGGCTGTTTCTATATCAACCGGACAACCGATCTAAAAAGCCATTTTTACCTGATTAAACTTCTTCGCTTCATCGCGCTCGACCGCACGTGATGTCGCTCCGCTACGTATGTTGTGCCTTCACCTTCGCATGTCGCGTCTCCTCCATTTCTGATGTCGTTGCCTCCCCCACCCATGACATTTCATTCCTTACAAGCTTACAAAAGTTGTGACCATGACATGGGTGGTTCAGGGGGTGTTCTTCACTTCATCTATTTTTCTATTAGCAGAAGGTGATGGCTTCAGGGGGAATGGCCTAGTGATTATTACTTTAACATTTATTGGTTATGGATGAAATTTCATCATGAAGTAACATTAAGTGTTTGTTTCTATAGAAATGTAAAAAGGAAAAAAAAGTACAGAAGAAATTAAAGTAATTAACGTGAAAGGGGGGGACTTTTGCTATTTGAGGGAGGAAAATAAGTGGGAAATTCAATGGACTTGACAAATTTAGTTTCTAGCTAATATAAGGTGAAGAAAAGCTTGAATGAGGACATTTTTCTAAAAAAAAAATTATCTTTTCCATACTACATCTTCTTCATCAATATCATACGATGTAAAACCTTTTATCATTAGCCCCATGTAGGGATGCTACCTGAACGGGATGGGGGCGAGGGCGGGGAGTAGCCCCCCACTCTCGTCTCCGAATTTTCCCCCTTTCCTCGTCCCCGTCCCCGATCCTTGTCGTGGGGTGTATTTTCCCTATCCTCGACTCCCCATCAATACCCGTGGGGAACCCCAAATTTATATAAATTTTTTGAAAAAATTAGGAAATTAAATCAGGAAATAGGTACCTTACAAAAAAAAAATCAGTTGTAAACTTGCACGGAACCCAATAATTGCAAGTTTGTGACGGGACCATGTGATATATGTATATTATATATATTATTTATAAAAAGAAAAATATATGTATATATAAGTTTTTTTATATATATAATAGGTGGGGCGGGGAGCATGATCCCAGCCCCGTCCTCGAATTTGTTTCGGGGGGATAAAAGTCCACCAGAAGTTGGAGAATTTCAAGTGTAACAATGCAGTAGAGGCAAAAGAACTCTGTGATGTTGGATGTGGATAAGAATGAGGTGAAAAATAAAAAAATAAATTACAGGGACTAAAAACAAAAGGATCATAGTTAGAGGGACTAAAAACAAATTTTAAAAATTATAGGGACTAACAAGAAAAGGATCATATTTATAGGGACTAAAAACAAATTTAAGTCGGGTAGAAACAACACATGTGGCATGTAACATCCCAAATCATATAAATCAATTTCATAATTCAAATAGGGTTAGAAAGATATTTTTGTAAAAAGGAACTTAAAAAATAGGGTAAAAATTGGTGACAAAATCTTGAGTGAATTTATCAGTAAAACTGGGAAAATTGGTTTCTGGTTTTTTCGCTCAAGTGAGAAGGATTTCACTTAAGCGAAATTGTCTGAAATAGAGTTTGTTCTCTGACTTTGTCTCGCTCAAGCGAGCAGATCCTCGCTTGAGCGAGAACGCGAATCCAGCAGGGAATTAATTTGATCGCTCAAGCGAGAAATTCCTTCCTTGAACGAGAATGCGCAGATAGGGATTTTAATGTTGTTTTAATTAGGGCTTGATTCATTCCTTCTTTTTTCCACCTGTTTAGATAGAGACTTCTAGAGAGAGAGAGAGAGAGGATGAATAAGCTAGATTGAAGCCTCAAGCCACGAATGGAAGCCTTGGACCATCAATCTCCACCCCTCTGTCATACCTATTTCTTGCTCTTGAGGTGAGTGTTGTTCACCCACTGACTACCATTTCATTTGAGTCACTTGAATGGCTCCTATTCTTCTTCTTGCTTATTTTCATCTTGTTTTTGGTTGATTTATCTGTTTCCTTAGAGTTAGGTTTGCTATATGTTATGGAAATTCTTGGTGTTTGTCTTACCTTAGGGCTTCATATTAGGGTTTATGTGGAGGTTATGTATTAGTAATGAACTCTTTAAAATGATTTACCTATGCACATTCATGTCTAACAATAATCATATCTCATGTTTATGAACCCTAATCACGTAAAGAAGAACATTCATGGGCCTATGGCCAAAGAGGAACTTTCATGGGCTATATGTAGCCAAAGAGGAATTTAATCTATTCATAGTAAAACCCTTGTACTCATGCTTTCTGAAATCTATCATGGTTTAAGGGTAAGTTCCTAGTGGCCTTCAGGAACGATGGTTCTTGTTAGTCTGAGCTCAGTCTAGCCTCATGTAAAGTGCAAAGACCCCTAGGGTGTTAGGTTAAACACTTCATGACTAACCTTGCATTATTCTTTTTTATTGATGACATATGAATTGATTTGGTTTATGTAATAATTGTTGCACATCATTTTCCTGATTCTCCAACACTGCATGCTTGATCACACTCACTGGGACGTTAGTCTCACCACGCGTTGTGGTTTTATATTCAAATATGCATGGTTCTCGACCAGATACTTGATCGGGAGCTGGGAGCTCATGGTTAGGCCATGTGTTGGCCCAATCTTTTTATTTAGGATTGTTTTGTACAGGCATATTCATGTATTCTTTTGGTGGGATATTTTAGTACATGTGGAGCCTTTAGAGGCCTATTTCTATTCCGTCAGGACACATGTATAATTGTATCCCATTCATGCCTATTGACTTATGTATTATGATAGGTTAAGCCACTTATTGGCAACTTTGTACTGGTTTTTATGCATGACTATTTATGCCAATGCTTAAGCAACGTTGGAATGCCAAGTGATTGTATGATGATATCCATAATCGCGCGAAATAATTTCATAAACTTAGGAATATGTCTCCAACGGACATTATTTTCAAGTTCACGAAATTAGGACGTTACATTATTGATGGCATCTGTTAGTGGACCTCTGAGCTGACAGCTGGTGAGCTAGAGGCAAGCTTGGACCTGTTTGGGATGCTTGGAGCTGAACCAAGTTTTGGTCAACCATGTTTTTGGTCAATCCTCCCATGGTCAACCTTTGACCTTTGACCAATTGACCCAAGTCAACATGAAGACTCCACTTATTTAGGAACTTAATTAGAGTTTTAATTGTAATTAGGACTTATTTGTAATTTTCTTAATCCTCCTCCTAATGAGGGGCACTATTTTTAAGTGGATTATTGGTTAGGAGGTTGCCTTGCTATAAGGCTTAGGACTCATGGGTTCAAGACTCAATTAGGATAGTTTTTCACTCATCTTCTATTTTTCCTTCCCACCTAGCCACCTATTTTTCCTATAAATAGGAGGCCACCCCCTTGTATTACAACACTTATGAAATAGTAAAGGCATTATGCCCATTTTTCTCCTCTTGGTGAGTTGAGAGTAAGGCTTGGTGGTTCTTGCTTAAACCATACTGAGACTTATCTAATTCTCCTGAATTAGTGGCGTCTGGCATTGGACTTATCTGCTGTGGGTGGATTCCTGCTTCAGTGGTGTCCCTACCATCTCTTCCTCTCCACTTTTTCTTCCATTTTCGCTCATTTTCTATCATTTTCTTGCGCAAATATAGTTGCTTCCCTGCATCTATATTTCGCAAATTAACTGCTATATTTTGATTCTAATCGGTTGTTTTTGCTCAATTGTAGATCCTACACCCATCCTGATATCAATTGGTATCAAAGCTTGTTGAATTTGAGCAAAATTGGAGCTACAAGGCCGTGGGTACTGCACCTATTTAGTGCAGAATTTTCATTCAATTAGTGTAATTCCATCCCTCTTTTCAATTGTAATTTGGACTTGGACTGTTCCCCGGGCCCGAGGTGCCTTTCTACTGTTATCAGCACTTGTTTGTCTTGATTGATTTGCTTGAATTCTTGCTAGTATGGGGCTGTTTTTGGGCCGCTAATCCCACCGCTTAGGTGTTTGATGAAATGCCTCTTTAATTGTTCATGCTTGTTCTTGAGTGATTCTTGCAAATTAATTGATATAACTGCTTGTTTGTTGGTGAAGTGTGGTAAGAGGAGGCATTGTTGTCTTCATTTTTCCAAAGATCGTTCACCTACATTTTTCCCCTTCACCATTACTTGTTCATCCCCCATATTCATCTCTTTACTTTCCGCTTTTAATTTTCCGCCATTTAATTTCAGTTTCTCCCCACCTTTTACTTTCTGCCATCCCCTTTACTTTCTGCCATTTAAATTTTGTCCTCCCCATCCTTTTAATTTCTGCCATCCCCCTCTACATTCAGTCATTTACTCTCCCCATCCTTTTAATTTCTGCCATCCCCTCTACTTTCTGCCATTTACTTTCTGCCATTTACATTTCTGTCCTCCCCATCCTTTTAATTTCAGTTTCCCCCTTTAATTTCATTTTGCGCAATTTTCTTCTTATTTTTTTGCCATTTTTTGCGCTTTTCTTGGGCACTGTTTTGTTCAATTTTCTACTCCTGTTCTGTTTGTCTATTTTGCATTCTAATTGCAAATCTGAATTGACTGTTATCTCTACTTTGGACTTTCCATGTTTGATTGTGGAAAAACGCTCACCGTTTGACTACTTTTTGGTTCACAAAGTTGGAAGAAAATCAATAAATTCCAATTGTTGATTTTCCTTAAAAATTTAATTCCCATCTTAAAATTGAACCAAGCGCGTTTTTGTGACCGTAGTGTGTTTGTATAATCAACAAGGAAGTGCTAAGAAATTTTTTTGGAATTTTTTGAAATCAGGTTGCCATACCGTTTTATTTTACAGTTTTTAGAAATCAGCCTGTCCATTTTGTTTTTCTGGTACCGTTTGGACCAGTTTAGTGTCAAAAATCTCAAAAAAATTACAGTAGGTGCAGTTTAGTTTTTGGTAATTTTGTACAAATTTCTGTAATATTCTGTTGGGGAAAAAGCCAAAAAGAAAGAAAAAAAAAGGCAAAGAAAAATACAAAAAAATTATATTGCCAAAAATACAAAAAGAGGTGTAAAAAGCAAAAAGGGTGCAAAAGTCAACCACAAGGGAAAAAGTCAAAAGACACCCAAAAAAATAAAAAAATTTAGAAAAATTAAAGAAAAACTAAAGAAAGTATCCCAACAATACAATTGACAGTTTACTGTAATTTTTCATTTCATTTCTCTGTATACTATAAATTGAGTTGTAATTTGCTGTTTTTCTAAAACGACAATTTTGGCTACTCTTTTCAAAAAATCACCAAAAATAATTCTCTTTGCAATTTCTTCCGTCTTGTCTTGTTTGCTTTCTACTCTTGTGTATAAGCCTTGTTGAGTGCTTGCTTTTCTTGCTTGTCTCATCAACTCTTTGTTTTGTCTTAGGAATTTCCAATCCTCTCTCAGTAGATATTTCCTTTTGTTAGTGTGCTTCTATTTGGGAAGGGTTAAGACTTAGTCTCACTGTTGGTCTTTGCAAGATCAAACCAACCTCAACCGAGTAGAAGAGGCAAGAGAGTCTCATTATAGAAAAAGCCAAAAAGAGTGACATACATGAGTGTTAACATTCCATTGAGTGTAAACACTTAGTTGAGTGGAAAGGTCCATAAAACTTTTAAAGACTAAAATCAATTTAGGAGAATGGAAGGAAGGAGGCAAGGGGAAAGGGCAACCATGTTGTTTAGAAAATCCTTAGAAACACCCTTGGGTGAAGAAGAGAGCCAAAGAGAGAACCTATTCCACACTAGGTTCCAAATTGAAGATAAGGTATGTTTAGTGATCATAGATGGAGGAAGTAGTAGCAACTTAGCTAGCCTTAGGTTAGTTAACAAGCTAAACCTACCTACTACCCCACATCCAGAACCTTATACACTTCAATGGGCGAGTGATTAGGAAGAATTTATGGTGGATAGGCAAGTGAGAATAAGGTTTAACATAGGGAACTATAAAGATGAAATGACCTTTGATGTTATACCCTTAGAAGCTTCACACATCCTATTATGAAGACCTTGGCAATATGAGAGAAGGGTAAAATATGATGGGTATGCCAATACCTATAGGTTCCGCCACCAAGGAATAAAACTTAAGCTTATGCCTATGACCTTAAGTGAAGTTAGGGAAGATCAAATCACACTTAAGAGGTTAATAGAACAAGAGAAAATAGAACAAATAGAAAAGGAAAAGAAAGAAAAGCTTAAGAGAGAAAAAGAAGAGGAGATAAAAAGAGTTCAAATGGAAGAAAAGAAAGACAAAGAAAAATTAGGGAAGCAACCAATTCCATTGAATCAACAAGTAAATGCTAACCCTTTGTGTGAAGACATGAATAGGTTGATGGCAAGTACTTCAAGTGTTACAAAGAGGACAACTCAATTGGTTGAAAGGGAGTTTCCTAGACTAACTTTCTTTATGCATGACATGCCTCTTTCTATGCACAATTATATGCCACAAAGCAATACATGTCCAAAAGAATTTAACAATTTTGATGATGCTTTGAAACCTATTGCATGCTTAGAAAAGCCAACTCAGTTTGAGAGTACCATGAAACCTTTTGAAAATGCATGTTTACCCAATCCATTTAGACATGTTGACTTGCATGCCTTCCATGATAGATTGGATATGCAAAAACAATTGGTTTGTATATATGACCTACATACAAATTCTATATTAATCTTATCTCATGAAGATGTGTATAATACTCTTAAACTAGTTATGGAAAAGGATGAAATTTTGATTAGGGATATCACATGTAAAAACACTTGTATGACAAACGCATCACATGTTGATATGCCTTACATGCTTACTCATTATGAATCCTTAATTGTTTCACCTTGCATGAAGAAAGTAGATAAATATGATATGGGTAAGGTGTTATCATCTTTCTTTTTGAGTGAGGACATTTCTATTGATATGCCTCTTGAGATAAATGGTAAAAACAATTCTTGGCATAAATAACTACATACAATATGCTCCTAACAACTATCAACAAGATGCAATTGGTAAAATTGTAGGGCATGTAGGGATGACATTGAAGCATATTAATACATTTATGCCACATAGTTTCACATGTGCATTCATTTGGAAGCATGTTGTGGAATATTTTGATGAAATGAAAATTTCCTGTTGTGACAACCACTTCTTAAGCCTTCCTTATAATTACATGTTTCTGTTATTTGTTAGGAAAGGCTTCAAGAGATTGGTCTTTGACCCTGGATCTCGTTCTACAGATTACATGGACAAGATGGTTCAATCTTCATTGAGGGAGTTTTCTAACCCTTATCTCAAATACCTCTTGTTTATCTCCTATGTTTTTCTCTTGCTAATCTTTATGATCCCAATGTATTTTTGTTATGAGCCTTCACTTTGTTTACTTGGGAATAATACTAATGGATTTTTCTTTGTTGACTACGTTCAAGGAAGATGTTCATAGCTTGTGGAATCTAGGAAGGGCTCTCCATCCTCTAAGGGAAGTACCTACCTACCACCCCTATTCTTGTCATCCATGCGACACCCTTAGTTATACCTCTAAGAGTATCACATTACGAAACGTAACCGTCGACTTACTGTTTTTAAAACTTAGAAAGTACGAAAATATTTTTTTTTTCATGAAAATGTCCTTATCTTAAGTCTGAAATTTATTTTCTAAAAACATCTAGACGATTCAATCATTCCGCATACATACACAACATACACGCAGATATAAAGGGGATCATGGGAAGAAACATCATAACGTATATACAGAACCATAGTGTCAAAGTAATCTCGGAGTAAACAATACCATCATACAAAACAAGAGTTCTAGTAGTAGACTATAATAAATAAGACCTCAGCCAAAACGAAACAAAACAAAAGGTCACTAAATCAGAGCTGCTACTAACTAGAGTCGTGACTACCCCCAGTTACGCTATCCTACTCGTCATC
Source organism: Sesbania bispinosa (assembly GCA_026901365.1). Taxonomy (NCBI): domain Eukaryota; kingdom Viridiplantae; phylum Streptophyta; class Magnoliopsida; order Fabales; family Fabaceae; genus Sesbania; species Sesbania bispinosa. Next base: position 1,362,019 of record QLOH01000079.1, on the reverse strand, counting down.
ACCCGTCTTAGCAGGAATCCACCCACAACTCCTCCCTTCAGTACCCCCGATGTTGATCATCCCAAAGTCTTCTGAGGGGGCGTCACTGGAAGAATCCTCTTCCGGCTCCTCATCCTCAGAGTCATCCTCCGGGTCTTCCTCTGGGTCCTCCTCCTAAGATGTAGTGTCATCAATCACAATCATGTCTGGCTTGCTCGGGAGGGAACGGCCAAATGCATTAGGATATGTGGGCTGTGGAGGTGACACCTCTGGACCGGAAGAGTAACGAGGGGAATCTGGCTCGCCCATGGTCGCCATCCGTGAGGACTGTGACGATGTCGATGGAGAGGGGCGATGACGACGGTTGAGAAAAGTAGTGTAGCGACGGAGTCCGGGTGGAGTCTCAAACTCAAGGATCACAGGCACAGTGAAAACGACCTCCGGTACAAGGGGAAGGCTGGGGTGAGAGATGGTGACGCGCACTTTGTGAGAGCCGGAGGCTGATGAGGGCGGGGAGTGATCGCCGGTGCAAAGAGGCACGGACAAGGAGCGGCTCCTGGCAGGCTTCTAAGCTAGAAGGGACACATGAATGAACCGAACCCACACCCGAATGAGAGGGATCCAGAGGCTGTGCAGGTATGGGACTGTACAGTTGAGGATAGCTTAAAGGAAATTGTTGTGGAGAACTATACCAACAAGGTGCATCTTCTTTTCGGAAGCCCATAACATAAGAACTCCATGGTTAAGCGTGCTTGGCTTGGAGCAATTCTGGGATGGGTGACCTTCTGGGAAGTTTCCCGGAAAGTGTGCAAGTGAGGACAACGCATACTGGAAAGACTCGTGTTGGTTTGTGGGGACCCTCATCACTCCTGCAAGCGGCTCGGGGGCGTTACAAATGGTATCAGAGCCGAGCCTCTCCCAGTACGGTGTGGTTCGGGGACGAACCAGGCGGAAGCTGGTGGGCATGTGAGAGCCGGAGGCTGATGAGGGCGGGGAGTGATCGCCGGTGCAAAGAGGCACGGACAAGGAGCGGCTCCTGGCAGGCTTCTAAGCTAGAAGGGACACATGAATGAACCGAACCCACACCCGAATGAGAGGGATCCAGAGGCTGTGCAGGTATGGGACTGTACAGTTGAGGATAGCTTAAAGGAAATTGTTGTGGAGAACTATACCAACAAGGTGCATCTTCTTTTCGGAAGCCCATAACATAAGAACTCCATGGTTAAGCGTGCTTGGCTTGGAGCAATTCTGGGATGGGTGACCTTCTGGGAAGTTTCCCGGAAAGTGTGCAAGTGAGGACAACGCATACTGGAAAGACTCGTGTTGGTTTGTGGGGACCCTCATCACTCCTGCAAGCGGCTCGGGGGCGTTACACACTTCCCCTGTAAACACGCAGCGTCTAGGAACGTCCGTAACTCGCCACTGCCTCCGTGGCTCCCATCTTAGTGCTACCCTCATGGTTGTCATCTTGAAGCTCTCCAAACCCAACTGTCGACGTAGCGGAAAAGCACGACGACAAAATAACAGAAGTAGAAAAGGGAGGGTGAGAACATCACATAAACTCTTGCCAAGTAGAACACAGTAACTAGAGCATCCATAAAATATTCACAGACATTCACATAATCTCAATCACAAGTGTGCAATTGATGCTATCATGATGTACATAACTAATGCATGAGGGCCCGGGAAAACATCACCAAAAGCAGAGCACATAGCAACTGCTCGACCATATATGTACAATATATCAGGAGTATAGTCTGTACTAGCAAATAGTACGAGGAGCATTGCTCAATCTCTGGCCAAGACGATTTTCCGACTTCCAAACAAACTCACTGATTATGAAAACTTGAGAGCGACAGGATAGTCAAGCCTGTACCTCGCTTACACGACAGTAGGGGGCGAGCCTACGTCACTTGTGCCATTTCGGGACCCGACTTATCCTCAGGGCTGGTCTCCTTTACTGGACCGCTGGTGTTCTTTGCAAAACCCAGTGCACCCGTCCCATCCAGTTTCACACTGTACTAGAGTGGTATTGCCATATAGGTCGTAAGGCTTTTGAACCTTAATCATTATTGATGCACATGATGTATGTCACACCACAAACACTTACAATATTACATCCTTACAGACAAGCCCATTGAATCTTTTTACGTCACCACTTTATCATGGTGCAACCTCGTAGATTCAAGGTCTTTCTTTTAAGGAAAACCAAATCACACTCTCTTGCCAAGCTTCTTAAGTTTTATGTAGAGAGAAAGTGTTGGTTATAATCTTTTAAGGTAGCTTGTGCTAGCTTTATTGATAATCATGTTCACTTAAGTCCTACAATTTACTAAGGCTTATGGATATGTCTTATGAAAGGCATTACTAATCCTAATTCTATTTGTATGACTAATTAAGATTAGGCTTAACCTTTAATCATAACTAGTCTTCATTAATCGAATTTCAATTAATCTTATCCTTCTTTAATTAAGTCTTAATCCTTACTTAAGATCCTAATTAATTTCTAATTATCCCTTAATCTCTTCCTTAATCTTGGATTAGGGTTTTTAATTATGCTTGATTAAGGTTAAATTGTAATTAATTAGTTTTTGACCGTCTTAGAGATTAATTACTTAATTAACACTTATATTAATATTAATTATCTTTAGACTTAATTAATTATTAATTAACCTAAGTAATTTAGGCTAATCAACATAGGTGATTAAATTAGTTAAGCCTACTAATTAATCCTAAATTTAATTTTTCACAACTTAGATTGGTGTTGAAGTTCAACCCTAATCTAAGCCTAAGCCCATGGATTATTTTTAGTTGTCTTTTAAATTGAGTTTTGACTTTCTTTTTTTTGAAGGCTTTGGACCTAAACAAAGGCCTAAAGGTTATTGGACCCATGAGAGCCCATTTTTATTCATAATAAATAAAAAAATGTGACTTTTAAATAGATTTTTATTTTAGTTAAAATAAAAATCCGAATTTAATTACTTCATTTAAAAACTTATCTTATTTGCAATTTAGTCCTTTAGTTACAAATTTATTCTTTAGTCCTTTTGGACCACCAAAGCCCATAAACATGTTTTCAACATACCCTTGACCCTTTTTAATATCAAAAAGGTATTCTTGATGAGTTTCATCAAGAACAACTCATGAACATCAAGAACAACTTGAATGTTCATCAAAACTTCAAATTTTTCACAACATCCAATCTTCACCAAAACTTCACACATTCATCAACAAACAATCTAAATGCCAAATATCATACTAATCCACTCAAAATCATCCACATACACATTAAAGTTCATAACTCCATTTTCAAGCTCATAAACATTATTTTTCAAGGATCAATCATCAAAACAATTTTGTAAATCCATCCAACCACATGCATGTTCATCAAATCATCATCTAAACACATTACAATCATCAAAACAATTTTAGAATACATGCAGCCCCATTTTCACTCTCTTGGCCGAGAGCATCAAGGAAAAAGGGAGAAATTTTGCAAAAATTTTAGCTTGGCTTACATGCATCCAAATCCATCAATTAAACACATTTCAAGCATCAAAACAAACATGCAAACATCAATCACAACCCATCTCAACAGATCCGAAAATATACATTCAAAAGAAGTTCCAAAAAGATGATTTTTCAAGTAAAAACAAGGTTAGAAAAGCAAGGATTCAAGGGTAAATCCTTGACTCTAGTTACAAAGCCTACTAGAGTTCAAGTTCTCCCCCCCTTTACCTCAATCTTCAAGAGAAAAAGTGCAGAATTCTTGGTCCAAAAACAGCCAAAGACAGCCCCTCAAAGGTCCTCCTTCAAGTCTCCAACAAAGACCTAAAGGCTAGAAAGCTAGTGTTTCTAAGCTTAGGCTCAAAAATGGAACCTAAGCTTGGTGGTGTTTATGGAGGGATTGAAGTTTTTGAGGGAGAAAAGGGGGAGGAAGCCGCGGCCAAGGAAGAGAGAAGATGAGAGAAAAATGAAGGTTCTCCTTGCTTGCATGCAACAAATGAATGAAAAAGGAGAAAAATGCTTTTATATGACATAACTCACCTTTTCAAGCTATTGGTGGAATGGAAGAGATGGGAAGACAAGTGTCTCCCATGCATCAAGGATGGTTGCACGGTCTTTAAGGAGAGAAAGGAAGGCTTGTGCAATTTTTTTGGCCCGGATCAAGAGTATTCGGGCCCGGGTCAAGGGACAAGAGGGGCAAAAAGGTCATTTTTTTCAGGAAAATCCCAAAAATTCCCAGAAAATTCCTAAAAATAGGAAATTCAATTCTAAACCCAAAAATATGAATTTTGACGATTAAAAAAAATTTAATCACTCAAAATCCAATAAAACACTCAAAACAGCAAAAATGGCAAAAACGGTAAAACGCGGGCGTTACAATCCATCCATTCTTCTCCTATTCTTTTTCTTATGGCTTCTTTCTGAATTTTTAGATTTGAGTTCAAATCCTCTCTAAGGGGGAAGGAATGATGGCATCTGTTAGTGGACCTCTAAGCTGACAGCTGGTGAGCTAGAGGCAAGCTTGGACCTTTTTGGGATGCTTGGAGCTGAACCAAGTTTTGGTCAACCATGTTTTTGGTCAACCCTCCCACGGTCAACCTTTGACCTTTGACCAATTGCCCCAAGTCAACATGAAGACTCCACTTAATTAGAGTTTTAATTATAATTAGGACTTATTTGTAATTTTCTTAATCCTCCTCCTAATGAGGGGCGCTATTTTTAAGTGGATTATTGGTTAGGAGGTTGCCTTGCTATAAGGCTTAGGAGTCATGGGTTCAAGACTCAATTAGGATAGTTTTTCACTCATCTTCTATTTTTCCTTCCCACCTAGCCACATCCTTTTCCTATAAATAGGAGGCCACCCCCTTGTATTACAACACTTATGAAATAGTAAAGGCATTATGCCCATTTTTCTCCTCTTGGTGAGTTAAGAGTGAGGCTTGGTGGTTCTTGCTTAAACCATACTGAGACTTATCTAATTCTCCTGAATTAGTGGCATCTGGCATTGGACTTATCTGCTGTGGGTGGATTCCTGCTTCAGTGGCGTCCCTACCATCTCTTCCTCTCCACTTTTACTTCCACTTTCTCTCATTTTCTATCATTTTCTTGCGCAAATATAGTTGTTTCCCTGCACCTATATTTCGAAAATTAACTGCTATATTTTGATTCTAACCGGTTGTTTTTGCTCAATTCTAGATCCTACACCCATCCTGCTATCAATTATGGTATCAGAGCAGTTCAATCCAATTGGACTATGGATTAGAGTAGTTCCTAAAGTTATCTATTATCTTTATGCATTATTATGAAAATCAGAGACTAATAGCCTCAATGTTTTACTAATGATGTGTAGAGTATCATGGGTGGCGGAATGAGAGGTAGACTGCGAGCAAATTCTACACCACCTCTGCCCCCGGGTCCAAACCAAGACCCTGTGACGATGGCTCTTCAAATGCTTGCTCAGATAATGGGGAGCAGGCTACGATGGCACGTGAGCAGCCTGTGGCGGCATGTGAGTAGGAAACCGAGAGGGTCTTCACTCTTAGCGGGGAGACGACAGTTGAAGGGATCCTATGATCAGGATCAACCTACTAGAAGAAAAGGTACAATTCAACGGCCAAAATTCAAAGGGAAATAAAAAATTAATTTCCGCCAAGTAGAAGCGACAATACCGCCCGAGGTATCAGAACACCTTAAAACCTTGTTGAAGCTATTTTGTATAAATGCTTCATAACTTGTGGGACTATGTAGCGTACCGCCCGAGGTATCGAAATACCTCGGTACCTTCTGAAGCTACTTTGCATAAATACTTCATAGCTTGTGGAACTATGTAGTGTACCTCTCGAGGTATCGAAATACCTCAGTACTTTCAAAAGCTACTTCGCATAAATGCTTCATAGCTTGTGGGACTATGTAGCGTACTTCCCGAGGCAACTCACATGCCTTGGCTGCACGAAGGCCGGTCGGCCGATACACCTGCTGGTACCACTGTAACACCCGCAATTTTTCTTACTGGTGTATAAATAGAATAAAGAAAATTTTAAAATAGTAATAATCATTTAATTATAAAGTATTTAGTAGCTTTTAATAGACAACCAAATTTATAATACCCAACCACAATTATGAGTAAATTTCTCTAGAGAGGTGTTTGAGAAAATAACCTAAGACACCTTTAGTAATTATACAGTTAAGGAAATATAGATTTAATTATTAAAAATAGCTAAAACTCTAAGGTATCTATACCTTTATTCAAAATACTCTTAATATAATTAGTGATGAGTTTTAGAAAATTATTTAGAATTTTTCTAGCACTTCTGGGCAAAAAGATCAAAATGCCCCAGTTAACAGTATAACCATAGCCAGCATATGAAAAAAAAAATTGTAGAAAAATATGGAAGATATATTTTGAACCTTAAAAGATGATTTAAAATTATAATTATAATTCTATACAATCTCTGTAAATAAAACCTTAATTTTCTCTCTCTGCTTACTGTAACGCCCGCTTCTTACCGTTTTACCGCATTTCGTGTTTTATTGAATTGTTAAAATTATTTTTAATCACCAAAATTTATATTTTTGGATTTAGAATTTAATTTCCTATTTTTAGGGAATTTCTGGGAATTTTTGGGACTTTTCTGCGAAAATGACCTTTTTGCCCCTCCTGTCCCTTGAACCGGGCCCGAATACTCTTGATCCGGGCCAGAAAAAAATTGCACAAACCTCCCCTTAGCTTCTCATGCAAGACGTGCATGTGTAGGCATGGTGCATGGGAGACACTTGTATTTTTCCTTCCTTTTCACAAGCCATGTGTAGGAAAAGTGAACTTATGGCATTTATAACTCAAAACCTCACCTTTCTCTCTCCTTCCAACACATGCAAGTTTAGTTTTCTCTCATTTCTCTCTTTCTCTTCCTCTTGAAGCCGTGAATTCTCCATCATTTTCTCCCAAAAATTTTCATCCTTCCTTAAACACAATCAAGCCAAGGTTCCATCTTTTGAACCAAAGCTTCAAATTCTAAGCCTTCTAGCCTTGAAAAATCCTTGTTGGTGACTAAAGGAGGCATCTTTGGGGGCTGTTTTGGGACCAGAATTCTGCACTCATTTTCTTGGAAATTTGAGGTAAAGGGGGGGGAGAACTTGAACTCTAGTAGGATTGGTAACTAGAGTGAAGGATTTGCCCTTAAAATCCTTGTTTTTACTCTTGTTCTCCTTGAAAAAAATCACTTTTTGAGCTTTTCTTTGAGCAAACGTTTTGGATTCTTGGAGCTGGGTTGTTTACATGTTTTTAAGTTTGTTTTGATGCTTGGAATGTGCTTGGATTGTGATTGTTGGTGCATGCAAGCCAAGAAACAATTTTGGAAAAATTTTCCCCTTTTTCCTTTAATAGCTCTCGGCCTTGAGGGATTTTGGGGCTGCATGTGTTTCAAAATTTTTTTGGTGCTTGGAATGTGTTTGTGTGATGAATCTATGAACATGCATGAAGTTGGTTGAAGGTATACAATTGTTTTGGATGATTGATCTTTGAAAAATAGTGGTTATGAGCTTGAAAATGGAGTTACGAACTTTAATGTGTATGTTGATGATTTTGAGTGGATCAGTATGATATTTGGCATTTAGATTGTTTGTTGATGAATGTGTGAAGTTTTGGTGAAGATTGGATGTTGTGAAAAATTTGAAGTTTTGATGAACATTCAAGTTGTTCTTGATGTTCATGAGTTGTTCTTGATGAAACTCATCAAGAATACCTTTTTGATCTTAAAAAGGTCAAGGGTATGTTGAAAACATGTTTATGGGCTTTGGTGGTCCAAAAGGACTAAGAAGCAATTTTACAAGTAAAAGGACTAAAGTGCAATTAAGAATAAGTCTTTAAAAATAAATAAAACAAATTCGGATTTCCAATTCCAACCAAGTAAAAGTCAACTTAAAGGTCAATATTTTAGGTTGCCATGACTAAAAATAAGTTCCTAAGAGTTATAAAACCTTTAGGCTTTTAATTTAAGTTTAAAACCTTTAAGAAAAGGAGTTAAAGACTCATTAAAAGTCAATCAAGATTAGATTGTGAAGTTAAAAGTTAGATTGGAGTTGGACTTCAACTCTAATCCAAGTTATTAAGAAATTAAAACTTAGAAATTAATTAGTAGACTTAGCTAATCCAATTACCTAAGTTAAATTAACATAATCTACTTAAGTTAATTAAGTAACGGATGATTAATTAAGGTTAAAGTTAATTAACCTTAATAAAAGTATTAAGTAATTAATTAGTAATGATGATTAAGAATTAACTAACTATGATTAACCTTAATCAAATGTAATTAAAAGCTTAGTCCAAAACTAAGGAACAGATTAAGACTTAATTAAGGAGGATTAAGATTAATTATAGCCCAGTTAATGAAGATTGATTAAAAGTTAAATCTAATCTTAATTAATTATACAAGAAGAATTAGGATAAGTAATACCATCCATAAGATACAATCATAAGTTTTAGTAAATTATAGGACTTAAGTGGACATGATTATCAAGAACATTAGTACAAACTACCTTAAAAGGCTATAACTAACATACTCTTTCTACATAAAACTTGAGAAGCTTGGCGAGAGAGTGCGGTTTGGCCTTCCTTGTGAAGGAAAGACATTGAATTCAGGCCGTGCCACGGGGATGTGGTGACGTTGAATGGTTCAATGGGTTTTTCCTGTAAGGATGTGAATGTTGTTAGCATTGTTGTGTGACATGCATCATGAAGTGTCGTTGATGTTCGAGGTTGAAAACCTTACGACCTATATAGCAGTAACACTCGGTACAGTGTGAAACTGGTAGGGACTGGGCACTGGGTTTTGCAAAGAACACCAGCGGTCCAGTAAAGGAGACCAGCCCTGAGGATAAGTCGGGTCCCGAAATGGCATAAGTGACGTAGGCTCGCCCCCTACTGTCGTGTAAACGGGGTACAGGCTTGACTATCCTGTCGCTCTCAAGTTTTCATGGTCAGTTGAGATTGTCTGGAAGTCGGGAAATTTATTTGGCCAAATTGTATGAGCAATGCTCTTTGTACCAATGCTAGTACAGACTCTAACTCTTGACGTGCTGTGTATATATGGCCGGGCAGCTGCTATGTGCTCTGCCTATGGTGATGTTTCCCTGGGCCCACATGCATTAGATATTGCACTATAATAGTAAAAGTTGCGTTCATATGAGTACACCATGATGAGATGTCGTGATTGCTTATTGATTCGACTGTGTGGATTGCCTCTGTGTGTGTGCTCTAGTTTGATGTATCCTACATGTTGTGAGTTCATGCGATGTTCTCACCCTTCTTTTCTATCTCTTCTTTCTATGTTCTTCTCGTCACGTTGACAGTCGGTATCGAGGACTTCCGTCATGACGTCGATGCAGGTGCGAATCAGATGGTTGCCGAGGGGCACCCGGAGGGTGACGGGTATCCCGCGCGAGTTTGTGTCACCATCACGCACCCCAGACTTCCTCTTATACCTGAAAAGGACTAGGTTGTGTTGAGTCTAGGTAGTACGCAACTCTGATTTAGGAATCTCTTCTTTTGTATTCTGTTAGAGGTCTCATTTATTTTACTACCGGAACTCATGTTTTAAGGTGGTCATGTGGGTATTCGAGAGGTACATCGATGCTACTTAATATGTATGTATGTATTTATGTCACACCGTTTATGTTCTCTCAAGGTCTTTAACCATGTGTATGTTGTGGATGCGCGTAAGGTGTTAATTCTTTCGACGCTTACGGAATGATAAGTTTTTGAAAGTGAAGGAAAGGATATTTCATAAGTACTTAAAATAAAGCTAGAGAGGTAATAGGTCAATGACACCTAAACCCTTTTCAAAAAAAAAAAAAAAAAACTTCCGCATTTTTTTCGTTCTACTTTGTTGGTCACGTGTAATGCATGTGGTACTTTTAGTGGTAACTAGGGGTATCACATTTGGTGGTATCAGAGCTGTTCTTTCCTTTTGGCCTCGGGTATGGTCTGCAATACCCTTCTCTCTGTGTTTACTTTGTGTTGATTGTTTGTTTGTGTTGATTGTTTGCCTTGTGTGAATTGGTTGCTCTCATCTTACTATCTTAGTAATATGAGGATCTGTGTGTAGCGTTACTTGTTCTTGCCTTAGTGGTTCTGCATAGAATGAAAGAGGCTGACTTGTTCTGCGAATGCAGGACTCCATGGCAGGGAGAGGTAATCCTGGGATGAATGATCTTCTAGGGAAGATCGTGAACATTCTAGAAAATCAGCAGCAGACATTGGTCAGCGTGTGCCACATCCTTGAAAATGACACCAAGGAGAGCCAAGCTCATTGGAAGAATTCCGGCCCACAGAGGAACAAACCCAAGGTTGCACGAGAAAGGAGGAAGCCTTATTTCGTTCCAAGAAACAATTTTGGCTCATCATCTGGGGGCACTGCGAGACCGCATTCAGTGGTTGCTAGTGGGGAAAATCCTGCAAACAGTGTCGGCAACAACGATGGTAGTTGTCCACATAGTAAGAGAAGTCACTTCCTGAGGGACCGCCCGATCAAGAGCCCGATCTCAAACCAGTCTAACGAACGTGCATGCTTTCATTGTGGACGAACTGGCCACATCAAGAGGAATTGCCCTGCTCGGAAGGGAAGTGGTAGCGGTACTGGAGCTGCTAAATCCAAAGATCTAATCCAAGGTAAGTGCGTCATAAGTGGGATTCCTTTAATTGTATTATATGATTCGGGTGCGACGCATTCTTTCATTCCTCTGGAATGTCAAAAGAAAAAATAAATTTCTTGTTACTGGACTGCCCTATGATCTTGTAGTTTCCATCCCTACTGCTAAGACCTCTAGGTCCTAAGGCTGTACATTAGTGTAGCCAATAGTTGATTTGGCTTGTGGTTTGAAGTGCTGAGTGAGATGTTAAAAGTTAGAGTAGGATGACCACTAAGGTTAGATTCCCATTCCTTTAGATGAGTAACCTAAGGGATCGATAATGAATTCGAGGCTGTAAATTCAAGGTTAAGATGATTGATCATTGAGATTTAATTATTAAGGTTTTGAGATTTGGGGATTTGTACTAATAGCTCTTGAGGATTCAGTTATTGAAAATATATAATTTGGCAAGGCAAGTTAGAAATAATCGACGGCTTGGGGTATACTCAGGATAAATAATAATGGAGTTTAGAATAAGAATGACAAACACATGAATTGGGGTTTGATCTTAACAGTTAAGGCATATTTGGATACCCTGTTGATGAACTTGAAGTCTAAAGGGGTTTGACTGTGGAATGAGTATCATGATTGAAGTTTGATAGATACACTAGAGTATGATCGCTATCTCTAACGGATTGATAAAATAAGGATTTATAGAAACAAGTGGAAAACTCGATTTAAGACAAAGGATGTCGAAGTATTGAGGCCAATAGCACAAAGGTGTAGTTCTTAAGAAATTTTAGTCGGATGGTAGGATATGACTAAGAAAATGATCTGTTAGTATCAAGATTACGCAGGAAATTGAAGAAAGAGATCATGTGATGGAGAATTATATGCACGAGTAAGCACTACAAGAGCTACAATGGTATGAGCTAAGTAAGGACAACACTTCCATGAGGTTAGTAGAAATAATAGATATGTCAAATAATGAGCGATTATCGTATGTGTTGATTTTGATGACTGAGAGTATACTTGATTGATGCTCCTATAGATTGAATAAGGTATGTGAATGGAATCTCATAAACGATTAAGATTGGAATTGGTAAGAATTATGACACGTTGGTTTAGTATGGTTATACCAATTTACAGGATTAGTTTGTACATTAATCTTAATGGACTTAGACTCTCAAGGAAAGGTATATAAATTAGTAAATATCTAGGCAGGATTTTAAAGATTGGATTGGAATAGTACTAGATAAGTAGGTGACGTTTCGCGTAAGGATGCCCTAGGGGACAAATACAATCCGTGGGAGTAGGATAACCATAAGGAATGATAATAATATTCCCAAAGATAGGTTTAAAGATAGATTGCCTCTATCTATATACCGAGACTATAGGTAATCTTACAATCTGCTTTGGACTTTACCACGGATGCTACAGGTGTCTAGTAATTCCATCTGGATTGGTTGTCATTGGTGTTCCTTTCCCTCCTTAGTGAATCCAGTTTTCTAACCTCATTTAAGCCAACTTATCCTCATTCTTTCGTGCCATGTTCTCTCCTATTTCTAGGATCCAATGGGGAGTATAGCATTCTTTGGAATAATTTTGACTGATAGGAAGTTGTATGCTAAGCTATCTAAGTGTGAGTTTTGGTTAAAGGAAGTGAATTTCCTAGTTCATGTGATCTATAGTGGATGAGTTAGCGTAGACCCAGCTAAGGTAGAAACTGTGTTACAGTGGGAAGCACCTGGGACTTTAACGGAAGTGAGAAGCTTCTTGGGGTTAGCTGGTTACTACCGTAAGTTTATTGAAAATTTTTCAAGGATAGCAACTCCGTTGAACCGTTTGATTAGGAAAGACCAACCTTTTGTGTGGAGCCAGTAGTATGAAGATAGTTTTCAGGAATTGAAGAAGAGGTTAACTTCTGCGCCTGCGTTAGTTTTACCTGACCCACAAGAGAGTTTTGAAGTATACTGTGATGCTTCAAAACAAGTATTAGGTTGTGTGTTAATGCAGAAAGGAAAGGTAGTGGCTTATGCCTCTAGGCAATTGTAAACACACGAAGTGAACTACCCTACGCATGATCTAGAGTTGGAGGCAGTAGTTTTTGTCTTGAAGATTTGGAGACACCATCTGTATGGCGCTAGGTTTGAAGTTTTAGCGATCATAAGAGTTTGAAGTATCTGTTTGACCAGAAGGAACTTAATGTAGGGCAGAGACGATGGATGGAGTTTTTGAAGAATTATGAGCTTAGTCTGCAGTACCACCCTGGGAAAGCTAATGTCGTAACTGATGCGTTAAGTCGGAAATCTTTTCATATGTCAATAATGATGGTTAAGGAGCTAGAACTGATAGAAGAGTTTAGAGATCTTAACCTAGACGTTGAACTTGGTCCTAAGAGTGTAAGATTGGGAACATTGAGGATTTCAAATGATTTCTTGGAACAAGTTCGTGTAACACAGGAGGTGGATCAATCTTTGCAAGATTTGAGGAATCTAGTCCCTAAGAAAGGAGATTCTGAGTTTTGTAAGGAAGCTGATTGAACTGTTAGATTCAAGGGTAGTATCTGTGTGCCTAGTGATAAGAAAATAAGATATCGTAAGAGGACATTGGGAATTAGAAGGAAATGTTAAGAAGAATAATTATCCAACTTTTAGGGAACCATTAAGGTCTTATATGATCAAATTAGGAGGGTAGCTCTTAAAGCTTAAGAAGATGGATTTATCCCTATTCAGCAGTAGGAACTCCAAATTTCGAGGACAAAATTTCTTAAAGAAGGGGATAAATGTAACACCCACAATTTTTCTTACTGGTGTATAAATAGAATAAATAAAATTTTAAAATAGTAATAATCATTTAATTATAAAGTATTTAGTAGCTTTTAATAGACAACCAAATTTATAATACCCAACCACAATTATGAGTAAATTTCTCTAGAGAGGTGTTTGAGAAAATAACCTAAGACACCTTTAGTAATTATACAGTTAAGGAAAATATAGATTTAATTATTAAAAATAGCTAAAACTCTAAGGTATCTATACCTTTATTCAAAATACTCTTAATATAATTAGTGATGAGTTTTAGAAAATTATTTAGAATTTTTCTAGCACTTCTGGGCAAAAAGATCAAAATGCCCCAGTTAACAGTATAACCATAGCCAGCATATGAAAAAAAAATTGTAGAAAAATATGGAAGATATATTTTGAACCTTAAAAGATGATTTAAAATTATAATTATAATTCTATACAATCTCTGTAAATAAAACCTTAATTTTCTCTCTCTGCTTACTGTAACGCCCGCTTCTTACCGTTTTACCGCATTTCGTGTTTTATTGAATTGTTAAAATTATTTTTAATCACCAAAATTTATATTTTTGGATTTAGAATTTAATTTCCTATTTTTAGGGAATTTCTGGGAATTTTTGGGACTTTTCTGCGAAAATGACCTTTTTGCCCCTCCTGTCCCTTGAACCGGGCCCGAATACTCTTGATCCGGGCCAGAAAAAAATTGCACAAACCTCCCCTTAGCTTCTCATGCAAGCCGTGCATGTGTAGGCATGGTGCATGGGAGACACTTGTATTTTTCCTTCCTTTTCACAAGCCATGTGTAGGAAAAGTGAACTTATGGCATTTATAAGTCAAAACCTCACCTTTCTCTCTCCTTCCAACACATGCAAGTTTAGTTTTCTCTCATTTCTCTCTTTCTCTTCCTCTTGAAGCCGTGAATTCTCCATCATTTTCTCCCAAAAATTTTCATCATTCCTTAAACACAATCAAGCCAAGGTTCCATCTTTTGAACCAAAGCTTCAAATTCTAAGCCTTCTAGCCTTGAAAAATCCTTGTTGGTGACTAAAGGAGGCATCTTTGGGGGCTGTTTTGGGACCAGAATTCTGCACTCATTTTCTTGGAAATTTGAGGTAAAGGGGGGGAGAACTTGAACTCTAGTAGGATTGGTAACTAGAGTGAAGGATTTGCCCTTAAAATCCTTGTTTTTACTCTTGTTCTCCTTGAAAAAAATCACTTTTTGAGCTTTTCTTTGAGCAAACGTTTTGGATTCTTGGAGCTGGGTTGTTTACATGTTTTTAAGTTTGTTTTGATGCTTGGAATGTGCTTGGATTGTGATTGTTGGTGCATGCAAGCCAAGAAACAATTTTGGAAAAATTTTCCCCTTTTTCCTTTAATAGCTCTCGGCCTTGAGGGATTTTGGGGCTGCATGTGTTTCAAAATTTTTTTGGTGCTTGGAATGTGTTTGTGTGATGAATCTATGAACATGCATGAAGTTGGTTGAAGGTATACAATTGTTTTGGATGATTGATCTTTGAAAAATAGTGGTTATGAGCTTGAAAATGGAGTTATGAACTTTAATGTGTATGTTGATGATTTTGAGTGGATTAGTATGATATTTGGCATTTAGATTGTTTGTTGATGAATGTGTGAAGTTTTGGTGAAGATTGGATGTTGTGAAAAATTTGAAGTTTTGATGAACATTCAAGTTGTTCTTGATGTTCATGAGTTGTTCTTGATGAAACTCATCAAGAATACCTTTTTGATCTTAAAAAGGTCAAGGGTATGTTGAAAACATGTTTATGGGCTTTGGTGGTCCAAAAGGACTAAGAAGCAATTTTACAAGTAAAAGGACTAAAGTGCAATTAAGAATAAGTCTTTAAAAATAAATAAAACAAATTCGGATTTCCAATTCCAACCAAGTAAAAGTCAACTTAAAGGTCAATATTTTAGGTTGCCATGACTAAAAATAAGTTCCTAAGAGTTATAAAACCTTTAGGCTTTTAATTTAAGTTTAAAACCTTTAAGAAAAGGAGTTAAAGACTCATTAAAAGTCAATCAAGATTAGATTGTTAAGTTAAAAGTTAGATTGGAGTTGGACTTCAACTCTAATCCAAGTTATTAAGAAATTAAAACTTAGAAATTAATTAGTAGACTTAGCTAATCCAATTACCTAAGTTAAATTAACATAATCTACTTAAGTTAATTAAGTAACGGATGATTAATTAAGGTTAAAGTTAATTAACCTTAATAAAAGTATTAAGTAATTAATTAGTAATGATGATTAAGAATTAACTAACTATGATTAACCTTAATCAAATGTAATTAAAAGCTTAGTCCAAAACTAAGGAACAGATTAAGACTTAATTAAGGAGGATTAAGATTAATTATAGCCCAGTTAATGAAGATTGATTAAAAGTTAAATCTAATCTTAATTAATTATACAAGAAGAATTAGGATAAGTAATACCATCCATAAGATACAATCATAAGTTTTAGTAAATTATAGGACTTAAGTGGACATGATTATCAAGAACATTAGTACAAACTACCTTAAAAGGCTATAACTAACATACTCTTTCTACATAAAACTTGAGAAGCTTGGCGAGAGAGTGCGGTTTGGCCTTCCTTGTGAAGGAAAGACATTGAATTCAGGCCGTGCCACGGGGATGTGGTGACGTTGAATGGTTCAATGGGTTTTTCCTGTAAGGATGTGAATGTTGTTAGCATTGTTGTGTGACATGCATCATGAAGTGTCGTTGATGTTCGAGGTTGAAAACCTTACGACCTATATAGCAGTAACACTCGGTACAGTGTGAAACTGGTAGGGACTGGGCACTGGGTTTTGCAAAGAACACCAGCCTTCCAGTAAAGGAGACCAGCCCTGAGGATAAGTCGGGTCCCGAAATGGCATAAGTGACGTAGGCTCGCCCCCTACTGTCGTGTAAACGGGGTACAGGCTTGACTATCCTGTCGCTCTCAAGTTTTCATGGTCAGTTGAGATTGTCTGGAAGTCGGGAAATTTATTTGGCCAAATTGTATGAGCAATGCTCTTTGTACCAATGCTAGTACAGACTCTAACTCCTGACGTGCTGTGTATATATGGCCGGGCAGCTGCTATGTGCTCTGCCTATGGTGATGTTTCCCTGGGCCCACATGCATTAGATATTGCACTATAATAGTAAAAGTTGCGTTCATATGAGTACACCATGATGAGATGTCGTGATTGCTTATTGATTCGACTGTGTGGATTGCCTCTGTGTGTGTGCTCTAGTTTGATGTATCCTACATGCTGTGAGTTCATGCGATGTTCTCACCCTTTTTTTCTATCTCTTCTTTCTATGTTCTTCTCGTCACGTTGACAGTCGGTATCGAGGACTTCCGTCATGACGTCGATGCAGGTGCGAATCAGATGGTTGCCGAGGGGCACCCGGAGGGTGACGGGTATCCCGCGCGAGTTTGTGTCACCATCACGCACCCCAGACTTCCTCTTATACCTGAAAAGGACTAGGTTGTGTTGAGTCTAGGTAGTACGCAGCTCTGATTTAGGAATCTCTTTTTTTGTATTCTGTTAGAGGTCTCATTTATTTTACTACCGGAACTCATGTTTTAAGGTGGTCATGTGGGTATTCGAGAGGTACATCGATGCTACTTAATATGTATGTATGTATTTATGTCACACTGTTTTATGTTCTCTCAAGGTCTTTAACCATGTGTATGTTGTGGATGCGCGTAAGGTGTTAATTCTATCGACGCTAACGGAAAGATAAGTTTTTGAAAGTGAAGGAAAGGATATTTCATAAGTACTTAAAATAAAGCTAGAGAGGTAATAGGTTAATGACACCTAAACCCTTTTCAAAAAAAAAAAAAAAAAAACTTCCGCATTTTTTTCGTTCTACTTCGTTTGTCACGTGTAATGCATGTGGTACTTTTAGTGGTAACTAGGGGTATCACAACCACGTCCAAAGGGTAAGGAAGGAGTTAATTAAGGAAAGTCTATCACAATAATTACCGTATCAATCAGCCACAACGAGCATCTCGCAGATTGTGACTAGAAAGGACATAATTCAAATGAACAATCTGGCCCAGAGTAATTGAGGGCTATGAATCACGCCCAGGGAATACGAGCATTGAAGGGGAGATCAACCTGCACACGACTATATAAGGACCATCACAACTAGGAATCAGACACCGTTCACTCTTTACCTAGGCTATGTTGTTACTCTGCCAAATTATGTTTGACCATTGAGGAAAATTGCGCAAAATAGGTGTTCCCGCATAAAATGGAGAGCTAAAGGGAGAGAAGGTTTGAATAAGCTCTCAAAGTTTATGAGAGAGATAAAGAGAAAGAGAAACATGACACCCTAACCAATTTCAATGTGTGGAGTAGAGTTCACGATGCCGTTAAACATGACAATTATAATCCATTCTAGAATGGGAAGGAAGACAAAGATAGATACAAATTCAATTCATATCAAAAGGAAGTGTAAAAGAAGATAAACAATGACTTCATGTTCAAAAATAGATCACATGCTAATTGTCACGTCCCAACTCAGCCAACTCATAACACACGCGTCAAATTAAGAGTGAAACACAACTTTTATCTCTAAAAAATTGGGGTAAGTTACTTTAATCTCTCTAGAATATGAACGGTAAAATATCATTTTAGTCCCTTTAAAATATCTGAGTTTTGATTTTCGTCCTTGAAATTTTTTTCTTTTTTATTTGATCCTTATAAAATATTTAAGCTATTTTTTAGTCCCTGTTGTTGATTCCACTATGAATTACGAGTGTGTCGAACTCCCATCACAACTAGTAATCATATGTATTGTACCCTAACACATTATACAAGAATGTTAGTCTCCTTAAACATATTCAAAGACTATTTGTGATATATATGAAGGAGGAAATGTACAAAGAATTTCAGTTCAAATTGACCAAGAAATTTGACTCTCTAAATGAGTTTAAGGAAGCTAACACTCTTATATAATGTGTTAGGGTACTTCTGACGTATTGTTGACTATTATGGGTGTTCGACACATCCACAATTAACAATAGAATCAACATCTGAGACTAAAAAAATAGCATAAATATTTTATAAGGACGAAATAAAAAAGAAAAATTTTCCGAGGACGAAAATCAAAACTCAGGTATTTTATAGGGATTAAAATGTTATTTTACAAAGTGCACATTATTACGTTGTCACTTAAGTAATTAGAGGTACCATTTTATTTATCATTTTTTTCATATTAACTTTTATACATAAAGCATAATAATATATACCAATATAGTATTGAATAATTAACAATAAAAATTTATCAAACTAATGTGCTTATTTGAATTATGATCTACGATGGACTCCAGAAAGTTCTTCCAGAGCTCCAACTCCTCAAGCTCCTCACCAAGTGTTTGAGAAAATGGTATTGTGTCTGCGATGACACTTAACCCATAAGTCAGTATGTATTTTGATAAAGTGTTGGCAAAATATGAAGATAGCGTACTTGGTTAGGGGTTTGCATGTGTGTATTTATAAGGGTTGTAGAAGCTTCTATTGGAGAGTGAGTGCTCTGAGGTAGTTTTGTGATGTGTCTCCTATATGGAGAGGATTATGTCCTGTATGAGTGTCTCTCTGAGGTCGTGCCATGTTAGCCGTGATGTATTCCTATATGTGTGTGCATTCTGAGTTGCATGTTGCTTCAGGGTCTGGACAAGTGTCAAGCGTGGATGTACCTATGTTCGGCTCAATCGGGTAAAACTAGTCACAAGATCTGATCCAGGTTGCCCCCGGAATAGATGCCCCCTAGCTTGGCTGAAATATATAGTTGAGGCCGAGGTAAGAAATTATCCGAGCTGATTATTCAACATCTTTCATTCTTTGAAGTGCAATTTATGTCTTTAATGAATTTTCCATTTTGTTGGGGAGTGTACATGGTTGTTAGTTGATGATGGATTCCATGTTGCTGAAAAAATCTTCACAAATGAGGTATTATTGGCCTCTATCTGTTCTCAATGCTTTAATCATGCAGCCACTTTGTTTCTCCATAAATGCCTTAAATAACTTAAAGGCATAACAAGCTTTTGATTTCTGCCTCAAAACTTACACCCAAGTCTTTCTACTGAAATCATCAGTAAAGGTAATAAAATACTTACTACCACCATGTGTTGGGATTTCAATTGTACACAAGTCTGAGTGAACAATCTCCAGTGGCTTCCTTGCTCTCCATGACTTTCCTGTAGGAAATGATTCTTTGTGCTTCTTTCCCAATTGGAAAGTCTCACATACACTATTGGGGATATTTACAATAGGCAAATCAGAAACATATTATTTCTTAGACAGATAGTTTGATCTAGAGAAATGAAAATGACCAAAGCGCATATGCCATAACCAATCATCATTTGGTTTTATAGAAACCAAACAAGGAAATCTTTCATGTTGAAACTTCAAAGGGAATAGGCGACTATGAGTCATTTTTACATTGGCATTAAATCTCTTGTTCTTGTCAATCAATGTGCAGTGCCCATGTTGTATGTGCATGTTTTAGCCTTTCTCTGATAGTTTTCTCATACTCAATATATTATGATGAAGTCCAGGATATATAGAAAACATCAGAGATGAAGTTTTGAGATCCATCCTTCAATCTGATAGCAACTTGGCCTTTTCCCAGAATTGGAATACTGGCGTTGTTGTCAAAATTTTACAGTAGAACTCATTGTTTCATCTAAAGAAGAAAAAAGCTTCTTTTTTTCCCACACATATGGTTACTACACCCAATATCTAAATTCCAAAAGTTTTCACCTTCTAAAAATTACTGCTTGCCAAAAATAATTTTTGAGGGTTAGAATTCTCACCAACATCCTGATACTGGTTTTCTCCTATATTTGTCTGTTGATTGTATCTACAATCTACAACTTTGTGTCTGAACTTCCCACACTGATAAAAATTATAATTTGCTCTTTCTTGGTAATTGTTACCTCTTCCTCTTCCACGATTGGTGTATCCAAAGTTGTTTTCTCCTCTGCCTTGGTTGAAGTTGTCACATCCTCTTCCTCTGAAATTTTTGTAACCTCTGCCTCTATAATTTCCTCTTCCTCCATTATTGAAGTTGTCACAACTTCTACCTTCTATGGTCTGACTGGATTCAGCAATGTTGTTGAGATTCACTTGACTTTTCAAGGATTTTGCTTACATGGATTTCAATGATTTTTTTTTTGTCCTTTCCAGGATTCTACTTACATGGCTTTCAATTCTTCCTTGCAACTCTGCTAGCATCATGCTATCTGTGTCATGGGACTCTATTGTTGTAGTCACCACATGGTCAAACTTCATTGGCATGGCACGTAAAATTTTATCCACCACTTTACTGTGAGGAATATCTTCTCCATATACCCTTATCTTATTTACAAGATCAGTAACACGTTAGAAATATTGTTCAATAGTTTCTGAACTGGACATTTCATACCTCTCATGTTCTCTTTGCATGGATTGTAACTTAGATTTCTGGGCGTTCTCCACTCCTTTATATGACAGCTTCAAGATGTCTCATGCTTCTTTAGCAGTTTTAGCATTTACTATTTTACCAAAAACTGAGTAATCTACTCCTTGATGGATTTGTATCAGGGTCAGCTGGTCCTTCTGTAGAGCAACATCATCAGCTCCTTCTTGCACACCAAGTTCAACATAGCTCCAAATATTATAAGCTTTCAAATGGGTATCCAATAATAGCGCCCAATAATTATAATCTAGTTTCCCATCTAATTTGGGACCAGACCAAACAATATTGTAGTATGTCATGCCTCTCTCGCACACTAGCTAAAAAATGTATCAAAGTGAGAACACTCTTGTTCCTCACACACTCTTAATTTTTTTTAACACTCACACTACCAGGCTCTCAAGCTTTGATACCAATTTGATATCAGTGGGACATTATTTTCTCTAAAACTCACACGCACAGTGGAAGAAATAAAGAGGAAGTGCTTGTTTCACAACTCAATTCAACTTCACTCAATATTGTATTCAATTCTACTTAATTCCATGGTGCATCATAACATAACAATTTATAGGCAAACACTACAACAAATAAGGTCTTAGGCAACAATAAAAAACCGTTGCTGAAAGCCAAAAAACCGTTCCTAAAAGTTTAGCCAAAAAATTTTGGGCGGGTATATATATATATATTAAATAAAATTTATAAGTGTTTAATTTCCTATTAATTTTAAAGAAAAGAACCTACATTTCATAAATAACTATGGCCTAATTTTAATTTTGGAAACACTTTTTCTCACGTTGCATAACATAAAATAAACAATAATTTATAAATTGTTTTCTATTATACATTTTAAGATTAGTTTTATAATTGTTGCCTAAGATCAGTTTTACAACTAAAAAAATGTTGCATATTCCTTATTTCAGGAATAGTTTTCAAACCGTTCAGCTGAGAAGTGGGCACGATTAAAAATTTGTTGCCTATTCCATGTTTCGGGAACGGTTTTGCAACTGTTGACTATAGTATTGTCCACACTCCATTAAAGCGTTGTCTATATAAGCTTTTGAGAACAATTTTATGACTGTTGTCAATTAAAGTGTCAAAAGTTAACAAAACTGTTGGCTATTCTATGTTTCAAGAACATTTTTTAGCCGTTGCCTAAAAAAGCGTTGCCTAAAGCCTAAAATGTTGTAGTGAAATAAAAATATTATAATAATAAAAATCCTATCATAAAGAAAATGTGCTAAATTTATGGTGGCTAAGAGAGTTCAATTGTTATTTTAGATTCAAGCTTCGACTTCACTGTATTCATGTTGGCCTGTAATTGTTACACCATATAATCTCCCCCTGAAATGTGCATGACTAAGTCATATATGTTTTTGACTTGTCTAATACCCGGTCCAACTAACCCAAAATCAAACATAGATGTGTTTCTGCAGCCTTTGATTGATGATCTCCAACAGTTGTGGAGGCATGGTGTTTTGACGTATGATATTTCCATGAAATAAAACTTTCTCGTGCGTGTCCATATTGTATGGAAGACACAAAAGCTTTCACGTTACAGCATCGTGGCAAAAACTCATGGTTTGATTGTCATCGTAGATTCTTGCAAAGTGATCACCCTTTCAGAGGGAGAAAAATAGGGTTTATGAGAAACAGGGCTGAGCATGATGGACCACCTTGTATATTGACAGGGCCTCAAATTTGGGAATTTGTGCAAGACTTTCCAAATGTGACAGATGGTAATTGTTCAAAACTGCCAGGGCATGGACAGTTTCATAATTGGGTTAAACGCAGTATATTTTGGGATCTTTCATATTAGAAGGACAACTTGTTAAAGCATAATCTTGTTGTCATGCATATAGAGAAAAATTTCTTTGATAATGTTAACACTGCCCTGAATGTTATGGGTAAAACCAAGGACAATGTAAAGACAAGGATGGATGTGTTTGTGTTCTATGCGCGAGGTGACTTGGAGTTGATTGACTTGGGTAATGGAAAGTTGGGAAAACCGAAGGCAAACTACACTTTAGAACCAAAAGATGCAAAAATTGTAACACCCGTATTTTTCCGATTTACCCGTTTTTCCCGTTTTTGCTGTTTTAAGCGTTTTAATGGATTTTAAATGATTAAAATTATTTTTAATTGTCAAAATTTATATTTTTGGATTCAGTATTAAATTTCCTATTTTTAGGAATTTTTTGGGAATTTTTGGGATTTTTCTGCAAAAATTGACCTTTTTGCCCTCCGGTACCCCGACCCGGGCCCGAATACTCTTGATCCGGGCCAGAAAAATTGCACAAACCTTATTTTCTCCTCTGAAAATTTCGCTGCACAGCATGGTGCATGTGTGCCACTTGTCCATGTCTTCCTTCACACCATTAAGCCTATATAAAGGAGAAAGCTCCACTTTTTGGCCATTTTTCACTTAAACCATTTCCTTCACCTAACCATTTCTCTCTTCTTCTTCTTCTTTCTCCCTTGCTGGCCGCGCACCACCACCCTCTTCCTCCCCAAAATTTCTTCATCTCCACCCAAATCACCAACCAAGCTTAAGTCCCATTCTTGGATTTAAGCTAAAGAAAAAAAAAAATACATACTTTCTACCAAAAATCCACTTGTTGGAGGCTTGAAGGAGGAGCTTGAAGGGGCTGTTAGAGGAGGAAAAATCTGCACTCATTCCCTTGAAAATCTAAGGTAAAGGGGGGGAGAACTTGAACTCTAGTAGGCCATGTAACTAGAGTCAAGGATTTGCCCTTGAATCCTTGCTTTTTCCCTTGTTTTTCTCTTGAAAAATCAAACCTTTGAGCTTGTTTTTGAGAAAATATTTTCGGTCTTGATGAGCTGGGTTATTGTGGTTGTTTGCATGTCTTTGATCTTGGTTGGATTGTTGTTGATGGTTGGGTTGTGTTGCATGCAAGCCAAGGAAGGATTTTTGTTGAAAAATCCCTCCTTTTTCCCCTTAAGCTCTCGGCCAAGAGAGGAAGAAGTGGCTGCATGTGTGCAAAAATTATTTTGATGGTTTGGATGAGATTATATGAAGGATATATGTACATGCATGTGGTTGATCTTAAGTGGAAAAATTGATTTGGTGATTTATCTTGAAAATAATGATGTTTTGAGCTTGAAAATGGAAGTTATGAACTTTAATGTGCATGTGAATGATTTTGAGTGGATTAGTGTGATATTTGGCATTTAGATTGTTTATGGATGAATGTGTGAAGTTTTGGTGAAGATTGGATGTTGTGAAAAATTTGAAGTTTTGGATGAACATTCAAGGTTGTTCTTGATGTTCATGAGTGTTCTTGATGAAACTCATCAAGAATGTCCTTTTGATCCTAAAAAGATCAAAAGAATGTTTAAAACATGTTTTTGGGCTAAATTGGCCCAAAAGGACTAAAGAATAAATTTGTAACAAAAAGGACTAAGTTGCAAATAAGATAAGTTTTTAAAATTAAGTAATTAAATTCGGATTTTTATTTTAATAAAAATAAAAATCTATTTAAAAGTCATATTTTTATTTATTATGAATAAAAATGGGCTCTCATGGGTCCAATAACCTTTAGGCTTTTGTTTAGTCCCAAAGCCTTCAAAAAGAAAGTCAAAACTCAATTTAAAAGACAACTAAAAAAAAAAAAATTTATGGGCTTAGGTTTAGATTAGGGTTGAACTTCAACACTAATCTAAGTTGTGAAAATTAAACTTAGGATTAATTAGTAGACTTAACTAATTTAATCACCTAAGTTGATTATCCTAAATTACTTAGTTAATTAATAATTAATTAAGTCTAAAAGATAATTAATATTAATATAAGTGTTAATTAAGTAATTAATCTCTAACGACGGTTAAAAAAAAAAAAAACTAATTAATTATAATTTAACCTTAACCAAGCATAATTAAAAACCTTAATCCAAGATTATGGAAGAGATTAAGGGATAATTAGAAATTAATTAAGATCTTAAGTAAGGATTAAGACTTAGTTAAAGAAGGATAAGATTAATTGAAATGCGATTAATAAAGACTAGTTCTGATTAAAGGTTAAGCCTAATCTTAATTAGTCATACAAATAAAATTAGGAATTTTAATGCCTTTCATAAGACATATCCATAAGTCTTAGTAAATTGTAGGACTTAAATGAATATGATTATCAATAAAGCTAGCATAAGCTACCTTAAAAGATTATAACCAACACTTTCTCTCTACATAAAACTTGAGAAGCTTGGCAAGAGAGTGTGATTTGGTTTCCCTTAAAAGAAGGACCTTGAATCTACGCGGTTGCACCACGGTAAAGTGGTGACGTGACAAGATTCAATGGGCTTGTCTGTGAGGATGTAATATTGTAAGTGTTTGCGGTATGACATACATCATGTGCATCAATAATGATTAAGGTTCAAAAGCCTTACGACCTATATGGCAATACCACTCTAGTACAGTGTGAAACTGGATGGGACGGGTGCACTGGGTTTTGCAAAGAACACCAGCGGTCCGGTAAAGGAGACCAGCCCTGAGGATAAGTCGGGTCCCGAAATGGCACAAGTGACGTAGGCTCGCCCCCTACTGTCGTGTAAACGGGGTACAGGCTTGACTATCCTGTCGCTCTCAAGTTTTCATAATCAGTGAGTTTGTCTGGAAGTCGGAAAATCGTCTTGGCCAGAGATTGAGCAATGCTCTTCGTACTATTTGCTAGTACAGACTATACTCCTGATATATTGTACATATATGGTCGAGCAGTTGCTGTGTGCTCTGCTTTTGGTGTTGTTTTCCCGGGCCCTCATGCATTATATACATATAGCATGGTAGTATCAGCTGCATACTTGTGATTGAGATTATGTGGATGTTTGTGAATATTTTATTAGTGCTCTAGTTACTATGTTCTACTTGTTATGAGTTCATATGATGTTCTCACCCTTTCTTCTCTGCTTCTATTCTCTGTCGTCGCGCTCTTTCGCCATCGTCAGTCGGGTTTGGGGAGCTTCAAGATGTCGGCCATGAGGGTTACGCTGAGATGGGGGCCACGAGGACAGTGGCGGGTCACCGACATTCCTAGACGCTGTATATTCACAGGGGAAGTACACGTCACGATCTCTCACCCTAACCTTCCCCTTGTGCCAGAGGTCGTCTTCACTGTGCCCGTGATCCTGGAGTTCGAGACACCACCAGGACTTCGTCGTCATACCACTTTCCTTAACCGTCGTCATCGTCCCGTTCCATCTGCTTCTTCCCAGTCCTCTCGGATAGCCACAATAGGAGAGCCGGATTCCCCTCGCTACACTCCTGGACCAGAGTCGTCATCCCCACCGACCATGCGTTTCAGTGCATTCGGTCGTCCTACCGCCATTGAGCCTGATCTGGTCGTCATTGATGATACTTCATCCGAGGAGGAGGATCCAGAGGAGGACCCTGAGGAGGACCCCGAGGACGAGGAGCTGAGGGAGGATTCTTCTGACGGTATTCCTTCAGAGGAATTCAGGATGATTACCCTCCCGGATGCCAGGAGGAGGAGTTGTAGGGTTGCCCCTGCTAGGTCAGATGACGATGAGTAGAGGAGTGTGTTTGGGGTAGTCATGAGTCTAGCAGTAGTAGCTCTGATTAGTGACCTCTTATTTTGGTTGTATTGATAGAGGTTTTATTTATTTTACTGCCAGAACTCTCATTTTGTATGACGGTGTGGTATCTCGGGGATCACTTGACACTGTGGTTATGTACATGTATATTTTTCACGCTTCTTCCCTAGTCTCTACTTTATATTTGCGTGTGTGTTGTGTATGTATGCGGAATGATTGAATCGACTAGATGTTTTCCGAAAACGTATTTCAGAATTAAGGAAGGGATGCTTTCACAAATATCTAAAATGGAATTAGGATGAGATTAGTTGTTGATGACTAAGTTTCTTTCAAAAAAAAAAAAAAAAAACTCTTTCAAAAAAAAAAAAATATTCCCGTATTTTCTAAGCATATATTTAAAAAAAACGAGAGTCATCGGTTACGTTCGTAATGTGATACTCTTAGCGGTATAACTAAGGGTGTCGCATTTAGTGGTATCAGAGCTGTTCTTTCCTTTTGGCCTCGGGTATGGCCTATAATACTCTTCCCTCTGTGTTTACTCTGTGAGGATTGCTTGTTGTTGTGTAGATTGATTGCCTTGTGTGGATTGTTTGCTCTTATATTACCACCTTCGTAATGTAAGAGATTGTGTGTAGAATTATTTGTTCTTGCTTAAATGGTCCTGCATGAAACAGAAGAACTAACGTACCCTGTGAATGTAGGATTCCATGGCAGGAAGGAATAATCCTGTAATGAACGACATCCTGGGAAGGATCGCGGATGTCCTGGAAAATCAGCAACAGACCATAAACGAGATTAACCAAGCTCGCAATCAGAACAACGTCCCCGATGCCTATCGCGGACTATCTACTTTTAAGAAGAATAACCCACCACAGTTCAAAGGAGGTCACGACCCCCGATGGATCTCAGCTTTGGCTGGAGGAATTGGAGAAGATTTTCCTAGCTATGGGATGCCCGGATGAACAGAAGGTAACCTTTGCAGCGTTTATGATGGTTGGAGAAGCGCAGCATTGGTGGGAGTACGCGAGACGTCAATTAGAAGCTACTGGGAGACTGGTCACCTGGAGACTGTTCAAGGAAACTTTTCTCCAAAAGTACTTTCCCACGGATCTGAGAAAACGCAAAGAGATAGAATTCTTGAAGTTGGAGCAAGGAAACATGACTGTTGGCGAATATGCGGCAAAGTTTGAGGAACTGTCCAAGTTCTGCCCCTACTTCCAGAACACCATAGATGAAGAGTCTAAGTGTTCCAAGTTTGAAAGTGGACTGAGGCTAGAAATTAAACAGGCTGTTGGATACCAACAAGTTACTAAGTTCTCAAAGATGGTGAATATGTGTCGGATCTTTGAAGATGACACCAAAGCAAGACAAGCTCAGTGGAAGAATTCTGGTCCACAGAGGAACAAACCTAAATTCTCACAAGAAAGGAGGAAGCCATATTTTGCCCCAAGGAATAACTCTGGTTCATCGTCAGGAAGCGCCGCAAGACCACAATCGGTGGTTGCTAGTAGAGCAAGCCCGATAAGCAGTACTGGCAACAACTCTGTCAGTTGTCCACGCTGCAAGAAGAACCATCTCTTGAGGGATTGCCCATATAAGAATCAACCTGGCGACTTATCTAACGGAAGGGTTTGTTTCCATTGCAGACAAAGTGGCCATATTAAGAGAGACTGCCCTGTTTGGAAGGGAAGCGGTAATGGTAGTGGTAGCAGTGCTGCAAGCGCCCCTGTCCCGAGTCGTCATCCCCACCGACCATGCGTTTCAGTGCATTCGGTCGTCCTACCGCCATTGAGCCTGATCTGGTCGTCATTGATGATACTTCATCCGAGGAGGAGGATCCAGAGGAGGACCCTGAGGAGGACCCCGAGGACGAGGAGCTGAGGAAGGATTCTTCTGACGGTATTCCTTCAGAGGAATTCAGGATGATTACCCTCCCGGATGCCAGGAGGAGGAGTTGTAGGGTTGCCCCTGCTAGGTCAGATGACGATGAGTAGAGGAGTGTGTTTGGGGTAGTCATGAGTCTAGCAGTAGTAGCTCTGATTAGTGACCTCTTATTTTGGTTGTATTGATAGAGGTTTTATTTATTTTACTACTGCCAGAACTCTCATTTTGTATGACGGTGTGGTATCTCGGGGATCACTTGACACTGTGGTTATGTACATGTATATTTTTCACGCTTCTTCCCTAGTCTCTACTTTATATTTGCATGTGTGTTGTGTATGTATGCGGAATGATTGAATCGACTAGATGTTTTCCGAAAACGTATTTCAGAATTAAGGAAGGGATGCTTTCACAAATATCTAAAATGGAATTAGGATGAGATTAGTTGTTGATGACTAAGTTTCTTTCAAAAAAAAAAAAAAAACTCTTTCAAAAAAAAAAAATATTCCCGTATTTTCTAAGCATATATTTAAAAAAAACGAGAGTCATCGGTTACGTTCGTAATGTGATACTCTTAGCGGTATAACTAAGGGTGTCGCAAAAATGGTTTGTAAATGGATTTCAGAATTGAAAATGTCGGATGGATATGCCTCAAACCTTGCAAAATGTGCAGATATTAGTAGGGGTACAATGCATGGGATGAAAAGTCATGATTGTCAAATTGGAAAGGATATTTCCACTGGGATTCTTTGATTCAATGGAGCACCTACCTATTCATCTTCCTATGGAAGCAAGACTTGGGGGTCTAGTTAAATATCAGTGGATGTATCCATTTGAAAGGTTAGTTAATAAGACTTTATTTCTTAATATAATCTTTTTATTCTAAGTCGAGTAACAATTTATGATTTTTTTAGAATGATGGGAGATGCGAAATGATCAGTGGGTAATTTGGCTAGGGTAGAAGGCTTAATATGCTCATTCCACTTACACCGGGAGACCACATATTTTTCTTCGCACTATTTTCAAAACGTAAGTATGTTGGCAAACACTAGATTGAGGAATGATCCTTAAATTGGACTTCAATGCGACAATTCCACACTGTCAATGTTGAACAAGTCAGGATGCCCTGCAGGAATGTCTAGTGATCACTGTTTAAGTGATGATGAATGGAAATCAACTCATGTCCATATACTAATCAACTGCAATGAAAACCATACCTTGAGTAAGTGGAAATGATTTTATTATTTTTGGGGTTTATGGTTTAGGAATGAATAGGTTATTAATTATTTGTTTCATTTCAGCTCATTCTTACAATTTCACTTGATCGATGATCGGGATTCTTCAGATCGAATACATGTAGACTTTCCAACATGGTTTAGAAACTATGTAAGTTTGATCATCCATTTTTCTTGTATGGGTTACTCGATAAAAAGAATTCAATTAATCTTAAATGATTCTTATGATTAGGTTCGTGATGAGCAAAATGGAGTGATCAACGATGAAGTTAAATCATTAGCTTGGGGACCCAACTCTAAAGCAAAATAATGGAGCACATACTTTGTTAATGGGTACAAATTTCAGACAAAGGAATGGTGTGAGGGTAAAAAGACCACAAACTGTGGGGTGCATGTAAAAGGACTTACTGATGGCGGTGAAGATGACTTTTACGACATCTATGAATTAGAGTATCTGGGTTTGAGTTATGTTAAGTGCTAAATTAATGATAAATTTCTATATAATTACAACACTTATCAAGGGCAAAATGTAGATTTATACCCCAATTTATCTCTTTTTAGTTTAAAAAGCTGATCTTGTAATTATTTGATTCAAATTTGAATTTGATGTTATTTGATAAGAAATCTATTATTTTGCAGATAAAAAGGAAAGTTTTAAATGGAGTAACAAGATAGCAGAAAATAAAGATAAGATAAGCAAGAGATCAAGCTAAAAAGAGGGAAATGAGGAAAGCGCAACAAATAAGGATAAGATCAGCAAGAGATCAAGCTAAAAAAGAGGAAATCAGGAAAGCAGAAAACGGAGATCTGCGCTCCACCTGTGTTGAGCGCAAGTGGAACGCGGGAATAAAAATCAATTCTGTTTCCTGTGCTTCATCTACGCTGAGCGCAGGTTGGAGCGCAGGAACACGAAACCCTAATTTCCAATGGGCCAAAGCAAGGTTTCAACGGGCTTTCCAAAGTTTTATTTAAAGGACCTTTTGCAAAGATCAAAGGAGGAGACGGCGAAGCAAATCTGGAGCTAGAGAAAAGTGTGACAGTCTCTCTATTGATTTGTAATGGCTACCATGAGTAGCTAAACTCTCCCATAGGATTGACTGTATTCCATGCAAAAGGTTTTCTTGCTTGAGGACAAGCAAGAAGCTAAGTTGGGGGGAATTTGACAAGTGCTAAATTAATGATAAATTTCTATATAATTACAACACTTATCAAGGGCAAAATATAGATTTATACCCCAATTTATCTCTTTTTAGTTTAAAATACAGATCTTGTAATTATTTGATTCAAATTTGAATTTGATGCTATTTTGATAAGAAATCTGTTGATTTTGAA
This sequence comes from Sesbania bispinosa, assembly GCA_026901365.1. Taxonomy (NCBI): domain Eukaryota; kingdom Viridiplantae; phylum Streptophyta; class Magnoliopsida; order Fabales; family Fabaceae; genus Sesbania; species Sesbania bispinosa. Next base: position 1,331,130 of record QLOH01000079.1, on the reverse strand, counting down.
GATAAAAAGGAAAGTTTTAAATGGAGTAACAAGATAGCAGCAAATAAAGATAAGATCAGTAAGAGATCAAGCAAAAAAGAGGGAAATCAGGAAAGAGCAGCAAATAGGATAAGATCAGCAAGAGATCAAGCTAAAAAAAGAGGAACCAGGAAAGCAGAAAATAGAGATCTGCCTCCACCTGCGCTGAGCGCAAGTGGAGCGCAGGAATAAAAATCAATTTTGTTTCCTGTGCTTCATCTGCGCTGAGTGCAGGAACACGAAACCCTAATTTCCAATGGCCAAAGCAAGGTTTCAACGGGCTTTCCAAAGTTCTATTTAAAGGACCTTTTGCAAAGATCAAAGGAGGAGACGGCGGATCAGATATCTGGAGCTAGAGAAAAGTGTGACAGTCTCTCTATTGGTTTGTAATGGCTACCATCAGTAGCTAAACTCTCCCATAGGATTGAATGTAGTCGATTCAATCCCCAATTGTAACTTGTATCCTCTTTGTTATTTATGAATCCATGTTTTTATAATATTGGTGTTTTTATTCTGTTCTTAATGCTTAACTTCCGCCTTTGTGCCGGAGATGTGATATGATTTTATCGGGTGCACTGGAAAGTGGTTTTATGAAATCAAGAGCGAGTTCTTGGGAGCCTAGGAATAGGGATCTTGAACTCTGACTGGTGAAAACACTCAAGTTGTCACTGTGGGAACCAGGATGACTTGATAACTTTTACAACTGTTCTTCAACCGGGGCAATTTGTGACAGTGGGAACCTTCATGAATTGTTTCTGAGTATTTCATATATGTGGGAACCTTTTATGAAATAATATTTATTTTTGATTCGATATTATAATTACCTATTCATAAATTTCATTGGGTTCCAAATACAAGAGGGGTGCGATAGATGAAGGTCAATCCTAGTTCCAGTAATTTGCTCAACCTCACCCCAATTTCTTATTCTTTATTTACTATTGTAATCTACACAAACAACCATCTTCTCTTACTTTATAAGTGTGACCCCTAGGATTTACATTGAACTGTTCCCTGTGGATACGACAACCCTTTTACTTACTATTATACTGTTGTGATTTTGGTACGCTTGCCAGAATTTCAACAAGTTACATGATTCCTCTCTTTTATTTTGAATGATTTGATCCAACCAGAAATATTGGCATGAAATTTCAACCACAATACAACATCATTGAAGTAAAGAAGAGTAGAAGGTATAATCAGTTTGATCCATTCATTCTTTGACAAAAAGCAAGATAAGTGTATTATGTCCCTTATCCAAAATTATGTAAAGACTTACGATGTTGGATTGTGGCAATCACAAAAAAACCAAGGGGTCATGTTGAAGTTGATGGGGTTAAGGATAAAGTGCCTTATCAGGCTGATGGCAGTTCAACTATTTTACCAGTTGTACAAATTGAATAATTGTCAGACTTAGCTGAGAATCAATATGAACCAGTAGTTCAACCTATCCCTGATCAATGGTTGATGATGATTATGAAAATGAAGACATTCCATCAAATGAGGATGAAGAAGAGGGGGTGGGATGACAATGAAGATGAAGAGGATGATGAAGATCAAGAAGATGAGAATGATGTATAAGTATATTAATAATAATATGTACAATTTTTTGGAACTTTAATATATAGAATCCAAATTCTCAATAATCTTATTTTACGTTTACCATGTTTTAATACCATTATAATTCAAAAAATAAAATAAAAAAAAATCAATTATTAGCAACGGCCTAGCGGTTGCTATACCCAAAGATGTTTAGCGACAGTTAAGTCGTCGCTATTAATTCTGACAGCCACAATCGTCGCTACACAGTGTTGGCTGGCGACGGCCAGCGACGACGCTATGTTGTAACAGCTGTGTACCTAGCGTCGACCATAAATTATCGTCACTACTGCATTAATGACGAGCGTTTTAGAGACGACCAAATACAATTTAGCGATGGTTTTAGCTACATAGCGACGGCTTGTGGCCTTCGCTAAAGGCCGAAACTCTTGTAGTGTGAGTTACTTCTATGCTAAAAAAATTTTTCATTCCTCCAAGATCTTTCATGTCAAACTCCCTTTGCATAGACTCCTTAAATTCATCAAACATCTTCTTGCCATTTCCATGATAGGAGTGGTGAACATAATCTAGTAGCAGACCATTTGAGCCGTATTGAGAGAGCGGAGGATGCATTTCCTATTCGGGATGAGTTCCTGGATGAGTAGCTTTTGCTTTTCATGATTCCCATCCCCCTCACCTTACCCCTTGGTTTGCTGATATTGTTAATTATCTTGTTGGATATGTTTTTCCCCTCTTGGCATCTAGGGCTCAGAGAGATAGACTTAAGAGTGATGCCAAGTATTATGTATGGGATGACCCTTATTTATGGCATTTTTGCAGTGACCAGGTTATCTGTAGGTGTATTCCAGATCATGAGATCCAATCCGTACTTCAGTTCTGTCATGTCTCATCTACATGTGAGCAGTGTCAGAGAGCAGGAGCGGCCATTTCTAGCAGGCAACAGATGCCCCAACGACCTATGTTGTTTTGTGAGATTTTTTATGTGTGGGGTATTGATTTTATGGGCCCATGTCCTGTTTCTTTTAGTTTTATATATATATTGCTTGTTGTGGACTATGTCTCCAAGTGGGTGGAGGCTATAGCCACAAGGACTAATGATGCTCGAGTTGTTGTGGATTTTGCCAGGTCTAATATCTTTTGCAGGTTTGGAGTGCCTCGAGCCATTGTTAGTGATCAGGGGACCCACTTTTGTAACCGGTCCATGGAGGCTTTACTGAAGAAGTATGAGGCTGTGCACAGAGTTTCTACACCATACCACCCCAAGACTAATGGACAGGCTAAGATCTCCAACAGAGATCAAGAGGATTCTAGAGAAGAAGGTGCAACCAAACAGGAAGGATTGGAGTTGCCGCCTTGATGATGCTCTCTGGGCTCATAGGACTGCCTACAAAGCACCTTTTAGGATGTCTCCCTTTAGAGTTGTTTTTGGTAAGGTGTGGCCACTTACCAGTGGAGATTGAGCATCGAACGTATTGGGCAGTTAGGGCTTGAAACTTGGATAATGACTAGGCAGGGGAGCAGAGGAAGCTTCAGCTACAGGAGCTTGATGAGATCCACCTGGAGGCCTATGTAAGCTCCAAATTCTATAAGGAGAAGACTAAAAAATTTCATGATCAATGTATTGCTGGAAAAGAGTTTATAGTAGGCCAAAAGACGTTGTTTAATTCTAGACTTAAGCTCATGCCTAGTAAGCTTCGTTCCCGTTGGATTGGACCTTTTCTGATTACTCATGTTTATCCTTGTGGTGTTGTAGAGTTAAAGAGTGAGTCCACCAACAAGACCTTCAAGGTCAATGGCCACCGTCTCAAGCTATTTCATGAGAGTCTTGCTTTGGTTAAAGAGACGGTTGAGGATATGAGCTTGGATCTTCCCACATTCCCTCAAGTGCAAATTTTTCCACCTTGATGAGGGAGTCTTTTTCCCCTATTTTATTGCACTATGTCTCTTGTTCTATAATTTGATTATTTTTACATTGAGGAAAATGTGTGATTTATATGTGGAGGAGGAGAATTCTAGTTTTAGGACTTTAGAATTGATTTTAGGATTAATATGCGGTTAGGATTATATTGTTTTTATGTTAGTAATTTTTAGGATTGTATAAAAAAATTGTTTGTTGTTTTTAGTGTTAAAAAAATCTATTGTTTTACTGTATTTTTGCTATTTTCTGTAAGAAATTTGTTGTTTTTGAGTTGCTATTAGTTGTTGCGTAGCTATTCTGTAGCTGCTGCTGTTACTGTTTTGCTGTCTGTAATGACTATAAAATGTCTGCTTGTTGTTGCTATTACCATTTATGCTTTATTGTAGCTGCTGTGCATTTTTATTGTTGTTGTTTACTGCAAAATTTTATACAGCGGGATTTTTACAACATAATTTCATTTCATAGCAGAATTTTGTCAGTTATCCGAATTTTACAGCAAAAGTAGAATTTTTTACAGTAGGAAAATTAATACATTTGACATGTTTTCATTGGTTTTTTAGGATTTGTGTTAGTGGTTGGCATTTTCATCATTCTTTGATAATTGGTTTCATGATTTATATTGATTGGATTCCTTATAATTTGGTGAATAAGTTGGTTTTGATAATTATTGGGATGAATCTTTTGTGATGGAGTTGTCCTTGGTGAGATTTAAGCCTTAATGTGGATAGACCATTTTATGCCATTCTCTCTTTTTCTTGTGTGACACTCTTTTTTGTTTGTGCTCTAGAACTTGGCTTGACTCTTTGATTTGCAACTTTGTTCACATGCATGAATTGAGATGATTGAGGCATTTTTGTTGATATTGAGCTACCAGCCATATTAGCATACCTTGATGATTTTCCACTTGTTAGCCCCTTTGAGCCTATGGATCCCATTTCTTGTTATTAAAAGCTGATTACAAGCCTTAAAAGTGAAAAAACATGATTGCCCTTGCCTTAGAGGATAAAGGAGCTTTGAAATTGTTTTGGGAATAGGTTCTTGAATAAGTGTGAGGGTGTGCTTCAATTTCTTATCTTATCTCCTCATGTGGATATCATATTGTTGACTTTTGGCTAGTTACAAAAAGAAAAAAATGGAAAAGAAAAGAAAGAAAAGTTAAAAAAAGGGAAGAAAGAATAAAAGATAGCATGCTTGACCCAGGTTATTGATGTATTTAGATATCTTTTGTGTAACGTCCTAATTTTCTAATTCAGGATTTAGTCCGTTGGAAACCAAATCCCAATTTCGAAAATTAACCATGCCATTTTAAATATCAAAAACACTCACAACTTGTTAAGGAACCAACGATAACTTTTGTGAAACTTAAACTATTTATATACATAACATATACATACACTAGCTCGAAAGCCACAATTCATAACATCTCAAAGTTAAAGGTATAGATATCTATGTATACATATGAAAACAACTAGCAAAACTAAAGACTAAGTCTTCCACTCCAAGCCGGACTCTTGCTCCCAACTCAAGGATCCGTGCGAGGCGGCACCTGCACACCTAGATTGTGTCCACAAAACGTGTGGTGAGACAATTGTCTCAGTGAAATACAACTATGCAATGTAGTGTAGGAACAATGAATAAATGATATGTAATAGTAATAACATAAACTCATACATAATAATCAACTCAATTAAATGCAATTTATGATGCAACTCACTGTTGTGCCCAGCAGGCATGATCTTATCACTTAAATTGGAGTTAGAACTGAGCTCAGACTACGGAGAACGTCTCCTCCGGGGACGAATCCCATCCATTATTGGACTGAAGTCATGTTTTCACATAATTACTTATTTTAACTCACGGCCGGAGCCGACTTATATTAATTCACGGTCGAAACCGGCTTAAATTAATTCAATGCTCATAATCTCAACGAATTAACAACTAATAATAATCATACAACAAGAACATTATATTTCGTAAGTTTCGTAACCTAGGGTTCCACATAATCAATAGATAATTCCTCCTAATTCTCCCAATACATGCAATCCTTAACAATTAACATTTTAAGCATAAAGAAGGTGAATTAAGAGGATTGGGATCATGCTCAAGGTTCACAACTATAGAAAGTGGAAGTGTGTGAGTTGTACTCACCTATACTCGACAATTGAAGGAAGAAGAACGAATTAAGGTGGATCACTTGATGATTCCTTGCCCCCAAACCCCTCTTCGAGCTTCAATTCAAGCTTCCTCTCTCTAAGACTAAGAGTCTCTCTCTCTAAACTAAAAGAAGAAGAAGAAAGAAAGTTGAATTCTGATTCTAAATTAAGGGTTTAGTGCCTATAAGTGAATTCTCGCTCAAGCGAGATATTCTCGCTTGGGCGAGCGTGTCGGTTGCATTCTTTTCCTTCACATTCTCGCTCAAGCGAAACTGTCTGATGACATCTGTTAGTGGACCTCTGAGCTGACAGCTGGTGAGCTAGAGGCAAGCTTGGACCTGTTTGGGATGCTTGGAGCTGAACCAAGTTTTGGTCAACCCTCCCATGGTCAACCTTTGACCTTTGACCAATTGACCCAAGTCAACATGAAGACTCCACTTAATTAGGAACTTAGTTAGAGTTTTAATTGTAATTATGACTTATTTGTAATTTTCTTAATCCTCCTCCTAATGAGGGGCACTATTTTTAAGTGGATTATTGGTTAGGAGGTTGCCTTGCTATAAGGCTTAGGAGTCATGGGTTCAAGACTCCATTAGGATAGTTTTTCACTCATCTTCTATTTTTCCTTCCCACCTAGCCACCTCCTTTTCCTATAAATAGGAGGCCACACCCTTGTATTAAACCTTTGATGAATTAGTAAAGGCATTATGCCCATTTTTCTCCTCAAGTATTAGTTGAGAGTAGGCTTGGTGGTTCTTGCTTAGACAAACCTAAGACTTATTTGGTTCTCCTGAATCAGTGGCATCTATCGATTGGACTTATCTGCTGTGGGTGGATTCCTGCTTCAGTGGCGTCCCAACCATCTCTTTCTCTTCCACTTTTCTTTCATTTTCTCTCTTTTTCTCTCATTTTCTTGCGTGAATTAGCTGTTGCCCAGCCACTAATTTTCGCATTTTAATTGCTCTTAATTGATTCTAACCGGTTGTTTTTGCTCAATTCTAGATCCACTACTTCCCTGCTATCAATTGGTCATCAGAGCTTTGTTGAATTGAGCAATTTTGGAGCAATTTGGGGCCTGTGTTTGGCATGGGTTTGCTGCACATTTTGGTGCAGAATTTTCGGCCTTCTTAGTGTAATTCCATCCCTTTGTTTTAGTTGTAATTGGACTTAGACTGTTTCCCAGGCCCGAGGTGCCTTTCTGCTGCTGTCAGCATTGTTTGTTTGCTTGTTGATTGCTTGAATTCTTGCTAGTATGGGGCTGTTTTTGGGCCGCTAATCCCACCACTTAGGTGTTTGATAAAATGCCTATTCTATTGCTCATACATGTTATTGAGTGATTCTTGCAATTTACTGCTATAAACTGCTTGTTTGTTGGTGAAGTGTGGTAAGAGGAGGCATTGTTGTCTTCATTTTTCCAAAGATCGTTCACCTACATTTCTCCCCTTCACAATTACTTGTTCATCCCCCATATTCATCTCTTTACTTTCCACTTTTTAATTTTCCGCCATTTAAATTCCACTTCTTCCCATCCTTTTAATTTCTGCCATCCCCTTTTATTTTCTGTCATTTAATTTTCAGTCCTCCCCATTCTTTTAATTTCTGCCATCCCCTCTACATTCAGACATTTACATTTCTGCTCTCCCCATCCTTTTAATTTTTGTAATCTCCTCTACTTTCTGCCATTTACATTTCTGTCCTCCCCCATCCTTTTAATTTCAGTTTCCCCCTTTACTTTCATTTTGCGCATTTTCTTCTTTTATTTTGCCATTTTTTGCGCATTTTTGGGCACTGTTTTGTTCAATTTTCTACTCTTGTTCTGTTTGTCTGTTTGGCATTCTGATTGCAAATCTGAATTGACTGCTATCTCTACTTTGGACTTTCCCTGTTTGATTGTGCAGAACGCTCACCATTAGGCTGATTTTTGGTTCATAGAGTTGGAAGAAGATCAACAAATTCCAATTGTTGATTTTCCTTCAAAATTTAATTCCAATCTTAAAATTGAACCAAGCGCGTTTCTGTGACCGTACTGTGTTTGTATAATCAACAAGGAAGTGCTAAGCATTTTTTATGGAATTTTTTGAAATCAGGTTGCCATACCGTTTTATTTTACAGTTTTTAGAATTCAGCCTGTCCATTTTGTTTTTCTGGTACTGTTTGGACCAGTTTAGTGTCAAAAATCTCAAAATTTAGTTTTTTGTAATTTTGTACAAATTTCTGTAATTTTCTGTTGGAGAAAAAGACAAAAAAGAAAGAAAAGAGGCAAAGAAAAATACAAAAAAAAATTATATTGCCAAAAATATAAAAGAGGTGTAAAAAACAAAAAGGGTGCAAAAGTCAACTACAAGGCAAAAAAAGTCAAAAGACACCCAAAAAGTAAAAAAATTAAAAAAAATTCAGAAAAATAGAAAAACAAAATCAAAGAAATATCCCAACAATACAATTGACATTTTACTGTAATTTTTCATTTCATTTCTCTGTATACTGTAAATTGAGTTGTAATTGTTGTTTTTCTAAAACAACAAATTTTGGCAACTCTTTTAAAAAAATCACCAAAAAAAATTCTCTTTGCAATTTCTTTTGTCTTGTCTTGTTTGCTTTCTACTCTTGTGTATAAGCCTTCTTGAGTGCTTGCTTTTCTTGCTTGTCTTATCAACTCTTTGTTTTGTCTTAGGAATTTCCAATCCTCTTTCAGTAGATATTTTCCTTTTGTTAGTGCGCTTCTATTTGGGAAGGGTTAAGACATAGTCTCACTGTTGGTCTTTGCAAGATCAAACCAACCTCAACCGAGTAGAAGAGGCAAGAGAGTCTCATTATAGAAAAAGCCAAAAAGAGTGACATACACGAGTGTTAACATTCCATTGAGTGTAAACACTTGGTTAAGTGGAAAGGTCCATAAAACTTTTAAATACTAAAATCAATTTAGGAAAATGGAAGGAAGAAGGCAAGGGGAAAGGGCAACCATGTTGTTTAGAAAAGCCTTAGAAACACCCTTGGGTGAAGAAGAGAGCCAAAGAGAGAACCTATTCCACACTAGGTGCCAAATTGAAGATAAGGTATGTTTAGTGATCATAGATGGAGGAAGTAGTAGCAACTTAGCTAGCCTTAGTTTAGTTAACATGCTAAACCTACCTACTACCCCACATCCAGAACCTTATACACTTCAATGGGTGAGTGATGAGGAAGAATTTATGGTGGATAGGCAAGTGAGAATAAGGTTTAACATAGGCGAATATAAAGATAAAATGACCTTTGATGTTATACCCTTAGAAGCTTCACACATCCTATTAGGAAGACCTTGGAAATATGAGAGAAGGGTAAAATATGATGGGTTTGCCAATACCTATAGGTTCCTCCACCAAGGAATAAAACTTAAGCTTATGCCTATGACCTCACGTGAAGTTAGGGAAGATCAAATCACACTTCAGAGGTTAATAGAACAAGAGAAAAGAGAACAAATAGAAAAGGAAAAAGAAGAAAAGCTAAAGAGAGAATAAGAAGAGGAGATAAAAAGAGTTCAAATGGAAGAAAAGAAAGACAAAGAAAACATAGGGAAGCAACCAATTCCATTTAGTCAACAAGTAAATGCTAACCCTTTGTGTGAAGACATGAATAGGTTGATGGCAAGTACTTCAAGTGTTGCAAAGAGGACAACTCAAGTGGTTGAATAGGAGTTTCCTAGACTAACTTTCTTTATGCATGACATGCCTCTTTCTATGCACAATTATATGCCACAAAGCAATACATGTCCAAAAGAATTTAACAATTTTGATGATGCTTTGAAACCTATTGCATGCTTAGAAAAGCCAGCTCAGTTTGAGAGTACCATGAAACCTTTTGAAAATGCATGTTTACCCAATCCATTTAGACATGTTGTGATAGCCGGATGGGTGTAGGATCTAGAATTGAGCAAAACCAACCGATTAGAATCACCATTAAGCAATTAATTGCGAAATATAGGTGCTGGAACAGCAGCTATATTCACGCAAGAAAGTGAAGGAAAGTGAGAGAAAATGAAAGAAAAAGTGGAGAGGAAGAAATGGGAAGGACGCCACTGAAGCAATAATCCACTTGCAGCAGATAAGTCCAATGCCAGATGCCACTAATTCAGGAGAATTAGATAAGTCTCAATATGGTTTGAGCAACAACCACCAAGCCTTCTCTTTTTCTCCTTGAAAATCGTGCAACCAGCTTTTTATGCATGGAATACACTTGTCCATTTTTCCCTTCCAACCCACCAATATATATAAGGTGACTTGATGGCATTTATTACATTTTTCTCACTTTAAGTCTTTCTTACATGCAAACCAAGCACAATTCTCTCATTTTTCCCTTCTTCTTCTCCCTTGGCCGTGGCACTCTCACCCTTCCTCTCCCAAAATCTTCATTCTCTCCATAAACACCAACCAAGTTTAGGTTCCATTTTTGAACCTAAGCTTAAAAATACTTACTTTCTAGCCTTAAAACACTTGTTGGAGACCAAAAGGAGGACCTTTGAGGGGTTGTCTTTGGCTGTTTTTGGAGCAAGAATTCTGCACTTTTTCCCTTGAAGATTGAGGTAAAGGGGGGAGAACTTGAACTCTAGTAGGCTTTGTAACTAGAATCAAGGATTTACCCTTGAATCCTTGCTTTTCTAACCTTGTTTTTTACTTGAAAAATCATCTTTTTGGAACTTCTTTGGATGTATATTTTCGGATCTGTTGAGCTGGGTTGTGATTGATGATTGCATGTTTGTTTGATGCTTGAAATGTGTTTAATTGATGGATTTGGATGCATGCAAGCCAAACTAAAATTTTTGCAAAATTTCTTCTCCCTTTTTCCTTGATGCTCTCGGCCAAGAGAGAAAAAAATGGGGCTTCATGTTTTCTAAAATTGTTTTGATGGTTGTAATGTGTTTAGATGATGATTTGATGAACATGCATGTGGTTGGATGGATTTACAAAATTGTTTTGATGATTGATCTTGAAAAAAATGGTGTTTTGAGCTTGAAAATGGAAGCATGTTCTTGGTGTTCATGAGAGTTCTTAATAAAACTCATCAAGAATGTCCTTTGATCCTAAAAAGATCAAAAGGATGTTTAAAACATGTTTTTGGGCTAAATTGGCCCAAAGGACTAAAGAATAAATTTGTAACTAAAAGGACTAAATTGCAAATAAGATAAGTTTTTAAATTAAGTAATTAAATTCGGATTTTTATTTTAACTAAAATGAAAATCTATTTAAAAGTCAAATTTTTGATTTATTATGAATAAAAATGGGGCTCTCATGGGTCCAATAACCTTTAGGCTTTTGTTTAGGCCCAAAGCCTTCAAAAAGAAAGTCAAAACTCAATTTAAAAGACAACTAAAAATAATTCATGGGCTTAGGCTTAGATTAGGGTTGAACTTCAACACTAATCTAAGTTGTGAAAATTAAACTTAGGATTAATTAGTAGGCTTAACTAATTTAATCACCTAAGCTGATTAGCCTAAATTACTTAAGTTAATTAATAATTAATTAAGTCTAAAGATAATTAATATTAATATAAGTGTTAATTAAGTAATTAATCTCTAACGACGGTCAAAAACTAATTAATTATAATTTAACCTTAATCAAGCATAATTAAAAACCCTAATCCAAGATTAAGGAAGAGATTAAGGGATAATTAGAAATTAATTAGGATCTTAAGTAAGGATTAAGACTTAATTAAAGAAGGATAAGATTAATTGAAATTCGATTAATGAAGACTAGTTATGATTAAAGGTTAAGCCTAATCTTAATTAGTCATACAAATAGAATTAGGATTAGTAATGCCTTTCATAAGACATATCCATAAGCCTTAGTAAATTTTAGGACTTAAGTGAATATGATTATCAATAAAGCTAGCACAAGCTACCTTAAAAGATTATAACCAACACTTTCTCTCTACATAAAACTTGAGAAGCTTGGCAAGAGAGTGCGATTTGGTTTTCCTGAAAAGAAAGACCTTGAATCTACGAGGTTGCACCACGGTAAAGTGGTGACGTAAAAAGATTCAATGGGCTTGTCTGTAAGGATGTAATATTGTAAGTGTTTGCGGTGTGACATACATTATGTGCATCAATAATGATTAAGGTTCAAAAGCCTTACGACCTATATGGCAATACCACTCTAGTACAGTGTGAAACTGGATGGGACAGGTGCACTGGGTTTTGCAAAGAACACCAGCGGTCCGGTAAAGGAGACCAACCCTGAGGATAAGTTGGGTCCTGAAATGGCATAAGTGACGTAGGCTCGCCCCCTACTGTCGTGTAAGCGGGGTACAGGCTTGACTATCCTGTCGCTCTCAAGTTTTCATAATCAGTGAGTTTGTCTGGAAGTCGGAAAAATCGTCTTGGCCAGAGATTGAGCAATGCTCTTCGTACTATTTGCTAGTACAGACTATACTCCTGATATATTGTACATATATGGTCGAGCAGTTGCTGTGTGCTCTGCTTTTGGTGTTGTTTTCCCGGGCCCTCATGCATTAGTTATGTACATCATGATAGCATCAACTGCATACTTGTGATTGAGATTATGTGAATGTTTGTGAATATTTTATGGATGCTCTAGTTACTGTGTTCTACTTGACATGAGTTAATGTGATGTTCTCACCCTCCCTTTTCTACTTCTGTTTTCCGTCGTCGTGCTTTTTTTCGCTACGTCGACAGTTGGGTTCGGAGAGCTTCAAGATGTCAACCATGAGAGTAGCACTGAGATGGGAGCCACGAGGGCATTGGCGAGTTACGGACGTTCCTAGACGCTGCGTGTTTACAGGGGAAATGCGCGTCACCATCTCTCACCCCAGCCTTCCCCTTGTACCGGAGGTCGTTTTCACTGTGCCTGTGATTCTAGAGTTCGAGACACCACCCGGACTTCGTCGCTACACTACCTTCCTCAATCGCCGTTATTGTCCCGCTCCATCGACATCTTCCCAGTCTTCGCGGATGGCCACTATAGGAGAGCCAGATTCTCCTCGCTATACTCCTGGACCAGAGGTGTCATCCCCACCGCCCGTGCATTTCAGTACGTTCGGTCGTCCTCCCTTTGGTGAGTCTGACTTGATCGTCATTGATGATACCTCATCCGAGGAGGAGGATCCAGAGGAGGACCCCGAGGAGGACTCCAAGGATAAGGAGCAGAGAGAGGATTCTTCTGGTGACATTCCTTCAGAGGAATTCAGGATGTTTACCATCCCAGATGCTAGAAGGAGGAGTTGTAGGGCTGCCCCTGCTGGATCGGATGACGATGAGTAGGGCAGTGCATCAGGAGTAGTCATGAGTCTAGTGGTAGAAGCTCTTATTAGCGGCCTCTTATTTTGTTTGTATTGGTAGGGGTTTTATTTAGTCTACTGCTAGAACTCTCATTTTGTATGATGGTGTTGTTATCTCGGAGATCACCTTGACATTGTGATTATGTATATATATTTATCATGTTTCTTTCCCATGATCCCCTTTATATCTGCGTGTATGTATGCGGAATGATTGAATCGTCTAGATGTTTTTAGAAAATGAATTTCAAACTTAAGATAAGGACATTTTCATGAATACATAAAAAAATGGAACTAGAAAGCGATAGGTTAATGATGACCAATCTCCTTTTCAAAAAAAAAAAAATATTTTCGTATCTTCTAAGTTTTAAAAACAGTAAGTCGATGGTTATGTTTCGTAATGTGATACTCTTAGCGGTATAACTAAGGGTGTCGCACTATCCTATTCCAAAACAACTAAGCATGTCTCTATGCACATAATCATATACAAAAGAGTCAACTGCATGAAAAATTCCTTAAACTCCTATTGACTTCAGTGATCTTGTGTATGTCCCTGCACATTTGAAATATAAAATCCCACAGCGTGGGGTGAGACTAACGTCCCAGTGAGGTAACAGGGTGCAAACAAACCAATGAACAATAATACATATCACCGATTAAGAGAATCACAACAATACTTCATGAAACATAACCATGATAACTTCAATAATCATAACCTAAATCATAAACTGAATTCTATACCATGGATTTAACCTTTTCCTTAGGCTAGACTGAGCTCAGGCTAACAGGAACCGTCATCCCTGAAGGCCGGTAGACCTTACCTAAAACCATTCCCAAGGCCATAAAAGACCTTAACCTTTACCAAGAGTCAAAAGACCCCAATCACAATCTCATGCATAAAATATATCTAAATTAATTCATATCAACACATACAAGTCATTCATGAGAAAAATTTCTAAGGTAACCTAATCCTTACCATTTCCAACCTCATTCTCAATTATATCAATTATTAGGGAAATTCTAAATACTCACATGTAATAACATCTAATTCATACCATAATCATCATTAATCAAACAAAAACAAAAGGGAAAGAGGGAGTAGGGTTCATGCAAGAGAAATTCCACTTAGAAGTGAGTGTGTGGTTACACTCACCTTGAAACGATTGGTGAAATTGAGAAGAGAAGAGCGTTGGGGAGATAAGAAACTCGAAGGGGCTTCGATTTTGAGGACCTAAGTTCTTCCTTGATCTTTAATTTTTCTTCCTCTCTCTAGAACCTCTCCGTCTCTCTCTCTTTGTAATCGAAGAAAAGAAGAAGAAGAATGAATAGAAATGAGCCCTAGAGGGAACGTATAGGGGCTGAAAGTGGATTTTCGCTCAAGCGAAAATTCGCTTGAGCGAAATTCACTCGCTTAAGCGAAAATGAACCTGAAAAAGACCCTTCTCTGGACAATTTTCACTCGAGCGAGATTCATTTCGCTTGAGCGAAAAACGTCCAGAGAGCACTCTAATTTCCCCCCATTTCTCGCTTGAGCGAAACCCATTTCACTTGAGCAAAAAATGCAGAATTACATTTTCTCCCTTTTTGCTGCATAATTCGCTCAAGCGAATCATTTTCGCTTGAGCGAAAATGCTGAAACTTGGTTTCTCTTGTCTAAGTCTTTTAACCTTTTCCCAAATAAAAACCTACTTAATACTAAGACCTCTACATATAATTTACCCTTCTTATATTTACCTATTAGTCATCTTTATAAATTAACGGGATGTTACATCTCTGACTCAAGGTATAAGTGAACAAACAGAGGCTGCGCAAATCATGACAACATATGAAAATGATTCCCAAAATGGAGCTAGGTGCACATTTCCAGAAATTAAAATAAGTTCAAAACCTTAAGAAAACATAAACTGGGACTAAAAGCCCTTGATACAGTCCAGACTTTAGGTGTAAAAAAACAACCTCAAAGAAGGAAAGAAAGGAGAAAGAAGAGAGTAATGCAGACTCAACATCCAATAATATACATAACTAGGGATCTTTGGTTAGAGATTTCCAAAGTCTTAAAGCTCCAGGAACAATGAAATTTCACAAATTCGAGTGCAACACTTAAGTTCCATTTTAATTTAACATATATTTGGCTATCATAGTATAGTTAATCATCCATGATATGTTTAACAAACAAGTCAAAGCTGTAGAGATTATAATAGCATCTAGATCAAGTTTTAACATAATTGTATGCCTCATGACAACTTTAATACATTTATAAGTAGCAACATTGAACACAATAATTTCACTGAAAAGCATTCTCCTGAGTCAATACATCTAATTCTCAATAAGTTCACATTAACTGCATGATAAGCACAGTGACAACTGTATCTGAAACATAAGCCTACATGAAAATTTCTTTCTCAATCACCTTTAGTGGTGGGATGGGCAAAATCAAATGGAAAATAATATTTTCCATAGCACTAGTACAATGCACTTTTAAATTTCATGGTTCTTTTAACTTAAAACTTGCCACCACGATGTACATAACAGGGTTTCTATAAATAATCTTTCTATTTCACAATATCACATAGTAGTGTGAAGATAGGTTGTTACAACATATCACTTAACAATTCATGAGTATAAAATCATTTTCACTATCATTTTACAAAAATACAATTATTCCAAAGCACACAAACAATAAGCAGTATATTATATCAGAATCATAATAACCAACTGGTTTTTTTTCTGCTGTAGAATATTATGCAGGAGTAAGCAAACAAAATGCACACTTTTTGCAAAAGTACAATATCACAATGCAAAATTCCCTGCATAATATAGCAAACAGAATGCAGAAATTTAGAAAATGCAACACCAAAGTATAACTAACAAAAAATTACAAGTTGCAGAAGGTAGAGAATAAAGGCCATGACTCAATTTCTTTAGTCAGTTAAGATTATAGTCATCCAACAAAGTAAAAATTTCAACCAAGGATGTTACATTTCCCTAACTCTCCATGAGTACCAAAATCTCCCACTTACAATCTATGCAAGCCATGAAATCCTCAATCCTACCAAATCCTAATAAATTCCAAGAATCAATAAAATCATACCCCAAGAAATTCATAACCCATTACTTACATCCAAAACAACTCATGTTACCCAACTACTCAAAGAAACTAAGCATCAAACCTTAAGGCCACATCCTAGCGGGTACCTTGGATAAGGGTCTTGTTCTTGGAAATAGGTCTAGCTTACCCTCTCCCCATCAGGTAGTTAATATTATCCTTGTTAGGGGGAACATTCTAAATTCCTGGCCAAGGCTTCCTATTCAAGTCACTAACCATGATCCTATATACAACACACACAATATAGGGGTGATTTGTCCCTATAAGGAGTGCGAGGTATTGTAGGATCATCGGAAGTCACATGCAACTAACTTAATCACAGTCCAATGTATTGGACTTCTCTGATACCATAATGTAACGTCCTAATTTCTGAATTTATAAATAATTATCGTTGGAAGCACTAATCCCAAATCAATGAAAATATTTTGAGCATTAGTGATATCAATATATACAAACCAAACATTGCTTAGGTAATTCCAACACTTACTTAAGCGGAAACGAAATAGTCATACATACACATAATCCAGTTTCCCTGTGGGCTCCAAGTCCATACATAAATTTTAATCATAGGTATAACAGGATATGGAAATACATATGTCTTGGAAATAACAGTCATCCCTGAGGGCTCCATATGTACATCCCTATCCCATCAAAACAACAATAATAGTGGATGCTTATACAAAATAATCAGAATCCCAAAGAAGAGTTAGAGAGCTAAAGATCCCCCTTCTATACTTCCAAGTCACCCTCAAGAAGCTGGGCATTTATCCTGCACATCTGAATATAAATCCCACAGCGTGGGGTGAGACCAACGTCCCAGTGAGTGTGAGAATAGTGTGTGCAGTGTGAGGAGTCAGGAAAGTTCCACACAACAGATATCAACTATTTACAATTGTTAGCGCAAAACCCTCTGAGATTTGGTTTTAATGACAAAAAAACCTTTTAATCAAACTAAATGTTTTCTGTTCTTGAAGTTACTGATGTTTTGTATGTGAGATCTTAGAAAGACAGGATTCTTATGCTTAGTAAAGAACTCAGGAAGATCAGAAGAACCACGACCAAGCTCAGAATGAGGTTGAGAGGCAACCACAGACTGAGACTGGTAATAATCCTCAGACTGAAGATGGAGATAAAGGTCAGCCTGAGATTGAGCAAACAATGCAAGTCTTTCTTTAGATTCAGAAAGATCAATATCCTAATGTTAAGAAACATCAGACTTCAGAATTATTTATGCAAGATGGACAAAGCTTAAAATGGTTGAATCTGAAAATAGCCTAAGTTGAAAGCAATGCACATCAGAGTGCAGTCTTAGCTACAGTCAAAAAGAGTTTTTATTAGGAATGCCAACCATCAAGCTAAGTCATGTTGAGCTCAAACAGTGGACTAAGTTTTATAAAAAAGACCAATATTTGAGACTAAAGAAAAGCGGAAATATAAAAGATAAAATATCTAAGATGTCTTGTTTCTACTAACTATGTGCTCAAGTGTTTGCAAAATTTAGCTTCTCATATTGCACGATAATTTTCTCTTATCTTAAAGACAAGATGAGATTCTAAGGAGACTTGCAATCTAAAAGTAACACTTGAGATGCATGAAGTTGAAGCACTAATTCAATCAGAAATAAAATTTGTCACATTCAGAAACTAGATCAAGAGTTACAAAGAGATCGAGAAGAGTTGAACTGAGAAGCAGCAAGAGGCGCAACCTATGAAAAGATCAGATTAGGAGAGCTTAGCCTCTTAAGTCTAAGAGACTCAAGACTCAAGAAACTGAGACCTAGGTGCACATTAAACACTAAGACTCAGTTGTACATGAAATACTGAGACTCAGATATGATAGTAAGACTGAGCCACTCAATTGAGATTCAGACTGAGACAAGCTCAAATTGCAAAGTAAGATTGAGACAGACCCAAACTCATATTGTAAGATCAGACTTAGTCCAAGCATGACAAAAAAGCACTTTTAAGTATGAAGCTGAGCACAAGACAAAGCAAGAGTCAAGCTAAGACTGACCAAGCTCAGACTCATAGGTGGGACTGAGACTCACATTCACCTGAGACTGAGACTGATAAGACAGGCTGAGACTCAAACGCAGAGGTAAGACTGAGACTTAGATGGGAAAGTAAGACTGAGACTGACATGTAAGACTGAGACTAAGATTCAGAATCAGACAGAGACTCAGCAAAAATAGCAAGTCAACGCAAGTACACTGTCACAACAGAGATTGCACCATAAAAGTACTGAGCTCATGTCAGAAAAGTGAAAAATAGTCTCTCTCTTCCAACGGCTAGTATAACGGCTAGATTTCTGAAGACTATAAAAGGAAGTCTCATTATGGTAAGACTGGTGAGAGACACTGGCGAGACACAGTAGAGACACTGCTGCACAAATAGAAAAATCCAAGTCTCAAGTGAATCTCAACCTACCTACCTATGTTATCTTAGCTAATATCATGTAGTAGGTTTAGATCTTGTTTTGTAATGGTTTGTATACACTCTTTGAGTGATTTAGAGCGTGATACCTAACTGAGCTCACTTTGTATCCATACTTTGTATGTAGTTTAAGCTAGACAAGATCAATCTCATCTCACCTCACCCAGTCTCAGTTAAGTCAGGAGGTACCTGAGCTTAGTGTGAGTCATTGTGAGCCTGGAGAGGCATTGTAACAAGAATACTCATTGAGTTTCCTGGAGAGGCAGTCAAAGACAAAAAATACTGCATGAGTTGCCTGGAGAGGCAGTCGAAGACAAAGAATACTGCATGAGTTGCCTGGAGAGGCAGTTGAAAACAAAGAATACTTAAGTCTCACCTAAGACAGGAGGTGCCTGATCTTAGTGTGAGTAAGTGTAAGCCTGAAGAGGTAGGAAAAAATACTTGTATTTGACAAGGTTGTCATAGTGGAAATCTCACATGGTTGTGGGGACTGGACGTAGCCCAAGGTTGTGGGTGAACCAGTATAAATCTAAGTGTGCTCTCTCTCTATCTCTTATTATCAGTCTCAGCTTGACTCAGTCTCTGGTAAGTCTCTACACAATTAAGATCAGTCTCTACATAACTCAGGTTCGTCTCAGCATAACTAAGATCAATCTTTACATAACTCAGATCTGTCTCATTATAACTCTAATCAGTCTCTGCATGACTCATATCAGTCTCTACCTGACTCAGATCTTAGTATACCTTTATATTTGTTTTATCTAACTCGATTTATCTGAGCTGAGCTGAGCTGAGCTTAGTCTTTGCTGAGCTGAGCTTAACCTTTGCTGAGCTGAGCTTAATCTTTGTTGAGCTGAGCTTAACTTTTGTTGAGCTATAAGCTTTCTTAATCTTAACCTTCCGTTGAGTTAAGATTCAACCTGAGTTCCAAGTCATAGACTTGAGATCCACCTCAGATTGAATCTGAATTTTCAGGTACAATATTTTCAAGTCTCTATTCAACCCCCCCTTCTAGAGACCTTCATCCAACTTCAGTTGGTATCTGAGCATGGCCTCTTAGGGTTGAGCACAACAACGTGTGAAGAGGAAAAAGATCGAAGAAAGAAAGATGGCTGAAGCACTGAAAAAATACATGCCATATGCCTATTATGGATTTACTACTTTCATCCTGGTGGAAGAATCTGGCTTGAAGTCACTTTGTCCTTAACTGGGAATTACTGATATAACTACAATGCTGGAGGCCCTGGTCCATCCATTCTTTGATGAATGGCGTGATCAATTTGAGAGCTTCCTTCTTCCATTATCTTCAAAGTTAGTGTAATCTAAATCTGGGGTTGCATGGTTTCGTTTAATTTTCAACATTGGTCTGAGTTGTCTAATCAATCACACCAAAGAAAACGAGTGATTGTGCAAGAGGAGCAGAGTTATCTGTAATAACCACAGGAAACATTAGAAAGGGGTTTGAATAATGTTTTAAAAATTTTAAGCTAATTTATGGAAACATTTTCGCAAATGTTATCAATTGAACTTTAGTAAGTTATTGTGAAAAACATAGTTGGGTGATTAAAAGATTATCAGAGTTATGTGGAAGTTAAAAACATTCATTTTTCATAAACTTGCTGACTTTGATAGAACACGTGAGCGTTCTATCAACACTTCAGATGGTTTAATAAAACATCTCTTAATACTTAGTTTAAATATTGATTTTGGTTACTTGCTGAAAAATTATGTTAATAGAGAACTTGCTGAACCTTATCAGAAGGTTCAGTAGATACTCCCTTTTTCAAAAATAATTTTGCTTAAACAAATTGAGTTTTGTTGCGTAAAGTATAAATTCACTTTTCAGACCCTTCCTTAGTTAGTAATAAACGAGTAATAACAGAATGTAAAGAGTTAAGGGAAGAGAGAAATTTACACAGAGAATTTATACTGGTTCACCCATTAACTTAGTGAGTTACATCTAGTCCCAGGGAAAACCACCACTGGATTTTCCACTATCTGAACACAGATACAAGTATTTTTTTATACCAGCCTCTCCAGACTTAACAACAAGGATTCTTTGTTTTCAACTGCCTCTCCAAGCAACTCATGCAGTATTGTTTGTTCACCCAGCCTCTCCAGGCTGTACCAAGTATTCTTTGTTTTCAACTGCCTCTCCAGGCAACTTATTGCAGTATTCTTTTACAGTCAAGCCTTTCCAGGCTCAAACCGAGTATTCTTTTATAATCAAGCCTCTCCAGGCTCAAACCAGGTATTCTTTTACAGTCAAACCACTCCAGGATCAAACCGAGTATTCTTTTACAATCAAGCCTCTCCAGGCTCAAACCGAGTATTCTTTTACAGTCAACCCTCTCCAGGCTCAGAACAAGTATTCTTTTACAGTCAAGCCTCTCCAGGCTCAAACCAAGTATTCTTTTACAGTCAAGCCTCTCCAGGAACAAACCGAGTATTCTTTTACAGCCAAGCCTCTCCAGGCTCAAACAGAGTATTCTTTTACAATCAAGCCTCTCCAGGCTCATACCAAGTATTCTTTTCTATCAAGGCTCTCCAGGCTCTACCAGAGTATTCTTTCTTCCTCCAAGCCTCTCCGTGCTCTCCATAGTATTCTTTCTCCAAGCCTTTTCAGGCTCTCAGAGTATTATTTCTTCCTCCAAGCATCTCCAGGCTCTCAGACACATATTATGTTTACAATGAAAGTTTGTTGAAGTTTCTGAGAAACTTAAACCTTAGAGACTTGTACAAAGAGATAACTGAGTATGACACTCAGGATACAAAGATGAAACTTCTAAGTACAAGGAATAACAGAGATACAAGTGTATAATTCTAAGCTCTAAATCATCTCTGTGTTTTCAGAAGGTCGGCTAGGTATGATCTTTTATAAGCTATGACCATACTCTTCTGAGGATTTCGTGTCATGCCATGGATTAAAAATAAAAATGATTTGAGAATTCATGGCTGCCCTTTTGTTTATGGTTGACACCTTAGAGATGCATCTTTGGAGCTTTGGCCAACTACTTCAAATTCTTACTTCCGGCTATTTATATGTTCTGATAAAATATAGCCGTTGAAGATTGTTGATATTACCGTTAAGAAGAAATGATTTGGCTCATATAGCCGTTGTGAAATAGCTTCTCATTTGGTTGCTTGTTTTCAAGCAGATTAGGTGTGCAGATGACTTGGCTCAACACACTGTAGATAAGCTCTTTAATTCTAAGAGATTTCCATTGTCTTCAGCGAGTTGATTTCTCTCTCTTCTTCGTCTTCTTCTTTCTTCTTTTTCTTTCTCTTCCTTCTTTGTCTCTATTCTTTGTGAGTGTGAAGAGATAGGATATAAAGATCCATTAGACTTTCTCCTTTTTGCCCGTTGTCAGTTAGCTTCTTAGCTTCTGTGAAATAGGGCATAGTAGGTGTGTACATGTA
Organism: Sesbania bispinosa; assembly: GCA_026901365.1. Classification (NCBI taxonomy): domain Eukaryota; kingdom Viridiplantae; phylum Streptophyta; class Magnoliopsida; order Fabales; family Fabaceae; genus Sesbania; species Sesbania bispinosa. The sequence continues at coordinate 1,309,263 of QLOH01000079.1, read as the reverse complement.
TATCAGTTCTGACACCTAGCTATTTTACTCACATATTTTCTCCGAGAGTGAAATTGCTTCTTTAGCAAGTTGGCTTATGAATATTTCCTGAGAGAGTAGTTTAATCTTCAGTAGGTTGGCTTGCTTTTCTCTTTCCTTTTCTTTATACGAAGTGTGGATAGAGATGATGATTTTATCCATTAAATTTCTTCTTTATCCACAATGAAGTTAGCTTTTCTTCTCGAAAAGACTGCTGACTTCTGATGGCGTGTTGCAGAGTTTGTACAGAAGTAGGTGTACAGCAGCGCTAACCTATCTCTAATCACTATTTGCTTTTTCCCCTTTTTCTTCATTCTCGAACAGAGTTTCTTGAAATAAAGAAAATAACTTTTATTTCTATTTCCTTTCTGGATGAAGGCATACGACTTTTAGACAAATTTCTAATTGTTAATCAAAATGGTCTTTGCCTTTGTTGAGACTTCTCGTCTTTGGAGATTTATCCACGTAATCAGCGAGTTGAGAGTCTTCAGTGAGTTTACATTCTTCAGCATGTTTGTATGATGTGTCAGGCTTCTTTTTCTTCAAATACTTTGAGATGCCATGTCATTTTACTTGGAAAAGTATGTGTTCAACATGTTCATTCTTCATTGTGTATATACTTTCAGAGATTTGAATTAATCCAACAGAGATTGATTCTTATTTACTTCTTCCTCTAATCTTCATATTGTTGTTTCATGGCTCTTCTTCGTCCTTGATGATTTTCTATGAGCTTGTCTCTGTTTTTCATTTGTTGATTCAGCGTATTGACCGCTTCATCATTGATTGCTTCAGTATGTTCATCACCCTTAGCATGTTGACTTTTCTTAGTCTTTCTTGATGTCTTCCACGTTGTTTAACCTTTCAGATAGTTGCTGTGAATGAAGATTGCTTTCCTTATTGCTTGTAGTTTATTTCTTCTTCCTCATAGATTTCGTATTGCTCTTCTTGTAGTTTGTTGCTCCTTTCTTCTTCTTCTTCTACTTCCAAGCCTTCCAATCCTTTTCTTCTAGTCTTTCTCTTCTTGTCAACTGGTTGGTTATCTTCAGAGAGTTCCTCCAATGCTCTTGTTCCTTTGTTCTTCTTTAGCATATTTCTTCTTTCAGCAGGTTGCTTCTTCATGGTTTCTTTCTGCGTTTCTTCTTGTTCAGATTTGCTTCATCTTTCTTCGGATTTCCTCTTTCTGTCTTTTGCCTGCTTCCTTGGCTATCTTCATCTTCAGATGGATGCTTCATCCTGTTACCTGAAACACAATGCATAAAACAATACCTTTCTCCGTAGAACCTGTCTTTATGTGATCTAATTTGTTAATCATTAAAACCTAAGGATAATGAGTCTTAAATCTAATTTAAATACTTAAATTAATTCTGAGACTCAACATTCTCCCCCCTTTTTAATGATGACAAATTAGATATATACCTAACAAAATATATGAAGAGAGTTATGAAAGATATTATTCTTTATCTACTTAGATAGCTCCCCCTATCTATATTACTCCCCCTAAGAAAAATATTTATCTTTAGTTTCTAAGAGTTTTGTTAACTCCCCCTGAGCAAGAGATGTATTTATAGATACCGCTTGTAGAAGATGTTTTTACAGATACCGCTTGTTATGTTATTTTTCTTTCTATTGTGTTCTTTTAAATCTCTTTTAACTTTGAATCTCTTAACTTTTTAACTTTGAATCTCTTAACTTTCTTAACTTTACTATTTCGTTAGTTATATATTTCTCCCCCTTTTGTCATTATTTAAAAAGGTAGATTTTAAGCAAAAGCATAATAAACAGTGCAGTTTAAAACAAAGTATTTGCAGCTGATAAGTTTATACCAACTGTAAGTTTAAGCGGAGTAAGAATACGAATAGATTTTAAGAAGGTTAAAAACTTTATAAACACAAAGGCAAAGATGCACAGAATAGTGATGAATAAAAAGGAAATTCTTTATGTATATTCTATTAAAATTTTGAGAAAATATATCTTAGTTACATGAAAATATATGTTATCAACGCTAAATCTCTTGATTCCTATGATAGCCTGAGGCATAGCCTTCTCAGCAGCTTCCTCTTCAGTCTCAGCTGCCATTACTTCTTCATCCTGAAGCCTCAGAAGTTCCTCTTGAGCCTGTGTCTGTTCCACAACCGTGCATTGATCACGCAATCTCCTTTCAACAACTGGAACAGTGGAGGTGCATCATTTAACACTGTATTTCGACCACCAGCAACAACCTTTATCATCAGGACCACATTTGAAGTGGTTCCCTTCATAAGATTGGTTATTCTGGGATCTACCAGTGGTCTTCCAGTATGCTTGTGATGCAACAAGATCTCCATGGTCCAAGCATAAAGGGGTAGGTATTCAAAAGAAACATTTCCCTTGCTTATCATTCCATACATCATCAATGGGAGATTGATCTTCTCCAAATCATGTTCCAGGGCCACCTCTTCTGTTTTCTACCGCTTCTTCATTATCCTCAGAGAGCATACACCCAAATCTCATCCAAAGTGAAAGAAGAACTTTGAAGTGATGAGTCTGTATTGAGGGCTCTTGAGATTTTATATGACTTTGAGGCAAGAGATAACAGAGAGAGACAAGGAGATTGAATCTTTTGGACGGTTTTACACGGAACATGGATAGACTCAGATAACATTAATGATGACGGTTTCGAATATTGGAAGTAGTGCAGTGTGCATCACTGACTGGACAAGTGAAGAGCCAACATTCATAGGGAATCGGATCATTAACGTTGATTGTAGAGATCAAAATGATTTTTAACTTCTTTTAAAAAAAAGTGTAAATATTTAAATAAAATCATTTTAAAATAATTAGATATAAATTTTTTTTAAGAAAAAATCTTCAGCAAGTATTCTCAAATTAACAGGATGCAATATGCTTACAGACTAATTTCACATAGGCACGGGTTTTTAAGTTGTAATGTAGAACAATGTTACCGGCAGAGATACTCAGGATTTTGTAGTTGTTGAGACTCAACTTGTCTTCAAGGATAGTCTTGTTGCTTTTATTCTCTGAAATTGCCTGTTGTGTGTCAAAGGCATAATCTTGATCTTCGTGCTCTATAGCCTTTCTGACTTCCTCTCTATCAGGAACAACAATCATCATGCCCTGTCCCTCAAGAATTGAGGTAGGCTCAGTGACTTAAGTAGCAACCACCTCAGAAATACTGACCCACAATTTCACCAGGTTCATTGAGAACCTTCTGAACAGGTTCAGAAACTAGGAGTGATGCCACATCAGCCACCTTCTTAGATGATGTTGCCTTCTGATGATCAGCTTTATAAGTTCTCTTTACAATTTGTTTGCTAAAACATACACAAACTAAAATACCTTTCAGCAGCATCTGAATTAACTCAATAGAATTTGTTAATCATCGAGGAATATCTTACTATAAAACATTAAGTTTTACAAATAATATTCTCCCTTTAAATATGATACCAAAAAAAAATTGTTAATTTATTTTTCTTTGAAAGGGGCTCCCCCTGAATTTGATATTTCTTTCTAAGAACCACTTAAATTACGAATTTCGTTATATACAAAAATAAATTCTTTTCCTATTAATAATTGCGTTGATTAAGACAAAGGAATATATAGTGTATACAGCACAAACATAAAAACACATATTTAACTTAGGCAATAAAATCAGAGAGTATAAGACACACGTATAGGAGAACTACGATATAGCTTATGGACAAATTGAATAAAATGTGAGCTTTATAAAAAGAGTTTTTCAAGAAAGAAAAAAAAATGACAAGGCTCTTTGAATGAACTAGGGACTATCAGCATGAAGGGTCTCAGTAGCATTGACACTCTCTTTTTCCGCCTTCAATTTCAGTAACTCCTTTTGAGTTTCTTTTAGCTTCTTTGCTAGCCGACTCACGCGAGTATGCAACCTCCTTAAATAATACACAACAAACACTTTCTTAATTCTTCCATGAGCATCCAGATGAACAGAGGTTCTTGTCCTTATCTCTTTAACATGGGATGCCACAAGAGGAGCTTTAGTTACCCTGTCTTCTAAGGTCTAACTGTAAGTACATAGCCGGGATGAAGAAGAAAAGAGGTGTTTGATCAAAGAAACAGTTCATTGCAAAGCCCTTGTGAATCAAGATTTTCATGATCAAGATGTTGTGGGGGAAGTGGTCCTTAATATCCAATTCTTCCCTAAACATCATCTGATACACCAGAATCCATGGAAGGCTGATTTTCCTTTTTTTTATTAACAAGTGTCCCCACACAAACCTTTCCAGTTCATCGATGTATAAGATATTTCTTCCTTTCGGAAGGATGCAGCCATTTAGCACAGCGAGAAGAACTCTAGGAATAGCCAATAGATGAGAATGCTTTGTGAAGCCAAAGTGTCTTCCACCAAATAGTAATTCATCATACATCGTTGCTCCTCCATGGTAGGCTTCCCAGTTTTGTTAGAACATATCTCCCCTTGAATAAACACCAATCACCTCAGCCAGAAGTTTACAATCCACAAACAATGATATCCCCAATACCATGGTTTTAATCCCAGAGTGTCCTGGTGTGGAAACAACTTCTGAGTTGTTCCAGAAATTCAGAACACTTTCCTCATGCCATGAAGAGGAAATATTGTTAAAGAATGGGGTTCAGCCGACTGCATCAAAATATTCAGAGATATGGTGTCCTTTCTTTTTCAAAACCAGAGAGACAAACCATCCTTGAAGGAATGATATTCTCATTAATCCTTGATGAATTAGCAGACACAATAGTCATTTGATCGGAGTTTTGAAATAAGAGATTTAAGGTTCTTGGAGATGATAGAATTCTGTTTAGATAATTGAGGTGAGGTTCTTATGATGATCCCTTAATCTCTATAAATAGGCATGCTTGAAGCATTGATGATGGTAGTTACATGAACTGAACGATTATGGAGGGATGTGCATCGTGTCGTATTGAGGAGACAATTGATAATCCATTAATTCATATAGAGCCAGATCAAAAATTAAAAAAAATGTTTGAGTTTTAGAGACTTTTCAAAATCAAAATTTTCAAAAGGATTTTTGATAAACAATTTTCAGCAAGTGAGCACATAGCATATTCAAGAAAATTCATTTTTAAAACATCAGTGATTATACGCAATTTTCAGAAAATTCACACATATATAATGCAAATAGGTTGAGATAGGAAAGATGTTACCAAAGAGGGAATTTTAATTTGAACGTGTTTTCCTTCTTCTCGTTATGCCCTTCAGAGAGATGCTTCAGCAGCTTGAATAATGAGCTTTGGGAGAATATACTCTTTTCTAATTCATCTATTCATTTGATCACAGAGTTGTTTTAGCTTGATGAGGTTTCTACCTTCTGAGGATCTACTCCTTCAGCATTGTTAGATGCTCAACCCGAAGGTGAGCTTTGATACCAACTGTAATAACCATAGGAAACACTAGAAGGGGGGTTGAATAGTGTTCTAAAAATTTTAAGCTAATTTATGGAAACCTTTTCGCAAATGTTATCAATTGAACTTTAGCAAGTTACTGTGAAAAACTTTGTTGGGCGATTAAAAGATTATCAGAGTTATGCGGAAGTTAAAAACATTCATTTTTCATAAACTTGCTAACTTTGATAGAACACGTGAGCGTTCTATCAACACTTCAGATGGTTTAATAAAACATCTCTTAATACTTAGTTTAAATATTGATTTTGGCTACTTGCTGAAAATTAGGTCAATAGAGAACTTGCTGAACCTTCTGATAAGGTACAGTACATACTCCCTTTTTCAAAAATAATTTTGCTTAAACAAATTAAGTTTTGCTGCGTAAAATATAAATTCACTTTTCAGACCCTTTCTTAGTTAGTAATAAACGAGTAATAATAGAATGTAAAGAGTTAAGGGAAGAGAGAAATTTACACAGAGAATTTATGCTGGTTCACCCACTAACTCAGTGAGTTACATCCAGTCCCAGGACAAACCACCACTGGATTTTCCACTATCTGAACACAGATACAAGTATTCTTTTATACCAGCCTCTCCAGGCTTAACAACAAGTATTCTTTGTTTTCAAATGCCTCTCCAGGAAACTCATGCAGTATTCTTTATTCACCCAGCCTCTCCAGGCTGTAACAAGTATTCTTTGTTTTCAACTGCCTCTCCAGGCAACTCATTGCAGTATTCTTTTATAGTCAAGCCTCTCCATGCTCAAACCGAGTATTCTTTTACAGTCAAGCCACTCCAGGCTCAAACCGAGTATTCTTTTACAGTCAAGCCTCTCCAGGATTAAACCCAGTATTCTTTTACAGTCAAGCCTCTCCAGGCTCAAACCAAGTATTCTTTTACAGTCAAGCCTCTCTAGGCTCAAACCGAGTATTCTTTTACAGTCAAGCCTCTCCAGGCTCATACCAAGTATTCTTTTCTATGAAGCCTCTCCAGGCTCTACCAGAGTATTCTTTCTTCCTCCAAGCCTGTCCAGGCTCTCTAGAGTATTCTTTCTCCAAGCCTCTTCAGGCTCTCAGAGTATTATTTCTTCCACCAAGCCTCTCCAGGCTCTCAGACACATATTGTGTTTACAATGAAAGTTTGACCTTAGAGACTTGTACAAAGAGATAACTGAGTAAGAAACTCAGGATACAAAGATGAAACTTCTAAGTACAAAGAATAACAGAGATACAAGCGTATAATTCTAAGCTCTAAATCATCTCTGTGTTTTCAGAAGGTTGGCTGGGTATGATCTTTTATAAGCTATGGACATACTCTTCTGAGGATTTCGTGACATTCCCTGGATTAAAGATAAAAATGATTTGAGAATTCATGGCTGCCCTTTTGTTTAAGGTTGACACCTTAGAGATGCATCTTTGGAGGTTTGGCCAACTACTTAGAATTCTTACTTCTGGCTATTTTTATGTTCTGATAAAATATATCCGTTGAAGATTGTTGATATTACTGTTGAGAAGAAATGATTTGGCTCATATAGCCGTTGTGAAATGGCTTCTCATTCGGTTGCTTCTTTTCAAACAGATTAGGTGTGCAGATGACTTGGCTCTGACACACTGCAGATAAGCTCTTTAATTCTGAGAAATTTCCATTGTCTTTAGCGAGTTGATTTCTCTCTCTTCTTCGTTTTCTTCTTTCTTCTTTTTCTTTCTCTACCTTCTTTGTCTCTATTCTTTGTGTGTGTGAAGAGATAGGATATAAAGATCCGTTAGACTTTCTCATTTTTGCCCGTTGTGAGTTAGCTTCTTAGCTTCTGTGAAATATGGCATAGTAGGTGTGTACATGTATATCAGTTCTGACACCTCGCTATTTTACTCACATATTTTCTACGAGAGTGAAATTGCTTCTTCAGCAAGTTGGCTTGTGAATATTTCCTAAGAGAGTAGTTTAATCTTTGTAACGCCCTAATTTCTAAATTCAAGACTTAGTCCGTTGGAAACTAAATTCTGAAATTTAGAAACTAAAACATACAATCCTGGATATCAAACCTCACATTTACACAAGTATCCAACAAAAATCATACAAATGTGAGTAACTTAAAGCCTTAAAATTTAACCAAAGTCCATAATATACATAGCCATAAATATCTGGTCAAAGGATTATAAACTAATCATCTAATAAAACTATATACATATACAAGCTCCATATATACATCAGGCCCGAAGGCTACAAACTGAACGACTTAACAGAGTTCCAAAACAAATACAACTTATATATATACATAATCCCAAAAGGAAACATTTAAATCCACATCTCTTGCTCTAACTCACTTATTACTTCCTGGAGGTACCTGCACACCTAGATTATCCACAAAACGCGTGGTGAGACTAATGCCTCAGTGAATATAACTAATCATGCTAAATGTACATGGAATAAGCACAAATGAAGACATATCAAGTTAATCAATATCAATCATCATGTTACATTCTAATATCATATCACAACTAACACAATCTTAATCAATAAAATGAAACTCACTACTGGAATCCAGTAGGCATGAACTTATTACTGAAACTAGAGTTAGAACTGAGCTCAAACTACGAGAAACGTCTTTCCTGGGGACATATCCCACCCAATACTGGACCGAAGTCAATATTTTTACATATTCAAACCATTTCTTAACTCACAGCACAAGGACGACTTAATTAACTCACGGTCGATACCGGTAAAAGTGAATTGATAACCCAAAGCTGAAATATCGAGTGTATCGAGTGTTTCGAAACTTTCGTAAGTTCCGTAACTTTCGTAACTTCGAAATCTAAGGGAATTATAATCAATTCCTAGCATGAATCACTTAATTATAGCATAAACTTCATCAATTCAATCAAATTAACTAAATAGAAAGGGAAATGGAAGGGTAGGGATCATACATTAAGCATTTCGCAAGTTACGTAATTTCGCTACTTTCGTAAATCTCGCTACCCTAAGGTTTTCAACGAAAATCACTGATCAAACTACACAATCCAACACCAATATCAACAATCTAAATACAATATGCAAATAGAAAGGGAATCAAGAGAGAAGGGTTCATACAATGGGGAGAAATCAAAATCAAGGAAAAGTGGGAGTGTGTGAGTTATACTCACTAATTTTCTTGAATTTCTCAAGGGAAATTGATGGATTGGAAGTCCCTTTGATGAATCCTAGCTTTGATTCTCTTCAATATCCTCAAAATCCGCTTTCTCTCTCTCTAGGGTTTGAAGAGAAAGAAGAAGAGAAAATGAAAATCTGAATTTTGCATGTCCAGGCATATATACTGGACAGCTGGTAATCGATTACAATAGTGCTGTAATCGATTACCAGAGGTAGAATTTACACTGGGAAGATGTTTCTGGGAATCTGGTTATCGATTACAACCCTTGGTAATCGATTACCAAAAACACAGCTCTCAGGTAATCGATTACCACTCTGTGAGTAATTGATTACACAAAAACCAGCTCTCGGTTAATCGATTACAATATCCCTGTAATTGATTACCAAAAACTCAGCTCTCAGGTAATTAATTACCGCCTGTGAGTAATCGATTACCTAAAAACTAGCTCTTGGGTAATCGATTACAGACTCCTTGTAATCGATTACCAGAACTCAATTTTCTCAAATTCTCTTAAGTTAAAGCATAACTTGGTTATAATAGAGTTTTAACCCATAGTTTCTTTAATATTCCTCCCTTTACTTACTAATACTTAATTCTCTCCTTGTGACCTAATAAACTATTTAAGCTCATAATTTGCGGGATGTTACATCCTACCCCCCTTAAGAAATTTTGACCTCAAAATTGATTAAGAACAGAGTTTGGAAACTACCTCAACTGAAAAGTTTCGGAAATTGATCTCGAATGTCATCTTCCTTCTCCCATGTGGCCTCTTCTGGAGATTGACCTTCCCAAAATACCTTTACCAAAGGAATTGTATTACTCCTTAAAGTCTTGACACTCCTGTCAATAATCTGTGCAGGTCTAGAAGGAATGGTGAGATCTTCTCTTAATTGTATCGATTCAGAGTTGATGATATGAGATGGATCATGAACATACTTCCTCAACTGGGATACATGGAAAACATTATGTATTCTGGACAACTGAGGTGGCAAAGATATCCTGTAAGCCAGAGGGCCAACCCTCTGCAGGATCAGAAACGGACCGATGAATCTAGGGTTGAGTTTTCTGGTCTTAATGGATCGTCCTAAGCCCGTGACGGGAGTTACTTTTAAAAACACCTGTTCCCCTTCCTCAAACTCTAAGTCTTTTCTTCTCTTATCAGCATAACTCTTTTTACGACTTTGAGCAATAACAAGTTTTTCCCTAATGACTCTTATCTTATCTGAAGTTTCCTGCACTAGTTCTGGGCCTAAAAGTGTTCTCTCACCTACCTCATACCAACACAAGGGAGACTTGCATTTCCTACCATACAGTGCCTCAAAGGGTGCCATGCCTATACTGCTATGGAAACTGTTATTGTAGGAAAACTCAATAAGAGGTAGAAATCTATCCCAACTACCTGACTCCTCTAAAACACAAGCCCTGAGCATATCTTCTAAGGTCTGGATGGTTCTTTCAGAATGACCGTCCGTCTAAGGGTGGTAAGCAGTGCTAAATCGGAGTTTGGTCCCGAAGGCCTGGTGAAGGGCATTCCAGAACCTGGAAGTGAACCTAGGATCCCTATCTGATATGATGTTAGAGGGAATACCATGAAGCCTGACAATCTCTCTAACATACAGATTGGCTAACTTGCTAAGGGGATAAGTGTTCTTAATTGGTAGAAAGTGGGTTGACTTAGTCAGCCGGTCCACGATTACCCAGATAGCATCAAACCCAGCTTGAACTCGAGGCAAACCTACCACAAAGTCCATAGCTATACTCTCCCACTTCCACTCAGGGATATCCAAAGGTAAAAGGGTTCCAGATGGTTTCTGATGTTCTATTTTAACCTGTTGGCATATTAAGCACTTAGAAACATAATTAGCTATGTCTCTTGTGACACCCTTAGTTATACCGCTAAGAGTATCACATTACGAACGTAACCGATGACTCTCATTTTTTTAAATATACTTAGAAAATACGGGAATATTTTTTTTTTTGAAAGAGTTTTTAATAAGAAACTTAGTCATCAACAACTAATCGCATTCTAATTCCTTTTTAAGTATTCATGAAAACGTCCTTTTCTTAAGTCTGAAATTCATTTTCTAAAAACATCTAGACGATTCAATCATTCCGAATACATACACAACATACACGCAGATATAAAGGGGATCATGGGAAGGAAACATCATAACATATATACAGAACCATAGTGTCAAAGTAATCCCGGAGTAAATAATACCACCATACAAAACAGGAGTTCTAGTAGTAGACTATAATAAATAAGACCTCAGCCAAAACGAAACAAAACAAAAGGCCACTAAATCAGAGTTGCTACTAACTAGACTCGTGACTACCCCCAGTTACGCTATCCTACTCGTCATCATCCGTCTCAGCAGGAATCCATCCACAACTCCTCCCTCCAGTAGCCCCGAGGTTGATCATCCCAAAGTCTTCTGAGGGGTCGTCACGGGAAGAATCCTCTTCCGGCTCCTCATCCTCAGAGTCATCCTTCAGGTCTTCCTCTGGGTCCTCCTCCTCAGATGTAGTGCCATCGATCACGATCATGTCTGGCTCACTCGGACGGGAACGGCCAAATGCGTCAGAATATACGGGCTGTGGAGGTGACACCTCTGGGCCGGGAGAGTAACGAGGGGAATCTGGCTCGCCCATGGTCGCCATCCGTGAGGACTGTGACGATGCTGATGGAGAGGGGCGATGACGACGGTTGAGAAAAGTAGTGTAGCGACGGAGTCTGGGTGGAGTCTCAAACTCAAGGATCAACGGCACTGTGAAATCTATCTCCGGTACCAGGGGAAGGCTAGGATGAGAAATGGTGACGCACACCTCCCCCGTGAAAACACATCGCCTAGGGACGTCGGTAATCCGCCACTGGCCTCGTGGCTCCCACCTCAACGTGATCCTCATAGTGGACATCCTGAATCTCTCCAATACCAACTGTCGACGTGGCGAAGAAGTACGACGACAGGAAATAACAGAAGCAGAAAAGGAAGGGTGAGAACATCACATGAACTCATATCAAGTAGAATATAGTAACTAGAGCGTCAATAAAATATTCACAAGCATCCACATAATCTCAATCACAAATATGCAGCTGATGCTACCATGCTATATATATCTAATGCATGAGGGCCCGGGAAAACAGCACCAAAAGCAGAGCACACAACAACTGCTCGACCATATATGCGCAATATATCATGAGTATAGTCTGTACTAGCGAGTAGTACGAAGAGCATTGCTCAATCTCCGGCCAAGACGATTTTCCGACTTCCAGACAGACCCACTGATTATGAAAACTTGAGAGCGACAGGATAGTCAAGCCTGTACCCCGTTTGCACGACAGTAGGGGGCGAGCCTACGCCACTTATGCCATTCCGGGACCTGACTCATCCTCAGGGCTGGTCTCCTGGACCGCTGGTGTTCTTTGCAAAACCCAGTGCACCCGTCCCATCCAGTTTCACACTATACTAGAGTGGTATTGCCATATAGGTCGTAAGGCTTTCGAACCTTAATCCTTATCGATGCATATGATGTATGTCACACCGCAAACACTTACAACAGTACATCCTTACAGACGAGCTAATCGAGCTCTTTCTACGTTGCCACTTTACCGTGGTGCAACCTTGTAGATTCAATGTTTTTCTCTTAAGGATACTAGATCACACTCTCTTGCCCAACTTCTCAAGTTTTATGCAAAGAGAAAGTGTTGGTTTTAATCTTTTAAGATAGTTATGCTAGCTTTATTGATGATCATATTCACTTAAGTCCTACAATTTTACTAAGACTTATGAATGTGTTTTATGAAAGGCATTATTAATCTTATTCTTATTTTGTATGGCAAATTAAGGTTAGGTTTAACCTTTAATTATGACTAGTTCCCATTAATTGAATTTCAATTAATCTTGACTTTCTTTAATTAAGTTTTAATCCTTACTTAAGATCCTAATTAATTTATAATTATCCCTTAATCTCTTTCTTAATCTGGGGTTAGGATTTTTAATTACGTTTGATCAAGGTTAATCATAATTAATTAGTCTTTAACCATCATTAGGGATTAATTACTTTAATTAATGCTCATATTAGGATTAATTATATTTAGGCTTAATTGATCTTTAATTAGATTAGATTAATCAACTTAAGTAATTAAATTAATTAAATTCGTTAATCAATTCTAAGCTTAATCTTAACAACTTAGATTAATTATTTTTAATTATCTTTTAAATTGAGCTTTTACTTTCTTTTTAAATACTTTTAGACTTAAAATAAAAAGCCTAGAAGTTATTGGGCCCATGAGAGCTCATTTTTACTCTTAATAAATTAAAAACATGACTTTTAAATGGACTTTCATTTTAATTAATTTAGAAATCCGAAAATAATAATTTTATTTAGAAAACTTAACTTATTTGCATTTTAGCCCTTTTTTGTTACCATTTTATCTTTTAGTCCTTTTGAGCCAATTTAGCCCAAAAACATGTTTTAAACATCCTTTTGATCTTTTCAGGATCAAAAGGGACATTCTTGATGAGTTTCATCAAGAACACTCATGAACATCAAGAACAACCTTGAATGTTCATCCACAACTTCAAACTTTTCCAGCATTTCCAGCCACCATACAATCATTTCAAAACCACAAAGATCACACCAAATCATGCCAAAATCACCAATGCACACATTCAAGTTCAACTTCATTTTTAAGCTAAAAATAGCACTTTCTCAAGCATCAACCAACAAGACAATTTTGTCATTCCATCCAATCACATGCATGTTCATCAAATCATCATTTAAACACATTTCCAACATCAACTAAAATTTTAGAAACATGCAGCCACGCAAACACATTAACAGGCAAGTTTTTCTTTTTCAATAAAATTTCAAATAAATAGCCACTGTGCAGATCGAATATCTCCCAGCCTAAACATCATATAGACGATCCGACCGATCAAAATGAAGATTCAAGTGTTATAAACCAGCCACTAAAATTTCAGCCCGATCCAACGGTGAACGAATTCGCAGTAGCCATTTTATGGTCGCTGCTCTATGTAAAAACGGGAAAAATTTCTTTCCAACAAGTTTCACAATTTGCATGCATCATCAACCACACTCCAAACATATTTCAAGCATCAAACAACACATGCAAACATAAATCTCAACCCAGCTCAAAGGATCCAACAATAAATCACCAAAAGAACTCCAAAGACATGATTTTTCAAGTAAAAGTAAGGCTAAAAGCAAGGATTTAAGGGTAAAATCCTTGACTCTAGTTACAAAGCCTGCTAGAGTTCAAGTTCTCCCCCCCTTTACCTAAGAAATCCTCCAAGAAAAGTGCAGAAAATCTGCTCCAAGACAGCCCCAAAGATTGCTCTTCTAATTCTCCAACAAGGATCCAAAGGCTAGGAAACTAGTGTTTTTAAGCTTAGGCTCAAAAATGGAACCTAAGCTTGGTGGTGTTTGTGGAGAAAAATAAGATTTTGGGGGAGGAAGGTGGTGGTGTGCCGCTGCCAAGGAGGAGAAGAAGATGAGAGAAAAGTGAGGTTTTCTTCCAAGTTTACAAGTAAGAAAATGAGTAAAGAATGGAGAAAAAGGCCTTTTATATGTAATCACTTCACCTTTTTAGCCATTGGTGGGATGAAAACTAGGGTCTTGTCACTCTTTAATGCTGCACATGCGCAGCTCCTAGAAGGAAGAGAGAGGTTTGTGCATTTTTTTTCTGGCCCGGATCAAGAGTATTCGGGCCCGAGTCAAGGTACGGGAGGGGCAAAAAGGTCATTTTTAGCAGAAAAATCCTAAAAATTCCCAGAAAATTCCTAAAAATAGGAAATTCAATACTGAATTCAAAAATATATACTTTGATGATTAAAAATTATTTTAATCATTCAAAATCCAATAAGACACTCAAAACGGCAAAAACGGCAAAACGCGGGCGTTACATCTCTCTTCATACCATCCCACCAAAACATCCTCTTCAAATCCTGATACATCTTGGTAGATCCAGGATGTACAAAAAACTTACTCCTATGGGCTTCCTTCAAAACCTGCTGCCTGAGGCTACCCTCCTTAGGGACACAGACTCTCCCTTGGAAGAGAATCATCCCATCTTCTGACTCTGAAAATCCTAACTGTTGCTTTCTCTCTTGAAGGCTTGAGTCCAAACTCTGAGCCTCCTTGATAAGAGCTTTCAGCTCACAGGTGATATCTAGCTTATGAAGAATAACTCTATGTTCACCGACTGAAACACCTAGGCTTAGGTTTCTGAACTCTTCCAGCAAACTCAATTCATGAATCATCATTGAAGACACATGAAGGGATTTCCTACTGAGGGCATCAGCCACTACATTGGCCTTGCCAAGATGGTATTCCAATTCAAAATCATAATCTTTGAGAAATTCCATCCATCTCCTCTACCTCATATTGAGTTCTTTCTGATCAAAGAGGTATTTCAAACTCTTATGATCACTAAATACCTCAAATCTCACACCAAACAGGTAATGCCTCCAAATCTTGAGGGCAAATACCACAGCAGCTAACTCTAGGTCATGAGGTTTCAACTGTCTAGATGCATAAGCTACTACTCTCCTATCCTGCATAAGAACACAACCTAAACCTTTCCCTGAAGCATCACAATATACCTCAAAGGCTTTGGACAAATCCGGTAATGCCAATACCGGAGCGGTGGTTAACTTTTTCTTAAGCTCTAAGAAGCTCCGCTCACAAATCTCATCCCACACAAAGGCTTTCCCTTTCAAAGTTAACCTTGTGAGAGGTAAGGATAGCTGGGAGAATCCTTTAATGAATCTCCGATAGTAGCCAGCCAATCCTAGGAAACTCCTAATTTCTGTAACGCTATTAGGCCTTTCCCATTCAAGGACAGCTTCTACCTTGCTAGGATCAACAGACACACCCTCACTGGTAATCACATGTCCTAAAAATTGAACTCTATCACTCCAAAACTCACACTTCTCCGGATTAGCAAACAATTTCTTCTCTCTCAGAACTCCTAACACAATTCTAAGATGTCTCTCATGCTCTGCTAAACTACGGGAGTAGATCAAAATGTCATCGATAAAGACAACAACAAACTGATCCAAATAGGGCCTAAAGATTTGATTCGTGTAGTCCATGAATACAGCAGGAGCATTGGTTACTCCAAATGGCATCACCAAATACTCATAATGCCCATACCTAGTCCTGAAGGCTATTTTTGGTATATCCTCTCCCTTAATCATGATCTTATGGTAACCGGACCTTAAATCTATCTTAGAGAAAACTGAGGCTCCCCTAAGTTGATCTATAAGGTCGTCTATTCTGGGTAAAGGATACTTGTTTTTAATGGTAACCTTGTTCAACTACCTATAGTCCACACACAGTCTCATAATCCCATTCTTCTTTTTCACTTAAAGGACTGGAGCCCCCCAAGGTGACACACTGGGCCTAATGAACCCCTTAGACATAAGATCTTCTAACTGAGCTTTAAGTTCACTAAGTTCTAATGGGGACATTCTGTATGGTGCTTTAGAGATAGGTCCTGCACCTGGCACTAAGTCTATAGTAAACTTTATTTCTCGGTTTGGAGGTAATGTGGTTACCTCATTAGTGAAAACATCCTGAAACTCCTCAATTGTAGTTACGTTGCTCAAATCTATTTTAGACTCTAGAGTTGAGGAAAGTAATAAAACAAAACACTCATTCCCATCACTAAGGCATTCAGACACTTCAACGACACTGGACAATAGAATTGATGGTCTCTCCCTCGAAGGAGGAGGAATAAGTGGAAAGACAACCTGTTTGTTAAAACAATCAAGCATGACTCTATTTGCAGACAACCAATTCATACCAAGAATAACATCTATACCCCGTAAAGGCAAACAAACTAGGTCAACCTCGATGGCCTTCCCTTGTATCACAATAGGGCATTGAATACACACAAGGGAAGTAGAAATGGCCTCCTTGGCGGGAGTAACAACACTAAGAACATAAGGCAAAGATACAACATGCAAGTTCAATTGTTTTACACAATCAAGAGAAATAAGGGAATGAGTAGCTCCTGAATCAAACAATACAATTATTTCTCTTAGGGTGCACATACCTCGCAACAGATTATCAGCAGAAGCTGCCACTTCCCCGCTCAGAGTGAAGACTCTCCCAGTGGTTTAGGGTTTTGGGAGATCCTTCCTCTTGGGACACTCATGTCTCATGTGCCCAGGTTGCTTGCAAAAGTAACATATGTTCTTCCCCGTCAAGCACTCTCCAGAGAGTTCCTTCCCGCACTTGGGACAAGTAGGTGCCTCGTGGCATTGGGCTGGTCTAGTAGTCAAGGCGGAGGTGCCTTGCGACTTAGGCCTCGGGCCCCTAAACTGATTCGACCCCTCTATCTTCCTTTTTCCTTTATTATCAGCAGGTAGTATTGGAGTAGTGGTTCCTCGGATGTTCTTCTCCGCAATGTAACATTTATTGATCAGGGTGGGAAAATCTTTGATCTCTAAGGTTCCAACCCGATCCAGTATCTCAGGTCGGAGACCTCCCTCAAACTGAGTGCACCTCCACTCTTCATAAGCTACTGTCTGCAGGTACCTTGAGTACTTGGCCAACTCCTCAAACTTAGCTACATACTGACCCACCGTCAAACTTCCTTGCTTTAATTGTAAGAATTCTGCTTCCTTATGTCTTCTAACCGTAGAAGGAAAGTACTTGTCTAGAAATAGAGTCTGAAAGATGCCCCATGTAATCGGAGCCCCCGTCACAGTAGGCCTAAAACTTGCCGTCTTCCACCAATCCTCAGTTTCACCTCTCAGCATGTAGATTGCAAAACCAACCTTAGAATCATCCGCACACTTCATCACATCAAATATTCTGTTGAGATCCCTCAGCCAGTTAGATGCCACATCTGGATCGTACACTCCATTGAATTGAGGAGGGTTATGCTTACGAAATTCCGCCATCCCTTGGACAAATGGGTCCACAACAGGAGCATGAGTTGTCCCCGCTGTCCTATGGGCCAATTCTTGAAGTATTGCTATATTAGTAGTTGTATGCTCTCCCATCATGTGAGTGAATGCTTGCAGAGCTGCTGCCACTAGGTCAGGTGGTGGATTCTGAGAAGTGGAATTGGTTCTGGGGCGACCCCTCCTGCCACTTGCCATAATTACCTACACATCATTAAGTAAACATCGAGATGATCAGTCTCTCAATTCACAAAACAATGCATAGATCAAAATAACAAGTCACAAGGAAAATCCTACTACCACAGTCCAATAGGATTGAACTGCTCTGATACCAAATTGTAACGCCCTAATTTCTAAATTCAAGACTTAGTCCGTTGGAAACTAAATTCTGAAATTTTGAAACTAAAACATACAATCCTGGATATCAAACCTCACATTTACACAAGTATCCAACAAAACTCATACAAATGTGAGTAACTTAAAGCCTTAAAATTTAACCAAAGTCCATAATATACATAGCCATAAATATCTGGTCCAACGATTATAAACTAATCATCTAATAAAACTATATACATATACAAGCTCCATATATACATCAGGTCCGAAGGCTACAAACTGAACGACTTAACAGAGTTCCAAAACAAATACAACTTATATATATACAAAATCCCAAAAGGAAACATTTAAATCCACATCTCTTGCTCTAACTCACTTATTACTTCCTGGAGGTACCTGCACACCTAGATTATCCACAAAACGCGTGGTGAGACTAATGCCTCAGTGAATATAACTAATCATGCTAAATGTACATGGAATAAGCACAAATGAAGACATATCAAGTTAATCAATATCAATGATCATGTTACATTCTAATATCATATCACAACTAACACAATCTTAATCAATAAAATGCAACTCACTACTGGAATCCAGTAGGCATGAACTTATTACTGAAACTAGAGTTAAAACTGAGCTCAGACTACGGGAAACGTCTTTCCCGGGGACGTATCCCACCCAATACTGGACCGAAGTCAATATTTTTACATATTCAAACCATTTCTTAACTCACAGCACAAGGATGGCTTAATTAACTCACGGTCGAAACCGGTAAAAGTGAATTGATAATCCAAAGCTGAAATATCGAGTGTATCGAGTGTTTCGAAACTTTCGTAAGTTCCGTAACTTTCGTAACTTCGAAATCTAAGGGAATTATAATCAATTCCTAGCATGAATCACTCAATTCTAGCATAAACTTCATCAATTCAATCAAATTAACTAAATAGAAAGGGAAATGGAAGGGTAGGGATCATACATTAAGCATTTCGCAAGTTACGTAATTTCGCTACTTTCGTAAATCTCGCTACCCTAAGGTTTTCAACGAAAATCACCGATCAAACTACTCAATTCAACACCAATATCAACAATCTAACTACAATATGCAAATAGAAAGGGAATCAAGAGAGTAGGGTTCATACAATGGGGAGAAATCAAAATCAAGGAAAAGTGGGAGTGTGTGAGTTATACTCACTAATTTTCTTGAATTTCTCAAGGGATATTGATGGATTGGAAGTCCCTTTGATGAATCCTAGCTTTGATTCTCTTCAATCTCCTCAAAATCCGCTTTCTCTCTCTAAGATCACTCTCTCTCTAGGGTTTGAAGAGAAAGAAGAAGAGAAAATGAAAATCTGAATTTTGCATGTCCAGGTATATATACTGGACAGTTGGTAATCAATTACAGTAGTGCTGTAATCCATTACCAGAGGTAGAATTTACACTGGGAAGACGTTTCTAGGAATCTGGTAATTGATTACAACCCTTGGTAATCGATTACCAAAAACTCAGCTCTCAGGTAATCGATTACCACTCTGTGAGTAATTGATTACACAAAAACCAGCTCTCGGGTAATCGATTACAATATCCCTGTAATCGATTACCAAAAACTCCGCTCTCAGGTAATCGATTACAACCTGTGAGTAATCGGTTACCTAAAAACTAGCTCTCGGGTAATCGATTACAGACTCCTTGTAATCGATTACCAGAACTCAATTTTCTCAAATTCTCTTAAGTTAAAGCATAACTTGGTTATAATAGAGTTTTAACCCATAGTTTCTTTAATTTTTCTCCCTTTACTTACTAATACTTAATTCTCTCGTTGTGACCTAATAAACTATTTAAGCTCATAATTTGCGGGATGTTACAATCTTTAGTAGGTTGGCTTGCTTCTCTCTTTCCTTTTCTTTATACGAAGTGTGGATAGAGATGATGATTTTATCCATTGAGTTTGTTCTTTATGCACAATGAAGTTAGCTTTTCTTCTCGAAAAGACTTATGACTTCTGATGGTGTGTTGCAGAGTTTGTACAGAAGTAGGTGTACAGCAGCACTGACCTATCTCTGATCACTATTTGCTTTTCCGCCTTTTTCTCCTTTTTCTTCATTCTCGAACAGAGTTTCTTGAAATAAAGAAAATAGCTTTTATTTCTATTTCCTTTCTGGATGAAGGCATAAGACATTTAGACACATTTCTAATTGTTAATCAAAATGGTCTTTGCCTTTGTTGAGACTTCTCGTTTTTTGAGATTTATCCACGTAATCAGCGAGTTGAGAGTCTTCAATGAGTTTACATTCTTCAGCATGTTTGTATGACGTGTCAGGCTTCTTCTTCTTCAGATACTTTGAGATGCCACACCATTTTACTTGAAAAGTATGTGTTCAACATGTTCATTCTTCGTTGTGCACATAGTTTCAGAGAGTTGAATTACTCCAGCAGAGATTGATTCTTCTTTACTTCTTCCTCTGATTGCTTCATTTAGATTTCTTCCTCTAATCTTCATATTGTTGCTTCATGGCTCTTCTTCATCCTTGATGATTTTCTATGAGCTTGATTCTGTTTTTCATTTGTTGATTTAACGTGTTGACTGCTTCATCATTGATTGCTTCAGTATGTTCATCACCCTCAGCATGTTGACTTTTCTTGGTCTTCCTTGATATCTTCCACATTGTTTAACCTTTTAGATAGTTGCTGTTAATAAAGATTGCTTTCCGTATTGCTTGTAGTTTATTTCTTCTTCCTCTTAGATTTCGTATTGCTCTTCTTGTAGCTTGTTGCTCCTTTCTTCTTCTTCTTCTACTTCCAAGCCTTCTGATCCTTTTCTTCTAGTCATTCTCTTCTTGTTAGCTGGTTTGTTATCTTTAGAGAGTTCCTCCAATGCTCTTGTTGCTTTGTTCTTCTTTAGCATATTTCTTCTTTCAGCGGGTTGCTTCTTCATGGTTTCTTTCTGCAATTCTTCTTGTTCATATTTGCTTCATCTTTCTTCGGATTTCCTCTTCCTGTCTTTTGACTGCTTCCTTGGCTATCTTCGTCTTCAGATGGATGATTCATCCTGTTACCTGAAACACAATGCACAGAACAATACCTTTCTCAGTAGAACCTGTCTTTATATGATCTAATTTGTTAATCATTAAAACCTAAGGATAATGAGTCTTAAATCTAATTTAAATACTTAAATTAATTCTGAGACTCAACATTATCCTCTTCTAGCTTTGAAGACATTCGAGAGGAAATTCAAGATGAAATTTCAAAAGGAAACCTTAAAGGGAAATAAAGTTGGCAATTTACTCTGTTCCTTATTTGCAGACAAACTCTTTGGGTCAAACTAAAGAAGTTATTGAAGATTTGGAGTTGGACGCTCAACCTGGACGAAATGGAAGCGTACATAACAGAGGTAAAGGAACCGACTTGCTGGTTGAGGTAAGTCCATTCACTAATTCTCTTCTTTTTATTAACATTTGAAATAAAAGTGCTCGAAATAATTATCATTTAACTCCAAATTAGAATAAAGCTTTAACTTTTCAAAAAAAAAATATAAATACGTTTATTGGTTACTTTTTTTTATAAAGAATCAGTACCAATTGTTTTCTCCAGATTTGCATTACAAATGATCAAAGCATTACAATTGATCAAAAGTCTATGCTTCTAGAAGGAAGTAATTACACAAATAAAAAAAATGAATGAAGTGACAGAATAACATAACTTATCTTGTATGTATTTTTCACTTAGTGGCAATATTAATTCCTTTTTATGTTGCAGTGATAGTAGAAATTCTCAAAATATATAACATCATACATTTGCTAAAATGATAAATATTTGATTACTAACCCACTTGGACCCAAGATTAAATGGGTACCAAAATGTTCTCCTAGTAAGTTGATTATGCAGAAAAATTCTCAAAAGGATAAACACATTAGTCCAGTCAGAGATGATATAAGATCAAAGCTTCTTGAATGCACAAAGTGGAACTTCTCAAAGTCAAAATTTATAAAGAGATGCAATGGGTGAAGAAATATGTAGTTTCCTTGATTACCAAAGCTAAGCAAAAGCATTAAAGGACTTTTTCAAAGATGAGAAAGGGAAATATACTCTCTCTAAAAATTCTTGAAGCTTGGAGGTTGAAATTGCTTATACAAGGAAGACCCATTGGTGATATCAATCTCTTATCCCTCTCTATACTTGGACTAAAACATACTTAATCAAATCATTGATAATTTCTGTTTACTTGTTTTAATGGTATCATGGTTGTAAGTGTTTTAATATACAATCGTGCTAGACTTGTAGAGACCATGTTTGCAAAAAACATGAAAATCTATTTGATCATTATTTGTTACCACTATTGTTCTTATTTGAAATTCTGAACAGCAAATTAAAAATCATATTTTTACTCCCTTTTGAATGCCTAAATATCTCATATGCATACATAGAGTTCGGAGTATCAAATGATAGATATCTTCTTGTTAGAAAGTGCCTAATATATTCATATCTTTGAAACAAGTTGCCAATTTGAAATCTGAATATTTTCTGAACATGTTATAAAGTAACTATAGAGTCTACAATCTCATTACTCAATGTGTAGAAGAAAGTATACATGATAATTTGATAAGACTAATCCTACACTTGAGATGAGAAAGCTTGCAGATTTGTAGATAAACTGGAATGGCTTGGATCTGAACAAGAAATATATGAGAAAATCTTCAAAATGATATATCCAAGTCAAAAAGATGTTCAGAAATAATAAAGATAAAAGAAGAAGTTAGAAAGTATGGCTGAACTTGAGAAAGACATGTCTAAGTCTCAGGTTGAGATTAAGACCGAGACTTAGATAGAAATATATGAGATAGAACAGCCAAGTGAGTGTAACGCCCGTGTATTACAGTTTTTGCCATTTTTGCCGTTTTTGCTGTTTTGAATGTTTTATTGGATTTTGAGTGATTAAAATTATTTTTAATCATTAAAATTCATATTTTTGGGTTTAGAATTGAATTTCCTATTTTTAGGAATTTTATGGGAATTTTTGGGATTTTCCTAAAAAAAATGACCTTTTTGCCCCTCCTGCCCCTGACTCGGGCCCGAATTCTCTTGATCTGGGCCAGAAAAATTGCACAAGCCTTCTTTTTTTTTTCTCCTTAAAGACCGTGCAACCAGCCTTGATGCATGGGAGACACTTGTCTTCCCATCTCTTCCATTCCACCAATAGCTTGAAAAGGTGAGTTATGTCATATAAAGGCACTTTTTCTCCTTTTTTCATTCATTTGTTACATGCAAGCAAGGAGAACCATCATTTTTCTCTCATCTTCTCTCTTCCTTGGTTTCAGTTTCCTCCCCCTTTTATCCCTCAAAAACTTCAATCCCTCCATAAACACCACCAAGCTTAGGTTCCATTTTTGAGCCTAAGCTTAGAAACACTAGCTTTCTAGCCTTTAGATCCTTGTTGGAGACTTGAAGGAGGACCTTTGAGGGGCTGTCTTTGGCTGTTTTTGGAGCAAGAATTCTGCACTTTTTCTCTTGAAGATTGAGGTAAAGGGGGGGAGAACTTGAACTCTAGTAGGCTTTGTAACTAGAGTCAAGGATTTACCCTTGAATCCTTGCTTTTCTAACCTTGTTTTTACTTGAAAAATCATCTTTTTGGAACTTCTTTTGAATGTATATTTTCGGATCTGTTGAGCTATGTTGTGATTGATGTTTGCATGTTTGTTTTGATGCTTGAAATGTGTTTAATTGATGGATTTGGATGCATGCAAGCCAAGCTAAAATTTTTGCAAAAATTCTCCCTTTTTCCTTGATGCTCTCGGCCAAGAGAGTGAAAATGGGGCTGCATGTATTCTAAAATTGTTTTGATGATTGTAATGTGTTTAGATGATGATTTGATGAACATGCATGTGGTTGGATGGATTTACAAGATTGTTTTGATGATTGATCTTGAAAAAAAAATGGTGTTTTGAGCTTGAAAATGGAAGCATGTTCTTGGTGTTCATGAGAGTTCTTAATAAAACTCATCAAGAATGTCCTTTTGATCCTAAAAAGATCAAAAGGATGTTTAAAACATGTTTTGGGGCTAAATTGGCCCAAAAGGACTAAAGAATAAATTTGTAACTAAAAGGACTAAATTGCAAATAAGATATGTTTTTAAATGAAGTAATTAAATTCGGATTTTTATTTTAACTAAAATAAAAATCTATTTAAAAGTCACATTTTTTATTTATTATGAATAAAAATGGGCTCTCATGGGTCCAATAACCTTTAGGCTTTTGTTTAGGCCCAAATTTCAAAAAGAAAGTCAAAACTCAATTTAAAAGACAACTAAAAATAATCCATGGGCTTAGGCTTAGATTAGGGTTGAACTTCAACACCAATCTAAGTTGTGAAAATTAAACTTAGGATTAATTAGTAGGCTTAACTAATTTAATCACCTAAGTTGATTAGCCTAAATTACTTAGGTTAATTAATAATTAATTAAGTCTAAAGATAATTAATATTAATATAAGTGTTAATTAAGTAATTAATCTCTAAGACGGTCAAAAACTAATTAATTATAATTTAACCTTAATCAAGCATAATTAAAAACCCTAATCCAAGATTAAGGAAGAGATTAAGGGATAATTAGAAATTAATTAGGATCTTAAGTAAGGATTAAGACTTAATTAAAGAAGGATAAGATTAATTGAAATTCGATTAATGAAGACTAGTTATGATTAAAGGTTAAGCCTAATCTTAATTAGTCATACAAATAGAATTAGGATTAGTAATGCCTTTCATAAGACATATTCATAAGCCTTAGTAAATTGTAGGACTTAAGTGGATATGATTATCAATAAAGGAGACCAGCCCTGAGGATAAGTCGGGTCCCGAAATGGTACAAGTGACGTAGGCTCGCCCCCTACTGTCGTGTAAGCGGGGTACAGGCTTGACTATCCTGTCGCTCTCAAGTTTTCATAATCAGTGAGTTTGTCTGGAAGTCGGAAAATCGTCTTGGCCAAAGATTGAGCAATGCTCTTCGTACTATTTGCTAGTACAGACTATACTCCTGATATATTTTACATATATGGTCGAGCAGTTGCTGTGTGCTCTGCTTTTGGTGATGTTTTCTCGGGCCCTCATGCATTAGTTATGTACATCATGATAGCATCAATTGCACACTTGTGATTGAGATTATGTGAATGTCTGTGAATATTTTATGGATGCTCTAGTTACTGTGTCCTACTTGACATGAGTTTATGTGATGTTCTCACCCTCCCTTTTCTACTTCTGTTTTCTGTCGTCGTGCTTTTTCGCTACGTCGACAGTTGGGTTCGGAGAGCTTCAAGATGTCAACCATGAGAGTAGCAGTGAGATGGGAGCCACGGGGGCAGTGGCGAGTTACGGACGTTCCTAGACGTTGCGTGTTTACAGGGGAAGTGTGCGTCACCATCTCTCACCCCAGCCTTCCCCTTGTACCGGAGGTCGTTTTCACAGTGCCGGTGATCCTTGAGTTTGAGACTCCACCCGGACTCCGTCGCTACACTACTTTTCTCAACCGTCGTCATCGCCCCTCTCCATCGACATCGTCACAGTCCTCACGGATGGCGACCATGGGCGAGCCAGATTCCCCTCGTTACTCTCCCAGTCCAGAGGTGTCACCTCCACAGCCCGCATATCCTGATGCATTTGGCCGTTCCCTCCTGAGCAAGCCAGACATGATCGTGATTGATGACACTACATCTGAGGAGGAGGACCCAGAGGAAGACCCGAAGGATGACTCTGAGGATGAGGAGCCGGAAGAGGATTCTTCCAGTGACGACCCCTCAGAAGACTTTGGGATGATCAACCTCGGGGGTACTGGAGGGAGGAGTTGTGGGTGGATTCCTGCTGAGACGGATGATGATGAGTAGGATAGCGTAACTGGGGGTAGTTATGAGTCTAGTTAGTAGTAGCTCTGATTTAGTGACCTCTTGTTTTGTTTCATTTTGGCTGAGGTCTTATTTAATATAGTCTACTACTAGAACTCTTGTTTTGTATGGTGGTATTGTTTACTCTGAGATTACTTTGACACTATGGTTCTGTATATACGTTATGATGTTTCTTCCCATGATCCCCTTTATATCTGCGTGTATGTTGTGTATGTATGCGGAATGATTTAATCGTCTAGATGTTTTTAGAAAATGAATTTCAGACTTAAGATAAGGACATTTTCATGAATACTAAAAAAAAAATGGAATTAGGAAACGATAGGTTAATGATGACCAATCTCCTTTTCAAAAAAAATTTTTTTTCGTATTTTCTAAGTTTTAAAAACAGTAAGTCGACGGTTACGTTTCGTAATGTGATACTCTTAGCGGTATAACTAAGGGTGTCGCATTTAGTGGTATTAGAGTTGTTCTTTCCTTTTGGCCTCGGGTATGGCCTATAATACTCTTCCCTCTGTGTTTACTCTGTGAGGATTGCTTGTTGATTGTGTAGATTGATTGCCTTGTGTGGATTGTTTGCTCTTATATTACCACCTTCGTAATGTAAGAAATTGTGTGTAGAATTATCTGTTCCTGCTTAAATGGTCCTGCATGAAACAGAAGAACTAACGTACCCTGTGAATGTAGGATTCCATGGCAGGGAGGAATAATCCTGTAATGAACGACATCCTGGCCAGGATCGCGGATGTCCTGGAAAACCAACAACAGACCATAAACGAGATGCACCAAGCCCGCCAGCAGAACAACGTCCCCGATGCCTATCACGGACTATCTACCTTTAAGAAGAATAACCCACCACAGTTCAAAGGAGGTCACGACCCCGATGGATCTCAACTATGGTTGGAGGAATTGGAGAAGATTTTCCTAGCTATGGGATGCCCGGATGAACAGAAGGTAACCTTTGCTGCGTTTATGATGGTTGGAGAGGCGCAACATTGGTGGGAGTACGCGAGACGTCAATTAGAAGCTGCTGGGAGACTGGTCACCTGGAGACTGTTCAAGGAAACTTTTCTCCAAAAGTATTTTCCCACGGATCTGAGAAAACGCAAGGAAATAGAATTCTTGAAGTTGGAGCAAGGAAACATGACTGTCGGCGAATATGCGGCAAAGTTTGAGGAACTGTCCAAGTTTTGCCCCTACTTCCAGAACACCATAGATGAAGAGTCTAAGTGTTCCAAGTTTGAAAGTGGACTGAGGCCAGAAATTAAACAGGCTGTTGGATACCAACAAGTTACTGAGTTCTCAAAGATGGTGAATATGTGTCGGATTTTTGAGGATGACACTACAGCAAGGCAAGCTCAATGGAAGAATTCTGGCCCACAGAGGAATAAACCTAAATTCTCACAAGATAGGAGGAAGCCATATTTTGCCCCAAGAAACAACTCTGGTTCATCATCAGGAAGCGCCGCAAGACCGCAATCGGTGGTTGCTAGCAGAGCAAGCCCGACAAGCAGTACTGGCAACAACTCTGTCAGTTGTCCACGCTGCAAGAAGAATCATCTCTTGAGGGATTGCCCATATAAGAATCAACCTGGCAACCTATCCAACGGAAGGGTTTGTTCCCATTGCGGACAAAGTGGCCATATTAAGAGAGACTGCCCAGTTTGGAAGGGAAGCGATAATGGTAGTGGTAGTAGTGCTGCGAGCGCCCCTGTCTCGAACCAGAGGCAGAGTGTTTACCATGAGCGGTGCTGAGGCTGCGAAATCCGAGGATCTGATCCAAGGTAAGTGTGTCATAAGTGGAATTCCTTTAATTGTATTGTATGATTCGGGTGCGACGCATTCTTTTATTTCTCTGGAGTGTGTGAAACAATTGAAATTGCTTGTGGTTAGATTACCCTATGACCTGGTTGTAGGAACACAGGGAAACACTAGAAGAGGGGTTGAATAGTGTTTCTGAATATTTTAGAAAGCTTTTCGCAAACAGGTGTTAAAAACACGATTTCAGACAGGCTCTTAAAGGACTGTCTGAAGTTTTCAGACGGCCTAAAAATACTGATTTTAAAATATGTTTTTATGCCTTTATAAAATATCAGATTAATTATTCTAACCCCTTGATTAGTATAAAAAGAATTGACAAGAGATAAGGGTAAGAAAACTTAGCCAAGGAATTTATCCTGGTTCACTCACTACCACTGTGAGCTACGTCCAGTCCCAATGCCAACTAGAACTTGGATTTTCTTTTAATCTTTCAAGATTACAAGTATTCTTTTACAGTCAAGCCTCTTTAGGCTCTACACCTAAGTATTCTTTTGCAGTCAAGCCTCTCCAGGCTCTACAACCAAGTATTCTTTTATCAACCAAGCCTCTCCAGGCTCTACAACCAAGTATTCTTTTATCAACCAAGCCTCTCCAGGCTCTATACAAGGTTTACAAAGAAAGGAGTTTAATCTTTTAAACTATACGAGTTTGAAGCTCAAACCAATACAATGTACAATAAAATCTGAGGTATGCTCAGGATATACAAATGTGTACAACGAATTTTATCAGAGAGTTTTTACAGATTAAAAACTTGCAGCGTGATGTTTCTCTGGGCTTTCTTGTATACTTAATTTTTTTCTTTTTCACTATACTCTCTATCTTTAATGGTCTTCATGGAGGGGTATTTATACCCAAACTTCAATCCGTTGAAATACCACCGTTTAGAGATAGCATTAAATGCTATTTAATCCATTGTGAGACATGCTTCTGAGAGCTCTGATGTTTCTGACACAGTGCAAGGTTTCTCTTGCCATAAGGCTGCTGCAAATGTTGCTGCAGAGACTGCGTTGCAGAGATTTCCTCAGTGGTGTATGAAATTCAAAATCACCAGGAAAGGTCTCTGTGTTCCTTGCTATAAACGTGTTTGAAAAGGTACGTGCAGCAGAGGTTCAGAAAAGTCTTCACAAGCTTCAGCAGAGGGTGCCACGTCATAAGTGAGACTTCAGACGGCACTTGATACTTCAGACGGGTTGAACTACTTCAGACAGCTTCAACTCTTCAGACGAGTTCTGCTTCTTCAGACAGCTTCAACACTTAGTCTTTTTATGTAGGCTCATAGTGACTCTTGCTGAAATCATAGATGAAACATTAAAGCATGTGTGTATCTATGATAAGTAATTTAAGTCAAATTTGTCAACCATTAAAACTTTGGGAATCTAGTTGTCTTAAAACATCATAAACAATCTTATGATATTTTTGAGACTCAACATTGTCCCCCTTTTTAATGATGACAAATTTGGTTAAAATGTACAAATCTGTAATCAATTTTTTTAAGAATAAGAAAGCTCCCCCTGAGATAGAAATATCCTTTAACAGGATCTGTTTAAGGTATATTTCACTCATTTGTTCAAATTTCTCAGAAAAACATTTATACTCCCCCTGAGTTCTGTAATTACTTCAGATTCAGATTTTGTTAGATTTTAATACTCCCCCTTTTGTCATCAATCAAAAGGGAGTATCAGAGCAAAACAGTAACAGAGCAATAATTTCAGATAAAACCTATATCATAGCATTAACAATCAACTCAAAAAAAATATGAGATAAGCCACTGATTGTATTTAGCGAATGTTCAGATAAAGAAACAAACAATCAGACACTTGTCATAAACATGAAAATAAGCAAAAGACAATGGCTAAAATTAACAGTTTTAATCTTTCTTCTTCAGCAAGGGCCTCAGTCAGAAAGGAAATCAAGTCGTCCTTGGCCTTGTTTATTGCTGCTTCCACTGAGGTTTTCAAGTCTTGCTGACCAGATCTGATAAGCTGCTGTTCTTGAAGAATCTGCTCTTGTTGAGCAATTAGATGCTTAGTCTTCTGCTCTTGATCAGCACACTTCTTTTCAAGTTTCTTAACTTTGGACTTCAGCTTCAGATTTTCCTCAGTCAAGTCTTGCTCAGATTCATAGAAGATGAGCTGGATTGTAGGGGCAAACAAATCTAAGCACTCCAAATCCTGGCTGCAATCTGTATTCAGATGGGCTGAACACAGGGCAAAAGAAGGTGCCAATAGGATTCAGCAGAACCCAATCTTCATTGAAAGAGTCAGCAGGTGGGGGAAAGTGATCTCTCATATAGTGATATTTGACATTGGTTGACTTTCCAAGTCCAACATCAGAATCAGCATCAGGACCAGTTGATCCCGAAGAAGATCCAACATCTTCTCTGATCTTCCAGTAAGAGGACCACATCCAATCTTGAAGTAGATGATCCAGGCCTCCTCCTTGATTTGTGATGAATTCTGGTAAAGATTCCCACTCTGATGGACTCATCACTTCAGACAGAGGTGAGTTTTTCTTTGAATAGACTTTTAGCTCCTTTGAATTACTCTTCCTGTAAGGGGATACCTAGGAACTATTCTATCAGGTTTCACCAAGATTTTAGTGGTTGGCCTGATTGAACAAGTTCTAGGTGGCCTGTAGCCTCTCATCCCAACTCCCTTGTGCAGATCCCTCTGAAACAGCTCAGACTCAGTGTTCAGCTGCCTCACAAAGCTCCATTCATCATTATTCAGCCTAAGGGAATCATTTGAGAATGGATTGATGGGAGCCCAAATATGTGCAGGAGGGACACCCTTCCTGATCTTTTCTAATCCACCTGAAAGAGCACTGTATTGATTTCTAACTTCAGCAGCAGTTTTCCTGATTAAGCCATGATGCAAGGATACAGCAGGTGCTGATCTGAAATACTGTAGCTCTTCAGACAGGGTGCTAAACTTGGGCAGTGAGCAGGGATCAGAAGGAAGGAGAGATAACTGTAGAGCATCAGCAAGCACTTGCTCTTTTTCAGCAGAGGGCTCTTCTTCCAGAGATGGTGTAGGTGGTGGAGGTGATGAAGGTAAGAGTGGTATTAGAGCAAGGTCATGGGTTTGTGGGGAAGGTAAGGTAGGCTCAGAGAGTTGATTCTCTGAAGGTTGTGGTGAGGTAGGTTCAGAGGGTTTGGAAGGTTCAGAGGGTAGGTTTTCTGTTTGTGGAGGTGGTGATGGTTGTTTTTCAGGTGATAGGGGTTTTGGCGAAGGTTGTGGTGAAGGTTGTGAGAGTTGATGAGGTGTCTGTTTTTCTGGTGAGGAGGGTGGTGAAGGAGTTACATTATCAAATCTCACCTTAATTCTCTTGTAGGGAGGCTTGGTTACCTCAGATTCTTTTGCCTTTGCTTCTTCCTTCTCCCTTTGTGCTTGTTTTTCTTCCCTTTTCCTTTTAAAATACTGTTGAGCTTTAACAAAATTTTGATACTTCTCAGCTTCATCTTCTGCTATCAGCTGAGAGGCAATACTTCTAGTCACCCTAGGTTCAGGTGCAGTCTGAAGTAGCTTGCTTTTGGTTCTCCTTCTCTGAGGTGCACTTGACCTCTTCCTTTTCTTTGCTCCCTCAGCTATGGTTGCTTGCCTATCATCTTCAGCATAGGCCAATTGTGAAGCAATAGCAATAGCTCTATCAGTCTTCTCTTGTTCTGCTTTCTTCTCCAGCTCCTCCTGCTCCAGAGCAGTAGCCAATGCTGCCACCTGAATGAGTTCAGGATCAGATGGGCATGCAGCCAATGGCTCAGCTACAACTGCATCAGTTTCATCTGCCTCTTGAGCCTGTCCTTCCATTTCAGAAGTAGGCTGTGGAGTCTGTACAGGTTCAGACATCTGACCCACAATTTCAGATGGCCTTTGTGATGCCTTCTGAACAGGTTCAGACACCTGACTCTGCACAGATGCAGATGCTACCTTAGCAGCACTCCTTACAGGGTAGCTTCTTCAATTTTGCTTGAGGAGAGGGTTTTGATGGCTTGAACTCATGCCTCCTTATGTCTCCTCTGAGTTCATTCTCAAGAACCTCCATTGTTGTCTTCCTTCTTGCAGCTTTCTCAAGAAGAAGGCTCTCCTTCATGGACGGAGAGGGAGGTCTTGGAGTCAGCTTCACTCCCATGCTCTTGAGGTTTGATTCACCAAACACAGGTTGTGAAAGGCGATCAAAAAGCCTCTCAATGGGGACTTTGAAATGCAGCAAGATCTTGGTGATGATGGTATTGTGAGGGAAGCTCCCAGCAGAGTCTCTGAGACGCTTCTGCATGTGGTACATTATGATGTTGGGGAGGTTCACCTTCTTCTTCTGCAGTAGGTGAATCAGACAAAATCTCTCCAACTCAGAAACATGGTTTCTGCTTCCATTCTTAGGGATTATAGAGCACCCTAAGATGGCATGCAAAACCCTAGCCTTGTCTGACATATGCTTTGCATCCAAGCTTACTGGTTCAGAGGTGCCATACAGAAACTCTGTGAACTGCTTCTGTCCTCCATTTCTTGCTTCCCAGCCAGGAGTGAATACAACTCCTTCAGTCCTGACCTCACAGATGTGAGCAAGGATATCTTCATCAACAAAGACAGGGACACCACGTACTGTGGCCTTGATGCTAGTGTAGATACCCTGAGGATTGGGTATTCCTCTGGCAGTAGCCCAGAAATCCAGCACACTCTGCTCATGCCACTGTGTCAAGTTGTGATTGAAATACGGAGTCCACCCAGCTGCATCGAACTCAGCAAACAAGTCCATTCCCAGAGATTGAAGATCCTCCAGAACTACACCCTTAGTCTTCACGATGTTGCTTCCAGCAGATTTCTTAGGGCCATTGGAGAGTTTTCTGAAGAACTTGAGAGAGAAAAAGAATTGCTTGTAGAAGAAGGATCTCAAGAGATGACTACAGAATAGTGAACGGTGAAATTCTGTGACCCACTAGCTTCTGTATTTATAGATCCATAAAGCAATGATGGCATGTACTGGCTGCGCAGACATAGGAAAACGTGCGAAGTGGAAGAGACAAAATAAATGGAATTAAACCAGTCTCATAAAGCCACGTCATTTGTTTACTTCAGACAAGTGACAGATTTCAGACACCCATATGGATTTCAGACAACCCAAAATTTCAGACAAGTTACTTGTTTCAGACAAGCTGAAATTTCAGATGCATCATTGTTGACAGATCAGATCACACACATTCAAAATGCATGTATGTTCAGATTATTTCTAATGAACTTAAATCTATCTTCAGTCAGAGGTTTTGTGAATATATCAGCCCATTGATGCTCTGTATCAATAAACTGAATATCAAAAATACCTTTCTGAACATAGTCTCTAATGAAATGATGTTTTATTTCTATATGTTTAGCTCTAGAATGTTGAATGGGATTTTTAGACAAATTAATAGCACTTGTATTATCACACAAAACAGGTATAGCAGATATAGTAATGTTAAAATCTTCTAACTGATACTTCACCCATAACAGTTGTGAGCAACAACTGGCTGCTGAGATGTATTCTGCTTCAGCTGTTGATAAGGCAATTGTACTTTGCCTTTTGCTTGACCAGCTAATCATATTTTCTCCAAAGAAATGACATCCACCACTAGTGCTTTTTCTTTCAATTCTGTCTCCAGCAAAATCAGCATCACAGTAACCTATTAACCTGCAATCCTTACTTTTCTTATAGCACAGACCAAGATTAGTAGTACCTTTAAGATATCTGAAAATTCTTTTTACAAGCTTTGTAGTGAGTACTCCTTGGATCAGATTGAAATCTAGCACACAGACATACACTGAACATTATGTCAGGTCTGCTTGCTGTTAGATATAGTAATGATCCAATCATTCCTCTATACAAAGTTTGATTCACTGGTTCTTCCTTCTCATCTTTATTTAAAGATGCAGAGGGATGCATTGGAGTTGACATGGGTTTGCAATCATGTAAGTTAAACTTCTTAAGCATTTCCTTTGTATATTTTTCTTGATGGATCCATATACAGTCAGAATCTTGCTTAATCTGAAGTCCTAAGAAAAATTTTAGTTCACCCATTAAACTCATTTCAAATTCTGATTGCATTAACTCTGAAAACTCCTTGCATAATGAAGAGTCAGTTGAACCAAAGATAATGTCATCAACATATATCTGAACAAGTATAAGATCTTTGTTAGACTGTTTTCTAAAAAGAGTTGTGTCCACTTTTCCTCTTTCAAAACCATTTGAGATTAGAAAACTGCTCAATCTGTCATACCAAGCTCTTGGGGCTTGTTTCAGACCATAGAGAGCCTTTTTGAGTTTGAAAACATGTTCAGGAAAGGCAATATCTTCAAAACCAGGGGGTTGTCTAACAAAGACTTCTTCTTCAATGAGACCATTGAGGAAGGCACTTTTAACATCCATTTGATATAGCTTGATGCCATTATTTACAGCATAAGATAAAAGAATTCTAATTGCTTCTAACCTGGCCACTGGGGCAAAGGTTTCAGTGAAATCAATACCTTCTTGCTGGTTGTATCCTTGAGCAACTAATCTTGCCTTGTTTCTGACTACCTTGCCTTCTTCAGACAGCTTGTTTCTGAACACCCATTTGGTTCCAATAATAGTTTTCCCATGGGGTTTAGGAACAAGGGTCCAGACATCACTCCTAGCAAACTGATTCAGCTCTTCTTGCATGGCTAGGATCCACCCTTCATCATGCAGAGCTTCATCAATGTTCCTTGGCTCTATTTCAGATAGGAGAGCAAGAGAATTCAGAATCTTGAATTTTGATCTTGTCTTAACTCCTTCTGAAGTGCTGCCAATGATTTGCTCTTTAGGATGATGTGATTTGTATTTCCAATCAGGTTTCTGAGGAGGTATCACATCTGTTTGTTCTGTCTGAGACTCAACATTTGTCTGAAGAGGTTTAGTAACAGTAGGTACTTCAGACAGCTGCTCATCCTTCGAGCTGCTGTGGTCATTCAGCTCCATTCCTGCAAAATCATCCTCTAGATCTGATAGTTCCCTATCAGTCTCTTTGTTATCATTGAATTTAACATGAATAGTTTCTTCAACAGTTAAAGTTCTAGAGTTATACACTCTATAGGCTTTAGATGTTTCAGAATATCCAATGAAAAATCCTTTATCAGACTTTGCATCAAATTTTCCAAGATCATCCTTGGTGTTGAGTATAAAACATTCACATCCAAAGGTGTGGAAATATGATATGTTGGGTTTTCTTCCTTTCCACAGTTCATAGGCAGTCTTTTTAAGAATTGGTCTTACCAATATTCTGTTTTGAAGGTAACATGTTGTGCTAACAGCTTCTGCCCAGAAGGTTCTTGGTAAGCTGCATGAGTTGAGCATGGTCCTTGCCATCTCTTGCAAACTTCTGTTCTTTCTCTCAACAACCCCATTCTGTTGAGGTGTTCTAGCCACAGAGAAATTGTGTGAGATCCCATTCTCATCACAGAACATTTGAAAGTTTGCATTCTCAAACTCTCCACCATGATCACTTCTGATGACAGAAATACAGAATCCTTTCTCATTCTGTACCTTCTTGCAGAATACTGTGAAATTCCTAAAAGTCTCATCCTTGCTTCTTAGGAATAACACCCAAGTAAATCTAGAATAGTCATCAACAATGACCAAACCATATTTCTTACCACTAAGACTTTCTGTTCTAATAGGACCAAACAAGTCAATGTGTAAAAGTTCTAGTGGTCTGCTAGTTGAAACAACATCTTTACTCTTAAAAGAGTGTCTTGTTTGTTTCCCTTTCAGACAGCTTTCACATAAAATGTCAGATTTGTATGAAAGCTTGGGCAATCCTTTAACAAGATTGTGTTTTGCTAATCTTGAGATTAATCTCAAGCTGGCATGCCCAAGTCTTTGATGCCAAATCTGTTTTTCATCTTCAACAGAAATGAAACACTTTACATTTTGACTTGCTAGATCCTCTAGATCAATTTTGTACACATTGTTGTGTCTCTTAGCAGTAAAGAGGATTTGCTCAGAGGAGTCTTTGACTATGCATCCTTCCTTAGTAAAGGATACCACATAACCACTGTCACATAATTGACTTATGCTCAGTAAATTATGTTGTAGTCCCTCCACTAGGAGTACATTTTTAATAAGGGATGAAGGAGATATACCTACAGTCCCTATTCCAATGATCTTCCCTTGCTGATTTCCACCAAAGGTGACCACTCCACCAGCTCTAGGTCTAAGGTTTTGGAACAAAGACCTTTCTCCTGTCATGTGTCGCGAGCACCCACTGTCCAGGTACCATTTGTGGGGTCTCCTTTGTCCTGTTAAACACATCTGCAACAGGAATAATTAAGTTTTTAGGTACCCATATTCTTTTGGGTCCTTTCTTGTTAGCTTTGGGCCTTGTCTTTCTCTTGTGTTTGCACTGAGCCACATTGTGTCCAGGCTTACCACAGTGAGAACACCCAGTAACCTTCTTTTTAGAAAAATTTAAGACAGTAGGAGGTTCAGACAAGTTATGATCACAAAAGCCTAGTCCAGTTTTGTCAAGGGAATGCCTTTGATTTCCAAGCATTATATTCAGATTTTTAGTTCCTTTGACAAATTTGGCCAGATCTTTTGTCAGTTCCACAACCTGCTTCTGAAGTTTCTTATTTTCTTCAGACACAGCTTGTGAACTGCAGTTTTTAGTCTCAAGAACTTTTTCTTTGAGCATAATATGTTCTATCTCAAGTGCCTCATATTTGTTACACATTTCTGTGTGGGCTTTGGATAGATTCTTATACTCTTGGAAAAGTTCTTGAGAACTTTCCACCAGATCATCATACATCTCTTGTAGAGTAAGAGGAAATACCTCAGCTTCAGAGCTGTCTGAGGATGGTAGACTAGCCATGAGACACAGATTTGCCTCTTCTGAAGTGTCTTCTTCTTCTTCTGAGGTTGATTCATCAAGGTCTTCCCATGTTGCCATAAGACTTTTCTTCTTTTTGAAAAACTTCTTCTTCTTGAAGTTGTTTTTCTTCAGTCTTGGGCAATCAGCCTTCATATGTCCTGGTTGCTTACATTCAAAGCAAGTAATTTTATCAGAGTTAGACTCTTTACCTGTCTTACCTGATTTGGATGATGAAGGTTGGTTCTTTCTGAACTTTCCTCTGTTCTGCAACATTCTCTTGATCTTTCTGCTTAAAAGAGCAAGATCATTTTCATCTTCTGAGTTGTCTTCAGAATCTTCATCTGCTTCTGAAGTGTCCTCAGCTTGCATAGCCTTCATGCTGCCATGCCTAGACTGTTTGACCTTGGAGTTTAGAGCTAGAGACTTCTTCTTGTTGTCATCTTCTCCAAGCTCAAGTTCATGGACTTTGAGAGATCCCAACAGTTCTTCCATTCTCAGAGAGTTCAAATCTCTTGCCTCTTGAATGGCAGTGACTTTGGGTCTCCAGGACTTAGGTAGACTTCTTAGAATCTTTCTGTTGTTGTCTCCAGATTCATAGGTTCTTCCTAAGGACCTGAGTCCATTGGTTATGGTCTGAAACCTCCCAAACATTTGGTCAATAGTTTCAGTTTCTTCCATCTTAAACATCTCATACTGATGTATAAGCATGCTGATTTTGGATTGCTTGACAGTTTCAGTCCCTTCATGGGCTGCTGCAAGAGTATCCCAAATCTCCTTGGCAGAAGTGCATCCATGGACCTTCTCATATTCTGATTTATTCAAGGAACATATCAGATAGAGTTTGGCTTTAGCGTTCATCTGGACTCTAGTCTTCTGCTCCAAGGTCCATTCAGTCTTAGGTATAGGCAGACCATTTTGCATAGGCACATAGTCTCCATCAGTGACCACCTCCCAAACATCAATGTTGTTGCTCTCAATGAACAACTTCATACGATCTCTCCAGTAGTGGTAATCCACTCCATTGAATGCTGGGGGTCTTGTGATAGAGGCTCCTTCTGTGATGTATTGCCTGTTGCTGTTAGAAGCTTCCATTTGGATCTTTCAGTACTCAAACACTAGTTAGGTGCTTCAACCCTGAGTAGAGCTCTGGTACCAACTGTAGGAACACAGGGAAACACTAGAAGGGGGGTTGAATAGTGTTTCTGAATATTTTAGAAAGCTTTTCGCAAATAGGTGTTAAAAACACAATTTCAGACAGGCTCTAAAGGACTGTCTGAAGTTTTCAGACGGCCTAAAAATACTGATTTTAAAAGATGTTTTTGTGCCTTTATAAAATATAGATTAATTATTCTAACCCCTTGATTAGTATAAAAAGAATTGACAAGAGATAAGGGTAAGAAAACTTAGCCAAGGAATTTATCCTGGTTCACTCACTACCACTGTGAGCTACGTCCAGTCCCAATGCCAACTAGCACTTGGATTTTCTTTTAATCTTTCAAGATTACAAGTATTCTTTTACAGTCAAGCCTCTTCAGGCTCTACACCTAAGTATTCTTTTGCAGTCAAGCCTCTCCAGGCTCTACAACCAAGTATTCTTTTATCAACCAAGCCTCTCCAGGCTCTACAACCAAGTATTCTTTTATCAACCAAGCCTCTCCAGGCTCTAAACAAGGTTTACAAAGAAAGGAGTTTAAGCTTTTAAACTATACGAGTTTGAAGCTCAAACCAATACAATGTACAATAAAATCTGAGGTATGCTCAGGATATACAAATGTGTACAGCGAATTTTATCAGAGAGTTTTTACAGATTAAAAACTTGCAGCGTGATGTTTCTCTGGGCTTTCTTGTATACTTAATTTTTTTCTTTTTCACTACACTCTCTATCTTTAATGGTCTTCATGGAGGGGTATTTATACCCAAACTTCGATCCGTTGAAATACCACCATTTAGAGATAGCATTAAATGCTATTTAATCCGTTGTGAGACATGCTTCTGAGAGCTCTGATGTTTCTGACACGGTGCAAGGTTTCTCTTGCCATAAGGCTGCTGCAAATGTTGCTGCAGAGACTGCGTTGCAGAGATTTCCTCAGTGGTGTATGAAATTCAAAATCACCAGGAAAAGTCTCCTTGTTCCTTGCTATAAACGTGTTTGAAAAGGTACGTGCAGCAGAGGTTCAAAAAAGTCTTCACAAGCTTCAGCAGAGGGTGCCACGTCATAAGTGAGACTTCAGACGACACTGATACTTCAGACAGGTTGAACTACTTCAGACAGCTTCAAGTCTTCAGACGAGTTCTGCTTCGTCAGACAACTTCAACACTTAGTCTTTTTATGTAGGCTCATAGTGACTCTTGCTGAAATCATAGATGAAACATTAAAGCATGTGTGTATCTATGATAAGTAATTTAATTCAAATTTGTCAACCATTAAAACTTTGGGAATCTAGTTGTCTTAAAACATCATAAACAATCTTATGATATTTTTGAGACTCAACACTGGTTGTTTCTACTCCTACTGCTAAGCCTATTATTACTTCATCAGCTTGTTTGAACTGTCCAATCACTATTGATGATAAAACCTTCTCTGCCGATTTGATCTGTTTACCTCTTTCTCAGCTTGATATTGTTTTGGGAATGGACTGGTTATCTTCCAACTGAGTCCAACTTGATTGTTATAATAAAACTGTTGTGTTCGATTCTTTTTCTCCCTCTACTCTTAATTATGTAAGTACGAGATTCTTGTCCGCCAACCAAGTGAATGCTTCTTTGAGAGAAGGAGCTCAAATATACATGATACTTTCTTCTTTGGAGGAAGAGCGGGAATCTGACAATAGCAAACTGCCTGTGGTGAGAAAATTTCCTGAAGTATTCCCTGACGATATCCCTGGTTTTTCGCCAGAGCGAGAGGTAGAGTTTAACATAGAGCTAGTACCCGGAACCGTACCTATTTCTATAGCTCCGTATAGGATGTCCCCTTTAGAGTTAGCTGAGTTGAAGAAACAGCTGGAAGAGTTGTTAGAAAAACAGTTTTATTAGGCCTAGCATGTCCCCTTGGGGAGCACCAGTGTTATTAGTGAAGAAGAAAGATGGTAGCATGAGGCTATGTGTAGACTATCGTCAGCTTAATAAGGTGACGATAAAGAATATGTATCCTTTGCCTAGGATAGACGACTTGATGGATCAGTTAAGAGGAGCAACAGTATTCTCGAAAATTGACCTTAAGTCAGGTTACCACCAAATACGTGTTAAGTCTGAGGATATTCCGAAGACAGCTTTCAGAACACGCTACGGGCATTACGAATATTTAGTGATGCCGTTTGGTGTAACCAATACACCTGCAGTTTTCATGGATTATATGAACCAAGTTTTCCATCCTTACTTGGACAAATTCGTTGTGGTCTTCATAGACGACATTCTCATATATTCCAAGAGTGAGGAAGAGCATGTGGAACACCTTAGGATAGCTTTACAGACCCTGAGAGATAAAAAGTTATATGCTAAGTTATCTAAGTGTGAGTTCTGGTTGAAGGAAGTGAACTTCCTAGGTCACGTAATCTCTAGTGGGGGAGTTAGCGTGGACCCAGCTAAAGTAGAGATTGTGTTACAGTGGGTAGCACCAAAGTCTGTGACGGAGATAAGGAGCTTTTTGGGGTTAGCCGGTTACTACCGTAAGTTCATTGAGAATTTTTCTAGGATAGCAACTCCGTTAACCCGTCTGATTAGAAAGGATCAACCCTTCGTTTGGAACCAAAAGTGTGAGGATAGTTTCCAAGAGTTGAAAAGGAGGTTAACTTCTGCACTCATTCCCTTGAAAATCTAAGGTAAAGGGGGGGAGAACTTGAACTCTAGTAGGCCATGTAACTAGAGTCAAGGATTTGCCCTTGAATCCTTGCTTTTTCCCTTGTTTTTCTCTTGAAAAATCAAACCTTTGAGCTTGTTTTTGAGAAAATATTCTCGGTCTTGATGAGCTGGGTTATTGTGGCTGTTTGCATGTCTTTGATCTTGGTTGGATTGTTGTTGATGGTTGGGTTGTGTTGCATGCAAGCCAAGGAAGGATTTTTGTTGAAAAATCCCTCCTTTTTCCCCTTAAGCTCTCGGCCAAGAGAGGAAGAAGTGGCTGCATGTGTGCAAAAATTATTTTGATGGTTTGGATGAGATTATATGAAGGATATATGTACATGCATGTGGTTGATCTTAAGTGGAAAAATTGATTTGGTGATTTATCTTGAAAATAATGATGTTTTGAGCTTGAAAATGGAAGTTATGAACTTTAATGTGCATGTGAATGATTTTGAGTGGATTAGTGTGATATTTGGCATTTAGATTGTTTATGGATGAATGTGTGAAGTTTTGGTGAAGATTGGATGTTGTGAAAAATTTGAAGTTTTGGATGAACATTCAAGGTTGTTTTTGATGTTCATGAGTGTTCTTGATGAAACTCATCAAGAATGTCCTTTTGATCCTAAAAAGATCAAAAGAATGTTTAAAACATGTTTTTGGGCTAAATTGGCCCAAAAGGACTAAAGAATAAATTTGTAACAAAAAGGACTAAGTTGCAAATAAGATAAGTTTTTAAAATTAAGTAATTAAATTCGGATTTTTATTTTAATAAAAATAAAAATCTATTTAAAAGTCATATTTTTATTTATTATGAATAAAAATGGGCTCTCATGGGTCCAATAACCTTTAGGCTTTTGTTTAGTCCCAAAGCCTTCAAAAAGAAAGTCAAAACTCAATTTAAAAGACAACTAAAAAAAAATAATTTATGGGCTTAGGTTTAGATTAGGGTTGAACTTCAACACTAATCTAAGTTGTGAAAATTAAACTTAGGATTAATTAGTAGACTTAACTAATTTAATCACCTAAGTTGATTAGCCTAAATTACTTAGTTAATTAATAATTAATTAAGTCTAAAGGATAATTAATATTAATATAAGTGTTAATTAAGTAATTAATCTCTAACGACGGTTAAAAAAACTAATTAATTATAATTTAACCTTAACCAAGCATAATTAAAAACCTTAATCCAAGATTATGGAAAAGATTAAGGGATAATTAGAAATTAATTAGGATCTTAAGTAAGGATTAAGACTTAGTTATTGAAGGATAAGATTAATTGAAATGCGATTAATAAAGACTAGTTCTGATTAAAGGTTAAGCCTAATCTTAATTAGTCATACAAATAAAATTAGGAATTTTAATGCCTTTCATAAGACATATCCATAAGCCTTAGTAAATTGTAGGACTTAAATGAATATGATTATCAATAAAGCTAGCACAAGCTACCTTAAAAGATTATAACCAACACTTTCTCTCTACATAAAACTTGAGAAGCTTGGCAAGAGAGTGTGATTTGGTTTCCCTTAAAAGAAGGACCTTGAATCTACGCGGTTGCACCACGGTAAAGTGGTGACGTGACAAGATTCAATGGGCTTGTCTGTGAGGATGTAATATTGTAAGTGTTTGCGGTATGACATACATCATGTGCATCAATAATGATTAAGGTTCAAAAGCCTTACGACCTATATGGCAATACCACTCTAGTACAGTGTGAAACTGGATGGGACGGGTGCACTGGGTTTTGCAAAGAACACCAGCGGTCCGGTAAAGGAGACCAGCCCTGAGGATAAGTCGGGTCCCGAAATGGCACAAGTGACGTAGGCTCGCCCCCTACTGTCGTGTAAACGGGGTACAGGCTTGACTATCCTGTCGCTCTCAAGTTTTCATAATCAGTGAGTTTGTCTGGAAGTCGGAAAATCGTCTTGGCCAGAGATTGAGCAATGCTCTTCGTACTATTTGCTAGTACAGACTATACTCCTGATATATTGTACATATATGGTCGAGCAGTTGCTGTGTGCTCTGCTTTTGGTGTTGTTTTCCCGGCCCTCATGCATTATATACATATAGCATGGTAGTATCAGCTGCATACTTGTGATTGAGATTATGTGGATGTTTGTGAATATTTTATTAGTGCTCTAGTTACTATGTTCTAC
This sequence comes from Sesbania bispinosa, assembly GCA_026901365.1. NCBI lineage: Eukaryota > Viridiplantae > Streptophyta > Magnoliopsida > Fabales > Fabaceae > Sesbania > Sesbania bispinosa. The sequence continues at coordinate 1,266,865 of QLOH01000079.1, read as the reverse complement.
TTGTTATGAGTTCATATGATGTTCTCACCCTTTCTTCTCTGCTTCTATTCTCTGTCGTCGCGCTCTTTCGCCATCGTCAGTCGGGTTTGGGGAGCTTCAAGATGTCGGCCATGAGGGTTACGCTGAGATGGGGGCCACGAGGACAGTGGCGGGTCACCGACATTCCTAGACGCTGTATATTCACAGGGGAAGTACACGTCACGATCTCTCACCCTAACCTTCCCCTTGTGCCAGAGGTCGTCTTCACTGTGCCCGTGATCCTGGAGTTCGAGACACCACCAGGACTTCGTCGTCATACCACTTTCCTTAACCGTCGTCATCGTCCCGTTCCATCTGCTTCTTCCCAGTCCTCTCGGATAGCCACTATAGGAGAGCCGGATTCCCCTCGCTACACTCCTGGACCAGAGTCGTCATCCCCACCGACCATGCGTTTCAGTGCATTCGGTCGTCCTACCGCCATTGAGCCTGATCTGGTCGTCATTGATGATACTTCATCCGAGGAGGAGGATCCAGAGGAGGACCCTGAGGAGGACCCCGAGGACGAGGAGCTGAGGGAGGATTCTTCTGACGGTATTCCTTCAGAGGAATTCAGGATGATTACCCTCCCGGATGCCAGGAGGAGGAGTTGTAGGGTTGCCCCTGCTAAGTCAGATGACGATGAGTAGAGGAGTGTGTCTGGGGTAGTCATGAGTCTAGCAGTAGTAGCTCTGATTAGTGACCTCTTATTTTGGTTGTATTGATAGAGGTTTTATTTATTTTACTGCCAGAACTCTCATTTTGTATGATGGTGTGGTATCTCGGGGATCACTTGACACTGTGGTTATGTACATGTATGTTTTTCACGCTTCTTCCCTAGTCTCTACTTTATATTTGCGTGTGTATTGTGTATGTATGCGGAATGATTGAATCGACTAGATGTTTTCCGAAAACGTATTTCAGAATTAAGGAAGGGATGCTTTCACAAATATCTAAAATGGAATTAGGATGAGATTAGTTGTTGATGACTAAGTTTCTTTCAAAAAAAAAAAAAAAAAAAAAAAAAACTCTTTCAAAAAAAAAAAAAATATTCCCGTATTTTCTAAGCATACATTTAACATAAACGAGAGTCATCGGTTACGTTCGTAATGTGATACTCTTAGCGGTATAACTAAGGGTGTCGCATTTAGTGGTATCAGAGCTGTTCTTTCCTTTTGGCCTCGGGTATGGCCTATAATACTCTTCCCTCTGTGTTTACTCTGTGAGGATTGCTTGTTGTTGTGTAGATTGATTGCCTTGTGTGGATTGTTTGCTCTTATATTACCACCTTCGTAATGTAAGAGATTGTGTGTAGAATTATTTGTTCTTGCTTAAATGGTCCTGCATGAAACAGAAGAACTAACGTACCCTGTGAATGTAGGATTCCATGGCAGGAAGGAATAATCCTGTAATGAACGACATCCTGGGAAGGATCGCGGATGTCCTGGAAAATCAGCAACAGACCATAAACGAGATGAACCAAGCTCGCAATCAGAACAACGTCCCCGATGCCTATCGCGGACTATCTACTTTTAAGAAGAATAACCCACCACAGTTCAAAGGAGGTCACGACCCCGATGGATCTCAGCTTTGGCTGGAGGAATTGGAGAAGATTTTCCTAGCTATGGGATGCCCGGATGAACAGAAGGTAACCTTTGCAGCGTTTATGATGGTTGGAGAAGCGCAGCATTGGTGGGAGTACGCGAGACGTCAATTAGAAGCTACTGGGAGACTGGTCACCTGGAGACTGTTCAAGGAAACTTTTCTCCAAAAGTATTTTCCCACGGATCTGAGAAAACGCAAAGAGATAGAATTCTTGAAGTTGGAGCAAGGAAACATGACTGTTGGCGAATATGCGGCAAAGTTTGAGGAACTGTCCAAGTTCTGCCCCTACTTCCAGAACACCATAGATGAAGAGTCTAAGTGTTCCAAGTTTGAAAGTGGACTGAGGCCAGAAATTAAACAGGCTGTTGGATACCAACAAGTTACTGAGTTCTCAAAGATGGTGAATATGTGTCGGATCTTTGAAGATGACACCAAAGCAAGACAAGCTCAGTGGAAGAATTCTGGTCCACAGAGGAACAAACCTAAATTCTCACAAGAAAGGAGGAAGCCATATTTTGCCCCAAGGAATAACTCTGGTTCATCGTCAGGAAGCGCCGCAAGACCACAATCGGTGGTTGCTAGCAGAGCAAGCCCGGCAAGCAGTACTGGCAACAACTCTGTCAGTTGTCCACGCTGCAAGAAGAATCATCTCTTGAGGGATTGCCCATATAAGAATCAACCTGGCGACTTATCCAACGGAAGGGTTTGTTTCCATTGCAGACAAAGTGGCCATATTAAGAGAGACTGCCCTGTTTGGAAGGGAAGCGGTAATGGTAGTGGTAGCAGTGCTGCAAGCGCCCCTGTCCCGAACCTGAATGCACAAGCTGGGAGGCCCAGAACCAGAGGCAGAGTGTTTACCATGAGCGGTGCTGAGGCTGCAAAATCCGAGGATCTGATCCAAGGTAAGTGCGTCATAAGTGGAATTCCTTTAATTGTATTGTATGATTCGGGTGCGACGCATTCTTTTGTTTCTCTGGAGTGTGTGAAACAATTAAATTTGCCTGTGGTTAGATTACCCTATGACCTGGTTGTTTCTACTCCTACTGCTAAGCCTGTTATTACCTCAACAGCTTGTTTGAACTGTCCAATCACCATTGGTGATAAAACTTTCTCTGCTAATTTGATCTGTTTACCTCTTTCTCAACTTGATATTGTTTTGGGAATGGACTGGTTGTCTTCCAACCGAGTCCAGCTTGACTGTTATAATAGAACTGTTGTGTTTAATCCTTTTTCTCCCTCTACTCTTGATTCTGTAAGTACGAGATTCTTGTACTGCCAACCAAGTGAATGCTTCCTTGAGAGAAGGAGCTCAAATCTACATGATACTTTCTTCTTTGGAGGAAGAGCGGGAATCCGACATTAGCAAACTGCCTGTGGTGAAAGAATTTCCTGAAGTATTCCCTGGTGATATCCCTGGTTTGCCGCCAGAACGAGAGGTAGAGTTTAACATAGAGTTAGTGCCTGGAACCGGACCTATTTCTATAGCCCCGTATAGGATGTCCCCTTTAGAGTTGGCTGAGTTGAAGAAACAGCTGGAAGAGTTGTTAGAAAAACAGTTTGTTAGGCCTAGCGTGTCCCCTTGGGGAGCCCCGGTGTTATTAGTGAAGAAGAAAGACGGTAGCATGAGGTTGTGTGTAGATTATCGTCAGCTTAATAAGGTGACGATAAAGAATAGGTATCCTTTGCCTAGGATAGATGACTTGATGGATCAGTTAAGAGGAGCAACTGTGTTCTCGAAAATTGACCTTAAGTCAGGTTACCACCAAATACGTGTTAAGTCTGAGGATATCCCGAAGACAGCTTTCAGAACACGCTACGGGCATTATGAGTATTTAGTAATGCCGTTTGGTGTAACCAACGCACCTGCAGTTTTCATGGACTATATGAACCGAGTTTTCCATCCTTACTTGGACAAGTTCGTTGTGGTCTTCATAGACGACATTCTCATATACTCCAAGAGTGAGGAAGAGCATGCGGAACATCTTAGGATAACTTTACAGACCTTAAAGGACAGAAAGTTATATGCTAAGTTGTCTAAGTGTGAATTCTGGTTGAAGGAAGTAAACTTCCTAGGTCATGTGATCTCTAGTGGAGGAGTTAGCGTAGACCCAGCTAAAGTAGAGACTGTGTTACGGTGGGTAGCGCCAAAGTCTGTAACGGAGATAAGGAGCTTTTTGGGGTTAGCCGGTTACTACCGTAAGTTCATTGAGAATTTTTCTAGAATAGCAACTCCGTTAACCCGTCTGATTAGAAAGGATCAACCCTTCGTTTGGAGCCAGAAGTGTGAGGATAGTTTTCAAGAGCTGAAGAGGAGGTTAACTTCTGCGCCAATCTTAGTCTTACCCGACCCACAAGAGAGTTTTGAAGTATATTGTGATGCTTCGAAGCAAGGATTGGGCTGTGTGTTGATGCAAAAAGGGAAAGTAGTGGCGTATGCCTCTAGGCAACTGCGAACACACGAAGTAAACTATCCTACACATGATCTAGAGTTGGCAGCTATAGTTTTTGCCCTGAAGATTTGGAGGCACCATCTGTATGGCGCTAGGTTTGAAGTCTTTAGCGACCATAAGAGCCTGAAGTATCTGTTTGATCAGAAAGAGTTGAATATGAGGCAAAGGAGATGGATGGAATTTTTAAAGGATTATGATTTTAGCCTGCAATACCACCCTGGGAAAGCCAATGTGGTGGCTGATGCCTTGAGTAGGAAATCCTTGCATATGTCAACAATGATGGTTAAAGAACTAGAATTAATAGAAGGATTTAGAGACCTGAACCTGGATGTTAGATTTAGCCCTAAGAGTATAATTCTAGGAACCTTGAAGATTTCGAGTGATTTCTTGGAACAAGTCCGAGTAGCTCAGGAAAAGGATCAATCTTTACAAGTTTTGAAGGACCTAATTCCTAAGAAAGGAGAATCTGAGTTTCATAAGGGTGCTGATGGTATTGTTAGATTCAAAGGTAGGATATGTGTGCCTGATGGTAAGGAATTAAGGAATCTGATATTAGAGGAAGCTCATAAGAGTAGGCTGAGTATTCACCCTGGGGCAACAAAGATGTACCAAGACCTGAAGAAGATGTTTTGGTGGTCTGGGATGAAAAAGGAAGTAGCTGGTTATGTAGCATCTTGTTTGGTTTGCCAGAAGGCCAAGATTGAACATCAGAGACCATCAGGAGAGTTACAACCCTTGGATGTCCCTGAATGGAAATGGGATAGCATATCTATGGATTTCGTGGTAGGTTTACCTAGGACTCCGGCAGGTTTTGATGCTATATGGGTAATCGTTGATAGGTTAACAAAATCTGCCCATTTCCTACCCATCAACATCAAGTTTTCCCTAGAAAAGTTGACCCAACTATACATAAAGGAAGTAATAAGATTGCATGGGGTTCCATCTAGCATTGTGTCAGATAGAGACCCTAGGTTTACATCCAGATTTTGGGTTAGTCTGCAACAAGCTCTAGGAACCAAGTTGAGGCTTAGTTCGGCCTATCACCCTCAAACCGATGGTCAGTCCGAGCGGACTATCCAATCCCTAGAAGATTTGCTGAGAGCATGTGTGTTAGAACACCAAGGGAGTTGGGATCAGTTGTTGGCACTGATTGAGTTCACCTACAACAATAGTTTCCATTCTAGTATTGGAATGGCACCTTTTGAAGCCCTGTATGGTAGAAAGTGTAGAACGCCTTTATGCTGGTTCGAGTCTGGCGATGGCCTAGTTTTAGGGCCTGAGATGATCCAGCAAACCACGGAAAAGATCAAAATGATACAGGAAAAGATGAGAATATCACAGAGCAGGCAGAAAAGCTACTATGATCGGAGGAGGAAACCCCTAGAATTCAAAGAAGGAGATCACGTGTTTTTGAGAGTTACACCAACAACTGGGGTTGGCAGGGCAATGCGATCTCGAAAGCTTACACCTAAATTCATTGGTCCCTACCAAATTTTGAAAAAAATTGGCCCTGTCGCTTACCAGATTGCTTTGCCACCTTTTCTTTCAAACCTACATAATGTGTTTCATGTGTCACAACTCCGGAAATATGTCCCTGACCCTTCACATGTCATAGAACCCGATATAATACAATTAAAAGAAAACCTAACTTATGAGGCGTTACCTGTGAGAATCGGAGACCGAAGGGTAAAGCAGCTGAGAGGGAAGGAGATTTCATTGGTAAAAGTCATCTGGAGTACGACCGACGAGGGTAACGCGACCTGGGAAGTAGAAGAGCAGATGAGAAAGTCTCACCCTCAATTATTTCAAGAAGGTACGCAAATTTCGAGGACGAAATTTCTTTTAGTAGGGGAGGATTGTAACACCCGTATTTTTCCGATTTACCCGTTTTTCCCGTTTTTGCTGTTTTAAGCGTTTTAATGGATTTTAAATGATTAAAATTATTTTTAATTGTCAAAATTTATATTTTTGGATTCAGTATTAAATTTCCTATTTTTAGGAATTTTCTGGGAATTTTTGGGATTTTTCTGCAAAAATTGACCTTTTTGCCCTCCGGTACCCCGACCCGGGCCCGAATACTCTTGATCCGGGCCAGAAAAATTGCACAAACCTTATTTTCTCCTCTGAAAATTTCGCTGCACAGCATGGTGCATGTGTGCCACTTGTCCATGTCTTCCTTCACACCATTAAGCCTATATAAAGGAGAAAGCTCCACTTTTTGGCCATTTTTCACTTAAACCATTTCCTTCACCTAACCATTTCTCTCTTCTTCTTCTTCTTTCTCCCTTGCTGGCCGCGCACCACCACCCTCTTCCTCCCCAAAATTTCTTCATCTCCACCCAAATCACCAACCAAGCTTAAGTCCCATTCTTGGATTTAAGCTAAAGAAAAAAAAAATACATACTTTCTACCAAAATCCACTTGTTGGAGGCTTGAAGGAGGAGCTTGAAGGGGCTGTTAGAGGAGGAAAAATCTGCACTCATTCCCTTGAAGATCTAAGGTAAAGGGGGGGAGAACTTGAACTCTAGTAGGCCATGTAACTAGAGTCAAGGATTTGCCCTTGAATCCTTGCTTTTTCCCTTGTTTTTCTCTTGAAAAATCAAACCTTTGAGCTTGTTTTTGAGAAAATATTTTCGGTCTTGATGAGCTGGGTTATTGTGGCTGTTTGCATGTCTTTGATCTTGGTTGGATTGTTGTTGATGGTTGGGTTGTGTTGCATGCAAGCCAAGGAAGGATTTTTGTTGAAAAATCCCTCCTTTTTCCCCTTAAGCTCTCGGCCAAGAGAGGAAGAAGTGGCTGCATGTGTGCAAAAATTATTTTGATGGTTTGGATGAGATTATATGATGGATATATGTACATGCATGTGGTTGATCTTAAGTGGAAAAATTGATTTGGTGATTTATCTTGAAAATAATGATGTTTTGAGCTTGAAAATGGAAGTTATGAACTTTAATGTGCATGTGAATGATTTTGAGTGGATTAGTGTGATATTTGGCATTTAGATTGTTTATTGATGAATGTGTGAAGTTTTGGTGAAGATTGGATGTTGTGAAAAATTTGAAGTTTTGGATGAACATTCAAGGTTGTTCTTGATGTTCATGAGTGTTCTTGATGAAACTCATCAAGAATGTCCTTTTGATCCTAAAAAGATCAAAAGAATGTTTAAAACATGTTTTTGGGCTAAATTGGCCCAAAAGGACTAAAGAATAAATTTGTAACAAAAAGGACTAAGTTGCAAATAAGATAAGTTTTTAAATTAAGTAATTAAATTCGGATTTTTATTTTAACTAAAATAAAAATCTATTTAAAAGTCATATTTTTATTTATTATGAATAAAAATGGGCTCTCATGGGTCCAATAACCTTTAGGCTTTTGTTTAGTCCCAAAGCCTTCAAAAAGAAAGTCAAAACTCAATTTAAAAGACAACTAAAAAAATAATTTATGGGCTTAGGTTTAGATTAGGGTTGAACTTCAACACTAATCTAAGTTGTGAAAATTAAACTTAGGATTAATTAGTAGACTTAACTAATTTAATCACCTAAGTTGATTAGCCTAAATTACTTAAGTTAATTAATAATTAATTAAGTCTAAAGATAATTAATATTAATATAAGTGTTAATTAAGTAATTAATCTCTAACGACGGTTAAAAAAACTAATTAATTATAATTTAACCTTAACCAAGCATAATTAAAAACCTTAATCCAAGATTATGGAAGAGATTAAGGGATAATTAGAAATTAATTAGGATCTTAAGTAAGGATTAAGACTTAGTTAAAGAAGGATAAGATTAATTGAAATGCGATTAATAAAGACTAGTTCTGATTAAAGGTTAAGCCTAATCTTAATTAGTCATACAAATAAAATTAGGAATTTTAATGCCTTTCATAAGACATATCCATAAGCCTTAGTAAATTGTAGGACTTAAATGAATATGATTATCAATAAAGCTAGCACAAGCTACCTTAAAAGATTATAACCAACACTTTCTCTCTACATAAAACTTGAGAAGCTTGGCAAGAGAGTGTGATTTGGTTTCCCTTAAAAGAAGGACCTTGAATCTACGCGGTTGCACCACGGTAAAGTGGTGACGTGACAAGATTCAATGGGCTTGTCTGTGAGGATGTAATATTGTAAGTGTTTGCGGTATGACATACATCATGTGCATCAATAATGATTAAGGTTCAAAAGCCTTACGACCTATATGGCAATACCACTCTAGTACAGTGTGAAACTGGATGGGACGGGTGCACTGGGTTTTGCAAAGAACACCAGCGGTCCGGTAAAGGAGACCAGCCCTGAGGATGAGTCAGGTCCCGAAATGGCATAAGTGGACGTAGGCTCGCCCCCTACTGTCGTGCAAACGGGGTACAGGCTTGACTATCCTGTCGCTCTCAAGTTTTCATAATCAGTGAGTTTGTCTGGAAGTCGGAAAATCGTCTTGGCCAGAGATTGAGCAATGCTCTTCGTACTATTTGCTAGTACAGACTATACTCCTGATATATTGTACATATATGGTCGAGCAGTTGCTGTGTGCTCTGCTTTTGGTGTTGTTTTCCCGGGCCCTCATGCATTATATACATATAGCATGGTAGTATCAGCTGCATACTTGTGATTGAGATTATGTGGATGTTTGTGAATATTTTATTAGTGCTCTAGTTACTATGTTCTACTTGTTATGAGTTCATATGATGTTCTCACCCTTTCTTCTCTGCTTCTATTCTCTGTCGTCGCGCTCTTTCGCCATCGCCAGTCGGGTTTGGGGAGCTTCAAGATGTCGGCCATGAGGGTTACGCTGAGATGGGGGCCACGAGGACAGTGGCGGGTCACCGACATTCCTAGACGCTGTATATTCACAGGGGAAGTACACGTCACGATCTCTCACCCTAACCTTCCCCTTGTGCCAGAGGTCGTCTTCACTGTGCCCGTGATCCTGGAGTTCGAGACACCACCAGGACTTCGTCGTCATACCACTTTCCTTAACCGTCGTCATCGTCCCGTTCCATCTGCTTCTTCCCAGTCCTCTCGGATAGCCACTATAGGAGAGCCGGATTCCCCTCGCTACACTCCTGGACCAGAGTCGTCATCCCCACCGACCATGCGTTTCAGTGCATTCGGTCGTCCTACCGCCATTGAGCCTGATCTGGTCGTCATTGATGATACTTCATCCGAGGAGGAGGATCCAGAGGAGGACCCTGAGGAGGACCCCGAGGACGAGGAGCTGAGGGAGGATTCTTCTGACGGTATTCCTTCAGAGGAATTCAGGATGATTACCCTCCCGGATGCCAGGAGGAGGAGTTGTAGGGTTGCCCCTGCTAAGTCAGATGACGATGAGTAGAGGAGTGTGTCTGGGGTAGTCATGAGTCTAGCAGTAGTAGCTCTGATTAGTGACCTCTTATTTTGGTTGTATTGATAGAGGTTTTATTTATTTTACTGCCAGAACTCTCATTTTGTATGATGGTGTGGTATCTCGGGGATCACTTGACACTGTGGTTATGTACATGTATGTTTTTCACGCTTCTTCCCTAGTCTCTACTTTATATTTGCGTGTGTATTGTGTATGTATGCGGAATGATTGAATCGACTAGATGTTTTCCGAAAACGTATTTCAGAATTAAGGAAGGGATGCTTTCACAAATATCTAAAATGGAATTAGGATGAGATTAGTTGTTGATGACTAAGTTTCTTTCAAAAAAAAAAAAAAAAAAAAAAAACTCTTTCAAAAAAAAAAAAAAAAATATTCCCGTATTTTCTAAGCATACATTTAACATAAACGAGAGTCATCGGTTACGTTCGTAATGTGATACTCTTAGCGGTATAACTAAGGGTGTCGCATTAACAAAATCTGCCCATTTCCTACCCATCAATATTAAGTCTTCTCTAGAAAAGTTAACCCAGTTGTACATTAGGGAAGTAGTAAGACTGCATGGGGTTCCATCTAGCATTGTGTCAGATAGAGATCCTAGGTTTACATCCAGATTTTGGGGTAGTCTGCAACAAGCTCTAGGAACTAAGCTGAGGCTCAGTTCGGCCTATCATCCCCAAACCGATGGTCAGTCTGAACGAACTATCCAATCCCTAGAGGATTTGCTGAGGGCGTGTGTGTTAGAACTACAAGGGAGTTGGGATCAGTTGTTGGCACTGATCGAGTTCACCTACAACAACAGTTTTCATTCTAGTATTGGAATGACACCTTATGAAGCCCTGTATGGTAGAAAGTGTAGGACACCTTTGTGTTGGTTCGAGTCTAGCGACGGCCTAGTCTTGGGGCCTGAGATGATTTAGCAAACCACGGAAAAGATCAAGATGATTCAGGAAAAGATGAAAATATCACAGAGTAGGCAGAAGAGTTACTATGATCAGAGGAGGAAACCCCTTAAATTTAAGGAAGGAGATCACATATTTTTGAGAGTTACACCAACAACTGGGTTGGCAGGGCAATGCGATCTCGAAAGCTTACGCCTAAATTCATTGGTCCCTACCAAATTTTGAAAAGAATTGGTCTTGTCGCTTACCAAATTGCTTTGCCACCTTTCCTTTCAAACCTGCATAATGTGTTTCATGTGTCACAACTCCGAAAGTATATTCCTGACCCTTCACACGTCATAGAGCCCGACATGATACAATTAAAAGAAAACCTGACTTATGAAGCGTTACCTGTACGAATCGGGGACCGAAGGATAAAGCAGTTGAGAGGTAAGGAAATTCCGTTAGTAAAGGTCATTTGGAGTACAACTGATGAAGGGAATGCAACCTAGGAATTGGAAGAACAGATGAAAAAGTCTCACCCTCAATCATTTCAAGAAGGTACGCACAAATTTCGAGGACGAAATTTCTTTTTAGAGGGGGAGAGTTGTAACGCCCGCGTTTTACCGTTTTTGCCATCTTTGCTGTTTTGAGTGTTTTATTGGATTTTGAGTGATTAAAATTAATTTTAATCATCAAAATTCATATTTTTGGGTTTAGAATTGAATTTCCTATTTTTAGGAATTTTCTGAGAATTTTTGGGATTTTCCTGAAAAAAATGACCTTTTCGCCCCTCCTGCCCCTGACCCGGGCCCGAATTCTCTTGATCCGGGCCAGAAAAATTGCACAAGCCTTCTTTTTTTTCTCCTTAAAGACCGTGCAACCAGCCTTGATGAATGGGAGACACTTGTCTTCCCATCTCTTCCATTCCACCAATAGCTTGAAAAGGTGAGTTATGTCATATAAAGGCACTTTTTCTCCTTTTTTCATTCATTTGTTACATGCAAGCAAGGAGAACCATCATTTTTCTCTCATCTTCTCTCTTCCTTGGCTGCGGCTTCCTCCCCCTTTTCTCCCTCAAAAACTTCAATCCCTCCATAAACACCACCAAGCTTAGGTTCCATTTTTGAGCCTAAGCTTAGAAACACTAGCTTTCTAGCCTTTAGATCCTTGTTGGAGATGTTGAGTCTCAAAAATATCATAAGAGAAAATATGATGTTTAAGACAACTCAATTCCCAAGTTTTAATGCTTAACAAATTTGAGTTAAAATGTTTATCATGGATACATATATGTTTTAATGATACAAAGCATCAATGGGCTGATATATTCACAAAACCTCTAACTGAAGATAGATTTAAGTTCATTAGAAATAATCTGAACATACATGCATTTTGAATGTGTGTGATCTGATCTGTCAAAAATGATGTATCTGAAATTTCAGCCTGTCTGAAACAAGTAACTTGTCTGAAATTTTGGGTTGTGTGAAATTCATATGGGTTTCTGAAATTTGTCACTTGTCTGAAGTAAACAAATGACGTGGCTTTATGAGACAGTTTAATTCCATTTATTTTGCCTCTTCCACTTCACACGTTTTCCTATGTCTGCGCACCCAGTACATGCCATCATTGCTTTATGGATCTATAAATACGGAAGCTAGTGGGTCACAGAACTTCACCGTTCACTATTCAGTAGTCATCTCTTGAGATCCTTCTTCTACAAGCAATTATTTTTCTCTCTCAAGTTCTTCAGAAAACTCTCCAATGGCCCCTAAGAAATCTGCTGGAAGCAACATCGTGAAGACTAAGGGTGTAGTTTTGGAGGATCTTCAATCTCTGGGAATGGACTTGTTTGCTGAGTTCGATGCAGCTGGATGGACTACGTATTTCAATCACAACTTGACACAGTGGCATGAGCAAAGTGTGCTGGATTTCTGGGCTACTGCCAGAGGAATACCCAATCCTCAGGGTATCTACACTAGCATCAAGGCCACAGTACGTGGTGTTCCTGTCTTCGTTGATGCAGATATCATTGCTCACATCTGTGAGGTCAGAACTGAAGGAGCTGTATTCACTCCTGGCTGGGAAGCAAGAAATGGAGGACAAAAGCAGTTCACAGAGTTTCTGTATGGCACCTCTGAACCAATAAGCTTGGATGCAAAGCATATGTCTGACAAGGCTAGGGTTTTGCATGCCATCTTAGGGTGCTCTATAATCCCTAAGAATGGAAGCAGAAACCATGTTTCTGAGTTGGAAAGATTTTGTCTGATTCACCTACTGCAGAAGAAGAACGTGAACCTCCCCAACATCATAATGTACCACATGCAGAAGCGTCTCAGAGACTCTGCTGGGAGCTTCCCTCACAATACCATCATCACCAAAATCTTGCTACATTTCAAAGTTCCCATTGAAAGGCTTTTTGATCGCCTTTAACAACCTGTGTTTGGTGAATCAAACCTCAAGAGCATGGGAGTGAAGCTGACTCCAAGACCTCCCTCTCCGTCCATGAAGGAGAGCCTTCTTCTTAAGAAAGCTGCAAGAAGGAAAACAACAATGGAGGTTCTTGAGAATGAACTCAGAGGAGACATAAGGAGGCATGAGTTCAAGCCATCAAAACCCTCTCCTCAAGCAAAATTGAAGAAGCTACCTGTAAGGAGTGCTGCTAAGGTAGCATCTGCATCTGTGCAGAGTTAGGTGTCTGAACCTGTACAGACTCCACAGCCTACTTCTGAAATGGAAGGACAGGCTCAAGAGGCAGATGAAACTGATGTAGTTGTAGCTGAGCCATTGGCTGCAAGCCCATCTGATCATGAACTCATTCAGGTGGCAGCATTGGCTATTGCCTTGGAGCAGGAGGAGCTGGAGAAGAAAGCAGAACAAGAAAAGACTGATAGAGCTATTGCTATTGCTTCACAATTGGCCTATGCTGAAGATGATAGGCAAGCAACCATAGCTGAGGGAGCAAAGAAAAGGAAGAGGTCAAGTGCACCTCAGAGAAGGAGAACCAAAGGCAAGCTACTTCAGACTGCACCTGAACCTAGGGTGACTAGAAGTATTGCCTCTCAACTGATAGCAGAAGATGAAGCTGAGAAGTATCAAAATTTTGTTAAAGCTCAACAATACTTTAAAAGGAAAAGGGAAGAAAAACAAGCACAAAGGGAGATGGAAGAAGCAAAGGCAAAAGAATCTGAGGTAACCAAGCCTCCCTACAAGAGAATTAAGGTGAGATTTGATAATTTAACTCCTTCACCACCCTCCTCACCAGAAAAACAAGCACCTCATCAACCCTCACAAACTTCACCACAACCTTCACCAAAACCCCTATCACCTATAAACCAACCATCTTCACCTCTATCACAACCATCACCACCTCCACAAACAGAAAACCAACCCTCTGAACCTTCCAAACCCTCTGAACCTACCTCACCACAACCTTCAGAGAATCAACTCTCTGAGCCCACATTACCTTCCCCACAAATCCATGACCTTGCTCTAATACGACTCTTACCTTCATCACCTCCACCTCCTACACCTTCTCTGGAAGAAGAGCTCTCTGTTTCTGAAGAGCAAGTGCTTGTTGATCCCTGCTCACTACCCAAGTTTAGCACCTTGTCTGAAGAGCTACAGTATTTCAGATCAGCACCTGCTGTATCCTTGCATCATGGCTTAATCAGAAAAACTGCTGCTGAAGTAAGGAATCAATACAGTGCTTCTTCAGGTGGATTAGACAAGATCAGGAAGGGTGTCCCTCCTGCACATATTTGGGCTCCCATCAATCCATTCTCAAATGATTCCCTGAGGCTTGTCTAATGATGAATGGAGCTTTGTGAGGCAGCTGAACACTGAGTCTGAGCTGTTCCAGAGGGATCTGCACAAGGGAGTTGGGATGAGAGGCTACAGGCCACCTAGAACTTGTTCAATCAGGCCAACCACTAAAATCTTGGTGAAACTTGATAGAATAGTTCCTAGGTATCCCCTACAGGAAGAGTCATTCAAAGAAGCTAAAAGCTATTCAAAGAAAAACTCACATGTGTCTTAAATGATGAGTCCATCAGAGTGGAGCTCTTTACCAGAATTCATCACAAATCTAGGAGGCGGCCTGGATCATCTACTTCAAGATTGGATGTGGTCCTCTTACTGGAAGATCAGAGAAGATGCTGGATCTTCTTCTGGATCAACTGGTCCTGATGCTGATTCTGGTGTTGGACTTGGAAAGTCAACCACTGTCAAATATCACTATATGAGAGATCACTTTCCCCCACCTGCTGACTCTTTCCATGAAGATTGGGTTCTGCTGAATCCTATTGGCACCTTCTTCTTCCCTATGTTCAGCCCATCTGACTACAACTGCAGCCAGGATTGGAGTGCTTAGATTTGTTTGCCCCTACATCCAGCTCATCTTCTATGAATCTGAGCAAGACTTGGCTAAGGAAAATCTGAAGTTGAAGTCCAAAGTGCAGAAACTTGCAAAGAAGTGTGCTGATCAAGAGCAGAAGACTAAGCATCTGATTGCTCAACAAGAACAGATTCTTCAAGAACAACAGCTTATCAGATCTGGTCAGCAAGACTTGAAAACCTCAGTGGAAGCCACAATAAACAAGGCCAAGGACGACTTGATTTCCTTTCTCACTAAGGCCTTGCTGAAGAAGAAAGATTAAACTGTTCATTTTAGCCATTGTCTTTTGTTTATTCTCATGCTTATGACAAGTGTCTGATTGTTTGTTTCTTTATCTGAACATTACCATATATACAATCAGTGGCTTATCTCATCTTTTTGTGAGTTCATTGTTAACACTATGATATATGTTTTATGTGAATTTATTGCTCTGTTACTGATTAGCTCTGATATTCCCTTTTGATTGATGACAAAAGGGGGAGTATTAAAATCTAACAAAATCTGAATCTGAAGTGATTACAGGAGAAGGAGAATCTGAAGTGATTATAGGACTCAGGGGGAGTAAATAAGAAATTGATTTTTGATCTAATCAGTTTAAGAGATCACCATCTGAGGGGGAGCTATTTATACTTTTACCTTTAAAACTCCTTTCAGATTTATGTATTTTAAACAAATTTGTCATCATTAAAAAAGGGGAGAATGTAGAGTCTCAAAAATATCATAAGAGAAAATATGATGTTTAAGACAACTCAATTCCCAAGTTTTAATGCTTAACAAATTTGAGTTAAAATGTTTATCATAGATACATATATGTTTTAATGATTTATCTGTGATTTCAGCAAGCCACTATGAGCCTACATAAAAAGACTAAGTGTTGAAGCTGTCTGAAGAAGCAGAACTCCTCTGAAGAGTTGAAGCCTGTCTGAAGTAGCTCAACCCGTCTGAAGTATCAGTGCTGTCTGAAGTCTCACTTATGACGTGGCATCCTCTGCTGAAGTTTGTGAAAACTTTTCTAAACCTCTGCTGCACGTACCTTTTCAAACACGTTTATGGCAAAGAACACAGAGACCTTTCCTGGTGATTTTGAATTTCATACACCACTGAGGAAATCTCTGCAACGCAGTCTCTGCAACAACATTTGTAGCAGCCTTAATGCAAGAGAAACCTTGTATCGTGTCAGAGATATCAGAGCTCTCAGAAGCATGTCTCACAACGGATTAAATAGCATTTAATGCTATCTCTAAACGGTGGTATTTCAACGGATTAATATTTGGGTATAAATACCCCTCTATGAAGACCATCAAGAAAGAGAACAACAAGTGCAAGAAACGAAGAAAAAGAGAGAAAATCAATATACAAGAAAGCCAAGAGAAACATCACGCTGCAAGTTTTTACTCCGTAAAAACTCTCTGATAGAATTCTTTGTACACATTTGTATATCCTGAGCATACCTCAGTTCTTATTGTACATTGTATTGGTTTGAGCTTCAAACTTGGATAGTTTATAAGCTTAAACCCCTTTCTTTGTAAACTTGGTGTAGAGCCTGAAGAGGCTTGACAGAAAAGAATACTTGTGGTAGAGCCTGAAGAGGCTTGACAGAAAAGAATACTTGTGTAGAGCCTGAAGAGGCTTGACAGAAAAGAATACTTGTGTAGAGCCTGAAGAGGCTTGACAGAAAAGAATACTTGTGGTAGAGCCTGAAGAGGCTTGACAGAAAAGAATACTTGTGGTAGAGCCTGAAGAGGCTTGACAGAAAAGAATACTTGTTGGTGTCTGGAGAGACTGTACTCGTGGTGTCTGGAGAGACTGTACTCGTGGTGTCTGGAGAGACTGTACTCGTTGTGTCTGGAGAGACTGTACTCGTTGTGTCTGGAGAGACTGTACTCGTGGTGTCTGGAGAGACTGTACTCGTTGTGTCTGGAGAGACTGTACTCGTTGTGTCTGGAGAGACTGTACTCATATTCAAGTTTGTAATCTGAATATTCATATAGTGGAAATCCAGTGGTTGTTTGCCATTGGGACTGGACGTAGCTCACAGTGGTAGTGAGTGAACCAGGATAAATTTCTTGGCTAAGTTTTCTTACCCTTATCTCTTGTCAATTCTTTTTATACTAATCAAGGGGTTAGCGTAATTAATCTGATATGTTATAAAGGCATAAAACATTGTTTTAAATCAGTATTTTTATACCGTCTGAAAACTTCAGAAAGTCCTTTAAGAGCCTGTCTGAATCGTGTTTTTAACATCTGTTTGCGAAAAGCTTTCAAAAATATTAGAAACACTATTCAACCCCCCCTTCTAGTGTTTCCCTGTGTTCCTACAGGAGACTTGAAGGAGGACCTTGAGGGGCTGTCTTTGGCTGTTTTTGGAGCAAGAATTCTGCACTTTTTCTCTTGAAGATTGAGGTAAAGGGGGGGGGGGGAGAACTTGAATTCTAGTAGGCTTTGTAACTAGAGTCAAGGATTTACCCTTGAATCCTTGCTTTTCTAACCTTGTTTTTACTTGAAAAATCATCTTTTTGGAACTTCTTTTGAATGTATATTTTCGGATCTGTTGAGCTGGGTTGTGATTGATGTTTGCATGTTTGTTTTTGATGCTTGAAATGTGTTTAATTGATGGATTTGGATGCATGCAAGCCAAGCTAAAAATTTTTGCAAAAATTCTCCCTTTTTCCTTGATGCTCTCGGCCAAGAGAGTGAAAATGGGGCTGCATGTATTCTAAATTGTTTGATGATTGTAATGTGTTTAGATGATGATTTGATGAACATGCATGTGGTTGGATGGATTTACAAGATTGTTTTTGATGATTGATCTTGAAAAAAAAAATGGTGTTTTGAGCTTGAAAATGGAAGCATGTTCTTGGTGTTCATGAGAGTTCTTAATAAAGCTCATCAAGAATGTCATTTGATCCTAAAAAGATCAAAAGGATGTTTAAAACATGTTTTGGGGCTAAATTGGCCCAAAAGGACTAAAGAATAAATTTGTAACTAAAAGGACTAAATTGCAAATAAGATATGTTTTTAAATGAAGTAATTAAATTCGGATTTTTATTTTAACTAAAATAAAAATCTATTTAAAAGTCACATTTTTTATTTATTATGAATAAAAATGGGCTCTCATGGGTCCACTAACATTTAGGCTTTTGTTTAGGCCCAAAGCCTTCAAAAAGAAAGTCAAAACTCAATTTAAAGACAACTAAAAATAATCCATGAGCTTAGGCTTAGATTAGGGTTGAACTTCAACACCAATCTAAGTTGTGAAAATTAAACTTAGGACTAATTAGTAGGCTTAACTAATTTAATCACCTAAGTTGATTAGCCTAAATTACTTAGGTTAATTAATAATTAATTAAGTCTAAAGATAATTAATATTAATATAAGTGTTAATTAAGTAATTAATCTCTAAGACGTTCAAAAACTAATTAATTATAATTTAACCCTTAATTAAGGATAATTAAAAACCCTAATCCAAGATTAAGGAAGAGATTAAGGATAATTAGAAATTAATTAGGATCTTAAGTAAGGATTAAGACTTAATTAAGAAGGATAAGATTAATTGAAATTCGATTAATGAAGACTAGTTATGATTAAAGGTTAAGCCTAATCTTAATTAGTCATACAAATAGAATTAGGATTAGTAATGCCTTTCATAAGACATATCCATAAGCCTTAGTAAATTGTAGGACTTAAGTGGATATGATTATCAATAAAGCTAGCACAAGCTACCTTAAAAGATTATAACCAACACTTTCTCTCTACATAAAACTTGAAAAGCTTGGCAAGAGAGTGTGATTTGGTTTTCCTCAAAAGAAAGACCTTGAATCTACGAGGTTGCACACGGTAAAGTGGTGACGTAAAAAGATTCAATGGGCTTGTCTGTAAGGATGTAATATGTAAGTGTTTGCGGTGTGACATACATCATGTGCATCAATAATGATTAAGGTTCAAAAGCCTTACGACCTATATGGCAATACCACTCTAGTACAGTGTGAAACTGGATGGGACGGGTGCACTGGGTTTTGCAAATAACACCAGCGGTCCGGTAAAGGAGACCAGCCCTGAGGATAAGTCGGGTCCCGAAATGGCACAAGTGACGTAGGCTCGCCCCTACTGTCGTGTAAGCGGGGTACAGGCTTGACTATCCTGTCGCTCTCAAGTTTTCATAATCAGTGAGTTTGTCTAGAAGTCGGAAAATCATCTTGGCCAGATTGAGCAATGCTCTTCGTACTATTTGCTAGTACAAACTATACTCCTGATATATTGTACATATATGGTCGAGCAGTTGCTGTGTGCTCTGCTTTTGGTGATGTTTTCCCGGGCCCTCATGCCTTAGTTATGTACATCATGATAGCATCAACTGCACACTTGTGATTGAGATTATGTGAATGTCTGTGAGTATTTTATGGATGCTCTAGTTACTGTGTCCTACTTGACATGAGTTTATGTCATGTTCTCACCCTCCCTTTTCTACTTCTGTTTTCTGTCGTCGTGCTTTTCGCTACGTCGACAGTTGGGTTCGGAGAGCTTCAAGATGTCAACCATGAGGGTAGCACTGAGATGGGAGCCACGGGGGCAGTGGCGAGTTACGGACGTTCCTAGACGCTGCGTGTTTACAGGGGAAGTGTGCGTCACCATCTCTCACCCCAGCCTTCCCCTTGTACCGGAGGCGTTTTCACAGTGCCGGTGATCCTTGAGTTTGAGACTCCACCCGGACTCCGTCGCTACACTACTTTCTCAACCTTCGTCATCGCCCCTGTCCATCGACATCGTCACAGTCCTCACGGATGCGACCATGGGCGAGCCAGATTCCCTCGTTACTCTCCCGGTCCAAAGGTGTCACCTCCACAGCCCGCATATCCTGATGCATTTGGTCGTTCCCTCCCAAGCCAGACATGATCGTGATTGATGACACTACATCTGAGGAGGAGGACCCAGAGGAAGACCCGAAGTGACTCTGAGGATGAGGAGCCGGAAGAGGATTCTTCAGTGAAGACCCCTCAGAAGACTTTGGGATGATCAACCTCGGGGGTACTGGAGGGAGGAGTTGTGGGTGGATTCCTGCTGAGGATGATGATGAGTAGGATAGCGTAACTGGGGGTAGTTACGAGTCTAGTTAGTAGTAGCTCTGATTTAGTGGCCTCTTGTTTTGTTTCGTTTTTGGCTGAGGTCTTATTTATTATAGTCTACTACTAGAACTCTTGTTTTGTATGGTGGTATTGTTTACTCTGAGATTACTTTGACACTATGGTTCTGTATATACGTTATGATGTTTCTTCCCATCCCTGATCCCCTTTATATTTGCGTGTATGTTGTGTATGTATGCGGAATGATTGAATCGTCTAGATGTTTTTAGAAAATGAATTTCAGACTTAAGATAAGGACATTTTCATGAATACTAAAAAAAAATGGAATTAGAAAACAATAGGTTAATGATGACCAATCTCCTTTTCAAAAAAAAATATTTTCGTTTTCTAAGTTTTAAAAACAGTAAGTCGACGGTTACGTTTCGTAATGTGATACTCTTAGCGGTATAACTAAGGGTGTCGCAGTGAGACTCCTGCTGCAGCTCTAATTTTGACAGTACAAAAGAAAATCCATGAATCACAATTAGCTTAGATAATGGCTACTGCACAAGAGGGCAAGTGATTTCCCACAATATGAGAAAGAGAAAGAAGCTTCTAAAAGGAGAAGGCACAAGGAAATGACTAAGTTTGAGAAAAAAAATGCAGAAGCTGAGCTTATCTCTACATATATCAAGCTGCAAATTCTTAAATCATGCAGATCAAATAATAACTTGAGGAATACTTCATGAGGTACTCTGAAACTCTAATCTTCCATGATGATGCATATGTGATGAATCTTACTATTCTTCTTATTGAAGATAAGAGTTAAGTATATTGATACTATGCAGAATTTAGGATAACAAACATATGCTTATTTGAATGATTCTGTGTTGCTTGGATAATTAGAATTTAGAATGATTTTCTGTCATGACCTTAATACAGTTTTGAATCTTAACTATTGTGAGTATGTTTAATGCAACTATGCTTATGTTATGATTTTGCATCATGTGAGAATTTAAGTTGAAATCTATCTATGATGGAACATGAGCTGATCATATGAAAATATATCATTGAGACAATTTCATGATAGTTGAGATAAGAGAACTGGGAAAGATTGAATTGTTTAGTTAGGAGAAATAATGAAACTTGAAGGAAAAAATGTTACTGTACTGTGGTGCAGAAATTATTCTGATATAGCTTGACTAAAATGATCATAACTTGAGTTACAAAATTGTTTTTTGAGTAGAACCAATTTTGTTGGAATCTAATTTAAAGTGCAAAACTGGAAATTTTGAAGCTGTTCCACTAACCACAAAGTGCCAAAAAATTCGTTAACAGAGCTGCAGTGATAGAAATGCTCATAGCAACCTGTTTACTTAAAATCATCATAACTGGAGTTTTAAATATTATTTTTTGTGAGACCAATTTTATTGGAAAGATAATTTAAAATAGAATCAACTGGAAATTTGAACATTTTATACTAACCACAAAAGTTCCAGTAAATCCTTGAACACAGTTTTACTGATACAAAGTCTTATAAACCTGTTCACTTAAATAGATCATAATTGGAGCTATAGAAATTATTTTTAAGTGAAACCAACTTTTGTGAATGCTACTCTTATAAGTATTTGACTAGAAAGTTTCATAAATTTTCATCATCTGCATAATTCCCAGCAAAAGCTTCAAGTTGACTGATCTCTCATGTGATCAAATCTGAACACATCTATTTTGAAAGCTTATATTTGGAGCTAGGAAAGCCTTTTCAAATGAAACTAGTTGGAATGAAAGATGTTATTCAATTGTTTAATGGTATTAATTTTCACTATTTTTGGTTACATAGATTGATCACAGTAATTGAAAAACTAGATCTGTCACAGTAAGCACTCTATTATAGAATAGTCAACTTTAATCACTCATATCTTGTGATAGAAAACTCCAAATGGAATGATTTTTATATCATTAGAAAGCTTGTGATATCTAGTTTATTTTGGTAAAATGTCATATTTTTATGAACTAAGAATAACTCACAAGTTCAGACTAAAGTGGCTAAAACAGTGGATGTTTTCTGGTTTGGTGCAGAAACTTCAAGTTAAAATATCTTTAGTTGTACGAATCCAAATGAGTTGATTTTTTGTGGCATTGGAAAGTTCTTATGATGTAGATTATTGTGATAAAATATAAATTTCTAGATCAATCTATGATAGGAGCAGTACTTGCTCAATGATTAATGGTATGTGATAAAAAAAAGGGTAGTGAAACTTGATCTCTTGAAAGTGATATCTTTGACAGTGTCCCCTTGTTCCAAAATTTGTGGTAGACTATGGTATATCAAATAGAATTGCTGTAGCAAATTGATATGCATAATATGATTTGGTATATTGGGTGAATCAATGAATATGAAAAGACTTGACATGGAATATCACAACCTTTGGAATTTAAAATTCTGTCAGAACAGAAAAATATTCAATGACTATGAACTTATGAGAAAATCATGTTGATGAACTTTTTTTGTTCTCCTCTGTCTAGCATCTACAATCTTGACTTTTTATGCCTCTATCCATTCTCTACAAATTTAACTCACTATGGGCATAAAAATCAAGGTGAGTAATATACTTAGGGGGAATAGATGATTCAATCTTTGTGTTGAATGTATTCTTGCTACTTGAATATGCGTCAAATGAAATTCCTGTCATTTAAATCAAGTATGTAACAGAATAAATCTTTGTTTTGGTTTAAGATTGAGTTTCTGTGGTCTAATGTTCAATCTTAACTACATCCCCTGTTTAATCTTGGACTAAGTAATGATCTTTCTGAAGGTTAAAAATTCTGCATTAGTTATTGAAATATTGATCAACCAGGAACTTTGGAAATATAAACAGAACCATCTCATTTTGAGGGGGAGAGAATCAAATTGTTTGCTAATAAGGTAATTGTGTACACATTGACTCAGTTGGGTAGTGATCATTTATGGAATTTGATGAATGCATATACCTCTTTCCTCTACAACTCTAGAAATCACTCATTACTCTTTTGGAGAGGAAATGTTAAAAAAGGGAAGAAGAAAAGAAAATAGGAAAAATAGCTCTCTTGAAGTTTAAATTTAGAAAAAAGATCAAAGAGGAAAGTGTAAGCAAATGATTAAGAAAGAGTTTTTAGGAAGATGTTAGAACCACAGGAAACACTAGAAGGGGGGGTTGAATAGTGTTTTATAATCGTTAATAGATTTTTGTGAAAACCTTTCTAAACAAGCAAAGAGTTAAACAACGTTTGAGTAACTTGCTGAAATATTTGTTTTCGGAGACTTGCTGAAGCACATCAGCAGGTCAAATAAAAATGCTTTTCAAAATAATTTGTGTGAGAAATAAGTTGTTTTTGCTGCGCAAATTATAAATTCACTTTTCAGAACCCTCCTTGGTTAGATAAAAATAGATAACAGCGGAAAGTAAAAGAGTTAAGGGTAGAGAGAATTCTACTAGAAATTTATCCTTGTTCACCCACTAACCCAGTGAGCTACGCCCAGTCCCAAGGCAAACACACCACTGGATTTTCCACTAATTCCGGAAGATTACAAGAATTGTTTAAACCCAGCCTCTTCAGGCTACACACAAGTATTCTTTGGACACAACCTCTCCAGGCTAAACCAAGTATTCTTTGGACACAACCTCTCTAGGCTAAACTGAGTATTCTTTATTCCTCCAAGCCTCTCCATGCTCTCAAACACTTAACAGTGTTTACAATGATGAATAGTTTAAGTTTCTGGGAAACTTAAACACAGGTTCTCTTGTACAATGTAATGACTGAGTATAACTCAGGATACAGAGGATAAAATCTAAATACAAGGAAAATGAAATATAACAGAATGTTTGGCTTGATAAATTTTCTGATAAAATTTAGTCGACTCCCTTTCTTTCTAAAATTCTTTTCTTTTCTTTCTGGTGAGCTTCTTTTGCTTTTCACGCTCTCTTAATCTTTTACTCTTGAGCGTGCTTCTCTCAGTGGTGTTCTCTATATGGCTCACACTCCATCAAGGATTTTCATGGGGATATATATAGCATCCAGAAAAGTAGCCGTCGAGCAAATAGACGTTGAGAGACAAACTTGTGATAGCTTTTGACTTGAATAGAATGGGTGTGCAAGATAGCACTACTCTGATACGCAGCAGGTACAGAGGTTCCTTTCCTGTGTACATTGTTCCATGAGACAAAAAAAGAACTCTGTAAAACTTCTTTTTGTAGGCAAAGGCAAAAAACGTTTAGAGACCTTTAAGTCTTTGCGCAGAAAGCCTTCTAACTTTGACAGATGCTATGTTGCATGATTTCAGTAAGACTTCTCAGCATAAAGAATGGTACACATCATCAGAGAGTTGAAAGAGTCTTCAGCAGATCCAAGTTCTTTCATATCAACAGGTTAATCAGCTTCGGAGAGTTGCTTAATTTAAAGTTACTAAAATACAAAGAAAATACCTTTCTCAGTAGAATCTGTTTTTATACAATCAAATTTTTTAGACATTAAAACCAAGGGTAATGAGTCTTGAACTAATTTAAATACTTAAATTGATTTTGAGACTCAACATTCTCCCTTTTTAATGATGACAAATTTGATATGACTAACAAATATCTGAAGTAATCAAAGTGAGATTTAAAAAGAAAATTGAGGTTCTCCCCCTCTTTCAGATAAATGAATGGAGTGTGGAACTCCCCCTGAATAACATACTTATCTTCTGAAAAACACTTAGCTTCTGAAAAGCATGACTTTGCTTCAGAGAATTTGTTAGTTATATTTCTCTCCCCTTTTGTCATTATTCAAAAGGGTTCAGATAACTCAAGCACGTGAAACAGAGTAATAAGTTCATGTATTTAAACTTGGAAAGTTAAGCGTAAGATTAATAAATGTGCGCAACTAATGATTAATATCAGCGTATTCAGAAAATATAGAATTAAATCACACACACTGAACCATAACATATATAATAGAGTTTTAAGGAAAGTGAAGAGTTCATTTATATTAATCAAGATTATAAAAATTTTCACAAGTATTTTTTAAAAAGATATAACAAAAGATTTGATATGGCTCTTTGAAAGATTAATGGCTATCAGCAGGCATGGTCTCGGCAGCACTGGCACCCTCCTTCTCTGCCTTCAACTTTAGTAACTCCTTTTGAGTTTCCTTAAGCTTCTTTGCTAGCCGTCCAACACGAGCATGTAGCCTCTTCAAGTTGTAAGCAACAAACACCTTTCTGATCCTTCCATGAGCACCCGAGGATCAGAGGCTCTTGTTCTTCTCCCTCTGATAGGGGATTCTTCAGGAGAGACTTCAACCACCCTCTTCTCTAGGGCATCTTCTTTCTCCACCAAGCCTTGATCCATCAATTCATGCATAGTAGGAGTGAAGAAAGAGGAGGTGCTTAATAAAAGAGTCCATCCATATGAAAGCCTTTATGTATCAGGATCTTCATGATCAGAGAGTTGTGGGGAAATTTTTCTTCAGCATACATTTCTCTTCTGAACAGAAATTGGTAGAGAAGAACACATGGAAGACTTATTTTCTTCTTCATCAACAAATGAGCCAACACGAACCTTTCAAGTTCTTTTATGTAAAAATTATCAGTTCCCTTCGGAAGGATGCAGCAGTTGAGAATAGAAAGTAGTATTCTGGGCGTATCCAGAAGTTGAGAATGCTTGGTGGGATTGAAACGTCTGCCACCGAACAACATTTGGTCATACACCAAAAAGCCTCCATGAGAGACTTCCAAGTTTTGACAAAACTGATCTCGTCGAAATCATTAAGACGAACCATTCTTGTAGGAATGATTCTCTCATCAAACTGTGTTGGTGCAGGGGCGCATGACGCTACAGATTCAACAGCCATTGATACAGAGAAGGTTTGAACTGAGAATCTTTGAAGTTCTTGGAGAGAGGAGAAGTTTTCTTAGATACTAAGAGGATTTCTTGATTGCAAAGAGAGTGTAGTACTTATGATGATTCCTCTAACTCTATAAATTGGCACATCAGAAGCATTGATGACAGTAGTTACAATAACTGCGCAGACATGGAGAGTCGTGCGTTGTGCCGCTTTGAGTGGACAATTGATGAGCCATCAATTACAGAGAGCCAGGTCACAAATATTTCAAAAACATTTGGATTTAAAGACCTTTCAAATTTCTTAAATAATTATTTTAATAAAATAATTGTTCCAACAAATACGAGGTCATCACAGAGACATTTCAGAAAGTACACATATATCAAGCAATGCATATATTTTCAGAGAGTTTTGAGATAAGAATGATGTTACCACAAGATAGGATCTTTAAGATTGAGACTCAACATTGCTTTCTGAAAGAAAGATGATGGGCTTCAGCAGGTTGTGCTTAAAGCTTTCAGCATGTACGCCTCTTTCCATCCAGTTCCCTTTTCATACATTCTCCTTTGGTTATACTTGGAGTTTTCTTTCTTTTGTTAAGAACATTTGCAAGAGAAACAATGGACAATTTCGGTACCTATATACCTTCTTGGGTCCACCAGGGTCAGTTGCAGGAATAGGTTCCTCACCCTGCTTACATTCAGATTTGAACAATCTATGTTTATCACAGTGAGGACACCCATCAACCTTTTTCTTTTCCTTTTTAGGCTTATCAACATCTGATGAATAGTATTCTTTATTCCTTCAAGCCTCTCAAAGCTCTCAGACACTTAACAGTGTTTACAATGATGAATAGTTTCAGTTTCTGGGAAACTTAAACACATTTCTCATGTACAAAGGAATGATTGAGTATAACTTAGGATACAGAGGATAAAATCTAAGTACAAGGAAAATGAAATATAACAGAGTGTTTGGCTTGAAAAATTTTCTGATAAAATTTAGCCGACTCCCTTTCTTTCTAAAATTCTTCTCTTTTTATTTCTGGTGAGCTTCTTTTGCTTTTTCACACTCTCTTGATCTTTTACTCTTGAGCGTGCTTCTCTCTATGGTGTTCTCTATATGGCTCACACTCCATCAAGGATTTTCGTGGGGCTATATATAGCATCCAGAAAAGTAGTTATTGAGCAAATAGATGTTGAGAGACAAACTTGTGATAGCTTTTGACTTGAATAGAGTAGGTGTGCAGAGATAGCACTACTCTGACATGCAACAGGTATAGAGGTTCCTTTCCCATGTACGTTGTCCCATGAGATGCAGAAAGAACTCTGTAAAACTTTCTTTTGTAGGAAAAGACAAAAGATGTTTAGAGACCTTTAAGTCTTTGTGCAGAAAGCCTTCTAACTTTGACAGATGCTATGTTGCATGATTTCAGTAAGACTTCTCAGCATAAAGAATGGTACACATCATCAGAGAGTTGAGAGAGTCTTCAGCAGATCCAAAGTTCTTTCATATCAGCAGGTTAATCATCTTCGGAGAGTTGCTTCATTAAAGTTGCTGAAATGCAAAGAAAAATAACTTTCTCAGTAGAAAATGTTTTTATACAATCAAATTTGTTAGACATTAAAACCAAGGGTAATGAGTCTTGAACTAATTTAAACACTTAAATTGATTTGAGACTAAACAGAAGATTCTGAGTTTAGAAAGAAAAATTTGAATATCAAAATACTAAGAAAAATTTCAGAATCTAGACTCTAAATATTCTTATTCTTAGTCTTTGATTCTTCTATTCTAACTATTCTTGTTGGAGCATTTATCCCTTTGAATATCATATTGGCATATCTAGACACTTGGGATTGTTGTTAAAATAGTTGCATTACCCGGTGGTCTCGGAACCTTAGAAGATATCTTCACCGTTGTGTCTGGGCCAATTCTAACTTCCACCAAAAGCCATTGGGTTGTTAACGTTAATGTTTTTTATAATGGTTTGTTATGTTTTCTGGAATAGGCTATGCATCACGGATTCATACCTCAAGCACTGCAACGAATCATGGCATCCTCTTCAAATACTAACGAACTTCTGAACAAATGCAGAACCTTTCACTTGGACCTTATGCATCAGGAAAGCAGGTGGACAAGAATAACAAAGATGATGGAAAGGAGGAAGATCCTGATACCACTCTCCGGGTTGAACTTTCCTTCCTGTTAAAGTTATGCTTGTATAGTTTTACATTTAAATATCATTTAAAAAAAAATCACCAATCTATAAAGACATTAGTGACAATGTCTTGATTAGGTTGGGGGGAGGGAAAAGATGGTCCATTTTTTTTAAAAAAAACAATTAATAGGATGGTAGAGTAAGGAGTTATGTTTAACTCTTGATACACATCCCGTTAGTTAAAAAAAAAGAATTTGTGTTTTTGTTTTAAGCTTTCCAATAAAGTTAACAATTGTAAAACAAAACATAGAAAAAGAGGTGATTTAAGATTTTTATAACATGATTGAATTGATTCCTAACATCTTGAAATTAATTGGTTTGGCAACAAAGATTTGAATTGAATGGATCGATTTTGATAGTTATTAGTCGTGAGGATTGAGCCTTGTTGACAAATTGAACTTTCTTGCTTGTGTGATTTTCACCCATGGAATTGTTACTTCAGAACTTGCTTTGATTCTTTTTGAAACTACACTTGTACGTGCATGAACAAAATGATTGGGGCAAATTTTTCTTTCACTTGAATAATAAATTACCCAGTTAAATAGCCAACCTTACATTATTTTTCCTTTGAATCACCCTTTTAAGCCTTATTTGTTGTCTCTCGTTCCATACTTAAGTATAAAACCAAACTTTACCTAACCTTATAGAATAGAATAGTATTGGATTTATAATAAGAATGGATTCTTGAACAAGTGTGGGGGGATGTTAATTATGTGGTTGCTACATACTTAGTGCTTCTTTGATATGTAAAAAAAAAAAACTAGAAAAAAAAAGAAAAAAAGAAGATATGCAAAAGAATGAAGAATCCAAATGATTGACTAATGTACTTAAACTTCAATGTTTGATTTCATATGTATCTATCACACTTGTTACTTGGATTCATTCTCCAAACCTCTTTTACTCTCTTCGTTTAACTTGTCATATTTGTTTGTACCTCTCCATAATTGTCACTCCATTAGTACCCTAATAAAGACCTCTTGATTTGTGGATGTATGTGTAATTTTCAGTGGATAAGTAGAAGAAGCAAGGTTATGATAATGTAATTTCATGGGTCGAATTTGAGAGAAACACATACCTTTTAAACACTTGAGAGATTGAAAGTACTTCCTGCGAGGTTCTATCAATTTGAATCCACTATTTTCAAATGAAGTTGGCTTTCTATTAGATTTGAGATGCATAAAGATAAGAATTCATGAATTTTATGATGTCTTGCAATCACCTCTAGCTCATGTTTTCTTTACATTTCACTAATTTCATTGGAAATCACCTCTGAGTCAATAATTTATGCTTGTTCCAATTTTGCCCGGGATGTGCAAAAGGTAAGTGTGGGGGAATTTAATAAATACAAATTACACACATTAATCATCTCTCAAATTTAACCTTTTAATGCATCTTTTATGCTTAATTAACAAGTCATAAGCATATTATGCCAATTCAAGTTCATATTGGCTCAATTACATTTTCAGCATTGACCTGTTTTCGTATTTAAGCATAACTTGAGTTCTAGACATCTAAAATATGTTCTTTATATTGTAGGAAAGATAAATAAAGCCCTACAACTTTTATGCGAACCCAAAAGCTAAATCGGATGGGTATTGAGTCAAAATGGGCTTGGAAGACGGAATAGTCAGCATCGCATGAAAACCTGACCAGCACTCAATGATTGGGCCATAACTTGGGCTAGAAACTCCTTTTAGGCTCAACCCAACAGCATTTGAAAGCTAAGACCCGGAGCTTGATTTCATCTGAAGAAACTCTCTTGGATTCTGCCAGACTGAGGATGATATGCTCGGTCCAAGTGGGAGACAGTAGGTGAATGATAGCTAGAGTAGGTGAATAATTCAAAGTAATGGACAAATGCATTAGGTAATCTAGAGTAGGTGATTTTAACTTTGATGACAGGTGTAAGGAGGCTATTGATCAACTCAAGAAATCATTGACCACAACTCCAATTATCAAGCCACCAGATTGGACACTCCCTTTTGAGATCATGTGTGATGCATCCAATTATGCTGTGGGAGTTGTCCTTGCACAAAGAGTTGGAAAATTTCCACATGTCAATATTATGCTTCTAGAACTTTAGATGCTTCACAATCTAACTATACTACCACTGAGAAAGAATTATTAGCTGTTGTTTTTGCACTTGATAAATTCAGATCATATTTTAATTCTAAGGTGGTTTTTACTGACCAAGCAGCATTGAAGTTCCTAATGAAGAAGCCAGATACAAACCAAGGTTAATTAGATGGATGTTGCTACTTCAAGAGTTTGATTTGGAGATTAGGGAAAAAAGCGGTGCAGAAAACATGGTAGCTTATCGTCTAAGAAGAAATGAGAGAGCACCTGACTCCCTCCCTATTCATGATTCTTTTCCTGATGAACAACTTTTGGAGCTGCATGCACCATGACACCACCCCTGGTATGCTGATTTAGTTAATTACTTGGTTGCATCTGTTTTGCCTGCACATGCATCTAAGGCACAAATAGATAAACTTAAAAGTAATTCTATATATTATGTGTGGGAAGATCCCTACCTGTGGAAATTTTGCAGCGATCAAGTCATTAGGCGTTGTGTGCCACATCATGAGTTTAATTCCATTCTAGAATTTTGCCATACATTCGCATGTGGTGGGCACTTTGGACCTCAACGTACTGCTAGAAAGGTTTTGGACTTTGGTTTGTATTGGCCTACCTTTTTTGTGACGCTTACAGGTTGTGACACCCTTCTACCCTAAACTCTTATACGTTTTAATAAATTGAAGTGTAGAAAGGTAACGTTCCACAATGGGTAAAAGGTTAACATAACTCTCTTATTAAAAACCTCATTAGTTCGAAACAACTTCATTAAAATAAAACAAAACTCAAATGTATTCAAATACTCATGCAGCGGAATCTCCAAAAACATAAAAGTAACTAAACATCCTACTTGCGGTGCAAGGAATCCAAAACAGTTTACAAAACCTTCCTAACTAGAAACATAAAGAAAGAACCCCCAAAATTATGCCCTGATGTCACATATACCAGAGCAAACTCCTTTAATCAAAACTCGACACCAGTCGTGTCATCATCAATACCTGTAAAAATATCCATAGTATAACGGTGAGGAAAAAAATACCACTCACACATACACATGGGATGCTACCCTATCCTCACCTACATATAAACAACATCATCATCAATCATACCACATACCCAAACATCAAATAATCCATCAGATAATAATCACCTATAAATCAGCATATAACTATTCATCTATACAATCATATAAGTCTCATACCATCATTCACCAATGGAATCACATACTCTTTTCACACATAATACTCAATCATCATTAATACTCATAACATCATTATTTACTCAGTTTCATCATCAAATATAACACATTATCATAAGCACCAAAACTTATCACCAACATTATATAACTCAATATCATCATCGAGTATAACACATTATCATAAGCACCAAAACTTATCACCAACATTATATAACTCAATACCATCATCGAGTATAACACATTATCATAAGCACCAAAACTTATCACCTCACCTACCCAAGATCATGATTGGAACTCCGCACAATGGGTGCACCTCGTCAATCACTCTAGTTAGTACCAAGATAGTCTACCGGTGTCACCACACACAATCCGATAGGTTGTACCCCCTCTATGGGCCCGCACAACGACATTCGACTAGGTTGCACCCCCTTTATGGGCCAGTACAAATCACCCCTAGGTTGCACCCCCTCTATGGGCTCGTGCATCGAACGCCCATCTATATCCCCTGAGTTGTACCCCCTCTATGGGCCACACAATTCAGGTCTCATCACATATGCTCAAGGCATCTCTCCTAAGTTGTACCCCCTCTATGGGCCCGCACAACTTAGGTAAAATCATCATCAAAAAGTGATACACACCATCATCATTATCATCATCATCATGCACTATCATGCTCATCGTTAAACACCATTATCAGAAAGTGATATACACTTATCATCATTACATCCTCATCAATAATTACATTGAATATTATGCACACCAAAACATCATCAATATTCAATATCATCATCAATATCATTGCATATTATGCACACCAAAACATCATCAATCACATGGCATATTCACCAATCATTATGCACACCCAATCATCATCAATCACATTGAATATTCACTGATCATTATGCACACCAAATCATCATCAACATCATTAATCATCAAAACCATAATCATAATAAAGCATTATCAAACAACATCAATCATCATCAAGCACTTAGGATCTCAAATCCACTCTGGTAATCGATTACCAACCTCTAGTAATCGATTACCTGCAAACAAGGTCTCTGGTAATCGATTACAACCACCTTGTAATCGATTACCTACAACCAAACACTCTGGTAATCGATTACAGCATCCCTGTAATCGATTACCTGCAAGCAATCTCTCTGGTAATCGATTACCACAATCCTATAATCAATTACCAGCGAACAAACAACACTTCTGGACTACCCAGAACACACTGATAATCGATTACCACTCCTGGTAATCGATTACCCGTGACGCATATCGCAGATTTCACGATTTCTAACACTTCTACATCACTCTATTCAACCTCTATTCAATCCTTTTCGATCAAATACCATTCAAGTCATTAATATTCATCAAACTCATCAAAATCATCAATCTTTAACAATTTTACATGGTTTTCCCATCAAAACCCCAAATCATTAAACCCTTATTAACCTCTTTTCACTATTCTCATTCAATCCAATCAAGATTCACAAAGATTCACAGAATTAATCATCAATCAACATGTTTTCATCATACCATACTCAATATATATATATATATATCAAGTGGAATTTAGAGTCTTAGAGGGTCTTATGGTTGCCCTCATTAGCCAAGCACCTCTACATGCAAATACAAGAAGCACCCTCTCCCCCACCGTACCTTAAGCGAAGATCGATTAACCGCAAAGAAGTCTTTTTCTTGGTTCTTGATGCTTACTCTGCAACAATCCCCTCTTGAGACTCGGTTTCTCCCCTCCTTAGCGTTTCGCTCTCTGACGATTATACGAATAAGGATTAGGGTGAACTTATAACCCCTCCTTACTAGAATGCCTAATTGGGCTTGGGCCCACTCTCAACCCCTTATCTTCTTTTTAAAATGAAGTAGCTTTATGGATAAAATTAATAATAATATTAATCCTATTATTATTCATCTATTTAATTAATTATTTCCTCTACTTATTTATTTAATTTCATTAATATTTTACTTAATAAAATTTAGGATGTTCCAACTCTCCCCTGCTAGAAAGAAAATTCGACCTCGAATTTTACCTAGAGCGAATAACTCTGGATAGGACTCCTTCATCTTTCTTCCACTTCCCAAGTAGCACTCTCAGGTGTAGGTCCTCCCCAGATTATCTTAACTAAAGGAATTTCTTTACCTCGAAGTTGTTTCACCCTCTGATCCTCAACTCTCACCGGCATGGTTTCCACCGTCAGTTTTCCTTAACTTCAAGATGATCCGACTCGATCACATGCGAAGGATCGTGAATGTATTTCCAGAGTTGAGAAACATGGAAAACATTATGAAGGTTTGACAAGTGTGGAGGTAAAGCAATCTGATAGGCAACATTGCCGACTCTTCTGAGAATTTGGTAAGGACCAATGAATCGAGGTGTAAGCTTTCTAGACTTTAATGCCCTATCAACCCCAGTCCACGGAGTGACTTTCAGAATACATGATCTCCTTCTTTGAATTCCAATTACTTCTTCTATTATCAGCATAGCTCTTCTGCCTACTCTGAGCTGTCCTCATCCTCCATGGATTATCCTAACCTTATCAGTGGTCTGCTGCACTATCTCCGGTCCTAACGCAAGACTCTCCCCCGGCTGACACCAACACAAAGGTGTTCTACATCTCCTACCATATAATGCCTCATAAGGCACCATACCTATGCTAGAGTGAAAGCTATTGTTATAGGTAAACTCTATCAAAGGTAGAAAGCTATCACAACTACCCCCTTGGTCTAACACGCAAGCCCTAAGCAAATCCTCTAAGGATTGAATGGTTCTCTCGGTCTGACCATCAGTCTGAGGGTGATAAGTTGAACTAAGCCTAAGTTGGGTCCCCAAGGCCTGCTGCAAACTCTCCCAAAATCTAGAGGTGAACCTGGGATCTCTATCTGAAACTATACTAGACGGTATGCCATGCAACCTCACAATCTCACTGATGTAAATCTGAGCTAGTTTCTCTAAGGAGTACTAATGTTAATAGGAAGGAAATGTGCACTCTTAGTTAACCTATCCACAATAACCCAAATGGAGTCATGTCCCCTTACAGTCTTAGGCGAAGCAACTACAAAATCCATGGAAATACTATACCACTTCCACTCAGGTATACTTAAGGGTTGAAGCAATCCTGAAGGCTTTTGATGTTCTACCTTAGACTTTTGGCACACTAAACAAGCACTCACAAGCTCCTCTATGTCCCTCTTCATTCTAGGCCACCAAAACACTTTCTTCAAGTCTTGATACATCTTAGTCGATCCTGGATGGAAACTAAGCTTACTCTATGCCCTTCTTCTAGCACTAAACTCTTAATAGTAGGTTCACTAGGCACACACACACGGTCTCCAAATCTCACTACCCATCGGTACCTATCACAAACTCTCCACCATTACCTCTTCTATGGCCTCTCTTCTCTTATAAAAAATGGATCCTCTAATTGGGCCTTCTAATATCTTTTAAC
Source organism: Sesbania bispinosa (assembly GCA_026901365.1). Taxonomy (NCBI): domain Eukaryota; kingdom Viridiplantae; phylum Streptophyta; class Magnoliopsida; order Fabales; family Fabaceae; genus Sesbania; species Sesbania bispinosa. Next base: position 1,232,277 of record QLOH01000079.1, on the reverse strand, counting down.
AAATCATTACTTACTTTGGTCATCCCTAACCTCTCACAAAAAAGTCACTTCACAAGCTAAACTCAAATCCCTAAACTGGGTTAAATGATCCATCTCCTTAATCATCAGGGAACTAACATGGATAGATTTCCACTTAAGGCATCAGCCACTACATTGGCCTTACCGGGATGGTAACTCAACTCGAAATCATAATCCTTAAGAAACTCTAACCACCTCCTCTGCCTCATGTTTAGTTCCTTCTGATCAAACAAGTATCTAAGGCTCTTATGGTCACTAAAAACCTCAAACCCGGATCCATACCAATAAGCCTCCATATCTTCAACACAAACACTATGGCCGCTAGCTCTAGGTCATAGGTAGGGTAGTTTCTCTCATGGATTTTCAATTGCCTAGAAGCATAAGCTACTACTTTACCCTTTTGCATTTACACCCCACCTAAACCCATCTTAGAGGCATCGCAAGTACATTACATAGGATTTTAAGATCGGGCAACACTAACACTAGTGCACTAGTCAACTTTTCCTTAAGAGTTTGGAAACTAGATTCGCACTTACTATTCCACACAAAGGCAACTCCCTTCCTAGACAACTTAGTCAAAGGTAAAGCTAACTTAGAAAAGCCCTTTATGAATCTTCTATAGTACCCAGCCAACCCAAGGAAACTTCTAATCTCACTCACTGACTTAGGAGCCTCCCATCTAGACGAGAATACGACTCACCCTTGCAAGCAGATTCAGACTTGTTCTGGTTCCTGATATGTCCTCCACTCTTATAATGCGTAGCTCTAGCCCGGTTGTCTTCGTCGAACACCCTACGTTTATTCACTAGCTCATGAAATCGCGCAATTCCCTGGTAGTTGAACACTTGCTTGATCTCTGGACGAAGACCGCTGATAAACTTTACGCACTTTGATTCTTCCTTAACAGCTCCCTCATATGTAGGACAGAATCGAACTAACGCTTCGAACTTGGATACGTAGACCGCCACGATGCCATCTCCTTGTTTTAACTCGAGAAACTCCATCTGCTTCTTGTCACGGATATCGTGAGGAAGGTACTTCTCAAGGAACAACCCCTTGAATTTATCCCAGCTCAACGCGGTGCCCTCATCGATCATCTCTGATAAGTGCTCTGCCACCAGAACCCGACATCCCCTGATAGCATGAACGCAGCCAACGTAACCTTTTACACCAACGACAGTCCATTCTAAAAATCTTCTCGATCTCAAAGATCCAGTCAGCAGCACCATCAGGATCATAACCCCTATGAAAAGTAGGTGGATGGTTCCTCTGGAACCGAGCAAGCCAATCCACCTCATGATGTTGGTTCAGGTTGCCAACAGCCTGTTCCATAGCCATTAAGGCTTCAACAATCACACAATCATTCCTACCTCTTCTAGCCATCACTTTTCTTGATTCACAGAAAAGTAGGGGAGTCAAACAAACAATCCAATCAAGACAACACAATTCAATCAATCAATCATCACAATTATATAATTTAATAATCATATCATCATTCACACATAAAATCTTATTTAAAATTTCTTTCTTAAAACATTTTCGCAAAGATTTTCTTCTAGCAATGTTATTGACAAAATACTTTCCTCAAGTTGTTACCTCTTCTCTTATCATGTTCAAATCATTAGGGTGGACAGTCCCAATCACTTGAAGCAAGATGATCATAGACTTACCAACCTTGCAGGACACTGAAAATCTATAAAAAATCAATAATACACCTTACTCAATCTACATCACAATTTAGCACTACAGAAACACAACAAATACATAACTCAAGGTCGATGAACCGACCAATCAAACAAATAGTTACTCAAAGCACTATAATTCACTCAATCAACCAATCAGATTAAAACTTCAGAAGCATAGTAAACTCATAAATCAAGGTCGGTGAACCGACCTGCTCTGATACCAACTAATGTGACACCCTTCTACCCCAAACTCTTATACGTTTTAATAAATTGAAGTGTAGAAAAGGTAACGTCCCACAATGGGTAACAGGTTCACATAACTCTCTTATTAAAAACCTCATTAGTTCGAAAACATCTTCATTAAAATAAAAAAAACTCAAATGTATTCAAATACTCATGTAGCGGAATCTCCAAAAACATAAAAGTAACTAAACCCTACTTGCGGTGCAAGGAATCCAAAACAGTTTACAAAAACCTTCCTAACTAGAAACATAAAGAAAGAACCCCCAAAATTATGCCCTGATGTCACATATACCAGAGCACACTCCCTTTAATCAAAACTCGACACCAGTCGTGTCATCATCAATACCTGTAAAAATATCCACAGTATAACGGTGAGGAAAAAAATACCACTCATACATACACATAGGAGGCTACCCTATCCTCACCCACATATAACAACATCATCATCAATCATACCACATACCCAAACATCAAATAATCCATCACATAATAATCACTATAAATCGGCATATAACTATTCATCTATATCATCATATAAGTCTCATACCATCATTCACCAATGGAATCACATACTCTTATTTCACACATAATACTCAATCATCATTAATACTCATAACCATTATTTACTCAGTTTCATCATCAAATATATCATATATACATCCATCATGCATACATCAAAACTCATCATCATCATTATCATATTAAACCTAGTTCATCATTAAGTATAAATCATCATCACATGCACCAAAACACATCAACAACATTATATAACTCAATACCATCATTGAGTATGACACTTATCATATGCACCAAAACTTATTACCGACATTATATAACTCAATACCATCATCGAGTATAACACATTATCATCAGCACCAAAACTTATCACCAACATTATATAACTCAATATCACATCGAGTATAACACATTATCATAAGCACCAAAACTTATCACCAACATTATATAACTCAATACCATCATCGAGTAAACACATTATCATAAGCACCAAAACTTATCACCTCACCTACCCAAAGATCATGACTTGGAACTCCGCACAATGGGTGCACCTCGTCAATCACTCTAGTTAGTACCAAGATAGTCTACCGGTGTCACACACACAATCGATAGGTTGTACCCCCTCTATGGGCCCGCACAATGACATTCGACCCTAGGTTGCACCCCCTCTATGGGCTCGTGCATCGAACGCCCCATCTTGATCCCCTGAGTTGTACCCCCTCTATGGGCCCACACAACTCAGTTCACCTCCTTAATTGTACCCCTCTATGGGCCCACACAATTCAGGTCTCATCACATATGCTCAAGTCATCTCTCCTAAGTTGTACCCCCTCTATGGGCCTACACAACTTAGGTAACATCATTATCAAAAGGTGATACACACCATCACATTATCATCATCATGCATTATCTTCTCATCGTTAAACACCATTATCATAAAGTGCTATACACTTATCATCATTTCATCCTCATCAATAATTACATTGCACATTATGCACACCAAAACATCATCAATCACATGGCATATTCACCAATCATTATGCACACCAAATCATCATCAACATCATTAATCATCAACACCATAATCATAATAAAGCATTATCAAACAACATCAATCATCATCAAGCACTTAGGATCTCAAAATCCACTCTGGTAATCGATTACCAACCTCTAGTAATCGATTACCTGCAAACAAGGTCTCTGGTAATCGATTACAACCACCTTGTAATCGATTACCTGCAACCAAACACTCTGGTAATCGATTACAGTATCCCTGTAATTGATTACCTGCAAGCAATCTCTCAGGTAATCGATTACCACATCCTGTAATCGATTACCACCGAACAAAATACACTTCTGGACTACCCAGAACACACTGATAATTGATTACCACTCCTAGTAATCGATTACCCTCGACGCATATCGCAGATTTCACGATTTCTAACACTTCTACATCACTCTATTCAACCTCTATTCAATCCTTTTCGATCAAACACCATTCATAATCATTAATATTCATCAAACTCATCAATATCATCAATCTTTAACAGTTTTACATGGTTTTCCATCAAAACCCAAATCATTAAACCCTCATTAACCCGTTTTCACTATTCTCTTTATTCTCATTCAATCCAATCAAGATTCACAAATATTCATAGAATCTATAATACTACATGGGAAGAGTTTTTTGAACACTATTCATTCAAGTTTTAATTTTTTTGTCCAGTCAACCACATTATGGGCTTTTGACCATAGGTATTGGGCTTTTATTTTTAACTGTTTTGTTTAGCATTGTTCATTCAAGTTTTAATTTTTTTTCAGTCAACCACATTATGGGCCTTTAACCATAAGTATAGGGCTTTTATTTTTAACTTTTGATTGGGATTGTGTACAATTTATCTATAATTTTCAACCAAAAAGGTAAAAAAAAATCTAATTTTACAATTGTCTTGATTTTTTACTATTATCTATTGAGTGAGTTTTTTTCTATTATGTGGGGTAAAAATTGTTGGTGAGATATAGTCTAGCCTTTAGTAGGTGTATAAGATATAAATGTTATTTGTTTTTGCTTATAATTTTACAGTTGTCTTGATTTTTTGCAATTATCTATTGAGTGAGTTTTTTTCTACTATGGGGGGTAAATATTGGTGTTGAGGTATAGCTTAGCCTTTAGTAGGTATATAAGATATAAGATATAAAAAACGTTATTTGTTTTTGCTTATATTTTTGTGAAACTAAAAAAAATAAAAAAAATAATTTAAATATTTATGTTTTATAATATTTAACAAAGTATTTATTAATTATTATGCTCTACAACTAATTATGAGAATATTTTTTAATAGTTTAGAGTTTGTGTATCTATCTATCTATATCTATCTATGTTTCTACAACTGAACAAGAGCATGATTCACCTTTTTACTATTCATAAGTGCAATTCTATTTTTTTAACATTAATCTTGAGTTGGTTTGATTTTTACAATTAATTGGACAAAAATATTTTAATTTGTTGGGTTGATTTAAAATAAAAACTATTTTGATGTGATTTTTTTAAACATTAATGGTGGGTGGTTTTGTTTTTTTACTATTGATTTGCCTTTGACAATCACTATTTGGCTTTTATTTGTTGAGTTTTTGCTGAGATTGGGGTGTTATTTATATGTAATTTTGCAATTTGGCTGAGTTTTTTTTTCGACCATGTGGGCTAAATATTCTTGGTGAGATATGATCTAGCCTTTAGCAGGTATATAAGATATATAAAAAGTTATTTGTTTTGCTTATATTTTTTTGAAATTAAAAATATAAATAAATAATTTAAAGATTTATGTTTTATAATATTTAATAATTTTTTATTTATTATTATGCAGTACAAACTAATTATGAGAAATATTTTGTAATAGTTTAGAGTTTGTGTATTTATCCATACTTCTACAATTTAACAAGAGCATGATTCACCTTTTTTGGTAAATTAAAAATATAGGGTGAGGGGATGGTGCTCCAGTCCAAGGCAGAGAAAACCTTCGGGCTCAAGGAGCACTTGTAAAGTACTTACATTTACCTCACTCCAAGGGGATGCGTGGGGGTTCGAACCTATGACCTGTCAGGTACGAGACAAGTGCAATTCTATTTTTTTAACTTCAATCGTGAGTTGGTTGCTTTTTACTATTAATTGGACAAAAATATTTTAATGTGTTGGGTTGATTTAAAATAAAAAGTATTTTGATGTGATTTTTTTTAACATTAATGGTGAGTTGGTTTGATTTTTACTATTGATTTGCCTTTGACCATCACTATTGGGCTTTAATTTGTTGAGTTTTGACTGAGATAGTGTGCTATTTATCCATAATTTTACAATTGTCTTGATTTTTTTACTACGTGAGTTTTTTCCCTACCATGTGGGATCATTATTGTTTGTGAGGTATATATTAATTTAATCCTTAGTAGGTATATAAGATATATAAGACATAATTTGTTTTGCTTATATTTTTATGAAATAAAAAATAATTTAAAGATTTATGTTTTATAATATTTAATAAACTATTAATTAATTATTATGCTCTACAACTAATTATGAGAAATATTTTTTAATAGTTTTGAGTTTGTGTCTCTATAATTATACAATTGAACAAAACAAGAGCATGGTTCACTTTTTTTTATTCACAAGTGCAATTCTATTTTTTTAAACATTAACGGTGAGTTGGTTTCTTTTTATTATCATATCTTTCATCTTCTCTCTTCATTTAAAATATATAAAATTCTACTTTGAGACGTGGGAAATACAGAGAAGAGAGTTATATAAAAAAAAATGAAGAGAAAGGATGAAAGATATGATAATTGATATGATGGAAGAAAAGAGAGACAATTAAACAAAGAAAAAAATGAGGGGCGAAAGAATTTTATATATTCTAGAATTAAAATAGCAAATATATTAAATAAAAATTTTGAAAATTTAAAAATACAACAAATAAAATAATTTCAAAAAATTAGATTTTAAAATATTTAATAAATTGGTTTACCAAATAAACAATTATTTTAGCAATAAATTATCCATATGCATTTGTTTAACACTCATTTCTATTTTTTCTCTTCGAATTTTAAAATTAAATTATTATTATTAAATATAAAAAGACAAATTAAAATATATCTTCAAAACTATTTTAATCCATCTATCTATACTTCGACAATGCAACAAGATTCACTTTAACATTTTTATTATTCATTGATGCACTCTGTTTGTTTTTTTCTTCATTGAGCCAATTTGTATTGGTTGGACCAAAAAGTTTTCGGTCATCATATTAGTCTATGTTGCAATAATATATACTTACCTATTATTACAATTTTTTTGTGTGAACGTATTATTACAATTTACATTATGATAACTCACTTTGTTTTGAATATTAATTTTTTATTTAGCTTTTTATGAAATTACTTATAGTAATTATATAAAATATAAATCATTATATATTTTTGGGTGAGGAAATATAAGTCAATATATAAAATCAATATAACTTATTTACATTTTTCTAAAAAAAATGATTATTATTAAATCATTTTACTTGTATGTACTAATATTATTTATTATTATTATAATATAATCTTTGTTAATACGTACTAATCCAAATCTATTAATACGTTTTATAAAATAAGAGCTAATATAAAGAATGTTAGTATAAATAGAAATTTATTTTTTTAAATTTATCTTTTTATTAATAGGAATTATTTGAGTAATGAATAATTTATTGTCAATTTTTAATCAAATTTTATATATTTATTATTTGGTAACATATTCACATAGTTAATCGAAAAAAATTATTTTACTTTAAATTGTGACCAAATCACATTTGATTCCTTTTTTAAAGTAATTTTTAACAATTAGAATAGATTAAAATAGAAAAGCATGAATTAGTCGTTACATGAACAGAGGAAAATTTTATAAAATATGAAAAGTAACTAATATTATATATATAAATAACTTATTTTGCAAAAAATATTTTAAAGATACTAAAAATAAATTACAATATAAAAGATGTAAGTATTTAATATATTTTTTTGAAATTTTTAAAAATTCATTTATTTGATAAAAAACTTATTTATTGATAATTGTTATACATTTTGTCATATACATATTTACTTAAATTTACAAATTTTATTAAATATATATAATAATATTTTGATGACATATAAAAAATAAATTATGAGATATTAAGATCCCGTGCATCGCATGGGTAGAACACTAGTTAATCATCAATCAACATGTTTTCATCATATTATACTCAATATATATATATATATCAATTTCAAATTTAGAGTCTTAGAGGGTCTTATGGTTGCCCTCACTACCCAAGCACCCCTACATGCATATACAAGAAACACCCTCTCCTCCACCGTACCTTAAGCGAAGATCGATTAACCGCAAGGAAGTCCCTTTCTTGGTTCTTGATGCTCACTCTGCAGCAATCCCCTCTTGAGACTTGGTTTCTCCCTTTCTTAGCGTTTCGCTCTATGACGATTATACGAATAAGGATTAGGGTGAACTGATAACCCCTCCTTACTAGAATGCCTAATTGGGCTTGGGCCCACTCTCAACCCCTTATCTTCTTTTTAAAATGAAGTAGCTTTATGGATAAAATTAATAATAATATTAATCCTATTATTTATTCATCTATTTAATTAATTATTTCCTCTACTTATTTATTTAATTTCATTAATATTTTACTTAATAAAATTTAGGATGTTACATAGGTAATGTAAGAATTGTGAACAATGCTAAAGAATGGGCAACATATCACATAGAAATGAGATGCCTCAACAACCATTGTTGTTCTGTGAGGTGTTTGATGTATGGGGCATTGACTTCATGGGACCATTCCCTAACTCTTTTGGTTTCACTTATATTTTAATGGTTGTGGATTATGTTTCTAAATAGGTAGAAGCAAAAGCCACCCGCACTGATGACTCTCATGTTGTGATTGACTTTGTCAGGTCTAACATTTTTAGCAAGTTTGGAATTCCAAGGGCAATCATCAGTGATCAAGGATCTCATTTTTGCAATAGGAACATGGCATCCTTGTTGAGGAAATATGGGGTGATGCACAAGATGTCTAGACCATATCATCCTCAAACAAATGGTCAAGCTGAAGTATCCAACAGGGAACTCAAACAAATTCTGGAGAAAACAGTCTAACTGAATAGGAAAGACTAGAGCAAAAGGCTTGATGATGCTTTATGGACTTACAGAACAGCTTATAAAACTCCTATAGGGATGTCCCCTTACCGGATAGTCTTTGGCAAAACATGCCATCTACCAGTAGAGATTTAGCACAAAGCATATTGGGCTGTTAAGAAATGCAATTTGAACTTGGATGAAGCTGGAATGCATAGAAAGCTTCAATTGCAAGAACTTGAAGAAATTCAGTTAGAAGCATATGAGAATTCCAGAATTTACATGGAAAAGACCAAAGCATTCCATGACAAGATGATAACAAGAAAAGAGTTCATTGTTGGACAAAAATTGCTCTTATATAATTCTCGTCTTAAGCTAATGCCTGGTAAGTTATGTTCTAGATGGTTAGGTCCATTTGTGGTTACTAATGTTTTTCCTTATGGTGCAGTAGAGATCACAAATGAGGCAAACAAAAAGGTCTTCAAGGTAAATGGACATCGGCTTAAGCCCTTCTATGAGGGTTTTCAAGAGCATACGGTGGAAGAGGTGCACCTGCACAATGCCACCTACTTGGCTTGACTTAAAGTATAAATTTCTCTTCCCAATTTTTTTTCTATTTTTTCTTGAGTTATTGTTGTTAATGATTTGTGTTTTTCATTTTGTTTATTATGTGTGGAGAGTTTTCTAGAGTTTTCATTATTTTTATCTTATTATTATTGTGTTTGTTGTGCAATGCTTCGATTTGTTCTCCTTAACTATTATATATATAGAACAATCCACCCTTGCACTGAACAACTTTGCTAGAGAGAAAGAATGGAGGAAACCCTCGCCAAGCTCAGAGTTCGGTTCCCTACTCTCCCTCAAGACGATCTCAGGAAAATTTACAGATGTAGACTTGAAAGGCTAAGAGTACTGATGCGCTTAGGCGTTCCTGAGGATGTACATTGGATCATCGAGGCCAAGGTACGCTTAGCAGGTGAATTTCAAGATTCATTTGCTAGACATTTGTCAAGAACGGGTAGGAGTTATTTTTCTAAAAAAAGAAGAGCAAAAGAATGCAAGTTTGTTATAAGTGTGCAAGATGGAATTGTAACTCGAGATGTAAGAATGTCGGAATGACATCTATAAATCGAGAAGATAAAATTAAATTCATTAAGGATGGACTGAGTAAGGAGTCTTTGGATAACATTAGCCAGGCTCTTGAGACGCATCCTAGTGGATAGGTTCAAATGGTTCTTCTTGATTTAGCTGAATTATTCCGCAGGGAGAAGGAACAATATATTCCTGGGAATATGACTCTAAAAGACCCTGTTTGCCAGTTTATTAGAAAATTGGAAGGGAAGCAAATCCCCGACTCATAGAAGGCGTTCAAGCCGTTACTGGACGAAAAACCAGAGGAAGATGTGAACCAAAATCACAACTACTGTTCATATGCATGTGCATCTTTGTATTCTTTTCAGTTGTATCTTTTTAACTTTATAATTCACGCATGTCTTTAATTAGTTTTGAGATTTCTTTTCAGTTGTTTCTTTTTTACTTTATAATTCATGTGTATCTTTGTTTATCCTTACTTGTCTTTTCATCCACTAACACTTAATAAAAATAATTCTGACAATTTGCTCTTTGTACCGGTTATTTCATTATAAATTCTCACTCTCACAAGTAATTGGTACAACAAAATGTCTCTTTTTAAAGAAACTGCAGGACCATCTACACGTAGATTCCACAACATTTGTATCTTTGGTGGAACCAATCTCGGAAAGGATGAAGCATTCCGGCATGCAGCTTATGACCTTGGTAAAGATTTAGCTGCTAGAAAAATCAATGTTGCGTATGGAGGGGAGTACAAGGCCTGAAAGGTTGTACAACAGGAACTGCAATCACAAGAGGGAGCCATGTTTTGGGTGTTACTCTGATGGATGGTAATAACCAGAAGACCACAAACCTTACCCTATGCACCGTACTGAGGGTTTCAACAATGCAGGAACGTATGGCACAAATGATGTTCAAATCTGATGCATTTATTGCATTACCTGGTGGTCTCGGAACCTTATAAGATATCTTCACCGTTGTGTCTTGGGCCAATTCTAACTTCCACCAAAAAGCCATTAGGGTTCTTAAATGTTAATGTTTTTTTATAATGGTTTGTTAAGTTTTTTGGAACAGGCTATGCATCAAGGATTCATACCTCAAGCACTGCAACGAATCATGGCATCCTCTTCAAATGCTAACGAACTTCTTAAACAAATGCAGAACCTTTCACTTGGACCTTATGCATCAGGAAAGCAGGTGGACAAGAATAACAAAGATGATGGAAAGAAGGAAGATCCTGATACCACTCCGGTTGTAACTTTCCTTCCTCTTAAAGTTATGCTTTTATAGTTTTACATTTAAATATCATTTTAAAAAAAAATAACCAATCTATAAAGACATTAGGGACAATGTCTTGATTAGGTTGGGGGGGAGGGAAAAGATGGTCCACTTTTTTTTCAAAAAAAAAATTAATAGGATGGCAGAGTAAGGAGTTATGTTTAACTCTTGATACGCATCCCATTAGTTAAAAAAAAAGAATTTGTGTTTTTGTTTTAAGCTTTCCAATAAAGTTAACAAGTGTAAAACAAAACATAGAAAAAAGGCGATTTTAAGATTTTTATAACATGATTGAATTGATTCCCAACATCTTGAAATTAATTGGTTTGGCAACAGAGATTTGAATTGAATGGATCAATTTTGATAGTTATTAGCCGTGAGGATTTGAGCCTTGTTGACAAATTGAACTTTCTTTCTTGTGTGATTTTCACCCATGGAATTTTTTACTTCAGAACTTGCTTTGATTCTTTTTGAAACTACACTTGTACGTGCATGAACAAAAATGATTGAGGCAAACTTTTATTTCACTTGAATAAATTACCCAGTTAAATAGGCAACCTTACATTATTTTCCCTTGAATCACCCTTTTACGCCTTATTTGTTGTCTCTCATTTCATACTTAAGTATAAAACCAAACTTTTACCTAACCTTATAGAATATAAGAGTATTGGATTTATCATAAGAATGGATTCTTGAACAAGTGTGGGGGGATGTTAATTATGTGGGTTCCTACATACTTAGTGCTTCTTTGATATGTAAAAAAAAACTAGAAAAAAAAGAAAAAAAAGAAGATATGCAAAAGAATGAAGAATCCAAATGATTGAATGATGTACTTAAACTTCAATGTTACTTGGATTCATTCTCCAAACCTATTTTACTCTCTTTGGTTTAACTTGTCATATTTGTTTGTACCTCTCCATAATTGTCACTCCATTAGTACCATAATAAAGACCTCTTGATTTATGGATGTATGTGTAATTTTTAGTGGATAAGTAGAAGATAAGTAAGCTTATGATAGTGCAATTTTCATGGGTCGAATTTGAGAGAAACACATACCTTTTAAACACTCGAGAGATTGAGAGTACTGTAAAATCCAAAATTTTAAAAATAAAATAAAATAAAATAAAAGAAATAAATAATAGTAATATTAATATTTTTATGAATAATGTTATTTTAATAAAAAGAGGAATGAGTGGGTTAAGCGTAGGCCCAACCCAGTTAAGTAATTATTTAAGGAGGGGTTATCAATTCACCCTAATCCTTATTTTTTTTTCTAATCGTCAGAGAGCGAAACCATATGGAGGGGAGAAATGAATTCACAAGGGGAAGGTGCTGCATAGCAATCATCAAGAGAGAGAGCCTACCGTTTGCTGATTGATCTTCGCCTCTAAGGTACGGGGGGAAGGGTGTTGCTTGTAGGTGCATGTGGGAGTGCTTGGGTAGTGAGGGAAACCATAAAACCCTCTAAGAATTCTAAATTTGAGAACCTATCTGTGAATCATGTGTTGTGTGTTTGGAATGTGTTTTATTTGATGTATGCACGTGATAATGTTGATGAATTGGGTGATGGTAGAGAGAATAGCGAAAATGGGTTAAATAAGGGTTTAAAGATGAACCATAATTGATTTGATGTTAAATTTATTGTAATTCGAAGGAATGATTGAGGATTTTAGTGTTTTTAATCGGTGAAAACGAGTATAAACGAGTTAGAACTTAAAGAATTGAGTAGGGATTGAAGAAGTGGGTTGAAAAGGGGCAAAAACGTATGAACAGTCGCGTTCTGTGACACTTGCGCTCCATATGCGCTGAGCGCAGGATGGAGCGTAGCTCTCTGGGACTTGTGCTCCATCTGCGCTGAGCGCAGGGTGGAGCGTGGCCCTCTAGAATTTGCACTCCACTTGCGCTGAGCGCAGAGTGAAGCGCAGAAACGCAGACTAAGCTTTTTTAATATAATTTCAACAGATTCCTTCCAAACTTCAGATAGCTTTTCTTAAAACGTGAAATTGAGATTGATGTTTACCTAATATATGAATTGTTTTGTGGAATTGATAGATTAATTGGGTGTATAAAGTGTATTGATTGTGGCATAAGTATTGTGGCGTGAGTATCCTATGTGATGTTCTATGTTTATAATATTGTGATGTGATGTGAGGTGTTAGAGTAAAAGAGATTGTATGATATATATGTGAATTTAGGATGATGCATTAAGCATAAAGATTGTATGAGAGATATGAGATATGATGTTGATTGCATTGAGCATAACATTTGAGATATAAGATGTGTGTGATGCATAAGCCAGACGTGGCTAGCATATGCCCTAGAGTGGGGGGTGACGACCATGATGGGGGACATTTGATGCATTTACTCTAGAGAGGGAGTGTTTACAATGCGAGTCATCTAGCCCTAGAGTGGGGGTGATGATGATGGAGGGCGAATGTCTTTGCACGGGCCTAGAGAGAGGCGTATAACTGTGCAGCCTATCGGCCAGAGTGGGCGTTAACGGTAGGGCCATCAGTGGTAACAACTAAGAGGATTGATGAGGTGCGCCCATTGTGCGGAGTTTCGAATCATGATCCTTAGGAGGTGTTCTGTGTGCATGATCGTAGAGTGAGCATACATGGCATATATGATTGTGTAGAGTGTGAATTTATATTTATGAGAATTATGTGTAAAGTGTAACGAGTGTATTCTTGATGATTGAGAAGTGTGAATTATATATTTGTGATGAGATTATTGATGATTATTATGTGATGAAGTTAATGACGTTGATTATGTGTTGGGTGGGGACAAGGTAGCCTTCGACATAGCATGTATGAGTATGTGTTCTTTTCCTCACCGTGTTCTCCGTGGTTATTTTATAGGTAATGAAGATGGCACGCAATGTGACGAGTATCGAAAGGAAGGGGTCTCACTCTGATACTTGTGACATTCAGGGCTTAGTATTAGGAGTTTACTTTTATTCTTGTTATTGAGTAGAGATTTAAGAAAACTGTTTTAAGTGCCTTACATGGCCAAGAGAGATTTTTATGATGTTGATAGTTTGATGTTTTAGCTTTCAAAAACTGTTGACTTTACCTTCTATTTAAATTGAGTTGACCTTGAATTAAATGGTGTCTTTTTTTAAGAGAGAATTGTGAACCTTTTTACACGATGTGGATTACAACTTGTCCTTATATTTCATCTTGATGATTGTATTAGAGGTTGGGGTAGAAGGGTGTCACATTTAGTGGTATCAGAGCAGGTCGGTTCACCGGCCTTGAGTTATGTGTTTGTTGTGTTTCCGTGATACTAAATTGTGATGTTGATTGAGTGAAATATATTATTTCGATTTGACTGATTGTTTGATTGCTCTACTTTTCTGTGAATCAGAAAAGTGATGGTTGGAGGAGGTAGAAATGATCGTGTTATTGCTGAAGCCTTAATGGCTATGGCACAGGCTGTTGGCAACCTGAACCAACATCAAGATGTGGATTGGCTTGCTCGGTTCCAGAGGAACCATCCACCTACTTTCTGTGGGGGTTATGACCTTGATGGTGCCGCTGATTGGATCTTCGAGATTGAGAAGATTTTTAGAGTTATGGAATGCCCGTTGGTGCAGAAGGTGACGTTGGCTGCTTTCATGCTATCGGGAGATGCCGGATTTTGGTGGCAGAGCACCTATCAAAGGATGATTGATGAAGGCGCCACATTAAGTTGGGATTACTTCAAAAGATTGTTCCTCGAGAAGTACTTTCCTCATGATATTCGTAACAAGAACCAGATAGAGCTTCTCGAGTTAAAGGAAGGAGATGGCATCGTGGCGGGCTATGTATCCAAGTTTGAAGCATTAGTTCGATTATGTCCTATATACGAGGGAGTCGTTAATGAAGAGGCAAAATGCGTGAAGTTTATCAGCGGTCTTCGTCCAGAGATCAAGCAAGTCTTCAACTACTAGGGAATTGTGCGCTTTCATGAGCTGGTTAACAAATGTAGAATATATGATGAAGACAGTCGGGCTAGAGCTGCGCATTACAAGAGTGGAGGACCTATGAGAAGCCTGAGCATGTCCGAATCAACTGGCAAAAGTAAACCGTATTCTCATGCAACAGTAAGCTCCAAGTTTGGAGGGGGCAGTGAGGGTTCGATGCAGAAGAGGAGTAACGCTCCGGCTGCTAGTCAGGCTTCCAAGGGTGTAAGTGTGGGTTCTACTACTTCTAATACATGCTTCAGATGCGGGAATGAGGGACATCGAGCAAACCAATGTGAAGATAAAGAGGTCACCTACTACAAATGTAGAGAGAAAGGACATATTTCCCGTGATTGTTGATGGGTTTCTGGCAAGCGAACCAAAAATCCAGTAGTATAATAGTAAGAAGAGTTATCGTATCCACAAGGAATAGTCAATTCGCGTATAGTCGTGATCTATTTATCAAGGGAAAACAATGGATTTATGAGAGTATTTTGTGCGGAAAATATAAATTGCAAATTAATAATCAATGGAAATAGAAAGGAAGAGTTAGAGACACTTTACTTGGATTAGGATTGGACTTCATATCAGCACACCCTTCGTGCATGTAAAAACTATCTATTATTTTAGGTTTACTCTATAATACTGTAGACAAACTATATTGCTAAGACCCCGAGTTACCAGCGGCCTCACACACTCAAAGGTAATCCATGCGGGCTCTCCCAGGCGACAAACTTACCCTCGGCTTGTTTTGCTTTCTTTTATTCCGTTTGTAAAAGAACTAATTGATAAACGAGGCCTACTCCTCTGGACGCACCTTCGCTAGAGTGTTGTCACTACCCATCACTTATTAGAATACATCCACGTTATTGCTTCTTGGATTGACAATCAACTAATTCTTTGCTATCGGTAATTTAATAACCATGCCTATCCTGTGGACGCCCTTAATTAGAGTACTCACACTACCCATCAATCACTAGCAACGCCCATGTTTCGGTTCACTGGCTACCGAGTCCTCTTATTCACTCAGAGAATGGGTTTCTTCAGAATCCGCTCCCCCATCCTCAATCCTAATCGAAACTAGCCTATAACTACGGCGCAAGCGCGGAAGTTAGGAATTAAGCACAGAATATGATTACCAATATTATAGACAGAGAGCTCATGAAATAATAAAATAGAGTTTACATACACTTGGGGATAGAATCACTTACATCCAATCCTAATGGAGAGTTTACTACACAAGGTAGCATACAAACCACCGAAGATGTTGTCACCATCTTCAATGCTTGTGAAGCGCTCCTCCTCTCCTACTCTAAAATTAGCTCTGGTGCATTATCACTGAAATACAACTGAATTACAATAATCGTGCACACCTTGATCTGGTGCAATGAGGTCCTATTTATAGGCTAAGGAAAGACAAAGGAAATTGGGGAGAAATCTATCTAAAAACGGCAACAGGGCAAGAATCTTCATAACTTGCGCTTCACCCTGCGCTACAGTGCAGGTTGCAGCGCAAGATCCAGAGAGCAGTGCTTCACCCTGCGCTACAGCGCAGGTTGAAGCGCAGAATGCGTCCTGCAGCTTCAAACTTTCTCTTTTTATCTTGATCTCTCCCCGAGACTGGTTTTGGTTGATTTGTCTTTCCTTGTTTCCCTTTTCTTGATGAAATCTTGCATTTATTGAGCATCTTGGATTTAATTGGGAAGGTTGTCTGTAAAATCCTTGTTTAATTGGCAGTGATATCTTCATTAATTGCTCTCAAATAATCTTCAAATCTTCATTAAATGTCTTCAATCAAACTCAAATCTTGCAGATATCTCCCTCATTTAATGTTATCTTTCCTTCAAATCAAATCTTTGCAATATCTTGCAAAAATCAACAATATTTCTATCAAAATAGCATCAAATTCAAATCCAAGATTAATAAATACAATTTATCTAATATTTAATAAAAAGGTATTAAACTGGGGCAAAATTACCATTTTATCGTTGATAAGTGAACTAAAAAGTGCTCTAATTTTTCAACTAATTTTCACTTATCAAAATACCCCCTAACTTAATTTCTTGCTTGTCCTCAAGCAAGAGACCTCTTTGCCTTCAAAACATCAATTCTATTCCCTGTGTAATAAAAAACAAGTCAAAAACAAATTCGAGGAACTCTTCATCATCTCCTTGTCAAGCAACAGTCACTTTCCAAACATAAGAAAAAATTAGGATTAAGAGATGTTACCAATCCTTAATTAGAATAGAACACAAACATCAGTCAAACTTCTCAAAAATAGCAATTAAAGCAGTAAGTGATAAACCAAGGAAATCTCTCATTCTCACGGGTAAGTGTTTCCCTCAATCTTTTTTTCACCACCGTTGAACAACTAGAATTGATAGTTGTTTCCAACATTTGAACCTGCAAATAGTCAATATGGATCAAAAGGTCATTTCTTTGGTTGTAATGAGGCTGGGCTATCAAGAAATCATGGTTTTTCTAGATATGCAAAGAACACTTTGAATAGAGAGCATCTTGTGGTTGTGCTTTGGAACTTCTCTCAATTCACCAAGTTATTCTTGAATTGTCACCCTTTTTCAGATGGCCTCTTTGTTTGAAGAAATACTCCCCCCAACTTATTCAATTCCACACTTTTGTGCAGATTTTTTTTTTCATGAGGGAATACTCTTCTTTTTGAATTCCTGTGCCTGCTCTTTGAATTTTCTTAATCTTTCAATTCACCAACCTTTTGTCCCATTTTGTTGTGTTGCAACTTGCTCTCTATCCCAAGTGTGAAGGGACATGGTATGATCATTAATCATGGCTGGGGTGCATCAAAGGAAATATTAAGGCTCAAATGGGCAATTAAAAAAATTGGAATAATGTAATCAAGGTTGGCTATTTGGCACTGAGCAAAATATTATAATCACAAAATATGCCTTTGTCACTTCCATATCTTCCACTAGCAAGACAAAATTCAGAAACTCAAGCAATAACAGTTGACAAGAAGCGGTGAAAAACTCTCAATTTTAGTGTTTGGGCTCACAACTCACTGATTATTGGCTAAAATTCCTTGATAAAGCACTTACTGGTTTTAATTAACTATCCTGATAGGTTCTCCTGAGAAGTATCCTAAACTTAACTGATTATGGAGTTAATCACAAAACCCTATCATCTTTCCTAATTTGGTTAGTTAAACTACTTAATTACAGAGAATTTTGAAAAAGTTGCCTTAAATCCTAATTTCCTAAGGTCCTAAAAATTTTAAAAATTCTAAAAATTAAAAAAATGAAATACAAAACAAAAATCCTAAAAATTCTATAAAATAATAGAAAAACTAAAAGAAATAAAACACCAGTATCAATCTTCATCCTCTGTATCCTATAAGTCCCTGTCTTGCTGCTGCTCCACCTCCCCCTGGATGAATAGGCCTGTCCCCAGGCCACTGCAAGAATATCCGAAACTCTTCAAGCAGCATGCTTGGATATGGGTCTAGTACTCCTGATTGGTTTGAGGTCAACTGGTCTTTATACTTTGCAGCAGTCTGTCCAATTCATGAAGCCTATTATTAACTAATTTACATGTATAATTCAAAATATTTTCACAACAAAAGTTCAGTGCACTTGGTAATGACTTCCTAAAAACAAAACATACTCATTTGTTTTGGAAGCATTCAATCAATCATGGAAAGTGAAAGTTCAAGATTTTTGAAAGAAACAGAGCATAACACCTTCAAATTCAATAACTCACAAAACAAAGAGCATTCCAATTAAGCAAATTGTTCTTCATGTTCCACACAGCCAAAATCACATTTAAGATAGCAATTATCAACAATATTCATAATCTTAAGGTTACTACCCTAAAGTTCAAATCATAGAGTAAATGAAGATTTCAATTGGTAAAAATTAAACTTGAAAGTTTCAAAATTGATGGAGATTTGTGAGTGGAAGAAGTGAAAAAAAAAGAGGTTAGGAAGTAGAGAAACAGTACATGAGAAAATAGAGGATTTTAAAAAATCCGTACTGCTGCGCATCACCCTGCGCTACAGCGCATGTGAAGTGCAGAAGACAGTGACTAAAATTGCATTTCTGCGCTTCACTTGCGCTACAGCGTAGGTGAAGCGCAGAAAATAGAATGTAATTTTGAAATTTTCAGTCACGTTTTCTGCTACTTCCTATTATTTAAAATTTTTATTTTCCACAAACTTATTCCAATCAATTTTGAAAATTTCCTAAATCCTAAAAAAAATGAAAAATCCTAACAAAAACAAAATAAATAAAACAAAACTAAAATTAATTAAAAACTTTAAAAATCTCTGGGTTGCCTCCCAGAAAGCGCTTGTTTAACGTCTTTTAGCTCGACACCTGGTTAATCAACCCTTTTATGGTGGCCTCAAATGAAGGATGATGTCTGGCTCCATTCCAGTTCTTCCTTTAAGATCTTATCCTCCGTGCCAATTCTTGATTCTTCCATCACTGTCACTGTCTTCCTCAGTATCAGATGTTGATCTCCCTCTCCTCTTAAATTTGAACTCCCATATTGACTCTGGATGCTTTGCTCTCATTCTAGGCTTCCTCAGAAATTCGGAGCCTGGCAGCTTTGTTTGATCTTTGAAAATAGCATCATTTTGTTGTAATTTGGGAATACCTCTCTCAATATGAAAAACAATACTTTCATCTTTTGAGCTCAATTCATATTTTCCTCGATCAACATCAATGATCATCTTAGCAGCTGTCATGAAAGGTCTTCCTAAAATTAGGGGGACATCAGTATCCTCCTCCTCTGTCTCTGCAATGTAGAAGTCTACAACATATGTTAATTTATCAACTTTGATTTGAATGTCTTCTATTATCCCATAAGGGCATTATGTAACGCCCTAATTTCTAAATTCAAGACTTAGTCCGTTGGAAACTAAATCTCCAATTTAGAAAAACAAAACGCCCGATTCCGGATATCAAACACCGCAATTCGATAAGTAACCAACGATAACTTATACAATTTGCGAACAACTTAAACTTAATATACATAACCACTACTATAAAATATGTACATCTGGCCCAAAGGCTACTAACTGAACAGCTCTAACATAAAACCAAGTTATACATAATATTCTATACAATCCCAAAAGATAAAAATATTGAGACATGAATAGCTTCTGCTCTAATCTCACTGATTCCTACCAGGAGGTACCTGCACACCTAGATTATATCCACAAAACGCGTGGTGAGACTAATGTATCAGTGAAGTATAACCATGCATATGCAGTGTAGAGGCAAAGCACTCACTAATCAACATGCATTCATAATCAATATGCATCTTTAGTCAATTTACCTCAAGGATCAATATCATAACTGAATAAATAAAATCACTAAAGATGCAACTCACTGCTGTACCCACCAGGCATAATATTATCACTTAAACTGGAGTTAGAACTGAGCTCATACTACGTGAAACAACTTACCCGGGGACATATCCCACCCATTACTGGACCGAAGTCAATTTTCATATAATCATTCAGTTTTATTAACTCACAACAAAAGGTCGGCTTATTTAACTCACGGCCGAAACCAGCATTCTTGAAATCGATGACAAAAAAACTAAATGTTCAAGCATTTCGAGAGTTTCGTAACTTCGATATTCAAAGGTTTTTCAAACAAATCCTAACATCAATTATTCAATTCCAATGCAAATATCACCAATCCAATCAAAATAACCATATAGAAGGGGAATTAAAGGGTAGGGTTCATACATTGAGCATTTCGACAATTTCGTAAATCTCGCTAGTTTCGTAAATCTCGCTACCATAAGGTTTTCAATGAAAAAAATTCAACAACAATCGTTCGATCTCATACAAACATCACTAATCTAACCACAATAATCATATAGAAAGGGAATTAGAGAGTGGGATTCATATATTGTAGAAATCACAAAATCAAGTGGGAAGGTGTGTGTGTGAATTATACTCATTAATTCTTGAAATTCAAGAAAGAAATGATGAGTAGAGATGTCCACTTGATGAATCCTAGCTTCAATTCACTTTTCCACCCTCAGAACCAAGCTTTCTCTCTCTAGGTTTCTCTCTCTCTCTCTCTAAGTCGAAGAAATGAAGAAGACAATAAACATGCATCTGATTTTCAGCTCCAGCCCTTATATACTTAAGTGACGGTAATCTATTACATGACCACTGTAATCGATTACCAGCAGCGAAAATAACACTAGAAACCCCTTCTGGTGATCTGGTAATCGATTACCAAAAACTCAGCTCTCGGGTAAACGATTACAACCCCCTGGTAATCGATTACCAAAAACTCAGCTCTCAAGTAATCGATTACAAACTCACTGTAATTGATTACCAGAAACCCAAACTTACTAAATTCACATAAGCTAAGTCTTGAAACTTGGTTTTATATTCAAGTTTTAACCCCTAACCCCTCAACTTACCTTTCCTTAATTACTATCACATAATTCTCTATTTTCTGCCTAATGAATTATTAGAGCTTCTAATTTGCGGGATGTTATATTCTACCCCCTTCAAGCAATTTTGACCTCAAAATTGTTTAAGAAAACAGAAATTTAAGACTACCTTAACTAAAAAGTTCCGGAAATTGTTCTCGGATGACATCTTCTTTCTCCCATGTTGCCTCTTCTGGAGATTGACCTTTCCAATACACCTTCACAAAAGGAATTGCCTTGCTCCTTAAGGTTTTGACACTTCTGTCGATAATCTGTGCAGGTCTAGAAGGAATGGTGAGATCTTCTCTTAATTGTATTGATTCAGAGGCAATAACATGTGATGGATCATGAGTATATTTTCTTAACTGAGATACATGGAAAACATCATGTATCATGGACAACTGAGGTGGTAAAGTTATCCTGTAAGCCAGAGGGCCAACCCTCTGCAGGATCTGAAATGGACCAACAAATCTAGGATTGAGCTTTTTGGTCTTGATGGATCGTCCTATGCCTGTGATAGGAGTTACTTTAAAAAATACATGGTCCCCTTCCTCAAACTCTTAAGTCTTTTCTTCTTTTGTCAGCATAACTCTTTTGTCGACTTTGGGCAATTGCAAGTTTTTCCTTAATGACCCTGATCTTATCTGAGGTTTCCTGCACTAATTCTGGGCCTAATAGGGTTCTCTCCCCTACCTCACACCAACACAAAGGAGACCTGCATTTCCTACCGTACAGTGCCTCATAGGGTGCCATGCCTATACTGCTATGAAAACTGTTATTGTAAGCAAACTCAATGAGAGGCATAAATCTATCCCAACTACCTGACTCCTCTAAAACACAAGCCCTGAGCATATCTTCTAAGGTCTGGATGGTTCTTTCAGACTGACCGTCAGTCTGAGGGTGGTAAGCAATGCTAAATCGAAGTTTGGTCCCGAAAGCCTGGTGAAGTGCATTCCAGAACCTAGAAGTGAACCTAGGGTCCCTATCTGATATGATGTTAGAGGGAATGCCATGGAGTCTGACAATCTCTCTAACATACAAATTTGCTAACTTGCTAAGGGAATAGTTACTCCTAATTGGTAGGAAGTGGGCTGACTTGGTCAGTCGGTCCACAATCACCCAGATGGCATCAAAACCAACTTGGACTCGGGGCAATCCTACCACAAAGTCCATAGCTACACTCTCCCACTTCCACTCAGGGATTTCTAGTGGTAAAAGGGTTCCTGATTGTTTCTGATGTTCTATTTTGACCTGTTGACACACTAAGCACTTAGAAACATAATCTGCTATATCTCTCTTCATACCATCCCATCAAAATATCCTTTTCAAATCCTGATACATCTTGGTAGATCCAAGATGTACAGAAAACTTACCTCTATGAGCTTCCTCTAAAACCTGCTGCCTGAGGCTACCCCCCTTAGGGACACAGACTCTCCCTTGGAAGAGAATCACCCCACCTTCTGACTCTAAAAACCCAGACTGTTGTCTTCTCTCTTGGAGGCTTGAGTCCAAACTCTGAGCCTCCCTGATAAGAGCTCTCAGCTCACTGGTGATCTCAATTCTGTGAAGTTTGACACTATGCTCGCCAATTGTAACACGTAAATTTAGGTTCCTGAACTCCTCTAACAAACTCATTTCATGTATCATCATGGAAGACACATGAAGGGACTTCCTACTGAGGGCATCAGCAACCACATTGGCCTTGCCAGGATGGTATTTCAATTCAAAATCATAATCTTTGAGAAATTCCATCCACCTCCTCTACCTCATATTGAGTTCTTTCTGATCAAAGAGATATTTCAAACTCTTGTGATCACTAAAGACCTCAAATCTCACTCCGAAAAGGTAATGCCTCCAAATTTTGAGGGCAAAAACCACCGCTGCTAACTCCAGGTCATGAGTAGGATAATTTTCCTCATGAGGTTTCAACTATCTAGATACATAAGCCACTACCCTCCTATCCTGCATCAGAACACAACCTAAACCCTTCCTTGAAGCATCACAATACACCTCAAAGGCCGTAGACAAATCCGGTAGCGCCAGTACCGAAGTGGTGGTTAACCTTTCCTTGAGCTCCAAGAAGCTCCACTCACATACCTCATCCCACACAAAGGCTTGCCCCTTCCGAGTTAACCTTGTGAGAGGCAAGGCTAGCTGGGAGAATCCCTTAATGAATCTCAGGTAGTAGCCGGCCAATTCTAGGAAACTCCTAATCTCCGTAATGGTATTAGGTCTTTCCCATTCAAGGATAGCTTCTACCTTGCTAGGATCAACAGACAGACCTTCACTAGTAAATACATGCCCTAAAAATTGAACTCTATCACTCCAAAATTCACACTTTTCCAGGTTAGCAAACAACTTCTTTTCTCTCAGGACTTCTAACACAGTTCTAAGGTTCCGCTCATACTCTTCTAAACTACGTGAGTAGATCAGAATATCATCAATAAACACAACGACAAACTGATCTAGATAGGGCCTAAAGATCCCATTATGTAGTCCATGAGCACAGTAGGAGCATTGGTCACTCCAAATGGCATCACCAAATACTCATAATGCCCATACCTAGTCCTGAAGGCTGTCTTAGGTATATCCTCCCCCTTAATTTTGATCTGATGGTAATCGGACCTTAAATCTATCTTAGAGAAAACTGAGGCTCCCCTGAGTTGATCTAAAAGGTCATCTATTCTGGGCAAAGGATTTTTATTCTAAATGGTAACCTTGTTCAACTGCCTATAGTCTACACATAACCTCATACTCCCATTCTTCTTTTTCACTAAAAGTACTGGAGCCCCCAGGGTGACACACTAGGCCTAATGAACCCTTTAGACATAAGGTCTTCTAACTGAGCCTTAAGTTCACTAAGTTCTAGTGGAGACATCCTGTATGGTGCTTTGGAAATGGGTCCTGTACCTGGTATTAGGTCTATGGCAAACTCTATCTCTCGGTCCGGAGGTAAGGTAGTTACCTTACTAGGGAAAACATCTTGAAACTCCCTAACTGTAGCTATGCTGCTTATATCTACCTTAGACTCTAGAGTTGAGGAAAGTAATAAAACAAAACATTCACTCCCATCACTAAGGCATTCAGACACTTTGGTGATGCTGGACCAAAGGATTGATGGTTTCTCCCTCGAAGTAGGAGGAAGAGGTGGAAAAACAATCTCCTTATTAAAACAGTCAAGCATGACTCGATTTGAAGATAACCAATTCATATCAAGAATGATATCTATACCCCTTAATGGCAAACAAACTAGGTCAACCTCGAAGGCCTTCCCTTGTATGTCAACAACATTACAAATTATTCATCAAATCACCACCAAGCACACAAAAGCATGCAATTATTCAGGCAACACGACAGACAGACATGTCAGACAATCATTCAAGCAGAAATAAGTATCATGATTAGCCAACCAGATTACATCATTCAAGTTCAATCATAGGCATCTAATACACTCCTCATCTACTAAAGAGCCTACTCATCATTCCTTCTAAACAATTCTCACACAACACCTATACTTTACCTTTCCTCCTAAATGTGCCTCAAGTTCCCTAGGAGATAAGGGTATGTTCTATGAGATTTCTAGGGTCAAGATCTTATTCTAGGAAATGAGCCTATGTCACTCCTTATAGCTAGAAAGTAGGTGGCTCTAACCTCATTAGATAGGTGTCCCAACTCCCTAAACAAGACATCCTGTTTACGTCACTAACCAAAATTCCGTGTACAACACACCCAGTAGAGGGGTGATCAGTCCTTATACTGAGCATGAGGCACGGTGGAATTATAGTGAGTCACGAGCAACTCTCCTAACCACAGTCCAATTGGATTGAACTGCTCTGATACCAAAATGTAATGCCCTAATTTCTAAATTCAAGATTTAGTCCGTTGGAAACCAAATCTCCAATTTAGAAAAACAAAACGCCCGATTTCGGATATCAAACACCACAATTCGATAAGTAACCAATGATAACTTATACAATTTGCGAACAACTTAAACTTAATATACATAACCACTACTATAAAATATGTACATCTGTCCCGAAGGGTACCAACTGAACAACTCTAACATAAAACCAAGTTATACATAATATTCTATACAATCCCAAAAGATAAAAATATTGAGACATGAACAACACCTGCTCTAATCTCACTGATTCCTACCAGGAGGTACTTGCACACCTAGATTATATCCACAAAACGCGTGGTGAGACTAATGTCTCAGTGAAGTATAACCATGCATAAGCAGTGTAGAGGCAAAGCACTCACTAATCAACATGCATCAATAATCAATATGCATCTTTAGTCAATTTACCTAAAGGATCAATATCATAACTGAATAAAATAAAATCACTAAAGATGCAACTCACTGTTGTACCTAGCAGGCATAATATTATCACTTAAACTGGAGTTAGAACTGAGCTTAGACTACGGGAAACGTCTTTCCCGGGGACGTATCCCACCCATTACTGGACCGAAGTCAATTTTCATATAATCATTCAGTTTTATTAACTCACAGCACAAGGCTGACTTATTTAACTCATGGTCGAAACCGGCATTCATGAAATCGATGACAAAAAACTAAATGTTCAAGCATTTCGAGAGTTTTGTAACTTTCGTAAGTTTCGTAACTTCGATATTCAAAGGTTTTTCAAACAAATCCTAACATCAATTACTCAATTCCAATGCAAATATCACCCATCCAATCAAAATAACCATATAGAAAGGGATTTAAAGGGTAGGGTTCATACATTGAGCATTTCGACAATTTCGTAAATCTCACTAGTTTCGTAAATCTCACTACCCTAAGGTTTTCAATGAAAAAATTTCAACAACAATCGTTCAATCTCATACAAACATCGCTAATCTAACCACAATAATCATATAGAAAGGGAATTAGAGAGTGGGATTCATACATTGGAGAAATCACAAAATCAAGAGGGAAGGTGTGTGTGTGAGAATTATACTCACTAATTCTTGAAATTCAAGAGAGAAATGATGAGTAGAGATGTCCAGTTGATGAATCCTAGCTTCAATTCCCTTTTCCACCCTCAAAACTAAGCTTTCTCTCTCTCTCTCTAAGTCGAAGAAATGAAGAAGACAATAAACATGCATCTGATTTTAAGCTCCATCCCTTATATACTTAAGTGACGGTAATCAATTACATGCCCGCTGTAATCGATTACCAGCAGCGAAAATGACACTAGAAACCCCTTCTAGTGATCTGGTGATCGATTACAACACCTGGTAATCGATTACCAAAAACTCAGCTCTCCGGTAATCGATTACAACCCCATGCTAATCGATTACCAAAAACTCAGCTCTCGGGTAATTGATTACAACCCCCTGGTAATCGATTACCAAAACCTCGCTCTCGGGTAATCGATTACAACCCCCTGGTAATCGATTACCAAAAACTCAGCTCTCGGGTAATCGATTACAAACTCACTGTAATTGATTACCAGAAACCCAAACTTACTAAATTCACTTAAGCTAAGTCCTGAAAATTAGTTTTATATTCAAGTTTTAACCCCTAACCCCTTAACTTACCTTTCCTTAATTACTATCACATAATTCTATATTTTCCGCCTAATGAATTATTAGAGCTTCTAATTTGCGGGATGTTACACATCGAGCGTATTTATCTGCAAGAAGCAACTTCACCCTTGCAGGCTTGACCTTCACATTACTCAAGTTGTTAAAATACGATAGCGGCATCAAATTGATGCTCGCTCCAAGATCCAATAAAGCTTGAGTAGGAGGTAGATTACTAATAGACATAGGTATAGTAAACTTACCTGGGTCAAGTGACTTACTTGTGATATAGACCTTTTCTTCATGATATTCTTCCTCTTGTGCTACTTTTTCTTCATCTTGCTAAACAATCTCCTTGGATGTGTCTTCCTGGCCCGATTGTTCTTCATAGATGATTGCACTACATCCTGCTTCCAGTTCTACAGTTTCTTCAAGGATCTTCCCCTTCTTGGTCAGCACTTCTTTCATGAATTTTGCATAAGTTGGCATTTGTTCCATGGCTTCCAGTAGAGGGATATTGATCTGCAGTTTCTTCATGACATCCAGAAAGCTGAAAAATTCCCTGTCATGACTCTTTTTGGTCGGAATCTTAAGGTAAGGTAGCTCTCGGTGATGAGGCTCTAGTAAAGGTTATTTTTCTTTATTTCTTGATTTAACCTGGTGCTCTGGTTCATCTCTCTCTTTTTCAACCTTTTGCTCCTTTCTTTCTAGGACCTCATTTTCTGTTGTCAAGTTGTCACCAATACCCTTTCCTATTTCTTTGTCGCTTCTAGTAGATATTGATTTGCAGACTGCTTGTTGTTCATCGAACTCCCTTCTTATCATCTCCACTTGCTTTTCCAGATGCATGAATGGTTCTTGTATTGCTTTCTAACTGGCTATCATATCTTGTGTAAGCCTATTGAGCTTTTCTTCAATCCTGGAAGTGATATCAGCCACTGTGGTGTTGCTCCCTTGATTTTGATTTTGGTCATGGCTCCTTATGCTGTCTAAGAAACAAACTTGTTCCATCCAGGATTCGGGGTAAGCACAATGCCCATTGGAGTGATTTTCTTTACAAAAGTTTCTTACCAAGCTTGAAGTCATTTCTGCGGCAGTTTGCATCACTTGCTGTTGTTGGAGGATCATTTGCACTTGTTGGCTTAATTTCTTCATTTGTTGCTCAAGGAATTTGACATTATCTTGAAGAAGCTCTTCTTTTTGAATATCCTGTCCCCAACATAGATCATGTTGACTGCGCAGAGCACAGTTGTCAATGATTGTAAGTGCCTTTTCTACATTTACTGATAGAATTGTTCCTCCTACTATGGCATCTATGAAGGATTTTTACTTTGGCTTGAGTCCATTGCAAAAAATGTTGATTTGTATAGCATCATCAAAGCCATGATTAGGGCACTTATGCAGCAAGGATTTGTATCTCTCCCAAGCTTCATATAAGGGTTCGTTTGCTTCTTGCTTGAATGAGGAGATGTTGGTTTGGGCTTGAAAGTAACGTGGTAGGGGAAAGAATTTTCCCAAGAATTTCTCTTCTACCATGTTCCAATTATTCAGACCTTGACTAGGTTGTGACTTCAACCACTCCTTAGCTTTCCCTGTAAGAGAAAAGGAAAATAAATGTATGTGAGAAACCTCTTTGTCTTTTTCCTCGAAACCCATAGTTTCAACTAAATCAAAAAATGTAGATAGGTGGTCATTTGGATCTTCGTGTTCTAATCCTGCAAACTGGTGAGCTTGAACACACTGAATATGCGATGCTTTTAATTCCAATGAATTTCGGTAAGTTGGGAGGACAATACGTAGCCCTTGATGCCTCATGTAGTCTCCTAAGACTCTTTTTGGTTGAGTGTCCTCCATATTTTTCATTTACTTCACTTGGGGTGGTTGAACAGAGAGTGTTGAGATTGTCTCCTTGAGCTTATCCTTGCCCCTTTTTATGTTACCTGTTTTCTCAAGAGAAATAATCAAGATGCTCAAACAAAGAGAAAAACAAAATAACAAAAAATAATAATTTTTTTTAATAAAAATAAAGAAATTAATTAAAATAAAATAATAAAATATTTTTGTTTTCTTCTCGACTTCTCCCTCATCTCTTTCTCTTGTTTCTACTTCTGTTCTTCCTTGATGTCCTTTCTGTTTCTGTTCTTCCGTTCTATTTCTGTTTCTGGATCAAGGGTAAGTGTGGAAGAGAATTTTAATAATAATAGAAAAACTATAAATTTCCTAAATAATAAAATTTCCCTAAAATAATAAGAAGACTAAATAAATGAAATCCTAAGATAGATATGACTTGATAATTAAACCGCCAAGGTCTACATGAATTGGAAACCATTCCCCGGCAACAGCGCCAAAAATACTTGATGGGTTTCGGGCAAGCGAACCAAAAATCCAGTAGTATAATAGTAAGAAGAGTTATCGTATCCACAGGGAACAGTCAATTCGTGTATAGTCGTGATCTATTTATCAAGGAAAAACAATGGATTTATGAGAGTATTTTGTGCGGAAAATATAAATTGCAAATTAATAATCAATAGAAATATAAAGGAAGAGTTAGAGACACTTTACGTGGATTAGGATTGAACTTCATATCATCACACCCTTCGTGCATGTAAAAACTATCTATTATTTTAGGTTTACTCTATAATACTGTAGACAAACTATATTGCTAAGATCCCGAGTTACCAGCGGCCTCATACTCAAAGGTAATCCATGCGGGCTCTCCCAGGCGACAGACTTACCCTCGGTTTATTTTGCTTTCTTTTATTCCGTTTGTAAAAGAACTAATTGATAAACAAGGCCCACTCCTCTGGACGCACCTTCGCTAGAGTACTGTCACTAGCCATCACTCATTACAATACATCCACGTTATCGCTTCCTGGATTGACAATCAACTAATTCTTTCCTATCGGTAATTTAATAACCATGCCTATCCTGTAGACGCCCTTCATTAGAGTACTCACACCACCCATCAATCACTAGCAACGCCCATGTTTCGGTTCACTGGCTACTGAGTCCTCTTATTCACTCAGAGAATGGGTTTCTTCAGAATCCGCTCCCCCATCCTCAATCCTAGTCGAAACTAGCCTATAATTTCGGCGCAAGCGCGGAAGTTAGGAATTAAGCACAGAATAAGATTACCAATATTATAGACAGAGAGCTCATGAAATAATAAGATTACCAATCCTAATGGAGAATTAACTACACAAGGTAGCCATACAAACCACCGAAGATGCTGTCACCATTTTCAATCCTTGTGAAGCGCTCCTCCTCTCCTACTCTAAAATTAGCTCTGGTGCATTATCACTGAAATACAACTGAATTACAATAATCGTGCACACCTTGATCTGGTGCAATGAGGTCCTATTTATAGGCTAAGGAAAGACAAAGGAAATTGGGGAGAAATCTATCTAAAAACGACAACAGGGCAAGAATCTTCGTAACTTGCGCTTCACCCTGCGCTACAGCGCAGGTTGCAGCGCAAGATCCAGAGAGTTGCGCTTCATCCTGCGCTACAGCACAGGTTGAAGCGCAGAATGCGTCCTGCAGCTTCAAACTTTCTCTTTTTATCTTGATCTCTCCCCGAGACTGGTTTTGGTTGATTTGTCTTTCCTTGTTTCCCTTTTCTTGATGAAATCTTGCATTTATTGAGCATCTTGGATTTAATTGCGAAGGTTGTCTGCAGAGTCCTTGTTTAATTGGCAGTGATATCTTCATTAATTGCTCTCAAATAATCTTCAAATATTTATTAAATGTCTTCAATCAAACTCAAATCTTGCAGATATCTCCCTCATTTAATGTTATCTTTCCTTCAAATCAAATCTTTGCAATATCCTGCAAAAATCAACAATATTTCTATCAAAATAGCATCAAATTCAAATCCAAGATTAATAAATACAACTTATCTAGTATTTAATAAAAAGGGATTAAACTGGGGCAAAATTACCATTTTATCCTTGATAAATGAACTAAAAAGTGCTCTAATTTATCAACTAATTTTCAGTTATCAATTATCCTCAAGGGAAGCAAGGAACTGCAACGTCGAGTGGAGGTGCTAGTGGAAGTACCAGTAAACCTAAAGCTACTGGGAGAGTATTTGCCTTGAGTGGTACTGAAGCCGCTCAATCCAAAGACTTGATCCAAGGTACTGGTTTCATTGTGGGTGCTCCTTTGATTGTGTTGTTTGATTCTGGTGCGACTCACTCTTTGATATCACATGCTGTGTGTCTAAATTAAAATTGTCTGTCTCTTCTTTGCCTTTTGTGTTGAGTGTGGAAACACCAGCTAGTGGGTCAGTTTCTACTTCTGATGTGTGCTTAAATTGTCCTATTCATGTTGATGGTAGATAATTCCTAGTTGATTTGATTCGTTTGCCTCTGAGTCAACTAGATATTATTCTTGGTATGGACTGGTTATCTTCCAACCATGTTCTATTGAATGGTGCTGATAAAATTGTTGTGTTTGGTCAACCTGTTGAGAGTAAGAGTAAGGACTTTTTGATTGCCAACCAGGTGAAGGCGTCTCTAAGGGAAGATGCCCAGGTTTACATGTTGCTAGCTTCTTTGAATTCTGAGAGTATTGCTATCATCGATGAAATACCTGTAGTGTGTGAGTATCCTGAGGTGTTTTCTGAAATATGTCTAGTCTACCACCTGAGAGAGAGATAGAATTTTCCATAGATCTAGTACCGGGGATGAGACCTATTTCCATTGCACCTCATAGGATGTCACCCATGGAGTTAGAAGAGCTTAAGAAACAATTTGAAGATTTTCTAGAGAAGAAGTTTGTGAGACCTAGTGTATCACCTTGGGGAGCACCTGTTTTGCTAGTGAAGAAGAAGGATGGTAGTATGAGGTTGTGTACAAATTACCGTCAGTTGAACAAGGTAACCATTAAGAATAGGGACCCTTTGCCTAGGATAGATGATCTAATGGACCACTTAGTGGGGGCTTGTGTATTTAGCAAGATTGATCTTAGGTCGGGTTATCACCAGATTAGAGTTAAAGAAGAGGACATACCTAAGACTGCCTTAAGGACTAGATATGGACATTATGAGTACCTTGTAATGCCTTTTGGTGTGACTAATGCTCCTGCAATTTTTATGGATTATATGAACAAAATTTTTCATCCCTATTTGGATAAATTCGTAGTTGTCTTTATAGATGACATATTAATTTACTCCAAAACTAAGGAGGAGTATGAGGAACATCTAAAGGTAGTGCTGCAGATTCATAAGGATAAATAGTTGTATGCTAAGTTATCCAAGTGTGATTTCTGGTTAGAAGAAGTGAGCTTCTTAGGTCATGTGATTTCTAAGGGGGGTATAGGTGTTGATCTTTCTAAGGTAGAGGCTGTGCTTAAGTGAGAGACTCCTAAGTCAG